>CM060175.1:62117744-63317744 GCA_030549775.1 Tamarix chinensis
AGAGAAGTGTAGCTTAGACCCCATTAGCTTGAATAGCTCATTCTAAATTTTAGTAGTGAATCCCCAATACTTCAGCACATTCTTGAAGAACAACTAAGCATATTGATCTACCATATAATCTCTTGGGGCAGGAATGAACGTTGGTGTGGCCGTAGTCGGCACACAATTTAAATTCTCTTGTTGACAATTGTACTATTGGTAAATAAGGATATCATTCTAAACGGGGGATTGAGAGGGCTCACCTATATTTAACTAGCTTAAAAATAAATAAAAATAAAAATCCTAAATCATAAAAAATAAATAAATAAGGAAAATACTAATGGGGGTTATAAAAATAAAAATAAAAATAAAATAAAATAAAATAAAATAAAAATAATGGGAAACCACATATATGATAAATATGATAGGGAATTTGAAATCTACTACTAGATTAGGTCAAAATATAATATTAATTTCTAAGTCAATATTTAATCATGAGAATGAGATTGACCAAGGTGTACACTAAAATAATGTCCATACACCTTATATTACTTCTCTTGATTAATTAATACGACAAAGTGCCAATATTAACCATATTAAATACTAGTAGTATAGCAGCAACAAGCGGCTCCTATATTTAACTAGATTTAATGCATTAAGTATAATTGGAAGGCTATCAATCTAAGTACCCAAACTAGTACACTAAGCACGTCTAGCTGTATTTTCTTTCCTTGACCCACATATATCTAAACGTTTTACTACTTCGGTTAGAGTCACAAAACTATTAAGTGAACTGTTATCTAACCTAGCTATAATTTATACATATAAATTCTAGTATATTTATATGTCCACGTAGTAAGTAAATAATCATACATACTGTCACTTATGAGAAAACTAGAACAAAGCATGCACCAAATAAATTATGCATGATAGAAATATATATGTATATATATATATATATATATATAAACAATAGCAATTAAAATAGAGTCAAAGAACAATATCACAAAACAAAGAAAATAAAATTATATCTCAAACCCTAATCTCGGATTTCAATTTACTCCCTATTAATAAATACTTATCCAACCATAATTATTGAATTAATTACACAGAAATATATATATCCGACATATAAATTAAAAATAGAGAAAGAAATAAGTGGAATTAATTATGAATGAAAGATCAAAAATTTATTAAGATGAAAAATTAATTTGATATGAAATAAATTGTACCGATATATTTTTCTCTACACTTTCTTATTCTCCTTTCTTGGTTTTAATTTTCGTGCACACTTTTTTTTTTCTTCCGACTGATGACTGTTGTTCTTAGGGTCTTGTGCACTCGCGCTCCTTCCTAATTCTTTTTTTTATTGGTGTGCGAGCCTCGTGCTTAGTGGCTCTCTCTCCTCAGCATCCGAGCTTGTTTGCTCTTTCTTCTCTTCTATGCGGTGCTTAAAGCCTTTTCTGACTCTCTTTGTGTGCTTCTACCCACTTTGACTGCTTCTGTTCATCTCCTTTCAGCCTTTTCTACTTCTTTTTTTCTTTTAATTGTTGTGGCTCCCCTTTTCCCATGCAGCCTCCTTTCTTTTTCACGACTGCTCCCCTTTTCGTCCATGTCAGCCCTGCTTTGTGTGACGGCTGACTCTCTCTTCTTTTCAATTTCCGTTTGGCCATTAATTTTTTCCTTCTCGTGGCCCGCATCTCACCCGGCTTCATTCTTTTGATTCCTGTTTCTTGTTGTTCGACCTTAGCCGATTTTTTTTAATTTAAAAATGATATCTGTAAAATAAAATTTAATAAAAATTAATAAATAATATTATACTATAAATTTATTTAATTTATATCATTTTAGTTTAAATAGTAATATTTATATAATTATTATCACTTAAGTATAAAATTATAATTATTCACCTATATTGCTTAAATAAAATACTAAAAACTGAAATTATAAGGGTATAAAATATGTCAAAATATGAACTTATCACACCCCGACACTTAGCTTCTTACTTGTCCTCAAGCAAGTTATAACTCTAACCACATAAAATTAATTTAACTAACCACTTTTGTAGGTCTCACGATTACACTTAGTATGTTTAACAAGCAATTGAAACCCCTAGGTCACTTATCGAGGATGAGTAAGGTCTCGTGAGGGTTTCGCAGATGATATACTCGCAAAATTACACACAACAAGAAAAAGATAAATAAGTAAAATCACACCTACCACCCTTAACACTTTTTTTTTCTCAGAATCTTTTACTTTCATATATCAAGATTAGCAATCAATCAAGATTCAACATTGGGAGATTTAAAGGATCAATTTCAACATATGGTTCACATATAAACATGACATGTATGAATAAATCAATATTATGGATGAGGATCTACCACGCCTTATTCATATCAAGATCTATCCTCACTATGGATACCCTCTATTTTTTTCCTCTCTTAGATTTATGGCTACAAATGTATAAAAACACTTATATATGTGAGATAAGATGATAAAGATAACAAACTACTCACATATATAAACAATGAAGGCTCATGTTTTTTTAATGGATAAAACCTCATGAAAAATATTAAATACTTGCTAAATGGACCTAACCATATGTTTAACTCATGTGACTAATCTCCATTAGATCAAAGGCTACTCATCTCGAGAATCAAATAGGACTTACTTATTGGGTGTGACAGGTTTAAGGTAAAGAAGGGTACATAGTATTTTAGGAGTGTAGTGCTAAAAGGGTCAAGAGCTAGTAAAATTCTAATAATTAGATGAAATATATGCTTCACTCTACATCAATGATCACATCTTCACCTACACACCAAAATAGAACATGAAGAGAATTTTCTCAACATCATCTCCATAACTACTTGTCTTCCTTACATTGTATTATTTTCTTCTTTTCTCTCTTTTTTTTTATATTTTTTTTTCAAACATAATCAATCCCCTTCTTAACATAAATACGTATATTTATTTCACATATACTCACATACATAACCACTCTTTATCCATAATGATTTGATTTCTTTTCACTAGCTTTAAGCAAGGGTGAGGATATTAAGGCCTGAAGGTTATTCAATGTGGATAATGAAGAAATATATATGTTCCACATATAGGCTCAAAGGGTTTCTATAGGGTGTATATCATGTATACACAAATTTGGTTTAAGCTATTTGGTCATGTGATGGAAATTTCTAAATAGCCTTAATTATTTTCTCAATCAGAGCATGTTTTGACTATAAGCTTCGACTAGTACAAGAGTAAGTTCTGGTAGTCTTTAAAGTCCATTACAAGAGTTATGGCAAATACTTTGATCAAAGTAATTAAACATATATGAGGTTTACAAAGAAACTTTAAAGCCAAGAAAAGTAGATCATTTCATGTAAATTCGCTAAGAAAAAGAAGGTATATATGGTTCAAAAGCTCATCGAGGAATGTGATGAATCTCAACATTTCATGTTGGTGGTTAGAGAATCATACATGTTCTTTCTCCATTCACATCTAGACATGTAGATATGTGTTCCCTATACCAAAATTAACACAAAAAATCTCCATTTGCTTTGTTTGGATTTTATGACCATCTTTTCGTTAGATTTCAAAGATATACCCCTCATTAAACTAGTTAAGGGCTCTTATGACTCTTAAAACACTAAACACTCTAAAAACTCTACACATTCTTTTTCAATTTTTTATCTTTCTTTTTCACTTAACAAACACATAAAACACACACACCCCCACACTTTAACCACACATTTTCCTCAATGTGTAAATAATTAAGGGAATATGTAATTTTAAGTATGGAGAAAACAAACTAAATAAATAAATAAATAACTAGAGTCTAGAAAACCCCCTTATCACATTGGGTTGCCTCCTAAGTAGCGCTTGTTTTTATGTCTTCATCCTAATATGATCTTGGTTTTACTTTTTTCAAGGTGGGTACTTCCACTTGAGAGCTGCTTCACCATATATTTCCTCGTGTAAATCAACTACATCCTGTGAGGAAGAAAAAGATAAAATATTAGTTTTAATAAAAGATTTGACCCAACAAAAACATAACTTACCCATCATGGGATTTAAGATCGTATGTAAAGAGATAATATTTTGTCCCATGTTAATGTATGATGGTCTCTCTATCGAAGGAAGAACATATTTTCCCATCTCAAAATATTTAAACACATCCTTCCAACATAACCTCTCCTTTGGGCATCACGCTTCTCATTAGATGTATCCAAGATGATTTGATTAGTCTCTTCAATCTTATACCCATATAACCTGCTCAAAGAGGGAAAACAACAAGCATGGTTAGCATAAATAAAATCAAAGTGATTCAAAGGCTTACCTTGTGTTTTATGGTCATCTCCAAGCAAAAGTGGGGAACAAATGTTCAAAGATGGTCTATGGTAGATGAAAGTGATTGTCTTGCCATCCATATACTTCTCTTTATTCACTTGATCCTCATTTTGATGAGATTCTTCTTCTAATTTTATAAGCTCTTCTTCTACTTGATCTTGCATTTCAATGTACTCTATGAGAACCTCCTCAACTATCTCCTCCTCACATTCGGATATGGCGTGATCACACTCATAACTCTCACTTGAATTTGAAACTGAAGTACTAGAGAGCTCTTTTTGTACTTCTAATTGATTGATCATGTTGACCATATAACCCATATGATCCTCTAGCATTGACATTATTTTATTTTATTTTATTTTATTTGACTTTGTATCAGTTGATTCTGCTCGTTTGTCAATGCTTCAAAAAGATTCTCCATTTTTTCTGAACTTGAGGGTTCTAAAATTGAAGAAGGTTCTTACTAGGGATATTGATAATATTTTGAAGCTTCATATTTGCGTGTGTAATGGTATTCATATGGTCTTGATAACGATCATTCATCTCCCATCCAAAGTTGGGGTGATACCTCCTTTCCGAGTAGTATGCGCTTTTGTAGGGATCTTGTCCTTGGAAACCATTAAAAGATTGAGCACTGGATTGTGTCCATCATCCTCCTCTCATAGCTTGTCAGTGGTAAGCATATGGATTTCCTTATGTATAATACACTCCGCTTGTATTAATAACTCCAGTAACTGTAGTTACCTACAAAACAAGAGTAGTGAGTTGGTTAAGTCTATCATCAAGATTACTTGAAGTTACCTCATTTTTTCTTGCATTATGGTTCATGCAAAGCTTTCCATAGGCCAATGATCCTCTCATAGCCACCTAAAAGAACACTAACGCTTCAAAGGAAAATGTTAAAAGCAAAACAAAACACACAAAAATCCTAAATAAACTTAAAAAAAACACACTAAATACTAAAAATCCTATTAATTTAGATGAGTGCCCACTAACACTTTAACACTAAGAATTAAAACACACTAAAAATACTAGCAAAATAAATGTGAAGTTTCCAATCCCCAGCAACGACACTAAAAATTGATGTGACCGTAGCCGGCACGCAATTAAAACCCTCTAACTTACAATTATAGTATTGGTAAATAAGGATATCGTTCTAAACCGAGGATTGAGAGGGCTTACCTTTATTTAACTAGCTTAAAAATAAATAAAAATAAAAATATTAAATCACACAAAATAAATAAATAAGAAAAATACTAATGGGGGTTATAAAAATAAAAATAATAAAATAATAAAAGGAATAAATAAAATAAAATAAAATAATAATAAAAATAATGGAAAACCGTAGATATGATAAATATGCTAGGGAATTCAAAATCCACCACTAGATTAGGTCAAAATATAATATTAATTTCTAAGTCAATATTTAATTATGAGAATGAGATCGACCAAGTTGTACACTAAAAGAAGATCCATACACCTTATATTACTTCCCTTAATTAATTAATACGACAAAGCACCAATATTAACCCTATTAAATACTAGTAGTATAACAACAACAATCAGCTCTTATATTTAACTAGATTTAATGCATCAAGTATAATTGGATGGATGTTAATCTAAGTACCCAAACTAGTATACTAAGCACGTCTAGCTGTAATCCTTTTCCTTGATCCATACATATCTAAACATTTTACTAATTCGGTTAGAGTCACATAACTATTAGGTAAATTGTTATCTAACTTAGCTGCAATTTATATACATAAATTATAGTATATGTCCACCTAGCAGATAAATAATCCAACATACTATCACTTATGAGAAAACCAGAACAAGGCATGTACCAAATAAATTATACCCGATAGATATATAATAATAATAATAATAATAATAATAATAATAATAATAATAATAATAATAATAATAATAATAATAGAGTTAAAGAACAATATCATGAAACAAAGAAAATAAAATTATATCTCAAACCCTAGTCTCAAGTTTCAATTTATTCCCTAATAATAAATACGTAGCTATCCATAATTATTAAATTAATTAGATATAAATATATATACAAAATATAAATTAAAAATAGAGAAAAAATAACCGAAATTAATTATAGATAAAATATTAAGAATTTATTTAGATAAAAAATTAATTTAATTTAAAATAAATTCTACAAATATATTTTTGTCTACACTTTCTTCTTCTCCTTCCTTGGTTTTAATTTCCGTTCACAATTCTTTTTTTTTCTTTCGGCTGATGGCTACTGTTCTTCGGGTCTTGTGCACTCGCACTCCTTCCTGGTTCTTTTTTTTTATTGGTGTGCGAGCCTCGTGCTTAGCGACTCTCTCTCCTTAGTGTTCGAGCCTATCTACTCTTTCTTTTCTTCTATGCGGCGCTTGGTCAGAGCCTTTTTCAACTCTCTTTGTGTGTTGCTGCCCTCTTCGACTGCTTCTGTTCCTCCCCTCCCAACCTTTTCTACCTTTTTTTCGTAGCTATTATTTGGAAATCATGTATTTACTGCGCAAAAAATATTTGTGCAGTAAATACCGATTTTACCCCTGTCGGTGGAACATCGGTCGCTGCATTATTTGACCAACTTTTCAGCTCTCTATCTCTCAACTCACATACGAAAGTTTCCCCTCTCCCTTTCTTCTCTCTATCTCTCTCTCTCAAATTTCAGTGCAAACTCTCCCTGAGAAGAAATTTCAAGCAACAGGAAGGTAAGTTTGGTATTTTATTTTTAATTTTTAATTTATAATATATAATTATCTGTAAGTATAATATTTTATTTTGATTAGATCTAGTAATTTTTTTATTAATTAGATCGGGTAAGTAAATTTTTTTTAAGGAGACAGAGAGATCTGGGTAGGTTTCGACAAATTAGACCGAAAGTTGGGGCGGATTTCGGCAAAATGGACCGAAGGGAGGAGGGGTTTCGGCAAAATCAACCGAAGGAAGGGAGGGGTTTCGGCTAATTTTGCCGATGTGAGGCGCGGGATCCGGTAGATTGGACCGAAGAGAGGGCTTAGTTTCGGCTATTTTTGCCGATGTAGGGGTTTCGATTCGGCAAATTGTGCCGATTCCCGAGACGAATTCGAGCGCTAGGGTTTCGGTTAATAATAATTTGTTAATTATAATTTAATTTAATAATATATTTTGATTATGGTTAATTGATTAAATTTAGGATGTAAAATTATATATAATAATTATAATTTATTAATAATATTAATTGTACTCCAATATTCTAATTAAATATAGATTTGGTAAATTATATCTTTATTGTATAGTTTTGGTTATTTGTAGGATATATAATTATATATATTAATTATGGTTTATTAATTATATTGATTATGCACTAATATTTTAACTAAATATAGGTTCAGTAAATTATCTCTCTATTGTAGGGTATTTGCTATTTTTTGGAAGTGTAATTATATATATTAATTATGTTATATTAATTATAATAATTATGCTCTCATAATTTAATTAAATATAGGTTTGGTAAATGATCTCTCTATTGTAGGGTATTGGCTATATATTTGATGTATAATTATATATATTAATTATGGTTTTTTAATTATATTAATTATGCTATCATAATTTAATTAAAGATATGTTTGCGTGTATTATCGTTAGGGTATCAGCTTAATGATTATAATTATATTTATTAATAATAATTTGTTAATTATTAATTATGTTAACAATATATTTTGATTATGGTTAATTGATTAATGTTAGAAAAATATATTTTTAGATTTATTATACTCTAATATTTGAATTAAATATAGGTTTTAGTAAATTGTCTTTCTATTATAGGATTTTGGTTATTTTTAGGATGTCAAATTATATATATTGAATATAGTTTATTAATAATATTAATTTTACTCGAATAATGTAATGAAATATAGGTTTGGTAAATTATATTTGTATTCTATAGTTTTGGTTATTTGTAGGATATATAATTATATATATTAATTATATTGATTATGTACTAATTTTTTGACTAAATATAAGTTCGGTAAATTATCTCTCTATTGTAGGGTATTGGCTATTTTTTGGATATGTAATTATTTGTATTAATTATGTTTTATTAATTATAATAATTTTTTTGTCATAATACAATTAAATATAGGTTCGATAAATGATCTTTGAAGTGTATTGGCTATATCTTTGAAGTGTAATTTGTATATATTAATTAAGGTGTATTAATGATATTTTCTAATTATAGATTTTAATTATGGTTAAGTTGATTAAATTTGTTTATTATATTTATAGATTTGTTAATACTTTGTTAATTATGTGATTGTATTATTTATATATGATTAGATGTTTATTAGATTTAATTATATTTTCATTAAATATGTTAAATATTGTTATGTGATAGGGATTATTGGTGAATGTTTTAAATTATATTGATAGGATAATGGGTTAGATTTGTTTAATATTTTTGTTAAATGTATTTATAATAGATAAAATATGTTTATATTTGAATTATATTTAATTATGTTGCTAATTTTTATGGAATATATTTGGATAATTCTGGTTGGATTATTGAAAAAATATATGAGGACATACCATAATTAAGTATACTTTAGTTGTTATATTATACTAAACTCCTACTAGTAAGTAATATAAATAATGTTGATATATTTAATGAATAAAGTAGAGGATTAATGTAAGAGATTGTATTTGAGTTATATGGTTAGGTATACAGATCTCTTTAGCTATCATAATATGCGTTGATATTTATTAATGATATTAATTTCATGTATGCAATTAAGTTTTATTTATGTTATCACGTATTACCTTCAATTCATATACATAATTAAAATTGAATTTATGCATTTATTATTGAAATTCAGATGAGTCTCAGACAAGACAATGTAGTAGATATAACCGATGGTCGGTATATGACCGCATCTGCACAACTTAATAGAATTGCTACTGAGCTACCTGCACCGATGGCTCGTTTGAGAAATTTCGGCAAGAGTATTACCAAAGGATTACGACGAGGTAAGAAATCTGGAGAACAAGAACCGGAAGAAGCATCAGAACAACAACAATATGCAGAAGTTCCCGAAGAACCAAGGTCTAGTCAACAAGGTTATAAATTTCTATCATTTGCAGACTATGCAGGTCGTCCATCATTTGTGGCTGATGTTGGCACTGCGGGGTTTGGAGGGTACGTAGGTTTGGGGGTAGGAGGTCCGGGGTTTGGAGGTTTGGGGGTTGGAGTTTCTAGGGTTGGAGGTTTTGGGTATGGTGGTTCTAGAGTTGGAGGTTCTGGGCATGGAGGTTATGTGGTTGGAGGTTCTAGGGTTGGAGGTTCAGGGTATGGAGGTTCTAGGGTTGGAGGTGCTAGGTATGGAGGTTCTACGGTTGGAAGTTCAGGGTACGGAGGTTCCGAGTCAGGCGGTTTTCCATTTCTTACAGAATATATAGATTTTCTTACCTCACCGGCGTAGCCTGCTATAGGAGGAGGAGGAGGAGGAGGATAGAGATCATCATGATAGGGATGCTGGTGATGTTGGTGACGCTAGTGAAGATTAAGAGAGTATACAATTAAAGGATGAATGATACTTGCTTGGGCCATGTCCTGGAGGTCCAATAATTCTTGATTTGATTCCTAGCTTTGGCTGTCACGCAGCTTTAGATTTATGGTTAGGGAAGGTAAGTTTAACATATTCATTATTTCTTAATTATTATTTTATATGTAATCAATCATATATATGCATTACATTTGCTTATTGTATTGATCAGGATCAGGGTTGTCCCAAGATCCACATGAGGCAGGAGATTTTAAGAATTTTTCTAGGAAGCGTCAATGATAGGATGTTCGCTCTGATACGACGAACAGTATTATTACACCTTCCATCCTGCACATTTGAACATGTGAACGTGCCACTTATTTCAACATTTATTGAGCGATGACAACTAGACACAAATAGCTTTCATATGCCATGGGGGGAGATGACAATCACTCTTTTAGATGTACATCGTATATTAGGGCTACGAGTTGATGGTCATCCATTACATTTGGAAATGATAGCGGACACGCGTGTGCAAATGATTGGTGCAATGGGTGCCTTATTTGGGATGGAGGAAATGCAAGTGAATGAAGTCACTCGAAAGGGCGGGCTTCCATTTAAATGACTGTAAGAAGTATGTGAATCATACTAGTTAGGGGAAGAGGAAAAAGTGATCGGGTATACATTATGGTTGATCGGCTTATCGTTGTTCTTCAATAAGACGGTTGATAAAGTTAATCCATATTTTATCATTTTTCTTCAAAATCTTAGCCGGATTGAAGGTTATGTATGGGGTGCAGCCACACTTGCTTTTTTATATCGACAACTTGGTATGGCTTCTAGAGCCGACACTGCTTAAATGTCTGGATGCATGACTCTATTACAGGTAATTTTATAATCAATATATATATACATATATTACATACTCTATATTCATTATGATGGCTAACAATCGAATATTATGACAGACGTGGATATATGAATACTTTCCCGGGTTTGGATCGGAAAGATCCAAGTATGATCTAGACCATCCTCATTGTATTAGGTGGTCTTGTGGCTAGAAATTCAAAAATAAATTGGAGACGCTCGAGTACTTTCGGGCAAAGATTGATGTTATGTCTGCGTTAAAGGTATGCTAAAAACATTATGGAAATTAATATATTATGTTTGTGATATCCATATTCACTTGAATATTTTTGTGAAAGGTCAATTGGGATTCGTACGGAGTAGCTGATCCAAATAGATATTGTCGCATGACATTCTATCACGGTTGTATACACTGTTTGGAGAAATTTGAACCACATATGCCAGATAGAGTGACACAACAATTCGGTTATACACAAGTCATCTCTGAGGAGCCCATCAAGCCAACTAGAAATTCGTACAGAGGTCCTTCATTCAAGAAGTACAAAGTATACTATGCACACATGCTCAGTCAATGGTTCTTGAGGTATGAACATATTTTGGGCACGGATGTTTTTGGACCAGCGGTTGAATACCCATGGGATGTGGCCGATGATTATATGGATTGGTATGTTCCGAGAACACATAGATATATATTGGCTACGACGGAAGAATATTTGGCTAAACATGCGAACGATGATCATCATATACCAGCCGAAAAACGTCTGAACAAAGCACGTAAAACTATTCGTCGATTGTATTGGAGGGGAGAGCCAGCTCCAAATTATGAGCAGTTAGTTACATGTATGGAAACCCTTATGCGTGATTTAGGAGTTACTCCACCTCGGCGTGGCCATTTGTAATGAACTTCATGTATTCCCGTATTGTTATGTAAAAACATTAAAATATGTTTGTTAGAATTAATACCACCTATCCTTTTTATTTTACCATAAAAATATGTTTTTGCATTGACTATTTGTGTTCAAATTTCATCAATATGTTAGTGAAGGAATAAGAGACACGGTGGAATTGAGCTTCATAATAATGGCAACCGTGTTATTATATGAGCTAAAAAAATCTCAGATTTCAAAAGTCAGCATTTAGCTGAGAATTAAAGAAAAATTTAGGAGGTTCAGTATTTTCCAACTCGAATAAAATGTTATGAAGGATGTAAACACAAAAAATGAAGAAAAAATTACAACAATTCTACATTTAAGTTCAGTCCGAAGATAAAGGATGAGGGTCTTGTATGTCATCATGTACCAATGTGCGCCATTGTTTGAATCTAGAAGAATATTGGGTATTCCACGTTGAAACGCTGCTATCACAATATATATTCCAATTGGTATGTACTGGTGGGGGTGGAAAACTTTCCAAAAGATATACCTATAGGGAAAAAATTATTATGTCAGCCATTCATATCATATTGAAATGGAAAAAATCTTCATTAAACTTAGTGCTCACCGATATGTAGTGACTCATGTCTTGCAAGAAAAATATAGTGACTTTAGTTTTGGGACCTTGAATTCCGTTCATAGCCACTAAAGGTAGGAATGAGCTGCATACATTCAATGAGTAATATGCGAACAACACACAGTAACGGGTTGCAATGACATGACCAATATCAAGCATTTCCATCCAGTGTGCCATCAGAGCTGGCCCTTCCTAGTGGGCAATAGTATTAAGAACTTGATCAACGCTTTCATATATGAACACATTCTCGTACAACTATCGTCTCGCCAATATCTCGTGATACAAGTCTGTACGAATCTGAACCCATCGTTCTTCATCTCCTAGTATAATAGAAGCCAATGCTCTGAAACCACAATTCCCATCTCCTAAAACATTACACCAGCTACTAATATAAGGAACTATATGTCGATTCATTTGAGTCACATATGGAAATTGAAATTGGCCAGATGACAGAAATGCCGATTGCCGTCCTCGACTCCGACCCCGACCCCGACGTTGAGTTGATCTAGGACGACTACAAAATTATTATTTTGTATACTCCCAACTAGATTGTTCCCTTCTAGTGAAGTTCCTTGGCCGACCCCTATGCTGCCGTACTTGTGGCTCGTGGAGAGGTGTTCTCTGGGGAACTGCAATATTAAATATCTCTCTGACCAATTAATTCTATATTTCTAGTGGCTGGCGCATAACAGATTCCATCGAAATATGGAGTAAGTGAGATGCAACATCTACTGGTTATTGGGGTCTCGGTGGAGTAATGGGTCCATCTATATTGAGTTTCTTCCAAAACGGATGAATAGCCAATAGGGGGATTGACATGTAGTTATGAATGTATGTTTTAATTTCATGCGTACATGGTATCCCATGCGTACGACGCATGTAACATCCGCATAAATCATCATTGTACTTACATGCTCAAGTCTCTGACACTCGTTGTTCACCAACTCCATTGCATATAAAGAAACATGGCCCCTCAAATTGGCATAAAGATCACTTGTAGCAAAATGAGGAGTGTTGAACTGAGACCTCTCCAGCGATGCCTTTATCTCATCATGTTGTAATTCGAGGAACGTGTGCATTTGTTTGTGCATTGTATTGAAGCTGCCCCGTGATGTCTCCAAGAATCTTTTTAAAGATCCATGAGCTCCTTCAACCTGTTCATAACAAAAATTTATTTACTTAACTTTATCAACATAAAAGAAGCTAAATCAGCTATCATGATTGCAAGAAAATATAAATCATACCTATTCGCTGTAAGTTGATGGATATGAAACACGTCACTAAAGAATGCTGCAACAATGTTATGTTTATAGGGTTGTAGCCAATTCATCTTTAGATACAAAATTAGGCTGGGCATGCTTCTGTAATCTTCCTCTATTGACAACAATCGTGGCTCATATGTTTCTTCGTCCGTGGCATCTATCAAATTTTTCCATCGTGACATAAAACCACGTGCGAACGATGAACGGCCATAAAGTTTCTTACATTTTTCCTCAACATTCTTATTCACATGAAATCTGCATAATAAATGTTTTGAAGTAGAGAAAATATGTTCCACAGCTGAAATTAGAGCAAGTTCTCGCTCGGTAATAATGGTGGCTGGAAGCATATATGGATCCATTAAGCTCTTTAATCTCTCAAGTACCCAGAAATAATTTTCCTCCTTCTTAGATGACATGTATGCACATGCAACGTTGAAATTCAATTGTGTTGGTGTTAGTCCGACAACTTCAAGTAAGGGAATTCCGTATCTATTTGTCTTATATGTGCAATCCATTTGTAAAACAAAAGGAAATGCACGTAAAATGTTAACAGATACGGGATGTGCGAACAGATGTTCACTTATTACATTTGATTGAGGCTCACTTCAATGCCACTGAAAATAATGATTCTCAACCGACATACTCATAACATGCTATAACATTGTTTGACCATCCATTTCTTCGGACCTAAGCTTCTGTCGAGCATTATAAATATGCCTTCTCATACTCACATTACCTTCAAATTGATTTTGAAGAAGTGGTATGATTTGCCGTGGCTTTATGTTAGCTGTGATAAGTTCATTAACAAATTGAACTTCATTTTCTATCAACTTACTAAGAACACCATGGCCTTACTCATAATTAGCCAATTCGTGATTGTGTGTCCCGTTCCTAACTACCACTTGCCATTCACCGTTATTATTTTCAACACCAATAATAAAAAAAGGACAATCTTATTTTTTAACAAGTATTACGTGCACCTTCGGTATCTGTTGGTCTAGTACAGACGTACATACCACTTCGTTCACATCTTATCGAGACTCTACCCGCCCCTATACCATTTCCTTTTCTAGAACCTTTGATAATCAAAATCATCTTATGAGTTCTACCCATTTTCTTAACCCATGTCACAAGTTCATCCCAATCCGAAAATATTTCATCCGTTATAAAAATCTCTGATAATTTTCACTCATAAAAGATGTATTCTCCATGTCCTGAAAAAAAAGTTTACCATAATAATATAATAACAAAAAACTATAAATTTCATGTAACTAATTTTGTCGCCACAATTTACAATACTTAAAAAATAATATTTTACCTCTTTGTTGAAGTTATAATTAATATTGGGAGAATGTATTTGCATATCTTCTGTATATCCATAGCTTCTCGGTATTGTAAATCTATCATCGTAATATGATGGGGTTCTGACCCCATCTTCGTAGTTCGTCGGACTTCCGAACTCATCGTACCCTATCGAAGTTTCAAACTCTTCGTAGTTTGAAGAACTTCTAAATTCATTATTCATTGTGAGTGTTTAACAAATATTGTAAAATTATATCTCAACCTTCAACTAACAAAGTTTCTGCAGAATAGAAATATTGAGTTGAAGAATACGAATGATAAGCTGTTCCTTTATTTATAATGCTTCATGTTCCTAACTTCACGTGCTTGATATACCATCGTACAATTATTTTATTTACAAATATATGTAATAGTATATTTATTCTACGTACCGTCCTACAATACTATTTGCAGAAGCCACACACATTGCATATCCCCACCAGCAACCTTCAATTCATTGTATATGATAGTATAACTATCGGCCAAACTTGCCGAAACACCAACAACAAGATCTATTGCCATATGATTCATTGTCAGACAAATATTTTTTGTCAGAAGTACGCATTACTTTACTGTTTCAAATCTTTTCGAATCAGATGATAGTATAAAGTTTTTGTTATTTGGAAAAAAAAAACTTTACTCCATGGAAAACATATTTTGTCCTAACCTCCATGTATAAATTTAATTCAATAAGTATTAAAATACTAAAATAATTGCTACTTTTGACAAAAACATGTTTGTTTCATAATAAATCATATATTACTGATTTAAAAATATTCATTAGTATATATAATTTATATATTTTAGATATATTTATAATAGATATTGATTAAATTTATTTTTATTTCTAAATAATTTAAAGTTATTTAAAGAATTTTTTTATTTGATTGTAAATATGTTAATTTTTATTTTTGTACAAAATATTTATATTATACATCTAGATTATGAATTTTTTAAATTATAAATAAAAATTATTTCAAATTTGCTGAAAGAAAAAAAAAATTGGGGTGCTAGGCATCGGCAATTATAGCCGACATATAAAAATTATTGAGGATGGAGCCAACTATTTATGATAGAGATGGGTCGGCAATTATTGTTGATTTATATTATGTTCAGCAATCTTTGCCAAAGATATGGGGTCATAATTTTTTTTATTTTATATATTTTTTCTCTTCCTATAATATGCATAAATTTATAAGTTTAATTAAAGTTATTTAATGAATTTTTTATTTGATTGTAAGTATGTTAATTTATATTTTTGTACAAAATATTTAAATTATACATCTAGATTATGAATTTTTTAAATTATAAATAAAAATTATTTCAAAATTGCTGAAAGATAAAAAAATTGGGGTGCTAGGCATCGATAATTATAGCCGATGTATAGAATTTATTGAGGATGGAGCCAACTATTCATGATAGAGATGTGTCGGCAATTGTTGCCGATTTATATTATGTTCAGCAATCTTTGCCGAAGATATGAGGTCATAAATTTTTTTATTTTATATATTTTTTCTCTTCCTATAATATGCATAAATTTATAAGTTTAATTAAAGTTATTTAATGAATTTTTTCATTTCATTGTAAATATATCAATTTATATTTTTGTACAAAATATTTAAATTATATATCTAGATTATGAATTTTTAAATTATAAACAAAAATTATTTTAAAATTGCTGAAAGAAAAAAAAATTGGGGTGCTAGGCATCGGCAATTATAACCGATATATAGAAATTATTGAGGATGGCTAACTATTCATGATAGAGATGGATCAACCAATTATTGCTGATTTATATTATGTTCGGCAATCTTTGCCGAAGATATGGGGTCATATTTTTTTTTATATATTTTTTCTCTTCCTATAATATGCATAAATTTATAAATTTAATTAAAGTTATTTAATGAAATTTTTTTATTGTAAATACATTAATTTATATTTTTGTACAAAATATTTAAATTATACATCTAGATTATGAATTTTTTAAATTATAAATAAAAATTATTTCATTATTGCTGAAAGAAAAAAAAATTGGAGTGATAGGTATTGACAATTATAGCCAATATATAGAAATTATTGAGGATGGCCAAATATTCATGATAGAGATGGATCGATCAATTATTGTCTATGATTTAGGTAACATTCGACTGAAAATTCTGAACCAAACCACATTAATACATATATATAACTAAACTTATTGTATATTTTTTTAATTATAAATATGTTAATTTAAATTTTTGTATCAAATATTTATATAAATTCTGATTTTTTTAATCATAAATAAAAATTATTGACAAACTTTTCAGCCAAAATCGGAAAAAAAATTAGTGAATCGGCAGTTATTGCCAATGGCTCGGGCCAGTTTTGGTAAAAATTGCCGAATGTCGTCCATTGTTTCGGCTGAAATTGCCAATGCTGGTGAGTGAGTTCGGAAAAAATGACCGATGTTAAGGTTACTTTCGGAAATTATTTTCCACAGAGTAAAAAACTATTTTCTATATAACAATACCATTTTCTTTTAATTGTTGCGGCTCCCCTTTTTCCGTGCACCCTACTTCCTTTTTCACGACTGCTCCTCTTTTCATCCACATTAGCATTTGTGCGACGAATGACTCTCTCTTCTTTTCAGTTTACATTTGGCCATCAATTTCGTTTCTTCTTGTGGCCCGCGTCTCGCCCAGCTTTGATCTTTTGATTCCTGTTTCTTGTTATTTGGCCTTTGGGCCGTTGGGCCAAAGGTCCGACTCTCTTTTTTATTTATTTAAAAATAATACTTATAAAATAAAATTTAATAAAAATTAATAAATAATATTATACTCTAAAGTTATTTAATTTCTATCATTTTAGCTTAAATAATAATATTTATATAATTATTACCACTTAACTATAAAATTATAATTATTCACCTATATTACTTAAATAAAATACTAAAAATTAAGATTATAAGGGTATAAAATATGTCAAAATATGAACTTATCAAACGTCCCATACTTGCTTAGCCTATCCACCACCGCTATGATTGAACCTTTTCCCCTGAGACTTTGGGAGTACTAAGATAAAGTTCATATAGAGACTCTCCCAACGTCTTTCAGGAATCGGCAATGGCTCCAGCAAACCTACATGACTCTTCTACTCATTCTTGTCTTATTGGCACACAAGAAAAGTCCTCACATACCTGTGAATATCGTCCCACATCTGTGGCCAGTAGTAAGCATACTTAATAAGATCAAGAGTTTGTCTCATACCTAGGTGTCCAACCTATTTTGAATCATGGTACTCCTTTATTATGTCCCTTTGCAAGTTCCCCTATCTTGGTGTGTAGAGATAGTTCCCCATTGTGAGGAGTAATCCCTCTTATTCCTAGAATCTCCGAGTCTTTCCTTCCTTTGCCATATCCATCCAGCTTTGAGTAAAGGCGTCATGCATCATTCCTTCCTTGACTAGTTCTAGGACATCTCTTGTAGGATAGATCATGCTAGCAAGCATTACGTTGAGGCTCAATGCATTAGCCACCACATTAGCACTCTCAAGTTTGTACTCCATCTTATAGTCAAACTCTACTAGGAAGTCTTGCCAACAGGCTTGCTTGGGACTCAGCTTCTTCTTGTTCTATAAGTAACTCATTGGAACATTATCTGTCTTAATGACAAACCTAATTCAAAGAAGATAATGCCTCTATACTCGCAAAAATTGGATGATGGTGGTCATCTCTTTATCATGTACCTGATACCACATCTTTGTCTCGTTCAACTTGTGAATCTCAAAGGCAATGGGATGCCTCTCTTGCATAAGTACTCATCCAATGGAATAATTGGAGGCATCCGAGTGAACTTCAAACTCCGAGTAGTTGGGTAAGCATAGAACTGGATCTTCCATCATGAGCTTCTTCAAATCTTCAAAGGCCTTGACACACTCCTCATTCCAACTCCATGGGACCTTCTTCTTTAATTGGTTTATGAGGGGTATGGCCCTTCTCAAATAATCCAAGATGAATCTACTATAGTAACTAACCAACCTAAGGAAACTTCATAGCTCTGACACAATCTTTGGAGCTTCCCATTCTTAAATATCTTAGACCTTGTTTGTGTCTATCCTAATATTCTCTTCTTGAATGAAGTGACCCAATAACTTTACTTTAGTGAGAGAAAAGGAGCATTTTCCCTCTTTTCAAAGTTCTTATTATCCTAAAATAACTAGAAAACAACCTTTAGATGCTCTACATACTCTTCCAAGGACTCACTATAGACTACAATGTCATCTAGATAGACCACCACAAACTTATCTAAGTATGGATGGAATATCTTATTCATCAAAGTATAAAACATTGCTAGGGAATTTATAAGACCAAATGACATGGCAAGTAACTTGTAAAAACCATACCTTGTTACATAATCACTCTTAGGTTCATCTCTTTCGACAATCCTCACTTGCCAATACCCCAACCATAGATCCATTTTGGTGAAGTATAGTGCCTTCCTAAGCTGATTGAACAAGTCATCTATCAAAGGTAAGAGATACTTATTCTTCACCATGATCTTGTTGAATGCCCAGTAGTCCACACAAATCTAAAGAGAGCCATCTTGCTTTTTTTTTTGGAATTACATAGGGGCACCATAAGGAGCTTTTGAAGGAAGAACAAACTTAGCATCAAATAGATCCTTCAACTACTTCCTTAATTATTCCAACTCTAGAGGGCTCTTTTGGTAATGACTCTTTGAGAGTGGCTTGACTCTCGGCTCTAACTCAATATCATGATCCACCTCCCTCTTAGGTAGAAGATTCTTGGGTAGCTTTGCGAGCATCATGTCCTTGAACTCATAAATGACCAGTTGTATCTCTCAATCACCTTCATGGGTTGTGGGGACTCTTCCTTAATAACTGAAGCTAAGTAGCAGACTTCACCATTCTTAAATCCTTTGGAAAACTACATGGCTGAGAGTGACAGAGAGTCCACCTTTGCTTGTGAGTCGTGCCAAAGGGATATTATGACATGTTTGTCCCTTACCCAAGTGCATGATGCTATCTCCTAGAAAGGTGAGTGAAGTTGCTACATCTATGAGCTCCATACCAAGCACCATATCAAAGTCATCCATTTTAGTCACTATAAACTTCACCATTTCTTGTCATGAGCCCAGGGTGATCAGGACTCCATAAGCTACCCCAAGGATGGGCTTAGCATTGGAGTTGACTGTGTTCATTTTACCTGCCTATTTAGTAACTCTTAATTCCATCAGATGAGCTTCCTTTAGGCTGATGAAGTTGGGAGAGGCACCGGTGTCCACAGACGCCTTGCTGACGATTCCCTTGACCCATACCTCAGTATATATCAAGCCCGTCACTTGATCCTTGGGATTGAAATTGATGTAGTTGAGTAAAGTTAAGGGCCCCATCTAAGATTCATTTGGGGCCTCCTTCTCAGCTTAGCCCTCCACCATAGCACTTAGAACCTTATTTTGGGGGTAATCTCAAAGGAAATGATTACCTCCATACATAAAGCATTCTTGCTTAAATTTTGAGAATTCTTTTCCACCATGCTCTTTGTCTTTTATCTTTCCCTCATAGTGCTTCTAGTTGGGCTTCTAGGGATTTCCTCTCCCACCTTTTTTGGAGATATCCTTCTGGTTCTTGTCCTTCTTCTCGAACCTATACTCTACCAAGGATTCAACCTATCGGTATGAAATAGGGAGATCCTAGAAATTTCACCTTCGGATTTCTTGTTTTGTCCAAGATTGTAGACCATTGATGAAGTATAACAAGCTCTCCTTTTTGGCATATCCAAAATCTTGAATATAAGGGAGCTATAAGAATTGATGTACTGTAACACCCCCAAAATTCACTACTAAAAAATTTCGTTCAATTAAAAGGAATTTAGTAGAAGCAAAATAATAAATCGTGAATTCTAGGGATATTACCACCGCACTTAGTACCATACCGGTTCTCTCCTACCATTCCAATACCAAGTGCTAAGGCTAAAAGAATAAAATACAATTTTACGAGAAACTTAAGCATTTAAAAATCAGAGTAGCGCAGTAAACAATTTATGAGAGTAAAATCCAACAACGGTGGTTACAAAATAACAAATACATTGAATTTAAAAGAGACAAATTAAGACCCTAGAATTTATCAGATAGTACCTTACGCTCTTTCCCGAGAGCCCACATGAATAGCACCTGAATACGACCTGCAAGGGGTATTTCTCATTGAATAGGTAGGGGCCCCATGAATGGAATCCTTCAATACTACGGTACTGAGTAACCCTTTAAATACACGCTTAAAAATAGGTCTGCAATGTCACACATGATACTACATACATACATAATGAAAGGTAAATACTTAAGATCCACAGTCATACAACCGCATACTTAACACATCAATAGTTATTAATAGGCCATAGAGAACAATCGATACGTTTGGGCCTTAAGCCCTTAATCCATCATTATCAATCATATCGGATTATAATTATTCATGTGAGTGCGGGAAGCCCACTATTATAGCTAGTGGAACGGTCATACATATAGGGCAGAACGCTCCTGACCACTATTATTCGCCGGTGGACTGGTCTCCAGGGCAGAACGCTCCTGGCCACTATTATTCGTCGGTGGTTCGATTTAGTCCCGACTCACATCATATTCCACTATAAGTGATTAATATTTTCCATAATTTATTCACAGCCAAAAGAAATTTATTGAGCTCGGGACCCCCACTATTCTGGCTGGTGGATCAGAATACAAATATACATCATCCAGGGTAAAACATCCTGAGCCACTATTATATCCGGTGGATCGGTACTCATAAACATCATCCAGGGAAAAACTTCTTGGGCCACTATTATATCTGGTGGATCGGTACTCATAATATATAATTCAACTAGGCCCGGCTCATTAATCTTTCACTTTAACGATTAGTGTTTTTCCTTTTTAATCAACACAACAATTCCATTTATTTGCTTCGATAGGGAGATCAAGATCCCGGGACACAAAGGTACACTGGTCGCACTGGTGCATAAAAGCTACTCGGTACCCTTCAACTATCAACCCAGGGACGCAAAGGTACCCTGGTCGTACTAGTGCATAAAGCTAACTCAGTACCCTACCGACAAGGACACCTAATCCTTAAGTATGCATACCCCCTAACTAGGTTCGTAGAGCTGGATAGAGTAGATATAGGGCTTAGCTGGGGCACAAAGGCACTCCGGCAAATACCAAATAATTGTGGGCTAAACCACGTCTTTAGGGTAGCGACTCCTAAAGAGCCACCATTCCTGATCTCGAGGTCTTTCACTTTAAGTATTAGTGTCATAATTAAGGGTGATCACAAAAGTACAACAATTAGATAATTATTCACTTTTAATCGTTCGGATTTCATCAGACATTTCTTATTCAAATGGTCTTCCAAGGTAACACTAAAGAATCATTAAGACCATCTTAATCTCATCTAATTTCGAATTAGAATTCATTATCATGATACTTACTAATCATCAAATACTCCTACCTCGCTAATCAACATTGTTTGTGTCATATTACGAATTCCCACAATCACAACGACATATTAGATACAACTACTCATTTACCCCTTACTTATAAAATTACTAAGTCATCCCTTCCTTACTTGACAAATTACCATATTACCCTCCTTGTTGCAAATTACCAAGTTACCCCTTACTCGATTTAGGTTACCAAGTTATCGCTCATACTTATTAGGTCACTAATCCCCCCTTCATAATTATTACCCTTAATATACTTTCTCGTTAGTTGGTTAGATTACCACTTTGCCTTTTCTCTTTTATTATAATTAATAAATTATCCATGAGTTAGTCAAATTACCAAATGACCTTTCCTCATTATCCTAATTACCAAATTAACCCTTTATTTAGTTAATTACCAAATTACCGTCCTCTATTATCAATTACCAAACTACCCTTCTTCATTTTCAAAATTACCGAATTACCCTTTGGTTGGTTAAATTACTAAATTACCCTTTTATATGATCATAATTACCATTTTACCCTTCTCCATAATTAAATTTACCAAATTACCCTTTGGTTATTTAAATTACCAAATTGCCCTTCTTAATTGTCATAATTACCAAACTACCCCGCTACATTATCAAAATTACAAAAATACCCTCTAGTTAGTTAAATTACCAAATTACCCCTCACATTTATCATATTTGCCATTTTACCCTTATCCATTATTACATTATCAAATTACCCTTTAGTTATTTAAATTATTATTTTTCCCTTCTCAATTATTATAATTACCAAGTTACTCCTTTTCAATTTTCACTTTTACCCCTTTAATTACAAAATTACCATCTTACCCCTTTTATTTTCAAATTTACCATTTTACCCCTTAACTTCCAAAAATTACCATAACACCCTTTCACTTATAAGGTTACCATTTATCCTTAATTACACAATTTTTATTTTACCTCTTTTAATTTCCAAATTACCATTTTTCCCTTTAATCACAAAATTACTATATTGCCCTTTAATTACAAAATTATAAATTTACCCTTTTTTTTTTTATAATATTACCATTTGCCCTCTTCTTACAAAATTACCAATTTACCATTTAATCGTAAAATTACTCTTTTACCCTTTATTCACAAAATTACCATTTCCCCCCTTCAATTATGAAATTGCCATTTTACCCTCCTTACTTCCAAAATTACCAATTTGCCCTTTTCATTTACAATTTACCACTTTACCCTTTCTACTTCCAAAATTACCATTTTATCCATTAATTCCAAAATTACCCTTTTATGCTTTAATTACAAAATGACCACTTTACCCTTGCCTCCAAAAACTACCACAATGCCCTTTTTAATTAAAAGTTACCATTTTGCCCTTAGTACGCCACTTATATTAAATTATTATTATTACTACATCAAATATTAATATTAACTCCTCATCCACCACTCTTATAATTAATATAACATTATTAGTGCCCATGTCTATGTTAGGCCATGTTCTTATATAAGATACCTTACTAAAATCCCCTAAGGCTTCAAAAAGATTAATCATGCAATAAGAATCACAATAGCATAATATAACATGGTTAATACTTAACATTTTCATTAACAACCAAACTCTTATCCTAAATAATATTTCCATACATAGCAATAATCTATCATGCTTCCTTTTCTTCAATCAACACAAGAATCACATATATCATATTAAACAACATAACCCAAGCATAATAATATATTATAAATCCTAATGTGCTAACATATGTTAATCCATGTGTTTAAGTGGGATTTAACGATTACCTTGATTCCTGCAAAAACAAACCTTACCAGTATTACGGTTAAAGGTTCAAGCTTTGATTATCAAAACCAATACCTAAAAATAATATCAATACTTGTTATATTAGAAAATAATAAAAATCAAAGTATAAGGCTTTATAATACTTAATTAATCAAATACTTAAATTAAAATATTATTATACCTTAAAAATTAATATTCAAATGAATCAAAGAAGGCAACAGCTCATACTGCTCATGCAATATGAGTTTCATGCAAAGAAAGAGAAAGGAGGGGCTCGAAGGTGGTGGAAATAGGGAAAAATGGGAAATTTTGGGTTAGGGTTTTTAGGATAGGAAAAGAGGCATGTGGGGGAGGATTTAAGGCAAGAGAAGGATGCAGAGGTGGAGAGGGGGTCTTAGTGGTGGTTGGGGATGCGTTGGAGGCAGCTAAGGGCGGCGGAGACAGCGGTAGTGAGGCTGTGAAGGTGGCGGCCGAGGAGGGAGGTCAAGATGGAGGCTGGTGAGGAAGGAAAATGGGGAGGGAAAACGAGGGCCTTTAGGTGGTGTTTTTGGGAAATATAGGATTGGGGATAGTAGAGGGGGTTGCAAGGATTATTTTGGTGGCTCAGGTGGCGGCATAAGTGGCGAAACGGCGGTGTAATATGGTGGTGCAGGGTGACTGCCGAGAAGGGAGGGAGAGAAGAGAAAAAGAGGAGAGGAGGAAGAATGGTGGCTGCGGGGTGGATCGATGGGGGCTGGGATGATTTGAGGGTGAGGTAGAGGGTGGGAGGAGGTTGTGCAGGTGGCGTTTAAGGCAGTGGCAGCGGAGAAGCTAGGTGGCGAAACAAAAGTAGGGTGAGAGAGGGGAGGAGAAGAAAGGAAAGAAGAGAGGGTTGGGGCAAGGCATTTAGGGCTGGAAAAATGATAGAATGTTGCAGAGGAAGAAGAAGAAAAAGAAGAAGGAGAGAGAGAGAGGAGGGAATAGGTAGGCTTGAGGGGTGGCGGTAGGGTGGTAGAGGAATGGCCATGTCAGGGAGAGGGAGAAGGGAATGGCAATGGCAGGGAGTGGGGAAGGGAGAATAGTGGGGTCGGTATGGTAGGAAAACCACGAGAAGGAGAGAGAGGGAGATAGGGAAGGTCAATAGGGGAGAGGGAGTTGCAGGTTGGGCGGTGAAAATGGTGGAGGATGGCCGGGATTATTGCCAAGGAAAGAGGAAGAAGAAGGAGGGAAGAAGAAAGGAGGGGTTGTAATGGACGAGCATACCGACCAAAGGAAAGAAGGAGCGGGCCGGCCCGATCGATGAAGAAAGGAAAGAAAGAAGAAAAAGATGCGGCGGGGCTTGACGCAGGAGAAGGAGGGGGGAGATGAAGATGGGCTAGGGCCCAAGGCGCAGGAGAGGTGGGGGGGAGGCAGGCCGACAAGCTAGCGGCCCAAAGAAGGAAAATGAAGAAGGAAGAAAAGGGAAAAGAAGAAAAAGGAGAAGGAAAAAGGGAAAAAGAAAAGGAAAAAGGGATTAAATAAAATAGTTTAGTTTATGAAATAATAAAATACAATTTTTTTGGGTAATAAATTTATTTAATAATTTAAATTAATATAATTAAAATATAAGGGTTAAAAAAGAGAGGACAATTTTAGTATAATAATGATTTGAAAAATTTATTTAAATAATAAGAGTGTGATAAAATAACAAAATATTTATTTTAATTTATTAAATATTTATACCTAATTTTATTTACTCAAAATCCATAAAATAATTAAAATAAATAAATTTAAAAGCTGATTTATCCCAAATAAAATTTATTTATTAAAATATAGGCTTTTAAAAAATTTGGGGGATTACATGTACTCCTTCATGGTTTTAGTTTGCTTCAAATTCCTCAATCTTCTTATGGCATTTAACTCAACATTTGTGTGGTAGAATTGTCTCTTCAACTCTTCCTTGAAATCTTTCCATGTGTTCATTACACATGTCCTTTGTTCAATTGCTCAATGATGGGGACACCACCATAACATATCATCTTCCTCTAGATATAATGTGGCCTACGTGGTATGAAGATTATAATCAAGTAAATGAGTGGATGCAAAATACCTCTATATGCCATATAGGAAGTTGTCGATCTCCTTTGCATTCCAAACTCTCTTGAATTTATGCTGCTAACGGGTATCCAACATAGGTATGTGACCTCTTGAAATCTCGACTTTAAGTGAAGCCACTTCTTTATATCAAGCACATTTGGACTCAACATTAGCAAGCCTATCCTTCCGGACAAGGTTCTTTGCCATTAGGTGATCCATATGAGCCATCATATATTCTATGAGCTTGTGATAGGCCTCCATCATCTATTGGCCAATTTGGGTGGCTAGAGCATTGACTAGCCCATGCACCTCCTAGATGGTCGAGGCTTCCATATCATTCTCCAACCCATCCACCTTCCCCTCTAGGGTGGAAACATCCTCCTGGAATATGGCCATGGAGCGATCTATCCTTTAAAGAACTTCCTCCAAACTTGGGCATAAGATTTGGAGATAAACTTCAATCTCTTTTTCTTATCAACATCACCTCCCTACGCAATTTGTGATGCTTTGGTATTATGTATCATTGTAAATTGAGCTATGATACCACCTATCATACACCAACTTCTTCGCTAAGCCTAGGTATATGCGACCTTAGTTTTTTTCTCAATCCTTAAGATATTAAGCTAGCCTTACTCCTTCAAGTATATTCAACACTTAAGCAAAAGATGCCTTTGAGACCACAACTCTAAACACTTAGGTATAGGTTTAGAGAGATCCAAATCAAATCAAAATTAATATGATTATGCACAATTGAGAATTCAATCACAAAACATAACAATTAAAGAAAAAGTAGAGATCTTTATTCATGCTCTTGTATAATTACAAGACAATTAAACTAATTAATCAATTAATTACGCAAATCTATATTTTTCTTTGAATGAAGAATTCTATGGATAAGAAGAAGAAGAATTTAGGACACATGACTCTCGATTGCTAGGGTTTCAACATGCCTCTTTTTATAAAAGAAAAAAATCCTATGGGGCAAAACAAGGTGTTTCAGAAATAAGAAAAAAAAACACGGTCCGTATTTAGGAAACAGAGGACCGCCATGTTTCTTTCCTTACTTTCAACTTTTTCCCAAAATATATCAAAGATTCCATAGAGAAACATAGTCCGTTTTTATTAACACGGGACCACCGTGTTTCTCATACAAACCTCCATATTGCACTAAACTTCTCCAATATTTGCACGAACCAATATAATGTTATGCCCTATTCAAATACTCAGTCAAAATTCACACAAAAATTTATTTTTAGTGAAATAATAATATCAAGATAATTGGGTGTTATCATTATACTTAACATATTTTTTGGTTTATTGTACCAACATTATATCAAATACAAGGTAAAACATGTTGAACTTCAAAAAGATAAGTAGAGAATGAAAGAAGTTTCTAAAAAAAGTTTAGATAAGAGTTGGAGATTAAACTCTGAGTACAAAAGAGGAAACTAAAATGAAAAATAGTTCTAATGAAACTAAGTGTCCAAAATGTATCCGGACAAACACTACCTACCAGATAACATTGATCCTCCCTCCAAACCTCAATATGTAAAAACCATTCCTCTATAGATAGTACATCATAAGTAATAAATTCATCAAGATAATCCTTGATAACTTATATTACAAAAATTAGGTCACCTACTTACGTGTATGAGCAACACCCATAAAAAAGATAATCAATACACTATATATTAAGTAAGGAAACAATACAATGAAAAGAAAGGGCATGCATAACACATAAGGCCATGTTAAAGGACTAGCCATGCACACTAATTTAAAAAACACAAGAAGGTCAAATAGGAATCAAAATATTTTCAAGATAGATGATTATACATTTTTATTTATTAAATCTCTTGATTTAAAGTACCTTAGTATTCGAAACTAGTGGAATAGTATCAAAAATATACAACCCTAAGGCTCTCAGCCACTATTGATTTAAATCTCTTGATTTAAAGCTCTTAGCAACTCTTGCCATATGGTGGAATGAACTGGTACAACACTAGGACATAAAGCTCCTAGCCACTATTCTTATCTAGTGAAACAAACTAGTACAAACCTAAGGTATAAAGCTCCTATCCATTAACATCATCCGATGGAATGAATAGGTATAACCCTAGGACATAATACTCATATCCATTAACATCATCTAATGGAATGGATTGGTACAATCCTAGGATATAAAGCTCTTGACCACTATTCTCGTTTAATGGAACATACTGGTTAAAGCTCCTAACTACTATTCTCGTCTAGTGGAATAGACTAATATAATCACTCCTAACTTGTGTGATTTTTTCTTTAAATATTAATATCTTATCATAAAATTAGTTATCTCGATAATGTCATGCACATTTATCATAAATATGCTAGGCATATAAGACACAATAAAGAGATATTTAGGGCATTCCCTAAAGAAAAGAACCACAACACCACTATGAAATCCTAATTTCACAAGATAAGCATAACTTCTTCCTTAAGACTCATATAACCACTAAATTTAGTACACAATCATAATATGTCATTATTGACAGCATACCCTAACATCAAGGTCTAATTCTAATATCTTAAAAATGTGATAACAAGTCTTCCTCTAGAATTATCATCCCTAGTTTAAGCTATTTTATCATTTTATTAGACTTATATTGCTCTTAATTAACCCGAGCATCTCATGTCACATACTTAGCATATTTTAATCAAATGTCACTTGAGAATTAGTAAAATTTTATATTTAACCCATATTGATCAAAATACTCATATCTTACTTAAATGCCTCAAGGTCTCTTTTTATTTAAGTTGTGTCCTACTTCAACCTCCACTCTATCATATTAAACATGAAATTAATTATAGAACCATCATCAATTACCATGCCATATTTAATTCCCAAATTACTATGAAATGCCCCAAATACCTTTAAGATAGTCACAACACCCAAAAATTCTTAAAAGCCCTACCAATATTATTGACTTTCAACCTCTAACATATTTCATCATGATAGTACCTAACCTTATTTACAATATATTCTTTATATAAAAAATTAAGATAGAGGACCAATAAAACATGCTAGGGATACAAGAAAAGGCTTCACCTAGAAAAACACATAAATGTATGTTTTCACAAAATGCTCACTTTTTCCATAACACAATACAATAATATCATAATATGACATCAACAATCATGAGTTACAAAATCTAATGATACTTAACATAAAATTACATACAATTTACACATAGCATCAAACTATTATAGGAATTTGTATCCTCACCTAAATGTTGTGGGTCTCTAAGCAAGAATATTCCTAAGTATCCTCCTCTAAGATCATAAGAAAATCACCTAAAAACCAAGCAAACCCAAGGTTAGAATAAAGTAAAACAAACAAGGAATGAAAAAGCAAGTTGAGAAAGAGAAAGGAGAGGGATAGACTGAGAGGAATAATTGAGAAGGGTAAAAATGAAATAGTACGCTCGGCAAGGATCAACTGCTGATTGTGTGTAACACCCCTAAAATTTACTACTGAAAAATTTTATTTTTAAAATTATAAAAGGAAGCAAAAATGATAAATTTTGGGAATACTACCACCATACTTAGTAATAGACCAAATTTTCTCAATCGTTCCAGCACCTAGTGTTAAGGCTGAAAATAAACTTTACACAAATCCAAGATACAATCATAAATCAGAGTAGCGTGATAGTTAAATTACAAGAAATAAAATCCACTAATAGTGGTTACACAATAAAATTACTAAAATAGGAAGTATAAGAGTTTAAGGAAAACACTATAATATTCCAAGATAGTCCTACGATCTTAACTCAAGAATAAATCTAAAATAAAGCTTGTGACTTAACCTCCAAAGGCCACTACCCAATGAATAAGTAGGGACCCACGAAAGAAATCCTTCGTTACTATCATATTATGTAACCCTTTATACATGACTAATATGTAAGGTATGCATGCAACACATTAGTTACCACACATCAAACATACGAACATGGGATCATACATCTAACTAAAATATAATAAATACATGCATCAAACTATGTGACACATAAGCTCATTCACTTAGAAATATAAAACTTATGAATGGAGCATCCAAGCGATGCTCTTTGTAGTATAATTAGATAGCCAACAATACATTCAACCATACAACATCCACCCAACTCAAAGGCAAGCCCGTAGGCCTATCAACACAACACCATACACCAACCCATCTAGGCAGGCACCAAGGCTGCTGCCATATCACATCAGCAAGTCATTATAGTTCTTTCATTATTATCTAAACTTAAACTATTAATTAGATATTAGCCATCTCTCGAATTATATCCACGTAGGTTTGGGGACCCCATTACTTTAATCGGTGGACCCATACAAATGTTATAATCCAGGGTAGAATGCTCCTGACCACTATTATAATCGGTAGACTAATACATATGATATAATCCAGGGTAGAATGCTTCTAACCACTATTATAACCAATGGACTGGTACATATAATATAATCCAAGACAGAATGCTCCTGACCACTCTTATAATTGGTGAACTGGTGCATATACTACACAAGGTCCCGACCTACTTGGTTTTCCATTGTAAGTGATTAGTGTCTTTCTGTTTAATTATCACACCAATTGCATTTTATTTACTCGAGAGGGAGATCAAAAACCTAGATACACAAAGGTACACTAGTCATACTGGCACATAAAAGCAGCATAATATCCTACCGATAATCAACACAAGGATGCAAAGATACCCTAGTCGCACTAGCGCATGAAGACACATAGTACCCTACGGACAAGGGTACCTAATCCATAAGTATGCATTCCCCCTAAGTAGGTCCATAGAGCTAAATAGTGTAAGATATAGGGCTCAGCTGGGGTATTAAGGCACACCCGCAAAATCCAAAATAATCGTGAGCTAAACCATGTCTTTAGAATAGCAACTTCTAAAGAGCTACCATTCCCATCTCAAGGTCTTTTACTTTAAGTATTAATATCTTAATTAAGGTGACCACGAAAATATATTTTAATCACATACTTAAACATTATTTTTTTCCCATTATTATGAAGTAACTAGACCCAAGATTATTGTTAATGTTAACTTAAGTAGTCCACTAAGGCCATCCTAGGTTCCAAAACTCATATTTAGGCACCTTAGGTCAAAATGACCAAAATGCCTCTAAGGTTAAGGTTACCTCTTTACCATCCACTTTCATCACATAATTAATTTTTATTTATCCACATACCATAAGAGAGTAACATGCCTTAATTATACTATTGATTATGAATTTAAGTTACCCAACACACTAAACAATCATTACACAAAGCCCTATCATGTACTTGTAGAACAACCAAAACACATTCTCATACTTAATCAATAATTAAGCCACTTCCTGCATGTTTATGAAAATAACATCAAAATGTAATCCAATTTACTAAGTTACCTCTGAACCATGCATGCTCCTTATAATACACTCCAAATTACCAAAATCTCCCTCAGCCTTATTATGTTCATGATCATGCTTGAACAAGGGATATTAAGGCAAGAAACACTTATTTTCTTATTTAACATCAATTTATGCTTATCGTGCATGTTTATTTAACTAATCACAATTTTACATGCAAAATTATCAAAATACCCCTATACCATATTTTATTAAATATCATGCTTAAATAAGTGATACTAAGTTAATAGCCTCCTATTATTATATCTAACATCAATTTATAGTTACCATGTATGTTTATTAGACTAATCCCCATCTTACCTACAAAAGTACCAAAATGCCCTTTCTTACTTGAAAAATTACTAAAATACCCCGAGGTTATTTAATATTAATAAACATACCCCACATGTATCACTAACGCCATAAACCCCTATTATCACACTTAGCACCAATTTCCACTCACCACACAACACTTAGCATGCATTTTTATTAAGATAATCAACACCATATGCTAAAATATCATGATGAGTCCAAATGACCAAGTCATATTAGTATTATTTTCACTACAATGTCCTAGCATGTAATCATGTATATACATATATTACTCATCATGAACATCAATCAATTTTCTTACCCACCCTTTCATACACATCATACCATATACAAGATAATATGCTTTTCTTTATACTTTCCAATATAATATTAATAATCATGAGATGGTTAGTAACACATCATATACACGTAAACCACATACTAAAAACTCTAATGTGCTAGCATATGATAATCTACATATTTTAGTGGGATATAATGGTTACCTTATTTCCAATAAAAACCAAAATTAACTTGTATCCCAATTTAAAATGCTTAAGCTCTGTTAGTAAAATTTTATACCTAAAATAGTGTCACAAGTAATATATCATTATTAGATAATTAAAAGAAGGATTTTTTTATTAAAAATATAATATTACCAAACTATATTTTTACTCAAAATACTCAAAAATACTCAAAAATTAGCAGCATAACTCATGCTGCCCATGCAGCATGAGCATGTAATAGACATAGGGGGGAAGGGAAAGTGAAACTAGAAGAAAGGGGGAAGAAAGGCTCGCGTGGTGGCTTGTGGAGAGAAGTTAGGGTTGGTTGTTGGGAGTAGGGGGTGAGGTAGGTTGTAGGTGGTGGTAAAATTGTAGAGGCTCTGGGGGGTGATGACTGCAGGAAGGAGTTGCAGAGGAGGGAGGGAGAAGAGGAAGAAAGGAAATAAAAGAGAAGAGAAAGGGGAGTTGTAGGGGGAGTTACGACAAGGTGAGGAAGGGGGTGTTGGGAGTGGTGTTAGGTAGTTGAGAGGAGGTTGCAACGGTGACAAAAGTGGGGAAACATGTGGCACAGGGTGGTGGTGCATGGGGATCGAGAGGAGAAAGAGAGGAAAGGTAGGGAAGTCAGCTATAGGGTGGCATGCGATGGTTGCTTAGGGTGGTGTAGGGAGGAGGTAGGGTGTAGGAGTGATGGGTGGTGGAGACAGCGGAGAGGAAAAGAGACCAAAAAAATAAGGGAGAAAAGGGAGAGAAAAAAGAAGGGAGAATCATGTGGAGAGGGGAGAGCTCAAGGTAGAAAAATGGCCAAAGAAGAAGAAGGGAAGGAGAAGAAAAAGAAGAGGGGAATAGAGAAGGAGGGAGAGGCATGCGGTGTTGGAGGTTAGGTAGGTGCTGGGGGGAGGTGCAAGTAGCATGGAAGGCATGTGGGGGGTAGGTTCAAGGATGAAAGGGGAAAGGGAAGGCATGTGGGGAAGGGGATGAAAGGGGAAGGGGATGAAAGGGGAGATGCATGGCCTAAAAAGAAAAGGAAAAGAACGGGTAGATAGGCTACAGGATAGTAGTACACGTGAAGGAGGAAGGATACATGTAAGGGGAGGGGAGAGCTATGTGGCTTGGGGTGGTGCAGGGGAAGAAGAAGGAAGAATAAAGGAGGCCAAGCGAGGAGAGAAAAAGGAAAATAGGGTAGGCCAAAAGGGGAAAAGAGGGAAAGAAAAAAAGGTGGGAGCCTGGGCTGGCCTAGTGGAAGAAGAAGGGAAGGAGAAAGAAGGAGGGCTAACACGATAGAGAAGGAAAGGAAAGAAAAGAAAAGGAGAAAGGGGTTGGGTTGGCCCAAAGAAGAAGGAATAAAGGAAAGAAAGAAAAGGAGAAAGAAGGAAAGGAAGGAAAAAGGAAAAAAGAAAAAAGGAAAAAGGAAAGAGGAAGGGGGAAAAGAAAAAGAAAGTTATTTTTAGAGTTAGGATTAGAAATTAGGATTATGGGGAAAATATTAAATTAATTTACCCAAAATTTAAAGTATAAATTTAAGAAAATAATTTTGGTATCACACCACTATCTCCTTAAAGAAGAACTTCATTCTCAAAGTTTAAGCCTTACTAGTAGGGATATATATGAGGGAGCCTATGGTACCTGATGGTAACTACCCCCTTAAGGGTAAACTTAGTTGATCGAAAGGTGGTCAATGAAAAAACAACACAAGAATCCAAAGTTCCATAATGGCTAAGAGAGAATCACTAGTATACTAGAAGAATATATATTAGGAGTGATCACTTATTGATCCGCTCCCGCTGGATTGATAGATCAATTTGCTTCATGTATTAGGTTCTACTAAACTGGCTATTGCTAGGACCTTTAAAATCCATCATGGGGTACCCTAATTATATGCCTATGCATATAATGCAATTATTAGCCCTTAAATCAAAAATTATGGCCTAACTCCCACATCTTACACATACAATAATAACCTACCCCTAAGGTTACTAATGTGCCTCCTCCAAGCCCTAATTTACCCATTTTATTATAACCATTTCCTTAGGTTCTGTATGGCTACCAAATATAGTATACATTCCCAAAATTTCTTTATTGACATCATATCCCAAGGTTGTGGTCCAACTCGTCCATCTTGCACATGTGATTATAACCTACTCCTAGGGTTACTATTTAATCTTCCTCCAAACCCTAATTTATCCCTTTTAGTATAACCATTTCTATAGACTCTATATGGCTACCAAATATAGTTTACATTCCCAAAATTTTATTGTTGACATCATATCCCGAGGTTGCATTCCAATTCCACCATCTTGCACATGTGATTATAACCTACTACTAGGATTACTACTTGGGCCTTCTCAAAAACCTTAATTTTACATTTTAGTCATAGCTCCTTACCTAGCACTCAAATGATCATCAAAATTGTATCCCTACCCATGATGCCATCATTTTATTTGTATCCAATCCCTATTGCCAATATCCCACTTTTCTTATATGTGATCATGACTCCACCCCTAGGTTTTACTAATCACACTTATGACCTTTCCCTTCCTTTATTCACCATAAACCCTTCATTTTTACTCCAATTATCTCATGTAATACCCTTAAATTATTTTGACTTAGACAACACCCTAAAGTACTCAACATGCCACCATTTAATCATATACACAAAAATGCCCTTAGGTTATTGGAATACTTATTTTTACCTTCCCCAAATCATAAGATTCCCAACATGAAAGAATCTTCAACTTTCCACACATACAATATTGATTATACATAAATACTTTGTATTCAACACAGTTATATCTACACAACTTTCTTACCTTCTTCTACCATCAAGCAAAACTTCATATTATATATGAAACTAGAGTCATGTTGCATTTTGTACCATGCCATCACATATCAACATAGCAAGGAAATATATTATAATGCAACAAAACCCTTACTGAAGTGGCTCCCATCTCTAAGGATGCAAAATGTATGCTTTCTCCTCTACTATCATATGAATATCACCTAGAAATAAGGACACAGTTTAGATTTTTTTTCCTGTTTTAAAAAGACTTTAACTTAATTGAAGAATAAAAGAGGGAAAAGGAAATAGAAGTAACTAAAGTGAAAGGATTGGAAAAGGTTGTGCACAATAGCGGTCATGACAGTAGTGGTATTAAGAGGGGTGGGTGAGGGTTGATAGCTAGGGTAAGGTGGTAGTGGTATTGGGACTAACGAGAGTTGGTTGCTATTAGTGGTGGTGAAGTAGGTAATTGGTGGTGGTGTAGGGAGGAGAGTGGCCGAGAAGGGGAAAGAAGAAGGGAAAAAGGGAGGGCTTGTTGTGGTGGTGATGTTGGATGGTGTGTCTACGTAGGGTGCCTCTGGTATGGTGGTGGTCAGGAGGGAGAGAAGGGGGATAGTAGTGGTGGTGTAGCTAACCACAACTGTAGGTGCAAGAGAGGAAAATAGGATAAGGGTGGTATGGTAGGGTGTGTTGGCATGGTGTAGGTAGGGAGGGGAGGTGGTAGGGAGGTTAGCTAGGGAAAAATCGACGATGACAGTGTTAGAGGATTTAAAGATAAGGAGAATGTGGGAAAATAGGGGAGGGCTTAGTTGGCTGCCTTAATGGTGAGAGAAAAGAAAGAGAGGAGGTGATTGGGGGTATATATATATAGGGAAGGATTGAGGGAAAAGGGTAGACGATAAGAGGGTATGTGTAGGATTTAGCATGCATGGCTGTAGCGGAGGAAGGATGGGGGTGTAGGGGCAGGGTGGCGTGGAATAACAACGATAGGGCATGCATGGTAGTGCATAGATGAGAGATGTAAGTAGAGGGACGTGCTAAAATGATAGGGAAGGGGATTTTTTGGTATTAAAAAGGAAAGGGAAGGGGTGAGGAAGACAACAGATAGTAGAAGAAGAAAAAAGAAAAGGAAAGAAAAGGAGGAAAAGAAAGGACAAAAAATAAGGGACGGGCTTGGGCTCATCTAAGGAGGACGAAAAGGAAAAAAGAGAAGAATAAGAGTTGGGTTGGAGGTGGTGTAGTCTGGGAAGAATAAGGAGAAGAAGAAAGCAGAAAAAAGGAAAAGAAAATGAAAGAAAAAGGAGGAAGAAAAAGAGAAAGGAGAAAATTTTTGGTGTGGGATTTGGGTTTAGGTTTTAGGGTTAAATTTTTGGATAAGTAAATATCAAAATTTTATCTATAATAATCTATTTTAGGTTCTGGGTTAGGTTAAAATAAGATAAAAAAATATGAATATTAGAAATTAGTTTAGGTTAAAATATTAATAATTCAAAATTAAAATTTTATAAGATTTGGGGGTATTACAATACTAATCACAATTATCTAAATTAATTTACTTCATACATCAAAATCATCTTATCATCATAAAACTCATTTTAAATCTTAAATTCCAAAATTAATGGTTGAATCCTAAAAACACCCTTGCCTACACAATATTACCTAAAAACTTTCAAAATTCATAATTAATTTCATACAACTCCAAACTGATCTATATGGGTGATGAGAGCTTGAGTTTTCGGTTTATGATGGTTTGATAGTGACATTGTGATGCTCATGGTGATGTTGTGATCGTAAGACTAGGGTGATGATAAGTCATTGATATCTTGATGAAGGTGAAGTGGATTTGTTGGTTGTTAGATGATAGTATAGATGAGGCATTGGCTCGAAATTCAAATAGACAAAGCTTAAAATTTTATTCAAACCCACCAAAATAGAACGATGAAAGTTCACAAGTATCTTGGGTAAAAATGAATTTTAGATATTTGGCATAGGTTGTTGGTAATGGAAGAAAAAATCTCAATCCCTAATTCGCACAAACAAAGAGGTGAGGTTCCTAATATTAATTGTCCACATTGGTTTGATTAATAGGGTAGAGAACTCACACATAATTCAAGCAAGGATAAGCCCTTAATTATTATTCAAAATCAATCATAATATCCCTATTCTCATGTTGAACCCTAACTTATATGCCTTACAAGTAGTCAACGTATTTCCTAAGGATATCCCCCAATTATCTAAAGCTAATTTTTCATAAATAAAAAAAATCATGTAGACTAACTGTAACACCCCCAAAATTCACTACTTAGACAATGCATACTACACCCCATCATCTCCCTATAAAAAAAATTTCGTTAATTAAAGGAAATTAGCGGAAGCAAATTAAGTAAAACGTGAACTTTGGGAGTATTACCGCCACACTTAGTACCAGACCGGTTCACTCATACCGTTCCAGTACCAAGTGCTAAGGCTAAGAAAAATGAAATACAATTTGAATGACATTCAACATGCATAAATCAGAGTAAATTACAAGAAATTCAACAGACTTAAATCAGAGTAGCGCATCAAATCGTTTACAGGAATAAAATCCACCAATGGTGGTTAAAGTAACAACATAACATCAAAAACCAGGAAATTAAATGAAGATGGAGGAAAACCCTAACGATACCGGATAACTCCTTACTCTCTTTCCCGTAGGTCACTTGAGTAGCACCTGAAAAGACCTGCAAGGGCACTGCCCATTGAATAGACAGGGGCCCCATAAAGGGAATCCCTTCAGTACTACGGTACTGAGTAACCCTTTAATACCACACTTAAAGACCGGCTCGCATACGGCACATAATGCAAGTTACGCACATAAATAATGAGAGGTGTATACATAACAATAACACGTAACACAAGTTTTAATTCACGATTGATATCTTTGGGCCTTAAGCCATGTCATAGTATAAAACCCATATATTCGGGCCTTAAGCCATTATTCCATCACCATTCAATCAGTATCATATTTTATATCCATGTGAGTGCGAGAACCCCACTATTATAGCCGGTGGACCGGAAGTAAACACACAGGGCAGAACACACCTGACCACTATTATTGCCGGTTGACCGGTCTGACCCCGACTCACATGGTGTTCCACTATAAGTGATTAGTATTTTTCCATAATATTATTCACATACATAACTGATTTCATTGAGCTCGGGACCCCTACTATTATTGCCGGTGGACCGGAATACATATAACTCATCATCCAAGGCACAACGCTCCTGGCCACTATTATAACCGGTGGACCGGGATATATAAAGAATCATCATCCAGGGCACAACGCTCCTGGCCACTAATATATCCGGTGGACCGGTACTCAATATCACATACCAAGGCAACACGCTCCTGGACCACTATTATAACCGATGGACTGGTACTCAATATCATAATCATCTAGGCCCGGCTCATTAATATTCCACTTTCAATAATAGTATCTTTCCTTTCTTTAACCAGCACATCAACCATATTTATTTGCCTCGAACGGGAGATCAATAACCCGGGACACAAAGGTACACCGGTCGTACCAATGCATATCAGCTACTCAGTACCCTTCAACCACGAACCCAAGGACGCAAAGGTACCCTGGTCGTACTGGTGCATACAACTAACTCAGTACCCTACCGACAAGAACACCTAATCCATAAGTATGCATACCCCCTAACTAGGTCCGTAGAGCTAGAAATAGTAAGATATAGGGCCTGGCTGGGGCACAAAGGCACACCAACAAATACTAGAATAATCGTGGACTAAACCACGTCCTTAGATTAGCGACTCCTAAGGAGTCACCATTCCTGATCTTGAGGTCTTTCACTTTAAGTAATAGTGTCTTAATTAAGGTGATCACAAAAAACACGATAATCCGATACTTATTCACTTCTAATTGTTATGATATCATTAATCATTTCTTATTCAGATGATTATCCAGAAATTCACAGAGAAATCATTAAGGTCGTACTAATTATCAAATACTCTTACTTGGCTAATGCTAAATTACCAAATTGCCCCTTTAGTTGGATAAATTACCAAATTGCCCTTCTCCTTTATCATAATTACCATTTTACCTCTCTCAATTATTTTAATTGCCATTTACCCTTTTCAATTATCATAAATTCCAAATTAACCTTCCTCATAATTAATTTACCCTTCTTCATAATTATAATTACCAATTTTACCCTTCTCCATATTTAAAATTACCATAATGCCCTTTAATTGGTTAATTTACCAAATTACCCTTCTATAGCATCATACTTATCCAATTGCCCTTCTACAATCATAATTTAATTGCTAAATTATCTTTCGTCGTTATCATAATTACCAAGTTACCCCTTACTCCCAATTTACCATAATATCCTTTTATTTACAAAATTACCATTTTACCCCTTACCTCCAATTTTACCATATTACCCTTTTGCTTGTAAATTACCATAATACTCCTTTTACTTTACAAATTACTATTTTATCCTTTTACATTCAAATTACCATTTTTATCTTTCCTTACAAAACTACCATTTTGCCCTTCTTTTCCCAAATTACCATATTACCCCATTTACTCCCAAATTTACCATAATACCCATTAAAAAACTATCATTTCGCCATTCACTTGTAAAATTACCATATTGCCATTTATTAATGAACTTACTATTTTGCCCCTCTACTTTAAAAATTTACCATATTGCCCTTTTACTTGAAAAATTACCATAATGCCCTCCTTCATCCAAAATTACTATTTTACCCTTACTTCCAAAATTACCATTCTTACCACTTACTTATAAAATTACTATATTGCCCCTTGACTCCAAAATTACCGCTTTACCCTTTTCTCCAAAAATTACAATAATACCCTTTTACTTATAAAATTATCATTTGGCCATTTAATCATAAAATTACCATATTATTCTTTTATCTCAAAAATTACCATCATACCCTTCTTTCTCACAACTTACAATTTTATCCTCTTTACTTATAAAATTATCATTTCACCCCTTCCCTTTGGAATTACCAAAATACCCTTTTGTTTACAAAATTACCAAAATACCCTTTTCACTTATAAAATTTCCATTCAACCCCTTTATTCACCATTTTTATGAATTTAATAACACTACATAAAATAATGATATTAATACTTCGTTTTTATCATCTAAGTCCACCAACTTGTCATTTTTCAACATAATACTCATTAGCAACTACATACATTGATTCACATACCTCCTAAGCATAATTACTAAAATACCCTTAAACAATAACATCATTCATGCATTAGCAACATGATACATCATAACACAAGCATTTAACATTTCCATCCATAATCAAACTCCTTCCTTAATTAACATACCTATATATGGCACAAAAGTCATCATGCTTTTCCTTTTTATCAAACAATATAAGAAACCATATACATATCATGCTAAGCACACAAAACATGCATAAAATCATACTAAACCCTTAATGTGCTAGCATAAGTTTTTCCATATATTAAAGGGAGGATTAACGGTTACCTTAATCCCGCAAAATATCAAATCTTACCAAGCATAATTAGCAACTCAACACCTAAAAATAATATCCATCATTATTGTGTTAGAAATAAGGAAATAAAAAGGATAAGACTTTATAAAAAAATTTATTTAATAATAAAACACTTTAATTAATTATCAATATACCTCAAAAATTTTCCAAACAAATTCCAAAATAAGGGGGAGCTCACGCTGCATGAGCAGCGTGAGTTTCATGCATAATTGAAAGGTGAAAGGGTTCGAAGGGGGGTGAAGGAAGCAAGATTTATCATTTTCGGGTTAGGGTCTTTAGGCTAGAAAAGAAGGTGGTTAGGGGAGGTTCTAAGGCAGGGGGACGGTGCAGAAGTGAAGAGGGGGTGCAGGTGGAGGCTAAGGGTGGTTTCACAGCGGCATATGGCGGCGGAGACGGAGACGGAAAGGTGGGAAGTTGGCTGCCGAGAAGGGTCGAGGGGAAGGGGTTGTGAAGGAAGGAAAAGGAGAGGGAAAAATGGAAGGGTTCAAGGGCTGTTTTCGGCCAAATAATGCATGGCGGTTGTAGAGGGGGTTGCAGGGTGTCGAATGGTAGGTTGGGTAGTGGCAGAGGTGGTCGGACGGCGGCGGAAATGGCGGTTGCAGGTGGCTCGGTGGTAAGGGGGAAAACTGGGGAGAAAAAGGAAGAGGGGGAGAAGGGAGGAAGTGTAGGGCTCGAGGGTGGCTTGGGGGGCCTCGTGGTGGCGCAGGATGGTAGTAGGTGGTGGCAGAAGGCGGCGCTGGGGCTGAGCGTGGTGGTGCAGGCAACGGAGGGCGGCGGTGATAAAAAAACGGGGAGGAGAATGGAGGGAGAAGGAAGGAGAGAAGAGGGAGTTCGGGGAAGGGGAATAGGCTCGAAAAATGTGGGAATGAAGGGCTTGTGAGGGTAAGAAAAAGAATAGGGAGAAGAGAGGGGGCAGCGGCTGGCCGATCGAGAGGACAAGGGTGGCAGGTGGTGGTCGGTTGGCAGGGGAAAGAGAAGGGGAGAAGAGGGAAAGGAAGGAGGTACACGGCTATGGTACAGGGGTAGTTTGGTTGAAATTGGGAAAGAAAATGACGGGAGAGAGGGGAAGAAAGAGAGGGCAGGGAGGTAGGTGGTGGCTGGTGGCAGTTGCAGGTGGCGGCGTGCTCGACCGTGGCAGATATGGTGGTCGGGCGTGGCAGAAGAGAGAAAGGGAAAGGAGAAGGCTGGCGGGCGGTCGGACCAGCGCAGGCAAAGAAGAGAGCCGCCCGGTCCAGGGAGAAAAAAAATAAAGGAGAGGCGGGCTGGACGTGCTGGGCGGAGCGCGAGGGAGAAGAGGGAGGAGGCGGGTCGAAGGCCCAATGCGCAGGGAGAAGGGAGAGCAAGTCGGGCGGGCGGCCCAAGGAGGAGAAAAAGGAAAAGAGAAGAAAGAAGAAAAGGAGAAAAGGAGAAGGAAAAGAAAAAGGAAAAATGAGAAAATAGGGGAAATAAATTAAATTAATTTATAAAATTATAAAAAATATTCTTGATAAATTATTCAATTTAATAATTTAATTCATTATAATCTAATATATTAGTTTAAAAAGGTTAAAGTTGGTAAAATATTAGTTTTGAAAATACAATAATATGAAAGTAGCAAAATATTTATTTTTAATTTATTCAATACTCTTATCCAAACTTACATACTCTAAAATCCATAAAATAATTAAAATAAATAATTTTAAAAGCAAATATTATTTCAAATAAAAGTTATTTATTAAAATATAGGTTTTCAAAATTTTCGGGGGATTACACTAACACTAACCAATATAAAATAGTTACTAGTAATCATTGATTATATTAAAAATCACACACCAAGCCTAATTAATTTAATAAATAAAATATTTAAAACCATAACCCATCAATAACTGATCCATATAGCCCCTTGCATACATGACTAATTCTCCACCATATTCAGCAATCTAGTCATCCATTGTGGATCAAAATTTTAGGGTATACTCTCCATAAAAAGTAATAAAAACTCCATAATTAAGAATGTTAGGTCACAATCTCTTGTTCTTGTATCATTCTCCCCTTGTTGATAATAGTTTGTCCTCAAATTTTCATCTCTATAGTAAGGACTTAGATCCCTAATATTGAACATCCTAAAGACCCCTCCATATGAGTCTAATAAGTCAAACTCATAGGCACTTTGTCTATTTTTTTGTGTATTTTGAATAGACCATCTATCATTGGTATAAACTTATTCTTCTTTATATTAGTAAACCTCTCCTTATTTAAGTGTAACCATAGTAAATCACTTGGTTGGAATATATGTTGGTTTATATGTTTATTTGATCTTTCCTTATAAAATTCATTATCCTTCTCAATGTTGCACTTTATTTATTGATGAATTTTCAAAAATAACTCCACCCACTATTGTGCTTCATAATTCTTCAAGTAATCTTTCTTCAACGGTACCGTATCAGTAGGAATATATGGATTAGTACCATAAATGATATCAAATGGACTCAAGCTTGCTATAATTGAAGGACTCCAATTATAAGCACATTCTACATGTGATAACTTGATGTCCTAATCCTTAGTACTCTTACTCACAAATCTTCTTAATAAGGAACCCAATGTTCTATTAGTCACCTCCATTTATCCATCAGTCAGAGGATGATGTGATGTACTAAATAACAACTTAGTCCCTAGAATATTCTATAATTACTTCCAAAAGTAACTCAAGAACTTCACATCTATATTAGAAAAAAACGCTCTTAGGAACTCCATGTAATCACATAATCTTCTTGAAATATATATCGTTAATATGAATTGTATCATCAGTTTTGGGGCACAGGCTAAAATGCACCATATTGTAAAATCAATCCACAACATACATAATTTAATCATTGCCTCTTCATGTCTTAGGCAAACCCAAAATAAAGTACATACTTACACCTTTTTTAATACCCTGGATTTTAGCTAAACCTAATCCAGTGTAATTTACTTTGTAACCTAATTCTAATCCTGGAAAATTAATATGTCCACCTTACCCTAACTCTACAACCCTAGAATCTTAACCTAATTATAATTTATCGATAATTAAATCATACTAATATCCTAACCTTATTATATTAATATTATCCTAATTAAAAACCAAACCTATTATTTCTCTTTTTTTTCTTTTCCTTCTTTTCCCTTTTCCCGTTCCTTTCTTCGACCAACCTTATCCCTTTCCTCTTCCTTTTCTTTCCCTGTTCTTTCTTCATGAAACATTTTCCTTAGACAATGCATACTACACCCCATCATCTCCCTATATCTTGCCAAGCCACTCCCTATCCCATCAACCTATCAATTCCTAACCCCTATGATTGTGGGTTAGGGTTAAAATTTCAACCGAACATCCCCCTTTTCATGTGTGCATGTATGTGTATATAAGGTGCATTTAATTCTCCCCAACCATATCTTCTCTTCCTTCATTTTATACAAAAACTCTGCTACAACATTGCATGACCTTTCCTTTAGCCTTATCGTCGCCAAAAAAACCACAAAACTCACCACTAACAACCCTCACCGAAGCACCCTCACCCCCTTTGGTCATTTTCCCCATTCCTACCTTCCAAATAATAGCCAAATCCATTAGTTCCTTATCCCATCTTTCATCTAAACAACCACAACCACCCTTTTCCCTTTCCTTTCCATAGTTGCAACCACATCAACCACAACCCAAACCTCCACCCTCATCAACTTTCACTACAACCTCCCCATTTTCTTTCCTTCCTTGGCTGTATAAGCTTGAATTGGTGGACCCCCTCCATCCTTGGCAACTCCCACTAGTTTACCCTCTCCACTTTTGATAGCCTTCACCAAACCACAACACTACCACTAGGCCCTAACAATAGAACACCACCTCTTACTTTGTCCAAACCAATTGGTCCCACCACCCTCCTCAACCTTGCCCACCATTAATTCCCTCCACCATTTGGCTCCTTCAGCTATTGAGTGAACCTAGCAAAAAAATCTTGTACAACTGCCACCCTCTTAGCTCTGCACAACCTTATCATTCCTCCTCTTTGGTTGCGCAAGTTTGTTTTCAAACCATTTATTTAGTTTATTTCATTTTTTTATCCCTTATTTCACCCTTCCACTTCCTTACCATTTCCTTAAGTGAAATTTTATTAGAAAATCTAATTTTAAAAATTATAGTTAAATAAAATTTTATTAGAAAATTTTAATTTAATAAATTATTTAAAAAAAAAGGAAACTAGTTAGGGCAAATCAAGAAGAAATTTATAAGTATTTTAATTAGGAGGAATTTGGGTATTTTAGATAATTAAAGATTTTATTTTGAAAATTAATTATATAAATTATTTTATTTAAAATAAGAAGGAGAAAATAGTTTCAAATTAATATTAATTTTATAAATAATTTAATTGAAGAAAATTAGGGTGTTTTGCTAATTAAAATGGAATTTATGAAAAATCTTTCAAAAATCCTAATTTAGCCTAAAAAAGGATTTAAATATTATTATTTTTAAATATCCCAAATATTTTAATTAATTTAAATACCCAACCTAATTATTTTTCTCTTTTCCTTTTCCCTCTTTTTCCTTTTTCTTTCTTTTTCTTTCTTCTTCTTTTCTTCCTTACCTTCTCCCCATTAGGCCTGCTTCCCGCGGCCCAATCCTTACTTTTCTCCTTTCCTTAGGCCAGCCCAGCCTGCATGACTGGCATCTCCTTTCTTCCCCCTCGTCGTGCCGCGTTTTGCTTTTTTTCCCTCTTAGACGTTGTGTTTTATTCCCCCATTTTAATCCTTGTGCCCGACCACCCGGTCCACCCTTCTTTTCCTTTCTTTCTTTCTTTCTTTCCCCGAACTGCCTAGTCCTCTACCTTCCTTCTTCTTCTTCTTCCTTCACACCTGCCCAGCCCCGCCAACCTATACCTACAACAACATCGCACAATCAAAAATTTCACCACCAGTTACAGCCGTTCTTCTTCCTGTCTCTTCCCCCTGAATCGCTAGCCTTTTTGACCTAACCAACTCTCCCTCTTCTTGCGCGTTTCTCCCTCTCTTAGCTAGCCAACCCTACCTCATCCCTGAAATTCTACCGGCCAAACAACGCCGCTAGTGAGCCTGAACCAACCTGCCTTATCCCCTCATCGATCTACATAACCCTAAAATATCTTCTAAAGTATATAAATACCCTCATATTAGCCATGTATCGAGCCTTTGATCTCCTACCCAGAATCCTCCCTTGTGTGTCGCCGCCATTTTAGACAGCAAGCCCACCATCGTCGGCTAACCACACCACCAACCCCATCCTTGCATTGCCCTCTAACTACCTAAACCTCCCTCATCCCTCGATTCTTCCTGCACAAGCCACCCTGGCTGTGCGAAGTAGCCCCCTTGGCCAACATATTTTCTGTCTCCGCCACCCTTCGCATCGCCTTCTGCCACCTTTTCCGCCACTACCGCCGCTCCTTTTACCTCTCAAATTATTCTGCAGACCACCCTCTATCTTCCCGTACCTTTCTATTCTTCTCCCTCCCTCTCCTCTCTTTCTCTCCTTTTTCCCAATTCGGCCACCACCACCGCTGCCGTGCGCCACCACCTTTGGTTGCGCCACCACCTTCATTGTGTTCCTCTCCTTCTAAGTAACCATAATCACCTTTACTTCCACCTTTATTCTCCCCATTTTGTTCCCAACCTTCAACTTTTCCTCTTTTCTCCTCTTTTTTCGATTGCCGCCACCGCTGTCGTGCACCGTCGCCGGCGCCGCTTGTCACCACTGGCCTAAGGTTGAACCCTAGACACTCTCAACCCTTTTCCCTATTTTAATATGTATTATTATTATTATTATTAGTATTAATGTTTTTATTATTATTTCTGTTGAGGGCTGAAGCCCTATTGTATTTTTTTATTTTGATTTTATTATTATTATTATTCTAATTATTTATATTATTACTATTATTAATATTAATATGTTATTATTATTGCTATTTTAAAATTATTATTATTATTTCATTATTATTGTTATAACTATTTTACTATTAGTTTTGCTATTATTATTATATTATTGTTATGCAATTAGTATTAATATAATTATAATAATTATTATTATTACTATTTTCAATATTAATATTATTATTCTCTATAGGGCTAGAACCCTATTGTGCATATTTGAATTTTTAGTAGGAGTATTATTATAAATATCATCTCTTATTATTATTAAGTTTATTAGTATTTTTATTATCATTAGTATTTATTCTTATTAGTGTTATTATTATTATTATTATTATTATTATTATTATTGTTATTATTTCATCATTATTATTATTACTAAATTTGGCTATTTATTTTACTAATATTATTATTAGAATTATTTTGGTAAAGGGGCTGAAGCCCTTTTTTCATTATGTTTTTGAGTAATGTCCATTTTATTATTATTGTTACTATTTTTATTATTCTTGTTAATATTCATATTGATATTATTTTTGGTAATTTTTGCTATTATTATTTTAGTATTTTATCAAAATCCTAGTCTTAGAATAAGTTAGTAATTAATATTATTTTTGGTAGGAGAGAATCTAATTCTAGTTTTTCCCTCATAATAGGTGAGACCAGTCAAAGCCTTAAGGAGGCCTAAGAGCATGCTCCAAGACCAGTGTTGTTTTAGGTAAGGGTGTTACTAAGGTCTTTTATGTATTAATGTGCATTGTATGCCTTGTATGTTATGCATCCTATGTTATTATTGTAATTATTTCGTATATGGTATGACGTGGAGTTCAAGCATGTTCGTGTGTTGTTATATGGCATGTGTATTATGTATATGTGATGATATGTGTTATGTCCCTGTAAGACATGCATGTGAGGATGTTGATGTAGTTTGTGTGGGAGAAAGGATGAAAAAAGAGAACGGGGGAAAGAAGTTGACCAAGGGATATAAGTTGACCTAAGTATTTTAATGATTCATGAGTGAAAGAAATAAAATGGAAAATTTAAGGTTTCGTGTGAGAGAATATAATTTATGGTTTTGCATGGGAGAACCTAATTTATGGTTTGTATGGGAGAATCTAATTCATGGTTTGTATGGGAGAATCTAATTTATGATGTTGTATGGGAGAATCTAATGTATGGTTTTTGTGAGAAAATCTAATTTATGGTATTATATGGGAGAATCTAAGTTATGATTTTGTATGAGTGAATCTAATCTATGGTTTTGTATGGGAGGATCTTTGGTTTTATATGGTTAGAATTTAGGGTTTGGTATGGATGAATCTTTGGTTTCATATGGTTTGAATTTAGGGTTTGGTAAGGATGAATATTTGGTTTTGTATGGATTGAATTTAGGGTTTGATATGGATGAATCTTTGGCTTTAAATAGGGTTTGGTATGGATGAATCTTTGGTTTTGTGTGAATTGAATTTAGGGCTTTGTATGGAGGAATCTTGGGTTTTGCATGAAAGAATCTAGGGTTTGCATGGGTGATGCTAAGGTTTCTACGTGGGAGTTTTAGGGTTTGCATGAAAAAGTTTGAAGGTTTGCATGGGGAGGTTAGCGTCTGCATAGGTATGTGGAAAGTTAATTTGGGATGTGAGGAAGGTAATGTAAGTATTGTTTGGGTGTTTGAACACTTTAGGTGAAGAATATTACGTGGAGCAATATAAGGGTGTGTAGGAGACTGAGCTAGGGTTTGTGTGGACAATTAGGGTTTGGTGTGGCTGCTTAGGGTTTTTGTGGTATCATGTGTACTTGGTGATTAAAGTGTAATTACAAGGATGATATTTATGAGTTGCGGTGTGTGGAGTGTTAAAATGATTTGGGTTGTGTGAGGTGGAGTAAGATGGGCCAGTGAGGCCCAAATTAGGGTTTCGGGATAAAACCCTAGAGTGAGATGTGGAGTGGACTTGGAGGATATGTGTTAAAGGAGTGATTCATGCATGTCTAGGGTTAAAATTTTCTGAATAATATACTTAAGACATTAATCATTGAAAGTGGAAGATTGTTGAGCCGAGCCCAAACCGGTCCCCCGACGAATAATAGTAGTTAGGGCATGATGTCCTATGTGTTTCCGGTTCATCGACTATAATAGTGGTCAGGCTTTGTACCTGTGCATTTCCTGTCCACCGACTATAATAGTGGAGGATTCCATGCTCAACAAAACCAAACATATTTGTGCCAAGACATAGGAAATACACTAATTACTTACAGTGGAACACTATGGGAGAAGGGGGCCAAATTGATCCAACGATGAATAATAGTGGTCAGGAGCTTTATACCCTATGCGTTTTTGGTCTACCGACTATAATAGTAGTCAGGAGCTTTATGCCCTGTGTGTTTTCGATCCACCGGCTATAATAGTGGAGTTCCCGTACTAGTATGGATTTGATAAAAAGAAAGGTGTGAAATGAGTTCTAATCAAAGATTAATTAAATAATTAATCTGGACTATGAATGGGCCTTTATGTATCTACCCGAATGATTGATCGATATTATGATATCATGATGGTCTTTATGTTCTTTTATTCTTATGCATGGTTTATGTGATTTTATGTTTTAGCCTTAGTGCTCCGTTACCTTGCTCAGTGTGTGGCGTACTGATCATCCTTTTTATGGGTGCTGCTCATTCCCACGAGTAGTAGGCCTTTTTGACTTTGTACAGGTGGGCGAGACATTAGTCAGAGCTGAGTGTTGAGCATGTTTTGGCTCAAGTTCAAGAGTGTCATGGCCATATTCAGTCTTTATGCAATTTATGTCCGTTTGTTATTTTGTTTGTATCGAATTTATTCTTTTTTGATTTATTACCTTACATTGAGTATTTCAATTAAACCTTAAACCTTTTTATTGATTGTAATATTATTCCCTCTGAGAATTTTAAATTCGCACTCTGATTTCTATCTTATTATTGATTATAAACTATTACGCGTACTCTAATTTTAATGTATGATCTTTCTAGTTCTTTATGAAGTGTTGGTTTGAGTTTAATGTCAATCTTTTCTTTATCCTTAGCACTTGGTACTAGTACGGTCGAAGAGAACCAGTCTGGTACTAAGTGTGGTGGTAACATCCCTAGAATTCACAGGTTTTAATTTAAATATTTCTATTGTAATTTCTTCCGCCTTAAAAAAAAGTAGTGAATTTTGGGGTGTTACATTAAGTATGCCGTTTAATCCTAATGGTGTTGTGTTGTGCTTTCTTAGGTGACATTCCTGAGGTTCCATAAGAGGCGGGATAGGTTAAACGTGCGTAGAAACAAGAGTCATTTTTGTAAGGATACTTGTCATAGTTTAGGATTTTTTTTTTGTTGCTAAAGTGTTATGCACGTTTTTGTGTTATACCATGTTATTTTTATTATGTAATTTAATGTATGTTTTTTAATGCTATGATGTGTGGGTTGATATTATATAATAGCAAATGAGTAAGTGAAGATTATTTGGTATCATTATTTTATATGAAAAAACCTTTAATGTGATATTCGGTTGTAACAGGTTTATTAATTATGTTATAAATAGTATAATAAATTATACGGAGATAAATGGAGGATTTTGGGATAATGTTACCAAAAAAATATAATATTTGCATGAAATAAGGATTTTATTGTACATAAGGGTATTTGGGTCAACATGTGTTAAATATGAGAATCATGGTATTTTAAGGTTTTATTTCATCTAAAATATGCTAATGAATTTATATGATGTTATCATAGTAGTTTTGAATGACCTATGATAAATAAGGTATGAAAAGAGTTTGATTTGGAAATAATAATCCTAAAATGAGGTGGCTATTATCACTTGTTTGAAATGGTAGAGTTAGACCATAAAATTCGAATATGTTATTAACCTTAGTGTTTTGGGGATGTATATTGAATTTGGTATTTGTTTGAGCCCCCTACAAGAATAGTTATGATGGATTTGTGAAATTAGGATTTATAAGTCCTAGGAATAGTAATTTTTGAGATAGGATTATTATAGTATGCAAGACCTTAGAGTTAGGAATTGAAATTTGAGTATGTTGATAATAATAATAATATTTGAAGAATAAGTATAGAGTGTGGTAGTTAAAAGAATAATAGAAAAAGTTATGATAAAAATGTGAAATTAGGGTTTTAGAAAAAAATATAAGGGTCTTAACCCTAAAAAATGACCTTATGATCTTATGATGTGTCATTTGAAAATATTTTGTACTTATCAAATTAAACATGAATAAGACTTTAATCACTTAAATTGTTAGATCACGTGAGTCGGCGTGAGGTGTTTTATGAGTTTGTTCCACCAAATAATAATAGTAGCTTAGGTTTGTTGTCCCTAAGAGGTGCTTTAAAGCATTCCGTTAGTTTAAGAATAGTGGCTCAGAAGAATTTTACCCTTAGAGGTATTTTTCTGTCCCACCAAATGATAATAGTGGTTCAGGAGCATTTTTCTTTGAGAGATGCATCAACCCATTCGATTGGATTAAGAATATTCGGGCTCTAACCCAATGTGAAAGACAATATGATTTGAGATAATTAAACTAATGGATACGGTATTAATTACATAAATTAGAAAAGTATGTGAGTTAGAACAGAGGTGTAGGGTCTATTCCACTGGATGATAATAGTAGCTTAGGTGTGTTGACCTTGATAGGTGCTTCAAATCATTCCACTGGTTTAAAATAGTGGCTCAGGAAAAAAGTGTTGAGTCTATTCTATTAGATGGTAATAGTGGCTTTGGCGTATTGTCCCTGTGAGGTGTTTCAAATTGTTCCATTAGTTTAAGAATAATGGGGCCCTTAAACTCAACATAAATAAATGAATGAAATGGTCATATCTAATAAAGTGGCTTTGATCAGTACTTACCTTGTGATATTTTATGTGTTTCCATGTGTACTTATTCCCTACTGTGAATGCATATATTTAACCATATCCTTAACTCAATAGTATTTTCACCTTGTCAATACGTAGCATGATGTAGGATCATCTCAAGCTCAATCTCAATCATACTCTTCTAAGGATGAAGAACAAGAATTAACATACTTAGAGATGGTATTGATTGCTCTTAAAAATTCTAATACTTTTAATGCTTTGTTAAATAACTCTTGCAGATATTATATATGTTTGCAAGAAGATAAAACCATAAAATATCTTCAATATATAAGACAATAGCATTACAAGAATTATAAATGTTCATGGAAGACAAGGCTATAAGATATAAAGTTTGGTTATATATGTTAATTCAATATATTACAAATTTAGAGTTTATATAGCTTTGTAATTTTATTGTATACTTTGTAATATTTGTAAAGTATCTTTGAAATTACTATACTTATATATTAGTATCATGCATGGGGTTTAGATTTTTTTTAATATGGTGGGTTATGTAAGCTTATTAATGAAAGGCTTGCATGAGTACATATATATATATATATATATATAACATGAATCTCTTGTACATTGAAATAACAATAGAATAACATAAATTGAGATTTAAAATCAACAAAAGAGAGAGTTTTGAATCTCTTATTCTTCAAGTGTGAGTCTTGGGGAGTTGTAGATTGTTTTCTAGAGAAATAGGAGATTTATCTATTGAAGGGACTTTCTCTTGGATTAGATCAATACCATCCTACCGAAGCCATCAAGTTCATCACAAATTCAAGTCAAATGTTCAAGTGTTTTGTGAAGATTTTGCAACTTGTAATCCAAAAATAAAATTCTTGCATTATAGATGATTGTTTGTTTATGATCTTCCATATCATAGGGTACTAACTATCATTTTCTTGGGTATTGCTCATTGTCACGAGTAGACAACCCTGATGCTTTTATTCATGTTATTGAGGACTAGTTGGATTATTTTACTACATATGACGTATTGTATAGGGATGAGTGAATTTTCTTTTACTAGGTGCTTAGGAAAAAGTCATGTTATCCGGATAATATTTTTAGCCGGTTACCTTTTGGAATTTTTAATCTATGGTATTCCTTTTATTGTATTTTGTCATTGTACCCTGGAGTTAATCTTCAAACTCAAATTTACACTTATAAAGCTTCTCTTATTTTTATTTTCCTTATTTTACTTTTAATGGTTTTAGCCTTATGATTGATGTGAGGATGGTATCGTAAAACAAACTTATATCAATTATGACAAACCATCCTCACATCAATTATAGCAATAACACTCGATATTTTTGTTATAATCTTTCACTTTAAAAAGAAAGTTCTCAATAGTGAAAGTTGGGGTGTCACGTCTTCCCATGGTTGAGCAAGAATAGGTAAAGTTTTATAAATTCCATTATGAAATAAACTCTTACTTTTTTAACATGTAGCATAACTAGTAACCACGATTTGTACCCCCTTTTAATCCTTAGACAAAAAAAAAATGCTCTTGCAATTGCTTTAAGGTCTTGTGATCTCCACATTTCTCCACAATACCACCTTCAGGCACATCTCTGACTAGTAAATCTTACATAGATGTCTTAGGAACACATAATTTGTTTTGCTTGAATATAAACCCATATTGAATAACATATGCACCATGGCTCCCTTGTTTCTTCCATGCTTTGAATATCACACCAACATTTTCATTAATGGCATACTATTTTTCAATATCTCAAATCATAAAAGGTTTGAATCCATCATTGAAATAACTATGGACCTCATAGATATCGTATCCAAAACTTTTTTTATTGCCATCTACATGTCTTATTAAGAACACAAAAGTTTGGAAGAAGCTAATCAACTTTGCATATTTTGCACTCACTTTCCTTTGGTTGAGAAAATGCTTCAAACTCTCATGTTTTGAGTGACGTACAAATTGCCTAGGCCTCAAATAATGACTCCCTATCTCCAAATTCCAAACAACAGCATAAAAATATTTTTGATACATTGAGTAGTTGAGTCTTGCACCATTAAATTTCTCACAAAAGAAAGCAATTGTTCTCTTCTTTTGTGAACACCTCAAATACATACAATACTAGTATTATATGTGATTTCATATAATTTATCAAATCTAGGTAAGCATAATACCATTACATTAGAAAGCTTAATCTTGAATCCCACAAAATCATTTATTATATGATTATTCCATTGAAACACTTCCTTCTTCATTTGTTGTGTAATAGGAGCCGCAATAGTAGAGAAATCTGTAATGAACCTCCTATAGAGTGATTCTAATTCATAGAAACTCCGAACCTTATGGACATTAGAATGAATTTTCCATGTTTTGATAGCTTCTAATTTTGAAGGATAAACTCTAATACCATATCTAATCACAATATACCTAAGAAAAATTACACAATTCATCATGAAACTACACTTATCCAACTTGCCATAATCATTGTAATTGTTCAAATCTATTGTGGTTATACACCAAGATGTCATCAAGGTATATGAAAAAAAGAAAAAAAAACTTCCAAGGAAAGGTGTGCGTACCTCAGTCATCAACCTTATGATAGAACTTAGGATGTTACACAACCCATACAACATCACTAAACACTTATAAAACCCATGCTTAGTCTTGCAAGTTTTCTTCTATATATCCCTTTCCCTTATCCACATTTGATGGTAGAAATTCCTAAAATAAATCTTGAAAAATACATTGTCACTCATCTAAAATATCATCTAATCTCAGCGTACAAAATCTATATTTGATGGTAATATTCTTAACATATTTAGAATCAATGCATACTTTCCAAGTACCATCCTTCTTAAGAACCAATATAGCTAAAGCATTACATGGACTTATACTTTCATGAACATAAACTCTATCTAAAAACTCTTATATTTGCTTCTATAACTATTTAGACTCTTCAGGATTCCATCTATAAGACGGATTATTTGGCAATGGAACCCATAACATGAGATTGATGGCATGCTCAATACAAAACAAATGAGATTAACTAGGTGTAAACTCTTTAAGAAAAATACCTTCACACTCCTTAAACAATTATTGCAATTATAGACCTAAATTAGGATGATCCCTTCACTGCACTTCTTTCACTACCAAATTATAACATATTCCCTTGTATTCAATTATGTCAAATACAAAACACTCCCTTATAAACAAACACTCAAATTTAGGCCCCTTCTTTACTTTATTGCATTCATCACTATCCCCTTTAATTGTTTATTTGATTCTAAGGGAGCTACATTAGCTTATAGCTTGATTGAACCATAACCATCTATATTAGGCATGAGTTTGAACTTCATGTTTCCCTTACCTACTACGTACTCACAAGGAAATCCATCATGTGTAAACTACCTATAAAATTGCCAAGGTTTGCAAAAAAAAATATGACAAGAATCTATAAGTATAATATCATACAAAAAATCATCAAAATAATTTCTAATTTTAAAAGAGATAAGACTTTGTTTTTTTACTATTACATCCTTATTCTTGTTGAGACATTAGAGTGAATACGATCTTAGATGCTTAGAATTTTCCAACCCAGGCTTGTTAACCATGTTTTTGATAGAAATGTTTGCACAAGAACCACTATAAATAATGACCTCACACACTTTGTCTCCCATTTTACTCTTGGTCTTTAAAATCTTGTCTCTTTCTATGGGTTGAGGTGGCTGTTAAGCTTGAAGCACCCTTTAAAACACATAGAAATCTACTCTCCCCTCCTCCCTACAAGTGTTCTCTACTTCATCACTTTATTCCTCAAGATCTTCATCCTCCTCATCAAATGCTTCCATGCTAACTATAATATCCCCACTTTTGCTACTTAAACATTTTATTTTGTGGAAGTATTAATTACCAAATTACTATGTGTTATTGCCACACCTAGCATCAGTTTGGTTCCATTAACTTTTTTATACCAAGTACTAGGACTAAAATAAACCATACTAAAGTAAAATAATGGTAATATGAGACATTACATAAATAAAAGTTATGGGCAATATACTTTATACAAGAATGGAAATCAAAAAAACCAAGAGACATAAGAGTCTGAAAAAAAAAATATGATTACATCAAAGGCAGGTATCTACAGGTACAACACTAGTTTATCTTATCTCTTAGAACCAAAATCCCAATCCAAAAATGAAATCTCTTCACTGGGACTCTCTTCCATATCACTATAATATGCATGGAGCCATTCCATACCCTTCAAATTATCATTTGTAAAAGTAATATCATTACAAATTCCTTGTATTGAATAAATCATAATATACCTTACAAGAGGTAGCATACCCACATCGTATATTGTCACATAAAAATATGAAATCATACTAGAGTACAAAGCATGTGTCATAACCACATTTAACAATTATGGAATAGTATAAATGACATCAAGTCTCAAGTTCAATAATAAAACATACTAGTTCAATTCACATCTCAAGATTTAATAGGAATATTTTATTAATCAAATAAATTCCAAAAACAAAGGTAGGGTATTGAGGCAACTGCTAAACTAACAAATACAAAATAATCCCATGTACCAAGGTAGGACACCAAGGCAAATAATGAATCAATATATCCAAAAACCATTCCAAATACCATGGTAGGGTACCGAGGCAACTACTAAACCAAAAAATCTAAGACAATTCCAAATACCGAGGTAGGGCACTAAGGTGGGTACTAAACTAATAATCCAAATCAAATCTTTTCATTTTATTACACAATAGGTACTTCCATTTCAAATTACTTGAGGCGGATAAAATCAACCCAAGGATATTGAGGTATAGTCAGTCATATTGGTACCCAAAGGTGACCCAATATCCTTACTCTCAAATCTAGGGACATAATGGTACACCTAGTCATACCAGCACACAAAGGCAACATGGTATTCTCCAACATCGGTCACCTAGTCCTTAAGTGTCGATATCCCCTATATGGCCAATAGGTCACCTATAAAGTCAAATGAGGCCTTATTGAGGCACATTTGCACAATAGCAAACCAAATAAAATGAGGACTAACACCTCATCTCTAGGGTATCTAATCCTAGATAACAAATATTCCCAAATTTAGGTCATTCACTTTAATTATTAATGCTTTGAGAGGTGATCACATATGTTACATCTGCTACAACGATTCCCATTTTCATACTTAACTATTTTTCCTTTTATTTTTAATTTTTATGGTAAACCCTAAGGTCATTGGTTGATGTCAAGCCGAGTAAACACTAAGGTAAACCTATCAAAGTCTAACGCCGTCATAATATCCAATTATTCTCAAAAGATAAAACATGTTAAAATTTCCAAACTGGTTTTAAAACCCCTAATTTTGTCATTTTATTCCTTTTTTTACCAAAAATTTTTATTACAAGAAATTTTTCATGAAAAGGCAAAGAGAAAATATTTATCATTATTTTAACACAAATGTAATCTTTGCACTTTGGCGTGACTATATATATATATATATATTACTTTTCATATATTTAGTGGGTTATGCCCACAAAACCCTAATCATATAACCATCACGTATCACATAGCCCATACACATTCAAAGAAATATTCTACAATTAAATAGGTAATTTATCCTCATAGTACATATAGGGAGATATCTTTAACTCTAGGTTATGCAAATAGAAATCATCATAAGCTAGCTTGAATCATGCATATATACTTCCATGTGAATCATATTAACCCAAATTACCATGCATTAACAATCATAAGGTATTTATCATGTCATTTAAATCATAACTTGACAAGAATGAAAACCCTAAACATTGGGACGTCAATCATATAACATATTTTTTCGATAATTAAGAAGATTTATTACTATCCAAATGGAATTTACAACCAACCGTAGCAATAAATACAATCTAATAGTGATAACCACTTAGCATATTTAGCATGCATACTATGGTGAACCATTCTCCTAGAAACATTCATAATAATAACTCTTATAATTTCAGACTTTTGCCTAGCCTGATTTTGAAATAAACGAAGGTTCCTTTCATGCCAAACAATAGCAATATAAGAAATAAAAAAAGCCTCTAAAATATGTTTTCTACTAGAGTTTTGTCGAGATCTTATGATTAAAGCTTTGACTTCATGATCCCAGCTAGTGATCCTATCACTTCTCCCTGCAGCCACCCTGATCCTTTGCCAAAACATGGAGGTAAAAGGGCAAAAAAGAAATAAATGATCTTTGGTTTCCACATGATGCTGACAAAAAACATACCTTGGATCCACATCCATACCTAGCTCCCTCAATCTGTCTTTAGTTAGTAACCTATTCCTGAATGCAAGCCAGACTGGAAATCTCAATCTTGGGATAATCAAAGGCCTCCAAACTAGAATTGCCCATTTTTTCTTCTCTTGTTTAGTACAAATAAAATGATAAGCTGCTTTAATGCTAAAATCAGTAACATTCCTTTCCACAAAATCCTGAACATACTCTTGTATAAGAGGTCAAGTATGCAGTATTCTATGAAAAATATAAGAAGTGTAAGCTGAGGGAATAAATTCCCACACAGACATCTACCTAAGATAAATGGTGTGTACCCATTTAACCCATAAAGTATCCTTCTTTGCGGCAATATTCCAAAGCAACTTCCCCAAAGCACAACTGTTCCATATATCCAGATTCAATAAGCCAAGACCCCCTTCATTTGTTGGGCAACAAATCTTATTCCAAGATACAAGGGCAGTCTTCCTTACACTAACCTTCCCTGACCACAAAAAACCCCTGCATATACTGATAAAACAATGCAGCACTTTCCTGGGAAGCAAAATGATTTGGCTGAAATAAAGCTGAACACTAAACAACACTAATTTGATTAGCTACAAATAACCAGCATATGAGAGATAAAGTGTATTCCAATGCCTCAGTCTAGCAGTAATTTTTTCCAGAAGAGGCTACATAAGATTGGCAGATATCCTTGCTAAAGTCAAAGGCATACCCAAACAGGTTATAGGAAAAGCGCCTGTAGGGAAGCCCATATATGATAGAATGGTAGCTTGCACATGCTCATTGACACCCCTAAAGAAGACAATGCATTTCAATGGATTGATAGGCAATCCAGACGAAGCATGAAACTGAGATAAAACCTCTTGTAAACAAATGACACTCTACAGCTCACCCTTTCAATACAGTAGCAGATCATCAGCAAAATTACAATTGATGAGCCTTAGAGATTTACATCTAGGGTGACCATGGAACCTTGGATAAGCCCATAACTTCTTCAAGCTTCTGCTGAAATATTCCATCACCAACACAAACAGATAGGGGGATAGAGGGTCACCTTGTCTTAAACCTCTACTCTCAGGAAAAGGGGGAGAAAGCACCCCATTGAAGCAATTAGAGAAAGAAATAGATGAAAAATATGCCAAAATCAACTTTACAAAATGATGTGGAAAGCCATATAAGAGTAAGACATTCTACAAAAAAATCCAATTCACCATATCATATGCTTTTTCAAGATCAATCTTGAGCATGTATCTAGGAGAAATACCCCTGGTAGAGTACTTCCTGACTAATTCATGAGCTAAGAGAATATTCTCTCCAATACTTCTACCCTTGATGAAAGCATTTTGAGAAGTGTCAATGATAGTAGGCATAATACTCTTCAATCTCTACACAAAATTTTTGAAATTATTTTATACAACACATTACAGCAAGATATGGGTCTAAAATCATTCGCCCTATTTGCATTTGGCTTCTTAGGAACTAGAGTTAAAGTAGTGACATTCACTTTCCTAGGTAAGAACCTAGAAGCAAAGAATTCTCTTATAGACCACATAATTTCATCAACAACAATATGCTAGCTTGTTTTGAAAAAACCTACAGAGTACCCATCAACCCCAAGGGCTTTAGTATCTCCCAGAGAAAAAAAAATCTCTTTAACTTCATCTTTGGATACAGGTGCAATGAGGCTAGTTTGTTGAGCCTGTCCTAATTGAGATTCAATAACAGAATGATCCAGCACTCCCATCATCCTTTGCTCAGTCCCCAAAAGCTGTTCATAATAAGTAATGAAAGCAGCTTGTATATTTGTTTCCCCTCTGATTTCCCTATTTTCCGAGTCTAGCAACATCACCACTGATTTTCTCTCATACCTTTCCTTTACCTTAGGAAAGAAATACTTGTGATTAGAATCCCCACAATTGAGCCATTGAACACAAGCTTTCTTTTTGAAAAACATTTCCTCACAAAACAGCAAGTGATGGTAATATTTCTCCTTTATACGAAGATAATCCCTTTGAACAATTAATGGCAAATTAATGGGGATTTTATTACTTAAGGGATCTTGGGAGAAAGAGGAGGAAGTGCGGGATGTTTGGGGGGTTGATATACGGCGTAGAAATAGAGAAGATGGAGCACTTGTAAGGATGATGGCATAAGGGAAATTGTGGACCAAAATAAGGAGAGGGAAATATAGGAGAGAGGGAGGTATGGTGCAAGGCAAGGTGTGAATATTTTTACCACGAAGGAATGGAGAAAAGATTAAGGTAAATCATTCATAGGTTAGGGACTTAGGATAGGGTATTTATTTAGGTGACGAACAGGTTAAAATTTTTCGATTACTAGAATAGGATTTATTGGACATAATGGATACCATTTAAGATCTAACTTAAGATTAAAATTTAATAATGCACTCTCTAACAAATTTTCACCTAATTAAATTTTATATCTAATTGGTCATACTAATAATAAAAATATTAACAATATATTTAATAGAAAACACCCTAAACTAATTATTACAACTAACACACACAATTACCAGTTTATAGTTAGGGTTTTCACAACTAGCGTATTACACTAACTATTTCTACTAAAGGCAAAGCCCTTTCATATGAACAATATCTAGCATAATGATCATACCCTATACTGTTGAAGCATTGCTTGGCCAACTTGTTAACTACCTTACTTTTTCCCTTTTCTTCATTGTTGAACCGCTCATTATCATTTCTTACATTCATATAAGATGGGATTCAAACTTGATGGAAAATTTGAAATATAATTCAAACTAGAGGGCTTGTTTGATGGCTTGAATATATTCAATTATTTCTTAAACTTGATTACAAGCTTAACTAAGTCTTCAAACATATTATAGGGACACAACTTTTTCTTCTCTCTAATATTCATATTAAGATCCCCATTTAATCTAGAGAACCTTTTTTTTTCTCTTTCATGAACATCACAAATAAGATCTAATCTTTCAAATTAACTAATATATTCCTCAACTACAAGGAACCCTTTCCTAAGTGTTTTCATTTCAACACAAGTTTCTTTCTTAAATGCTCTAGGCATGAATTTTCTGTTCATATGTTTTTTCAACTTTTCCCAATATTTGATTTTTGACTTCTCTTCTCTTTTCTTTTCCATATTATCATACCATATACTAGGAAAAAGAAGAAGTTCCAAAATCATAATTTTACATCATTTCTTATTGTCAAGTTCTTCATATTCAAAAATAGCCTCAATAATTGGTAATATTAAAGAATATCTTTAAGATTGTGAGTACCTTAACAATTAGGTAAATTAAATCTAAGGTCATTTTCTCCATCTTATTGTGATATTATTGATGTTGAATTGTGCCTCCCATACTTTCCCCAAACTCTCCTCTTTGCCTTCTTCTAATTGTTCATACCTTCGTCATCTCTTTCTCCTTGTATGATCTTTGTATTCAGCTTTGGAGGACATGATCAAGGCTCTCTTGGAAAATTTTCAAGCCATCAGGGAGTGATTGTATATAGCCTTAATCATGTCCTCCAAATACTTTTTTAACTTCATCATTGTCCACATACACCAATTAGGTGGGGTTTAGTACAAACCGATAACTATATTAGGGTGCATATAAATAGGCAACACTCACACAAACCATCCTCAAATCAAGTATGCATGTATAAGTGGCTTGGTTATCTCTATGGATGATATCTTAGCCAGATCTTTATGTGAAATTATAATACTCGAAGAATCTTGGACTATCAACTGGACCTTGAGCTTATGTGATAGACTTGATCAAACTTATTGCTTTGAAAACAAAATGATCTATATAGTTTATGAGTGTTTAAATTTTTGGTTTATGATTGCGCCATTGTGAAGTTGTGATGCTAATGAAAATGTGGTGATGAGTAGATAGGGATGATGACAAGTTGTTGATATTTAAGTGAAGGTGAAGTGGAATTGGTGGTTGTTGGACAATAATGCAAATGAGGAGGTGGATTGATCTTCCATTAAACAAATTCAATTTTTTAGTTGAAACCCATTGAACAGGAATAATGAAGGTTTAATGTTTTGCTGGATGACAATGAAAATTATATAGTTGGTGTGGGTTTGTGGTCGTAGAGGGATAAATTTAACACCCCCATGTTTCACTACCAAAAATTTCTATTTAAAATAGTGCATAATGCAATGATCCACATCAAAAGGTTTACATTGAGGTTCTATAGGCTCGGAATAACCTAGAACATCATTGTATATTATAGATAGGTATGGAGATATGTTTAGAGTATACACTCTCTTAGATGGTTCTAGAGGGGGATGTCTCTAGATTCTTCTACATTTGTATGGATAAGTAAGGATAATTCTAGAAATCTTAAAAGAGCACTCTAGAAACCCTAATAGACTATTCTATAAGCCCTAATGAATCTATTGGGCCATTCTAGAAAGATCCATTAGGTCCGTCTATAGAATTTTCCTAGGGGAGGGAAAGGGTGGATTTTCCCTTATAAATAGAGGGGGTAGAAGCATTTAGAAATCATCTAACAAGAGTTGTATTTAGAGCTTCTCTCTCTATAATACAATTTTCCTTTCTCTCTTTAAAAGCTCTCTCTTGAGTTCTCTTGTGAATGGTTCGGTTTAGTGGTCTCGAAGGCATCTTTTGCCAAAGTGTGGAGTACACTTGAGGAGGAAGGCTGACTCACTCTCTGAAGGAGTGAGAAAATATTAAGGTCGCATGTAACTAGACTTGGTGAAGAAGTCGGTGCATGATAGGTGGTATCAGAGCTCGATTCCCCATGGCCCACAATCTTGACTTATTACAAATCACTCATAGAGGTGATGGTTAGAAGAAGAAGAGATTGAATTGTACCTCCAAATCTCATGCCCTGAATTTGGAGGAACTTCTTGAGAAAATAGATCACTCCATAGCCATATGCTAGGAGGATGTTTCCACCTTAGAGGGGAAGGTGGATGAGTTTGAGAAGGAGGTGGAGGCCTCAGCTAACTAGGAGGAGGTGCAAGGGCTAGTTAATACCCTAGATAACAATATCTTCCAGGAGATGATGGAGAATGTGATGGCCCACATGGACCAGTTAATGGCGAAGAATCTTGTCCTGAAGGATCGGCTTGCCAACGTCGAGTCCGAATGTGTTTGAAGTAGAGAAATGGTATTACATGGATTTGGAAGCTCAAAGGGGCCCATGCTAATGTTGTAAACACCTCGACCTCACAAATACAAGGATTCATAGAATGTAATGGTGATTGATAAATTCCTTTACAGCATCGAAAGGTACTTTTCTTTCATCCATTTACTTAATGATACCATAAAAATTACTTAGGCTACCCTTTATTGAGAGGAAGGTGCTATATTGTGGTGGTATGCTTGTCATCAAGATATTAAAAGGGGTGCTTGTGTAATAAGCACGTGGGATGATTTTAAGGTAGATAACAAGAGGCACTTCTACCCGGCTAATGCTGAGTTTGATGACATGAGGAGACTCCAAAATCTCAAGCACACGGGAACCATCAAGGAGTATATCAAGGCATATAGCTTGTTGATGTTGGAGATCTCCAACATGTCTGAGAAGGAAAGGTTAATATACTTCATGGATGGGTTACAATCATGGGCGGAATAAGAGCTAAGGAGGAGAAATGTTAAAGATCTCCTTGCAGCTTATCAGGAAGCTGAATACTTAATCAAATATAGGTCCGAACAAAAGGATAAAGGTCAAAAGGATAGCTATAACAAAGGTGGGGGAGGCAAGCCCCACAATACTAGTCCAAAGCACCACAATTCCAAGGGAAAGGACAAGGATAAAGAGTATGGAGGTAAAGAATTCTCAAAGTTCAAAAGGGAATGCTTCATGAGTAGAGGAAATCATTTCCTTTAATATTGTCCCCATAAGAAGGCTCTAAGAGCTATGATAGTGGGGTAAGCCAAGAAGGAGAGTTCCAGTGAAGCTTAAATGGGGACCTTAACCCTACTCAACTCTATCAACTTCATGCCGAAGGAACAAGCCAAGGGGTTGATGTAAGTGGAGGCAAAGGTGAAGGGTGTTACTAGCAAGGCCTTAGTGGACACCGGAGCTTCTCACAATTTCCTTAGTCCAAAGGATGCATAGAGGATGGATCCCAAGGTCAATAGAGAGCCTAGAAGAATGAAAGAACTTAAATCTAATGCTAGGCCCATCCTTGGGGTAGCTTATGTAGTCCTGATCACCCTTGGCTTATAGTGAGGAAGGGTGAATTTCACGGTGACAGAGATGGATGACTATGATATAGTGCTTGGAATGGAGTTCATGAATGTGGCAGCTCCAATCACCTTTCCGAGAGATAGCACCATGCACTTGGAGAAGGGAAAACATTGTTATGTTGTTCCCTTGGCATGAGTAAAGGTGGAATCCAATTCACTCTCAACCATGTAGTTATCAAAAGGGTTCAAGAAGGGGAAAGTCTATTACTTGGCTTCGGTTTTTGAGGAGGAGCCCCCACAACTTATGGAGGTGCCTAAGGAGATACAACAAGTCCTTCGTGAATTCAAGGATATGATATCTGTAGAGCTACCTAATAATATTCCATCTAGAAGAGAGGTGGATCAAGCTATCAAGTTAGAGCCAAGAGCTAAGCCCCCCTCAAGGAGTCCTTACCAAATGATCCCTCTAAAGATGGAATAATTGAGGAAGTAGTTGAAGGAACTTCTTGATTTTGGGTTCATTCATCCTTCAAAAGCTCCTTATGATGCCCCAATATTATTCCAAAAGAAGCAAGATGGATTTATTTGAATGCGTGTGGATTACCAGACACTCAACAAAATTACAGTGAAGAACAAGTATCCATTGCCTTTGAAAGATGACTTGTTTATCGAATTAAGAAGAAAATATACTTCCCCAAGATGGATCTATGATTGGGGTATTGACAAGTGAGGATTTTTGAAGGCGATAAGTTGATGGAAACCTGTTAGGGTTCCTCAAAAAAATTTCTAATCGAAGTATAATCGAGTGTGGGGTTCGATTCGCCGAGATCAGCCTAAGGAATTCTCCAAAGAAAGATCCAAGAACTCAGAGCGCAGTATTAAAACGGCTAATGAATTTGAGAAGTGATAACGATCAAGAATAGATCGAAGAGAAGAAGCAGCAGAATGCGAGTGAGAAGATTGCAAGAGATAGCGAGAGAGAAAAACGAGAGAGAGAGAGAATAGAGTGAAAGAAAATTCCAGATCAAATTTTCATTTGACCAAAAAGTGTCTCGGGACATACGGTGAAGGCCACTTATATGGAGTACATAATACAAGGTAAGCGTACAAAAATACACATCGCAAGCCCTCAATCAGTATACACGATAAACCCAACAATCCAGCCCAAGAATTAGTCGCACAATAGGAATGGACCGACGACTGAATCAAAACAATAACAACCCAAATACAACTTTTACATGCCTTAATAATACAAGAAAAAAAAATGATACAAATTATTCCCATCAGGTAGAAATTAATTTAGCTAATCATGGTTATCAAGGGGTGAATAACCCACTGTCCAACTAACCCATTTAATCATGGGTTGGGTGGTGGGTCATACAGCTAACTCAATCCCCATTAGCCAATTTTTCCGGCGAATGCATCACATGGGATTTTCTAACTTAAAATAAATTTTTGCAACAAAAGCCTCAGTAGCTACAACAAATTTAAGTTCATTCTCCATGTGTTGCATTAATTCCCCTAATCAAGCACATAATAAGAAAAACAATTATAAGCACAAAATGATTTATAACAATTAGCAAAATTAATTAAATATAAATTTTGGAGATTCATATCATAAGTCTAAGACCACTTATGCAACAAGGTACGTTTTTTTTGAGTTCCTTGTCATGCTATTTGGTCTTACAGATGCCCTAGCCACATTTTGTACTTTGATGAACAAGATATTCCATCCATACTTCGATAAGTTTGTGGCGGTTGGTGTATAATGAGTCCCTAAAGGGTCATATAGAGCATTTGAAGGTTATTTCCTAATTACTCCGGGAAAATGAGCTCTATGTGAGAAGGGGGAAATGCTCCTTTTCTCTCACCAAAGTGAAGTTCTTATGACTCAGTCAATTGGGTTTTTTTTGGAAAATATTCTACTTGGTTTGCACTTTCCTGACTATTTTGTCTGATTGCTTATGGCTTGTGTCTCCACTGTCAGTTATTCTCTTTGCATTAATAACAACTTGTTGACTCCATTTAAGGGAAAAAAAGGCCTAAGGCAGGGAGATCCTTTATCACCATACTTGTTTGTGATTGTGATGGAATCTTTTAGTAGGATGTTGCAAACTCTCTGGCTGAATGAAGGTTTCCATGGACATCCCAAATGTAAAAAATTGAAAATCATCAATCTTGCTTTTGCAGATGATTTACTTTTGTTCTACAGGGGTGTTTAACTTCTGTAACTTCTGTTAACTCAATGATTCAAGCTTTTGCTGCTGCCTCTAGTTTATCTATTAACGCTGAGAAAAGTTTTATCTATTTTGGTGGAGTATCTCAGGAAGTGAAAGGGTCTATTTTGTCAGAGCTTCAATTTTAGGAAGGGAGGTTGCCTTTCAAGTATTTGGGTTTTCCTTTGGATGCTTCAAAATTGAAAACAGCTGATATGCAGTCCTTAATACAAAAAATCACAAAGAAATTACAACACTGGGCAAATAGATTACTTTCATACGCTGGCAGATTACAATTGTTGAAGTCTGTGATCTTTGGTATTACTATGTATTGGATTCAGTTGTTTTTTCTTCCCAAAAAATTATTACTGAAGATCATTAGTCTTTGCAGAGTTTTTCTGTGGACAGGGAAAGCATCCTCAAGCAAAAGAGCTCTTGTCTCCTGGAAAATGGTATGTTTGCCTAAAAGGGAAGGAGGTTTGGGTTTAATTGATTTAGTTGCTTAGAATACAGCTGCAGTTGGCAAGCATCTGTGGAATATGTATAAGGATAAGAATTCCTTATAAAATGGATACATACTTATTTCAATAAAGAGCAGACTGTCACAGACTTTACACTGCCATGCATAGTCTCCTGGATTTTAGTCAAACTCATTGGTCTAAGGCCTAAGTTAAGTCCAGTTTTCCAACAGCTTCAGTCACAGGACACTTATAGCATTTCTGCAGTCTATGACCTGATTCAATCTAAAGATCCTAAAGTGTACTGGTGGACGACCATTTGGTCCAATCCAGCTGCTCCTAAGCACAAATTTATTGCATGGCTGGTTACACACCTATGCAATGTTGTTTTTGCTCTCAGCAAGAAACTCTCAGTCATATTCTCTTCCATTGTCAAGGTTTCCAATAGATTTGGGAAGCAATCAGGAAGGTGTTAAAGAAACAAGAAGACATTATTCTTGGTAGACTTTGATGAAAAGCTTTGTTTTTTCTCAAACTAGAGGTGTTGCTAAGGCTCAGTTCAGGACAACTTTTTATGTTATTAGCATATATGAGGTGTGGAAAGCTCAAAATTCTTGTATCTTCACAAATGTTAGTGTGAACATGCAACAGATAGTCTATCAAATCTCTTTAGTTATGTCAGCTATTTGTAACCATTATGCACATAGTGCAAAGTTTAGTGGTTTCTTAGGTAAAGTAGATCGATTCTATAGCTTGGGCTGTACCTTTTCTCCATGATTAATATATAACTTTTATATTCAAAAAAAAGTGAAGTTCTTAGGCCACTTCATGAGAGATGTGAAGATTGGCATGGACACAACCAAATTCCAAGCCATTCACGAATGGAAGCTCCAAAGAATATGTAATTCCCCAAAATTTTAAAAGTCTATAATTTACTAAATCGCTTTTATTTGGGATAACTTAGCTTTTAAACTTACTTAATTTAATTATTTTGAAGATTTAACCTTTTTAACTTATTTAGCTTAACTATATTGCGGATTTTTATGTATATAAAATTAGATGTGAATATTTAATAAATTAAAATAAATAAATTGTTATTTTATCATACCTATTCTATATAAATAAAGTTTCAAACCAATATTTTATAAAAATTACCTTTTAAACCAATATATTAAAACATATTAAGTTGAATTATTAAAATTTGTTTATCTACTCCAAAAATTCTAATTTAGGAATTATGGCAATCAATGATTTACTTGGAAAATTTAGAAAATAAATTATTTTATTAAATAAAGAAGAAATTAATAGAGGAAAGTAAATAGAAAATAATAAATAAATTCTTTAGAAAATTTTGGACATTTTACTAATTAAAATGGAAGTTAAGGAAAATTTATCCAAAATAGCCCAATTAATTAAAAAATAAATTTAACTATTATACTTAAAATAATTATTATTAAAATTAAATATCTAACTTAAATATATAAAAAATAAAAATACCAAAATACCCAATCCACATATTTTCTTTTTTTTCCCTTTCTTTTCTTTCTCTTTTTCCTTTTCTTTTCTCCTCCCCCCGACCTGGGCCAGCCTGCCTGCGCAGCCTAGCTTTCTCCTTCTCCTCCCCCCCCGGCGGCCTAGTGCGTCCATCCTACATCGCAGGGCGCGACGCAGCGTTTCGCCCCTCGAATCATTTAAACACCCATTTCATTTAGTGACGAAGTAACCATTGCCAACTGGCCGGTTCTTCCCCCTCCTTTCTTTTCTCCCTGAACCGCCCGGCCCCGAATCTTCTTCTTCCCTGAGGCGTGGCGGCGACCGAGGAACTATAACCCCAGCGCTCCACTGGCCGTGCACGCTGCCACTGTCCTCCTCTTCCCTCTTCCGTCATTTTCTTTCACCAATTCGACCCCAACCGAACCTTTTCCCCTCTCCTGAGCAACTTGCCCCTTTCCCTTTTCGTCTTCCCTCGACCTTACCGCCCTACCATGGCAGCACTGCCTCGACTGCCGCCACTGGTTGGCATGCCTGGCACCTACACACCTTTGTCTTCTTCCCCTTGTCCTTGCCCAGCAAATCGACCTATATATATACCCCATAGCCTACCTTAATTCAAAATTTTGGACCTCGAAACCCTAAAGTCAGCCAACCTCGCTGCCGCCCCGTTAGACGAGCCGTTTGCCGCCGCCGCCTATAGCCGACTATCAAAACACCCCCAGAACCGACCCTTGCACCACAACTAGACCCTCCTTGCTCCTCGATTTGCCCTGCACAAGCCACCCCTGCCGTGCAAAACCGCCAACCCAATTAACACACTTCCAGCCCCTACCGTCCTTCGCACCACCTCCCGCCACCGATTCCGCCGTCACCAGCGCCACCTCTACCCTCAAAAACAACCAGGGGAGCCTCCTCTACCTCCCCACACCTCCATTTCTTCCTCCTCCCTTCCTTATCCTCCTCCCTCCTTTCTTCTTCTTCTACCACCTCAAACCTCCACAACCACCACCGCCGCCGCCTCCACCGTGCGCCGCCGCCGGTGCCACCACTGCCTTAGGTGGTCCTCCAACTTTCCCCAAACCTTAAACTCATTTTGTACAAATATTAATTATTTAATAATATTAATGGTATTATCTATATTATTATTATTATTATTATTACCCTTATTGTTACTATTATTATTATTATTATTATTATTATTATTATTATTATTATTATTATTATATTTATTATCTTGTTAACATTGTTAATATTAACTTTACCCATTATCACTTTCATTATTAATATAGATACTTGGACCCTTATATTACTATTATCATTTTGATTACTATATTATTGTTATTATCATTATTATTACCATGCTTAACGTTATTATTATTATCATTATTATTTTTATTATTTTTATTATTATTACTATTATTATTATCATTATTATTACTATTAGTATTATTGTTGTTGTGGTTGTTGTTGGCATTGTTAATAATATTACCATTATTTCTATTATTATTAATGTTATTGAAACCAAAATTAGCATGTTTCCCTTCGGTCACTATAGAAGAAGATACCCAACCTTAGTATTATTACGATTATTATTATTCAAACCTTGCTAATATTGTTCCTAATGCCCTTTTTACTAACATTATTACTTTGGTATCATTGTTAGTTATTACTATTACTATTGTTATTATTTTGCTAATATTATTATAATAAAAACATTCGAACCCTTATATTATTATTATCCCAAATACAACTAATATCATTATTATCTTTAATAATATTATCACCTTGTTAGTAATACTATTATTATAATATTATCTTAACCTAGAACCATTATTAGCCTTAACCTTAAAAATGATAGGGATTCTATTTCTAAGAGCATGGGTATTACTACTATTATTATTATTAGCACTATTTTATTTTAAAAAGTATTAGTACTATCATTAGAAGGAATAAAGCTATTAGGTTGATAATATAAATATAGTTATGAATAATAACATAGGTATATTTTAACTAGTAATAACTAGTAAGCTAGCTTGATGGAAAGAAAACCCTAGTTTTCACTTATAAAACTCCGTGTAATAATAAAAACCTAATCTTAGACTAAAATAAGAAATAATAGTATTTTCGGGTATAAGGGAACTAACCATTAGTCTTATCCTCCTACAGGTGAATCGAAGCAAAGTCACCAAGAGTTGTAGGAGCGTGATCCAAGCCCGGCGTCACTTTAGGTAAGGACGTAACTAAGGCCTTTTTTGTGTCTATATGCATTATGTGCTTCACATGTTACGTACCCTATGTTTATCATTATTAATTATGTCATGTGTGGCATGACATGGAGTTGAAGTATGTATGGTGTGTTTGCATGGCATGTGTATTATGTATATGTGATGATATGTGTCGTGATCCTATAAGACGTGCACGTGAGGGAGTTGATGTGTTTTGTGTGGGAGAAAGGATTAAAAAGGAGGATGGGGAAAGAGATTGACCAAGGGAGGTGAGTTGACCTAATTATTTTAATGATTCATGAGTGGAAGAATAAAATGGAGAATTATAGGGTTCGTGTAGGAGAATCTGATTTATAATTTTTATGGTTTTGTGTGGGAGAGTTTAATTTATGGTTTTGTATGAGAGAATCTAATTTATGGGTTGGATGGTTTTGTATGGGAGAATGTAATATATGATGTTACATGGGATAATCTAATTTATGGTTTATATGGGAGATTCTAATTTTATGATTTTATGTGGAAGAATCTATCTCATGATCTTGTATGGAAGAATCTAATTTATGGTTATGAGTGGGGGAATCTAATCAATTGTATTATATGGACAAATCTTTGGGTTTTATATGGTTTGAATCTAGGGTTTGGTATGGGTGGATCTTTGGTTTTGTGTGGACTGAAGTTAGGGTTTTGTATGACGAAGTATAGGGTTTGTATGGTGGTATTAGGGTTTGTACGGTGGTATTAATGGTTGCATAGTGGTATTAATAACTGTATGGCGGTATTAGGGTTTGCATGGTGGAGTTAGGGTTTTGCAAGGGAGTTAATGATTATATGGGAATTAGGATTTATGTGAAAAGTTTGAGAGGTTGTATGGGATATGTAAAGTTTGCATATGAAAGGTTGATTTGGGAGGTAAGGAAGGTAATGCAAGTATTATTTGGGTGTTTGAACTGTTTTGGACGAAAAATAGTACGTGGAGTATTATAAGGGTATGGAGGAGCCAAAATTAGGGTTTGGAGTGATTAACTTTGGATCGTTGTGATTAAATAGGGTTGGAGTAGCTAATCATGATTTGTTGTGGTTAATTAAGGTTTGGAATGGCTAAATATGGTTGTTTTGGTAAAATAGGGTTTGGAGTGGTTAACCACGGTTTGGTGTGGACAATTAGGGTTGGTTATGGCTGCTTAGAGTTTTTGTGTTATCATGTGTACTTATTGATTAAAGTGTAATTATGATCGTGGAATTTTATTATTTGTGAGGTGTGAAGTATAAAGAGAATGATTCTTACATGTCCATAGTGAGAGCTTTTGAATAAGATATTTAAGACATTAATCACGTAAAGGGGAAGATGTTGAGCCAGACCCAGACTGGTCCACTGGAAAATAATAGTGGCAGGGTATGTTACCCTCGTGACTGGTCCACCGGCTATAATAGTGGCAGGGCATGAACTCTCGTGACCGTTCCACCGGCTATATTAGTGAAGGATCCCGTGCTCAACAAACCAATCATAATAATGATAAGTTATGGAAAAGATACAAATATTTACAGTGGAACACCTTGTGAGTCGGGGCTAGACCGGTCTACCGGCAAATAATAGTGGCAGGGTATGTTACCCTCGTGATCGGTCCATCGGCTATAATAGTGGCAGGGCATGGCCCTCGTGATCGTTCCACCGGCTATAATAGTGGGGTTCTTGCACTCACATGGACTGATAAAGACTATGATGTGAATCGATTATAATTATCAGAGATTTGATGAAAAAGTTATCTAGTTCATAACCGGTATTGTTTATCTGGGTTATTGTATACTATCTACGTAATTATGCTATGTTTGCTATGTCATGTATCTATGTGTATGTTGGCCTTAGTGTGTCTGTTACCTTACTCAGGACGTAGCGTATTGATCACCCGTTTCATGGGTGCTGCTCATTCCCATGAGCAGAAGACCCGTTTGAGCTTGCGCAGGTAGGGGATGATGACTTCAATGCCTACGACACTTACGAGGCATCAGATGGGGCTGAGCGATGAGCCTAAACCTGACTTGGGGATCGAGAGCAACTCGGCCAGACTCTGTTTCCTTTATTTGACCCTATATTATCATATTTAATTGTGTTATCATACTATTCTTTATGTTTTGAAAAACTCTAGTCACGTACTCTTTGGTTTGTAACCCTAAATCGCACTCTGATTTCTATATGACATGTGTTTTATCAATGATTCGTGTTTAATGTAAACTTTATTTAGCCTTAGCACTTAGTACTGGAACGGTAGGAGTGAACCGATCTGGTACTAAGTGTGGCAGTAATGCCCCCGAGTTTACGGTTTTATCCTTTTGCTTTCGCTAAACCCTTTTAATTAAACGAAATTTTTTAGTAGTAAATTTGGGGGTGTTACAGAATAAGTCAGAGCTATAAAGTTTCCTCAGGTTGGTGAAGTATTACCACATATTCATCCCAGGGTATTTAGAAAGGTTCATACCCCTCACAAACCGGTTGAAGAAGAAGGTCCCGTGGAGTTAGGATGAGGAGTGTGTCAAAGCCTTTGAAGAGCTGAATAAGTCCATGGTGGAAGAGCCAATTCTACGCCTACTTGAATACTCAAAATATTTTGAAATGCACTCTTATTCCTCTGGTCAAGCCATTAGAGGGGTATTCATATAAGATAGGAATCTCATTGCCTTTGAGAGTTGCAAACTCAACAAGACAAAAAGGCGGTATCCCATTCATGATGAAGAGATGATCACCATCATCCATTATTTGCGAGTGTAGGGGCACTATCTTCTTGGGATTAAATTCATCATCAAGACAGACAATGTTGGAATGATTTATTTCTAAAATCACAAAAAGCTAAGTCCCAAGCAAGCTCGTTGGTAGGACTTCCTGGAAGAATTTAATTACAAGATGGAGTACAAGACTGGGAGTGCCAACGTGGTGGTTGATGCCCTGAGCCACGAGATGATGCTGGCTAGCATAAGCAATCCCATAGGCGATATCCTAGATCAAGTGAAGGAGGGAATGATGCAAGACGCCTTTGCTCAAATCTTAATAGAGATGAAGGAAAGACTCAAAGATTCTAGGAATAGAAGGGATCCCTCTACACTATTGGAAATCATCTCTACATACCCAGATAAGGGAACTTACAGAAAGACATAATGAAGGAGTGACATGACTCAAAATGGGCCGAATACCCACGTATGAAACTGTCTCTTCCTCTTATTAAAGATGCTTATTATTGGCCACAAATGTGAAATGATGTTGAAGAATATGTAAGAACTTGTCTTATTTGTCAACAAGAAAATACTAAGCAAAGATGCCCTACGAGATTGATAAATCCCTTACCCATTTCCAAAAGACCTTGGGAGAGTATATTTATGGACTTCATTTTAGCACTCCCAATGTCTGAAGGATATAGATCGATCATGGTGGTGGTTGACATGTTAAGCAAATATGGGACATTCATTCTGGTACTAAGGGATTGTACTATAGATTTATACGCCTAGTTGTTCTTCAAGAGTGTGGTAAATTATTGGAGATTACCAAAGTCCATCATCAATGATAGGGATCTCCACTTCACTACCAAGTTCTAAAGGGATCTATTCAAGATGATAGGGTCCAAGCTTCATTTCTAGATGATTTTTCACCCACAGACGAATAGGTAAATTGAAAGGGTGAATGCTTTGCTGGAGATGTACATGAAGCACTTTGTGAGTGCCAATCAAAAGGATTGGACCGAGTTGATTGATGAGGCTCAATTCTCTTATAATCTTCAAAAGAGTGAGCCTAGCAGACGTAGTCCATTCAAGTTGGCTATGGGGAACCGACCTGTCACTCCACACACAATGGATAAAGGCTATAAGGGGAGTAGTCCCACAACACACTTTTCTACACATGGATGGTAGGAACAACTTGACATTGCCAAGGCACAACTAGAGAAAGCTTCAAGAAAGATGAAAAAGTGGGTGGACAAGGATTGAAGGCCTTTGGAGTTCAAGGAATGAGACTTGGTAATGGTGAAGTTGTCATCACAGGTGTTCAAGGCATAGCGTCAAGTTCACAGAGGCTTAGTGAGAAGATATGAGGGGCCGCACCCACCGTTGAAGAAAGTAGAGAAGGTTCCCTACCATATAGAGCTACCCTTGAAGTTAAAGATTCATTTGGTCTTCCATGGGACCTTGATCAAACCTTACCATGAAGAAAAGACAAACCTGACTAGAGGAGAGAGCAAGCGTGAACTGCCAGCAAATTTGACATCCTTCAATCATGAAGTTGGGGAGATTTTAGCTAACTAGGTAATCAAGTGAAGAAGAATGCCAAATTACAAGGTGTACCTCATTAGGTGGAAGGGCTTACTCGAGATTCAAATTAGTTGGGAAAAGGTAGAAGATTTATGGAAATTCAAGGAAGTGATCCAGAGTTATCTATATTTTATTATCGCTGAGGACGTCAATGGCTACGGTGGGGGAGAATGTTACGAGTCGTATAGAAAGATCTACATTGAGGTTCCGCAGGCTTGGAATAATCTAGAACATCATTGTATAGTCTAGATAAGTATGGAGAGATGTCTAGGATTTTACACTCTTCTAAATGATCCTTATACATTTGTATGGATAAATATGGATACTTCTAGAAACCCTAAATGAGCACTCTAGAAACCCTAATAGACTATTCTAGAAACCCTAATGGACCTATTGGGACATTCTAGAGAGATCCATTAGGTTCGTCTCTAGAATCTTCCTAGGGGAGGAAAAGGGGTGGATCTTCCCTTATAAATAGAAGGGGGTATGGGAATTTAAAAATCATCTAACAAGAGTTGTATTTAGAGATTCTCTCTCTATAATACAATATCCCTTTCTCTCTCTAAAAGCTCTCTCTTGAGTTCTCTTGTGAAGGATTCAGTGTGGTTGTCTCATAGGTATATTTTGCTTAAGTGTGGAGTTCACTTGAGGAGGAAGGCTAACTTAGTATTTAAATGAGTGAGAAAAGACTAAGGCCACATGTAGCTACACTTGATGAAGAAGTGAGTGCGTAATAGGAAGCTGAAAATACACTCATGAAAAACTAGGAGCGAATTTAAGTTACAAAATTGTTTACATCAAGGACCTCATCGACCCTCGGCTAAATCAATATAGGAATATAAATTGATAAAAGTATGGGGCTACATTAAAATGAGAATAGGGAATGACCCCCTAAACCAAAATCAGGGTCTACCACAAACCCCATAAAATCTCTGAATGTCCTTACTCTCAAGCCTCGACTCAACTTGAGATAGGCCCTTTATTGGTTATCCCCATAAACCTACATATGACCCTTTACTCATGGGAATGAGCAGGTAATCAAGCATATAGAAACATCAATATACTATGTACTGAGTAAAATAAGTTTCTCCTTCAAAGGGAATATAAGTATGTAAATTTTATCATATATATTTATAATATTTAACATGCATCATGCTAATGTCATATATGTAAAAGTAGGAATACACTAGAATAAACTATCATGCATAACTCAGGCAATGCAGAATATATCATGCTTGGTTCCACATTATAATCACATAAGTACTCACACATGTGCTAGAAGATTAAATCTAGGAAAATACTAGGGTTTATTATCTAATTGCTTAATCTTCTAGGTTATACCATTTCCTTATTCCCATCAATATTCAATTATTAATCATTAACTTAGTTATCATTCATATTTCATCATCCAATTACTTATTATCCCAATTTTTATTATTATTGAGCAATGGATTGTGCACCATCTCATGGAAGCCAATCCAGTAAAGGATAAGTCCAAGCTAAAGTCAATCACCAAAGCACACATAAGTTCAAGTTGAAGCCAATTACCAGAATGGACATAAATATAGGCCAAAGGTAACCACCTAGATAATTGGACCCTTTAGTATCCATACCCCCTAGTACATTATCAGTGTCTAAAGTAGCTAAGGCACCAGGACCTTTTAGGATCCCGCTTGAATACAAAGCCTGAAGATACCAATAAATGTCGGTAAACTAACCCTTGGTAGCTAATCGAGGATTAGGTAACCCAAAGCCATACACAACTTGATTATCTTTCACTTTACATGATTATTATATCATTCATAACAATAAGTGATCACACAAGGCCCAAACAAGAATAAGCAAAGCATTTCCATATTTATTCCATATCAATCATTTTCTATTTTATCCAACCATGTGGGGTTTCTAGTTATCATTTTCCAATATTATTCATTCCCATCATGTTATTTAATTCAAGCACATGTTGTGCTTCTTTACTCTATTCTCAAGGAACATAACATTTCACAAGTGGAATTATCCATTTAGCATTTACAATAGTCATAAAGTCATACGTTATGATCCATTTAATTCTTTTGTTAAGCTATTAATCTATGATAAATTCTATATTTCATCCCATTAATAATCATAGGATAGTCCCAAACATAGCCTCAAAGCATAACCATTGAAAGGAAGCATATGATCCTACAAGGCATTAGAAGGAAAAAAGTGAGAAAAGGCAGCATTAGATGCACCAGTAGAGACAAGAAAGAAAGAAGGGGGCGGTAGGTCTGGCGCCATAGGAGAAAAGTTAGCACCATGGAGAAAAAAGGAGAAAAAGAGAGAAGCTAGCATTGAGGAAAAGAAAAAAAAGGAGAAAAAGTGCTAGAAAGTAAGGGAAGAGGATAGAGACGACACAAAAAATCCGACAAGAGGAGAGAGAAAGAGAGAAAAAGAGATCAGAAGAGTTATTTAAGATGAAATTTAGCAATTTTTCATTTGAATAAATTACTAAATTTTCATCCATAATTAATTTTGGTTATTTCTTTCTATATTTCTAATATATGTTTTTATATATATATATATATATATATATATATTAGTTTTATTTATTTATTTTTTATAACCGGCTAAATCTTTATTGCTAGGAAATATATTGAAACCCTAGATTATGGTTTGAGATATAATATTATTTTTCTTTATTTCATGAAATTGTTCTTTGAATCTACTTTAATTGTTATTGTTTATATATATGATTCTGTCAAGTATGATTTATATGGTACATGCCTTGTTTTGGTTTTCTCATAGTGATAGTATGTAGGATCATATACTTGTTAGGTGGCTATATGAACATGCTAGGATTTATATGTATAAATTGCAGCTAGGTTAGATAATAATTCACCTAATAGTTTTATAATTCTAACCATAGTAGTGGAACGTTTAGATACATGTGGGTCAAAGGAGAGAAATAAAACTAGAGATGCTTGATGTACTAGTTTAGGTACTTAAACCGACATCCTTCCATTTGTGTTTAATGCTTTAAATCTATTTAAATATAGGAGTTGTTTGTTGTGACTATACTACTAGCAATTAATAGGATTCAATGTTGGCATTTTGTAGTATTAATTAGTTTAGGAAAATAATATACATAGACCTAATTTTGGCTTATAACTTGGTCATTATCCTTCTTATAATTAAAAGAGGACTTAGAAATTATTATTATATTTCGACCTAGTCTAGTGGTGGGTTTTGATTTTCCTAGTACATTCATCTATTATTTTTATTTTTTTTATTTAAGATTTTTTATTTTTATTTTTTACTTGAAAGCCCCCACAATTGTGTTTTTCTTAATTTTTTTTTTGTTATTTAGAGTTTTTTTAATATTTATTTTATTATTTGTGAGCTAGCTAAATAAAGGTAAGCCCTCTCAATCGTGGGTATAGAGTGATACCTTTATTTACCAATACTATAATTGACTATAAGAGGGTTTAAATAGCATACCGGCTATGACCACAACATAGAATACTTTCTATCTTACTGCTGCTATATAAAAAATTAAAGGGGAGAATTGACTTGGTAGGTAATGAGTGGTTAGGTACAAGAACCATTTTTTTCCAATTTGAGTAAATTAATTGGTATAACAATCAAGGGGTTAAGGAAAGTAATCATAAAAATCCTGAAAATGATTATGAAGAAGGATACAACAATATTTTAATGTTTAGAAAGGATTGGGCAATGATCCAAATATATTAAAAAAACTGAAATAGAAAACCTAGACAAACTATTCAACTAGTTGTCATGATCAGCAAAGTGGTGGGCAAGTTTACTAGTTTTAAAAGACTAATTGACTAATCTCACTAAAGACTAAAAAAATCAAAACCAATAATAACCAATTGATCGGTGACCCAAAACCAGTTGCCTAGTTCTCCTACGAGGCCAAAACCCATATAGGTACTAATACATATACTCAAACCACAAATATTACATATTACATATTAGGGTTTCTAAATATGGGGTATTACAACTTCCTCTAAACATTAGCTTCCTACACATAGGGAAAGTATTTTGTAGCTAAGATAAGGAGAATTAGTTGAGGAAAGAGCAAAGGAAAGAGGGGGAAGGAGGAGGAGAATTGATTGCAACAAATTCACCCAACAATTGCTTAAATCACATATGGGGCCAACTTTATAGCTTAGAAACAATGCCTAAAGGTAAGGAAAAGAGAAGGGAAATGGTGCTAAATGCAATGCAAAATAAAAACCAAGTATCATCAGGACAACATGAGTTTGTGTGAGTGGGAGAAAAAAGAAAGAAAATAAGCCCAAAGTACAGTAAAACAAGTGACACAAGCTAATTAAGATAAGAGAAAGAAAGAGAGAGAGAGAGGAAAAAAGAAGGGGAAATTGTGTGATTTTAGGGAGAAGAGTATAAAGTTAAATTGCACGATAAAATAATTAAAATGAATAAAAAATAAGAGGGAGATGTTTAGGAATAAGAGAGAATGACGGCTTGAAAGTCAAAAGAAAATAAGTTGATGGGAACATGCCAAAATGTGATTTTGATATGAAGTTTGTTGCAAATGGTACATAGATGGACAAATAAGTTTGAAATCTTATATGGAAGGAGTTTAGGGTGAGTTTAACTAAGCTAACACTTGCATGACATCTAGATTGATGAGTGTGGTTGGTTTATAGTTGAGTGTGAAAATTTTTATAATATAAAATTATGATAATTATACTTTTAACCATGCTTTGGGTTGAATAAAATTAATTATGAAAAAAATCTAACTTGGTTTATTTAGGGAGATAATTAGAATCAACGGATATGGATAAGAGATTGGTTACAATTAATTTTATAAATTAAATTGTAAAGAATGCCCAAAATAGACGTTTTCAAAGAAAAATAACAAATAGACTCCAAAAATCACAAAAAGTTGTGACAACATGCTAAATAATTTTAAGAATCTAAATATATAAAACTATTGGAAATTGGGGTTTGTTTGAAATAAGATCATTAAAATTGCTATTATACATAGGATTGATTAAGAGGCTTAATATTGAATCATATAATAGGATAGTAGGATTGTGAGATTTTATAAAAATAGTAAAAATATAAAACTTGTATATTTGTGTGCTATAAAATAATATATTTTAAGTTAAAAGAACATAAAATTATATTATTAACCTCTCATATAATCGTTGATAGAGTTCTAAAAATTTATAAGTAGCATAAATTATCAAAATTAGTGTACATATTAGGAATTATATTAATTCAATAACATCATAAATAAATTGTCAAGTTAAAAGTAAAAATTACAATGAGATTAGGGATTGATGAAACATACAACTCATTGTATTTAAAATATATAATATTGTTAACATTAAGAAAAAAACACACACACAAAATAAAGAAAACAAATGATAATGAAGACAATAATAAAAGGATAATATTTATGTGTGTTGTTAAAATTTTAATGAATTATAATTTAAAAAAATAGGATTTTTAGCTATATGCATGCATTTTAAGTTATCATATGTGTACACTATAAACTAAAACTTTTTTGCATTGTAAAGCTAATATGACCATAAAAAATAAGAAAAATTTTAATTTTGAATTAAATAGAAATTAATAATTAATAATATTGTAAATTTTAATCTATTTATTTTATATATTGCATTCTTTTTCCAATATTTTATATCAACAATCAAGTTCATTATTTTAGTAGTATCTTAATTAAATATTCTTTACACCATCTCATTTTAAAGCATGTGGTAAACTAATATAGGTAAAATAATATAGGCAAAAAAATTAGAGGTAAAAAAGAAATATAGTTGGAATAAGATGAAAAATATTTGGAAATAAATTAACAAAAGCTATAGATATAATGTAGAACCATAGAATTTTATGTAGGATTGTAAGATTTTATAATTATTTGGATACATTAAGATTCTATCTTGAATCATAGATCGTTTTATAATTTTAGGATTGTGGAATCATAGAATCGTAGGATCAAATTGAAATTTTAATAACTATGGTTCGAAGTTCAATGGACAAACAATTAGCGAAATAACAAAATTTGATAGTCCACATAACATGTGTTTTCCCTCAAGCAGACTAAATAAATAACAAATGGCCCGAATGGGCATCGGTTGATGTGGAAGAATTTTGGAAAATCAAATATATAAAAATATTTTACCTCATAATTGATTTGGAGCACAAACGAATAAAACAACTAAACTCGTCCCATTGCATAAACAAAAAGTTACGAAATTTAATGATTTAGAAGGAATATGTGAGCTAAAATGGAACAAAATGGTTTAGCAAGAAAAAAATATAATAAATTAAACATTATGGAAGAGTGGAAAATATGAAAAAATGATTAAATTGAAATAACTACAAAAAATATGACTTTTCACAAGTGTTTTAAATGAATTATAGAAGGCTCGGATTAATACAAATGGCTTGGAAATCTGTAGAGAAATATTTAGAAATAGACTAAGAACCTTATTATATAGTAGTTAGAATTAGTGAAAAATTGAATGGTATAGGTTTGCACTTGTGTGAGGTTGATAGTTTTTTCTAAGGTACTTAGGTAGGCATGCACAATGGTATCAAGTTAGTTTATGTTGGGCTTTAGGATTGATTGGGCTTCTTCTACAAATAAATTAAAGGTTTTAAATGGATTATCAAAAAAAGGGTTTTAAGAAGGTAACTAATCCTACATATGGTTCCAAGTTATAAATTTATTCTAATAAAAAACATTTCTTAAATAATTATTACATTATTAGACTATTTAATACTAGATTTTGGCAACATGTAATGCTTTCTGGAATTTTATCCAAGTATTTGAACATAATACATAAAGTAAATATTATAATCGTTTTCAAATAATACATATTATAATTTGTATAGCGGATTCAGTCATAATTGTACAATCCATTTTAGAAGATGACACTATAAACTCATAAATTTAATTTAGGCATAGGGTCATTTAATGTGTAACGGTTATAAACTAAGAATTATATCGTGTTTTTTCAGAAAACTTGAGGCCATACTATATATTAGATCTAAACTCATGGTTAGGTAATAATTATTACATTATTAGACTATTATCTTTAGTTGCAGTAATAGTAGTAGTAGTAGCACTACTGATGTTGCTATTGTTGTTATTGCTAATAATAATAATAATTCATTTTACATGCTTATGTAATTTATCATTTGATTTGAATTATTAGGAGAGGTCAATTATGATATCATTTATATATTAATTATTTTAAATCATTTGCCTACATGTGAGTATGATCTAATTATAATAGCAAAGTGTGTGTGGAGTCTATAAAAACAACAAAACTATTTTGTTAAAGTGAAATGAATCTTCTTTAAATTTATAAATTCACACCCTACTCTAAAAATTTGTGTAAACTAGAGTTAGTAAAAGTATTTTTATAAATTTTATAATGATTGTAAACAATAATGCCATGTGTATTTTCTATAAGAATAGATGATGCAACTGAAATATTTAAATATGTCAAGAAAGAAATTGATATTCAAATATATAGAAATATATAAGAAGTGATCAAATAGAAACTTATGAATAATATTTTAAACAAATTTTCAAAAAATATTATTATTCATTGAACTATAACTCCTTGTAAGCCTTAGTTTGAAGGATTTACAAAATGTAAGAATATAATCCTGAACAATATGACAAGTGACATATTGATTAGTTCTACATGTAGCAAAACTTGTATCTTTATAATATTATCAACAATACATCTCAAAGAAGTCCATAATGTCTTTATTATAGCCTAACTAAAAATAAATTCAATAGCAAGAGCACTAGAGCAAAGTCTTAGTTACAAAAGTTATCAGGGTTAAAATAAGACAACATTTTATTTATTGTGCATAAGCTTATTACACATAAAGTTGCATATCATTTTCTAGTATATAAACTAGACGTTGTTGACATGAATATTTTTTTACCATTATTGATGGTATAATATGTCATTTGAAAATTTTAATATCCTACAAAATAAATAGTAAATAATTTTACTAAAAAACCAATAGATTCGTATTTTGAATGAAGTGGTTAGTCCAAATAAAATAGGATAAAATGAGATGAATCAAACCTCTAATTTATTTGGACATCATCATCTAAAATATATGCTAAAAATGAGCCTCAAATATTATAAGAAGTTACTTCCCCAGATTCATCTTATAGAGTAAAAGGGGCCAAAATAGTGAACATAAATCTATTGTACAAAATTACACATGGAAAAAGGTGTTTTTGGGTGAAAAGATTCTAGATTCAAGTGCATCATTAATATGAAATGAAGGCTTCGTTTCATATAGAGACAATTACTTAAGAAAATTACACATCTTAGGAAACTCCAAATTTAAATATGTTTGGTTTAAAGTATGAAAGAAAGTCAAGAAAAAGTAAAATTTCCTAACACCTTTAGTGAGGTCAAAACATGATAAATGAAGGATACATTAGAGAGTAGCACATTATCTTACATACGATGATTAAAAATAAAAGTAAGTCAATTTTCTCTCCTATATCCTTAGCATAAAGAAAATACAAATTAATTAAATCCCTAATTAATTTACTTTCTAAGAGTGAATTCTTAAGAAGTGTGAATTCCTTACAAAGTCACAATCAACATACCAAATGAAACCTAAAAGCTAAATTGTGACAAGTATAATATTTTTGTAATACTCCATTTTTAGAAACATTAATTATAAACGGATAATTATGTATAATTACTTATAATAGACAGTTTAGGAGGTTTTTCATTGAATTTATTATTATTATTATTATTATTATTATTATTATTACTATTATTATTATTATTATTATGTGTCTTATTATAAAATATTAGATATAAATTTAATTAGGATAAATTATTGATAGAATTGGGATTATTAATTTTATTTCTAATTAAAACCTAATCTGTATCTGTGTCATCGAGTAACCCTAATTTCGGTAATCAAATGTTTTTACCGTGGCTCACTTTTCCTAAATAGCAAGTCTACCCTATTGTAATACCCCCCAAAAATTTGCTTAGCCTAATCTCGTGTCATTCGCACCCTAATTTGATTCTAATATTAATAAATCTTATTTTAGCCTTAACCCAATTTCTTAATCCCAAAATTTTAACCAAATCTGAAACCTTAACTCGGATAAATCATAATTCATAAAATGAAATTAAAACCTACTAAAACTTTCACTAATCCTAATTATATATGACTAATCTAAAATCACCTAAACTAATTCCCCGACCCTTTTCCCTTTTCTTTTTGCTTTTCTTTTCTTTCTTCGCCTTTGTATTTTCAAACCAAGCTACAACATTTGAAAATTATTGCAACTTGTACCCTCCCCACTAGCATCAACCATCACTCTCACCTCTATACCCTCATCCATCATCCATCACCTTTATTCTTCTTCCATCTCTGCCCCACCTAGACACCACATGCACATACCCTGCTACTACATTTGAAAACTTCTTCTTCTTTTTCCTAACACACAACCATTTTTTCCCTATACCACCCTACACCATTTATCGCACACCTCCCTTTTCTGTCACTCTTCCATTCCCCGATTCACCACACGAGCACACATGACCCTACACACACACACACTACACACTCTTCTTCTTTTCTCTTTGTTTTACCCTTATTCTGCCCATTTTATAACCAAATCCTTGCCCCAGCACCCCCTTCTTTCTCCTTCCTTTCTTCTCCTTCTTCCTCCTTCATTCCCCTATTTTTGGCATGCACATCACCATCTCCATCGTCGTGCACCACCACTTCTTACCCTTTGGCCAATGGACCGACCACTAAGGTCACCCCAACCTTCCCCCGCACCGTTGTCGATCATCGCCACCGACCACTGCCTCTTTTTCCTTCTTCTTCTCCCCACCTATCGTATCTTTTTAAAGCACACAGCCTCAAGCATGGTTGTGCAATACTAAAAGTTCCTATAACATGTCTGTGCAACCCAACACTACCTGATCATGCATGATCTTTTCTCTCGACTAAGGCTACACTGCCTGTAGTACAGTCGTATAGCTTCCCATTTTTGATCATACAACCCTATTTTCACCCCTAAACCTTATCCAAATGCCACCAAATTTTTACTATAACTCCACACATTCTACTACACATTTACACATCTCAAGCTTCCATTTGACTATGGTTATTTTTTTTACCCTCTTTACCTTAATTTCTCCTATGATTTAACTCTTCAAGCCTAATCATGAATTTTATTATTTTTTATAGGTGGTATTCCAGTAACTTCAAAGGAGGGAGTCTAAGATTTGCATACTTAGAGCCTAGTGTTTTAGATGGTAAGGATATTTTTTGATGTTTAGGGTTTTTGTGTTATTTGCTTATAGGGATGGTAACGGGGCAAGTCGGGGACGGGGACCCCATCCCCATCCTTGAACGTGATAAGAACAATAATCCCCGAATCCGACCCAATCCCTGCGGGGATCCAATCCCTATAACCGACCCGATCCTCAATTTATTTTCCATTTTTGATTTATTTCCCAACCTTGACACCCGACCCAATCCCTGAAACCTGACTTTATACCCGATCCCTAATCCTCAAGCCTTTTTTTATATAATTCTTTTAATTCATATTCTATAAAAAATGATATATATATTATTCGGGGCGGGTTAGGGGATGGGGGCCCCAAACTCGTCCCCACCCCATCCCCGAAAAAATCCCCGTTAAGAATCCCTGAACCTAAACCCAATCCTCGAATTCTCTCCCTGAACCCAAACCCAAATGAGGAATCCCCGACCGGGTCCTGAACCTGCGGGAAAAATTGCTATCCCTATTTGCTTATATGGTTATATGTGTTTTTCATGATATTTTTGATATATGATGTAGCATACGTTGATCACGATATTTTTGATGATATGAATATTATGTTGAAAGAAAGTGAGAATAGGTAAGAGGTACCATTATGATTTTGTTGTGATAATGTCATATTTGTGAACATTTATATCATGGCCTGAAGTATGGGTTAAATAAGCTTTGATAAGTGGATATAATAATTTTCATGAAGTATGATGATAATTTGTGAACTTGAAAAATAATATATATGGAAGGTACAATATCTAATAAAATAAAGGTTATTCTTTGTCCTTAAGGGTAATTTGGTCATCAAGGTATAATATATATTTTATGGTAATTTATGTGTTACAAGGGTTAAAATATAATAATGATATCATGAGGAATGTTTGAAAGTGTTATTGTTGTTTTGGGGTCCTTCAATGAATGAATGGTTAATTTTAGCAAAATATCTTATGAAGATAATATCATTATTTGATGTGTAAAATCTAGAGATTATTCAGATTTTGAATACATTGTTAATGATTGGCCTTATGAGGTTATCTATTGGGATTGGAAATCATGTGGATTTCATGGGAGGTATTATAGAAAATCTATGGAATTAGGGTTTTAGATATTTCTATGAGTAATACCTTGCACTAAGATTATTAATGTATGTATATGATATGTGAATTAGACCGTACAATATGGGTCTGATAATAATGATGAGATTTGAGGATAAGATAATATAATGTGTGGAGGAATAATCATTATGGGAGAATGAATGATAAAGGGTGTGTAATTAGAGTTTGAAAGGATGTGAGAACCTTAACCTGTGTTATGTAAGTATCTGTTTTAATGTGTTTTATGCCGGAGAATTGATCTTGAATAAGATACTAATCACTTAAAAAGAAAGAGCACGTGAGTAGGGCCAAGGTGATATATATGTATGTATGTAAGCATGTATTCCCGTTCCACAAGAGAAAATAGTAGTTCAAAAATGTTTTGCCCCAAGAAGATGATATTTTTAATCTCTATTCCACTGGAAAGAATAATGGCTTAGGAGCGTTTTATTTTGAGAATGTACTTCATTCAGTTCCACCGGATTAAGAATAGTGGGCCCCCAACTTATTATGAAATAAATATGTAACAGTATAATCTGTGGAAAAGATACGAATGATTTAAAGTGGAAGAGTATGTGAATCAGGACCAAGGTGTTGTTTTTATGTATATGTCCCGTTCCACCTAGGAGAATAGTGGCTCGGGAGCGTTCTGCCCCAAGAAGATCATATTTTCATATCCATTCCACCGGATAATAATAGTGACTCAGGTGTGTTGTCTCTGAAAAGGTGCTTCAGACCATTCCACTATTTTAAGAATAGTGGGGTTCCTACACTTAACATATATAAAAGAATAAAAATGGATCATACTTACTAAAGAGATCTGGATCATTTCTATCCTATGAGATGTTTCATTTAATTTTTTATACACTTTTTATCTAATGTGAAAGCATGCAATAATTGTATCCTTGTTTTGATAGTATCGTTCCCTTACTCAGTATGTAGCGTACTGACCACCAGTTTGATGGGTGTTACTCATTCCCATGAGTAGGAGACCCTGATTCTTATGTGCAGATCTTAGAGGATCTGCTAGATGATTATGCTGCCTATGATGCCTTATGTGAGGATGAGTAACTTCATTTGTATTAGGGGTTAGGTGAAGAGTAATTTTTATTCAATCGATGTTTTTAATTGGATACCTATTTAGACTCTTGATCTATGATATCCCTTCTTTTGTATCTTATATTATAACTCGGATTAAAGCTCCAAACTCATTATTGTGTTATACATTTTTCTTTTCTTTTTTTAATTCTCTTGTGTTACTTTAAATATTTTAGCCTTGCAAATGATATAAGGATGGTTGCATAAACCAAACTTATGCTTATTACGGTAGTAACCCCCATTATTTTACTTATTTACTTCTACTGTAAAAAATAATTTTTTAGTAATAAAAATAGCAGTCTTACACCTATACTATAATTTGATCTTATCCTCCATCCTCCACCCCAAGCACATTTTCTCCACACCATCTCTCTTACATATCTTTTCACCATGTCCCTACCATGCCCCCATCACCTACATCTTACCCTCATCATCAGCCACCTCTTACACTTAAGGGTTGGGTTGAAAATGTGCTTTGCCCAATTGTACCATTTCCATCTCCCTCTTATAAATGTATACACTCACACGTGCGCGTGTGTGTACACACATACACAGACACTCACATAGACCTAACATTAAATGCATCAATGAACCTCCTTCTTCCCTTAATTTTTTTACATCAAAACTTACCACCACCAAACACAACATTCTCCTTCCCTCTCCCTCCTTATTATCATCATCAAATGCACCCCAAAAGCACCATACAACCTAATAATAATTCAACACCACCATAACCCTTCCCCTAGCTACATCTTTCCCATCCATTCCACCCCCTTTAGCTTAGGCCAAAACTACTACAGCACACCCTCCACCACTAGCTGAACCAACTAACTCCACCCTTACCTTTGGCTAAAACCACTAATCCCCATCTCCTTATCTTTGGTATTTTCCTCCATACCACCCCCATCCTTTGTCTCCTTTTATCATTCCTCACACCCCAGCAACAGTAGATTATGCCATTACTCCCCCATATCCTTGGTGTTTCTCCTTCTTACCATGTAAGTTCCTCCATTTTTACACCATTGCAGAACTTTTGGGCCAGTTAAATTTGTAACCTTTTTTTCCAACTCATTTTTAATTAATTTTGGTTGTTGATTGTGTTATATTAAAACTCTAATATATGTGTTGATTGTGTTTATGTCAGGAGTTTGAAGAGGTTGAGTAGAGATTAGGTAAATCTTGCTTTAATTCTTTGATTGGATAAAAGATAACTGTACCCTCCTATAAAGATGTAAAATCATGTAGCAACACATAAAAGTCATTATGTTTTTTAGGGTATGATTTATGCATGGGTATTTGAAAGGATATTAACATGCTAATAAATAGTTGGTACGTACATTTGGCTTACCATTAAAATATAAGCTACATGCATGTGTATTATGTTGAATAATTAAAGTATGCATGAATAGGTTTTTGGTAGGCTTTTGATTTTATCGAGACTATGATGTAAATGTCATGATAATTGTACCATGGTTATCATTGTATGGTATCTAGGGTTGATATAAATAGTATAAAAGCATGCACACATGATTAAGGTTAGCATACAATAATTGTTACTTGCATGCTTTAGGGTTAGAAATATTTCCTTATATGCACTATAATATGAATTGCCTATTAAATGTGTGGGATTTTGAGTCATATTTGGTGTGTATAATAGCTTGGATTGGTGTGTGAAGTATTTCGGAGGAATTTGGAGTAGAACTATGAGTTGTGCTAGAAAGATATGAACATTTAACCTTGATGAAACCAGAATTTGAAAAAGTGTTGAACATGAAAGGGGTAGATCTCTCTGTTATCTTTCTAATACATCAATAATCAGCTTTATTGGAAGTCAAACAAAGAAGTTGAAGCTGAAATACTAAAGACTATCAAAGTTGGAAAAAGCACGAGGGCTCTGTGTTTAGTATAAATACCATGCGATTAGAACCCTAAGTAGCATAGTGTCATCATATTCTCTCCTCTTGAGTTTCTCTTGTAATTTCTTAGTGAATTGAGTGATTTAGATGAGGATTTCTTTGATTCTCTTTGTAATCACAATTATTTCACATCAATAAGATCATCTGTTTCTCCCAATCTATGTTCATGAGTGTTCCTCTCTTCTCAATTCTTATGTGTTCTAAATGAATCTAATTATATTTCAGGAGTTTTTTTTTGAATTGGTATCAATCTCCAACAAAATGCCATTTCATGCTATAAATATGTGTATGTATTGCATTAAACATATGACATGATAGGAATGCATTATTAGGATTTATGGGTGTAACTCACAAAATGTATAAAAAGTGAAAAATATAGGCAATTATTAAATTGTAAACAATTACCTGTGTACTAAAATAATGTAAATTATTGTAATTTATCCTTTTCACGATAAATTATTCATAATAAAAAAAATTGGTATGGAATTTGGATAATAATGGTGAAGTTAGGGTTTCAAGAACATTTTGGTCATTTTCAACCTAATGCATCTTTTGTAAATAATTGGATATTAATATGTTAGCTTTGTCCTTGAATTGAACCATTGACCTTATTTTTTTACTTTAATAATTGGAAGTAAATGAAAAATGGATAATTATACAAATGGGAATAATTATGTCATGTGTGATATCTGTGATCACCCTATAAAATACTAATGCTTAAAGTGGAAGACCTTAAGTTTGGGAATAGTTTTTATCTATGGTAGCTAACCTAGAGACAAGGTAGGAACCCTCCATTTGTTTGGTTCATTGGTGTCGAGTTGTTCCCCACTAAAGCCTATAAGAGGTATCGATACTTAAAGATTAGGTATCCTAGGTCTGGAGGTTATTGTATTGCCTTATGCACCAGTATGACCAAAGTGTTGTTATACCTTTAGATTGGATGGGTGGGAGGGTACCAAGATGATTTGTGTGCTAGTATGAGTGGTATACTTTTATTTCTCCTGGTTGTTATTTGATCCCCCTCAGATCCCTCGAGTGCTTAAAAATGGAAGTAACTCGTGTAATTAAACTGAACTGCCTAATCATTTTATTTCTATATAGGATCCCTTGGGCCTAATTAAACTATTGCAAGCACGATGCTCAATGGTATTAGCAGTATGGTGCACTAATTAAACCGAGGCATATTATAAACCTAGCAAAGTTGTCCCAACAAAAATGATTCGATAGGAATAATTCAACACAAAATTTTGTTTGGATAAAAAAATTTAAACCCGATATCAACTTAACCAATTCAAACACAATCCAATTCAAAATTGAATCAAATTTAACCAATTCGATAATGACTTATACATGAATGAATAACCCAACCTGAAAACAACATGACCTGAATCCAACAAATAAACGAAGAGAAATATAATAATGATCAAACACAAACTTATCATGCTTGAAAAGACTTAAGTAAACCCAACCTATACTGGACATAATTTCAAACTTGATCCAACCTAAAGTTAAATTTGAACTATAAATGTAGCAGTTTACCTTATCTAAATTGCTACATAAACGTCAATAAACCATATTATTGATAAAATTTTATGTTAAAATAATATAATGTAAATAAAACTAATAAGATTTTTCTATTCACTTTATTTTAATATTATAATAAAGTCAAGTAGATTAGATCATAGAAAGTTATATCATTATCATCATAAAAAATTGGATTATTATAATGAAAACAATAAAACCTGTATTTGTATTTCTAATAATAATGATGATTATTATATTTCTAACGATGATAATAATAAAAATAAAAAGTCTTATTATTAATTATAATAATAATTATAAATATTATAAAATTTATAATAATATTTATAACAATAACTATAGTAAGACTAATATTATGAATAATAATTTAGTTTTACTACTACTACTACTACTATTACTATTACATATTTTATGATAATAATACGCTATATCATTACATATATTATAATAAAATTACTATAATAAGCATAACAATAATAATGAATCATAAAATTTAATTAATTTATTATATTAAATTAATAACAATCAATATCAATATAAATTTTGAATTAAATTAACCTAACTCAAAATAGATATGACCTATATGACTTGGTCTGTAGATCTAAGTCAATCAGACTCAAACCTAATCCGATTTCGAGTCTGTAGATTTGAAACAAATCCAAACCTAAAGAAATTTGATGTATCAAAGATGGAAAAAGTCTAATATCCTCATAACCCAATATTATTTGACCCTTTATAGACCTATTTGAAACCATTGTTACCCAAATAGAACACAAATATATCCCAATCTAATCCGATTATATAGCAAATTTGATTTTAGTCTCTGTATATGACATGTTTTCCCCCTCTAATGTACCATATAATTTGCCACTTTGTGTCCCCAATAATGCCCAAGAAGTTGGAGGATCTTTGCCCCAATAAACTACAATGTGCTATATATATACCCAATGCATATAGGTCCATGTAAAGGCCTATATATATGTGTATTAATCATAAATAATAGAATATAAGTTGAAGTCTCTCTTATTACCTCTTTCTTCTATTCCTTTTCTCTTCTCAGCTTCTACAATTATAATACATTATCAGCATGAAATTGCTCTAAGTCCTAAAGATCTATATATAATTCACTCCCAAAGATTGAACTGAAGGTCCTTAGTACCTATATACAATTCAATCCTGAAGATTGAATTAAAGGTCCTAAGGACTATACATATAATTCAATCTAAATGATTGAATGGTCCTAAGGACATACATGCAATTCAATCCGAGAGATTGAATTTAAAGTCCTAAGGAACTATATACAATTCAATCCTAAAGATTGAATTAAAGGTCCCAAAGACCTATATATAATTCAATCTAGAATATTGAATGGTCCTAAAGACCTATAAAAATTTAATCTTGAAGATTGAATTTTAAGGTCCTAAAGATAAGAATATTTTTCAATCTTAAAGATGGAATCCTAGGTCATGATGACTTACATATAATTCAATCCTAGAGATTGAATAAATTAAAGGGTTTAAAAACATATATATAATTCAATCTAGAATTATTACATATTTTTTTACATTGTGTATGTAATTTATATATATATACTTTTTCATTTCTCGTAATTTATGTTATGTAATTTTTTCTATAGCCGATAAAAGAAATGTCCAAAATTACTAAATTAGAATTCACTACACTAGACGTGACCGGAAACAATTATCTATCATGGGTCCTAGATGCACATTTCCACCTAGCTAGACATGGCTTAGGTGAAACAATAAAGATGGCATGAATGCGTCCTAGCACGACTGTGTAAAGGTAATGATCTTATTGTGCCATCACTTGCATGAGAGCCTAAAAAATCAGTATTTGAGTATTAAAAGTCTAGTGAAATTATGGAAAAGTCTTAAAGATCATTTCGATTACTTGAATACAGTTATCCTACCTCACACAAGATATGAATGGATGCACATAAGGTTGTAAGACTATAAAACTATTAATGAATATAATGCTAACATGTTTAAAATTGTATCTAAATTAAGACTATATGGAAAAATTGTTAAGGATTATAAAACTGTCAATGAAAGACTTTTTCTACTTTCCATGTTGAGAACATCTTACCCCAACAGCATTACAGAGAGGGAAAGTTCACAACTTATGCTGACTTGATTTCCTGCTTAATTTTAGCTAAAGAAAACAATTAAGTGCTTCTGAACAACTACCAGGCATGACCCACTATTTCTGTACCATTGCCTGAATCTCATGTAACATTTCCTAAAGCAAATTCTACCTCCTCCCAAAGAGGGAACAATAATGGACATGGAAGTGGTCATGGGTCTAACAACACATGGATTAATCCCGGTATCTAGAAGAATAAAGGAAGAAAGTCCATAGGTATTGATCCACCAAGAAATCCCACAATTCAAGCTGAAAGTAATTGCCATAGGTGTGGTGTAACAAGACATTAGTCACATACCTTCCATACTCCCCCACACTTAGTAAAATTATACCAAGATTTAATTAAAGACAAGGGTGGAGAGACCAATCTTAGAGAAACCAAGAGCTTTGAAAATACCTACCTTCAAACATCAGGTTTTCAATAATATAATGAGGATCACAACAAGGATCTTCCTAATACTGGATTACATTTTGATGATATTGAAGGATTTAGTGGAGATTTCTTTAATTAGTTTCCTTCTTTCCTTATTTATGAATCCATATTCTATTGGATTAAAGTGTTTACCCCTTTAATTAATTCATGGAAGTTTTTTTGTTTATATTCCATGTTTATTTTTTTTATCTTCTAATTTCCTAGTTGCATAAATAAAATATTTTGTTACAAATTTTCTATTTATTCATATTCTAATTTATTTAGTTATTTGTATATATAGAATGGATCGTGGAATTTTCAAGTTCAATGATAGAGGCATGTGTCTTGTGGATAGTGTCACTACACGTGATATTATTAATGATAATAAATTCTTTATTACTCTACAAAGAGGAGAAAATAATATTACCACCATATCTAGCATTGCTAATATGATAAATAGCTATGAACAAGCCTCTATATTGCTCCCTAAAGGAACAAGATTAGACATAAAAAATGCATTGTTTTCAAGTAAGTAAAAAAGGAACTTACTTAGCTTTAAAGATATTAAAAAAAATGGTTACCATGTAGAAATCATATGTAAAGACAATGCCAAATATCTTTACTTGACATCTTATAAGACTGACCGAAATAAAGTCTTATAAAAAAATGTCAGTATGTACGTTTGGCTCATATAGCACCTTATAAACCCTGTTGAGTTGCCTAATGTCACTACCCAGAAGGTAGCTAATGAAAGAACATTTACTTTGTGGCACAATATACTGGGCTACCCAGGTGAAATAATAATTCGTAGAATCACTGCAAATTCACATGGACACCCACTAGAGAATATGAATATTCTTCCAACGGGTGACCTTACATGCACGACTTGTTCTCTCAACAAACTCATAACAAGGCCACCCATAATAAAAGTAAACGCGGAATCTCCTATGCTTTTTTAACACATTCAGTAAGACATATGTGGAACCATAATGCCACCATGTGGACCATTTACATATTTTATAGTGTTAATTGATACATCTACTCAATGGTCAGATGTAAGCTTGATGTCAACAAGGAAAGTTGCTTTTGCAAGGCTTTTAGCCCAAATAATAAAATTGAGGTCTCATTTTGCAATTATCAAATAAAGAAATTCATATTAGAAAATGCAGGGGAATTTACATCCCAATATTTTTATGATTATTGTTAATCAATTAGGATCATGTGGAGCATCTAGTGGCTCACACCCATACTCAAAATAGCCTTGTAGAGTCGTTGATTAAGTGGTTTCAAATGATTGCTTGACCATTATTAATGGGTTCTAAATTACCCTCCTTAAGATGAGGATAAGCAATTCTACATGTTGCCTAATTACTTATGTTTAGACCAATCGCATATCTTGAGTATTCCCCACTGCAACTTATATCTAAAAGAGAACCTGGCATCTCACACTTAAAAGTTTTTTATTGTGCGGTGTATGTCCTATTCCTCCCCCACAATGATAAAAAAAATGGGGCCACAGAGAAGGATGGGAATTTATGTCAGCTATAAATCCCCTTCTATTATAATGTACCTAGAACCAAAGACTGGAGATTTGTTAATAAACAAGTACTTAGACTGTACCTTCAATGAAACAATTTTCCCAGCCTTAGAGGGCGAAGGAAGGGAGATTGTTAAGAAAGATATTATATGGAATACCACATCCATGAAATTCTTAGATCCTATTACAAATCAAAGTAAAATTGAAGTTCAAAGGATCATCCACTTACAAAACACAGCCAACAAACTACTAGATGCATTTATCAATGCCAGAAAATTAACAAAGTCATATATATCAGTTGAAAATGCTCTAGCTCATATAGAAGTCCCCGTAGAGACTTCTTCCCAACAAATAGTAAGTCACAAGTACACCGAAAGTGTGGTAGACCACTTGGCTCAAAATATTCTAATCCTCAACAGAAGAAAGAATCCATGACAACTTAGGAAGTTGTTGATGTGTCAAAAAATAATGATGAAGATAAAATCCCTGAAGATGTATTATCAAAAGATCATGATTACAAAGATAATGATAAGATTGATGATAACCATGGAATATCAATCAGTTATGTTAACACTATAATTGAATGGTATAGAAATGAGATTGTCATCAATAATGTTTTTGTATATAATGCCAATGCTTGCATTATAGACAAAAATGATAATGACCCTCAATCTATTGAGAAATGTCAACATATAAATGATTGAGAAAGTTAGAAAGAAGCTATACAAGTAGAGATCAATTCACTAAACAAGAGAGAAGTTTTTGGACATGCCATTCCAACACCTGAAGGTGTCAAACCAGTTGGCTATAAGTGGGTATTCGTATGAAAATGAAATGAGCAAAATGAAGTTGTAAGATATAAAGCCAGACTGGTGGAACAAGGATTCACCCAAAAAACAGGAGTTGATTTCACAGAAACCTATTCACTTGTTGTGGTTGCAATCACACTCAGATTTCTAGTCAGCCTAGTAGTATCTCAAAGATTGCAAATGCATCTTATGGATGTAGTCACAACATATCTTTATATATCTCTGGATATTGATATCTATATGAGGATCCCAAAATAATTAAAAATTCTTGAAGCATGTAAAACACAACCTTGCCATAGGTACTCAATCAAATTATAGAAAATCTGTACATGGACTTAAATAGTCTAGTCAAATGTGGTATAGCCACCTTAGTGAGTACTTACTAAAAGAAGGGTATGGAAATTATCCCATTGGTCCCTGCCTATTTATTAAGAGGATAAAGTTAGGTTTGTATTCATTGTTGTCTATATTGATGATCTAAATATCATAGGAACTTATGAAGAGATACAACAAGCAACGAATTACCTAAAGGAAGAGTTTGAAATAAAATACTCGGGAGCTACCAAGTATTGGCTTGGACTTCAATTCGAACATACTAAGGATGGTATTTTTATATATTGGAAAGGTTTGAAAGTGCTTTAATATGGATAAAACGAATCCATTGAGTACACCAATGGTAGTTCAATCATTTAATTTTAATATGGAAATTTATGAAAAAAATACTTTGTCCTGAAGTACCATATCTAAGTACAATTGGTGTTTTATTTTATCTTGCTAATAATACCCAACCTGACATATCATTTGTAGTGAATCTATTATCAAGATATATTTCAGCACATACACAGATGCATTAGAGTGGTGTAAAACACGCCCTTCGTTATTTACAACTAAAAAGTGATATGGACTATTTTTCAAAGGAAACGAGGAAGGAAGACTTGTCTAGTTAATTAGCTATTCCAATATAGGTTATCTATTTGACCCACATAAAGTCATATCGCAATTAGGTTGTCTTTCTACATAATGGAACTACCATTTCCTAGCGTTCAACAAAATAGATCATAGTAGCCACTTGGTTGAACAACACAAAGTTGATCGCATTATATGAAACAAGACGAGAATGTGTGCAGCTCAAATAATTAATATGCCATACACATGGATCATGCGGACTGGAAGAAAAAAAAAAAGAGATCCAACAATGATATATGAAGATAATGCAATTTGTATTGTACAAATCAAGGAGGAATACATTAAAAGTGACATAATCAAGTACATATTGCCCAAATTCTTTTCAACTCATGAGCCTTATAGGAAAGGAGAAATTAATGTTCACCGAATCCGACCCAACCAAAATCTAGTAGACATCTTTATAAAGTCTTTGCTAATAAGGATATTCAACCAACTCATACATGGCATTGAAATGTGACGTCTACAAGAAGTTGGTTAGATTGAGGGGGAGTATTATTGCACTTTTTTCCTTAACCATGGCGGTTATCCCAATGAATTTTATTTGGTAAGGTTTTTAATAAGGCATTATTAATATTGTATGTCTAAGGGAGAGTGTTATACATATAGACGTACTTGGCCCATATAGGTCCATGTAAAGGCTTATACATATGTGTATTGGCCATAAATAACAGAATACAAATTGAAGTCTTTTTTATTACCTATTTCTTCTATTTCTTTTCTCTTCTTGGCTTCTACTATTATAATACAATAGAGATTAATTTTATTAATTGTCAGCGATAGCTAACATTGGGAAAATTGCCTCTTGTCTAAATATACCCGTCTTTTCTCCCAATCCTTTATGTGATCCAAATATAATGCAACAAAAAAAGACTTCGATCCAAATCATTCTCATTAAACCAAGATAGCCACAAAAGCTCTTTTTAAAAAAGCCTAATGACTAAAGTGAATAAGCCCCCACAAAATTTGCTCCAAATTCCTTTTAGGCAAATCAGAAATCATAAATCATAGCTTCATCGGAAGACTCTCCGAAGGACATAGCTAATCGTGAGAGGCTATATAGGCATTTTGATGGAAATGATGATGGCAAGATATCGTCAACCGAGCCCGTAGAGGCGTTGAAATTGCTTGGATCAGTCACGTTTAATGAGGTTAAGAGAATGATGGATGAGATTGATACAGATGGGGATGGCTGTATTTCATTCCAGGAATCCACAGAGTTAGTTCGTGCCGCTCGTGAATTGATAAAATATGTTGCCAAGATATTCTAGTTGCCTTAAATTTCTCACCAGTGTAATCAAACTTTTATGGATATATCATACAATTGTGGCAGTATCTTCGATTAAAATATCATGCAAATATTGTATATGGGTTATTTTTTCGGTATTTAAAAATAATCAAAATATTTTTAATAAAATACTTATTTTAGATTAAAATAAAATATAAAATAAATGTTTGTTTGAAATTTTTTGATTTTATTTTAAATAAATTATACAAAATACTTAGATAGAGAAGAAATTTTTTAACCTCTATTACCTCGTACCAAAGGAAAACTTAGAAGTACCCGGTCTAATCCCATTTACCCTAAGCCAGTCTCATGCATGCACGCTTCTCACTACTGCACCGTTGCTAATTCTACTCCTGTTTACCTGAGTCAAACAAGCAAACCAAAGTTCCTCCCTTTTTTTGTTGCTCCCAGAAACTGTGTTGCACGGGGACCAGGATGGGGACAGGGAAAGAGGGACACGATGAAACGCGGAAACAACATATTTTAACAAATTAGGAAATAGGGACGGCAAAAAATGTCAAAAAATATATATATATATATATATATATATATATATATATATATATATATATATATTAAAAATAGATTAAATTTATTAAAATTAAGAGAGAAAAATAAACAAATTCTAAAATTAATTCTTATATTAGTTAATTTTAATTATTAATAATTATTTTTTTTATTAAAAAATTAATTAAATAATACTTTTTAATAAAAATATTAATTAAATAATTTTAATATAAATTTTAATCCAGAAACGTTTCCGAGAAATTTCCGGGACAGGGACATTTCCGGTACGGGAGGACAGCACCTATATGCCGTCCCCGTGCATCACAACCCAGAAATCAAAGGATAGTTTCTAAATGGGGTTATTTAGCTGTTCTGAAACTCCAATCATAGCCAAGGCTACTCCTCTGGCTTTTCGTCGGCAGCTGAGAGTATCTCAGTGAAATGGTCTTTCGATCATTGATGGGGCAACTTAGTTATTTGCCTCTAAGTGTTGTGATGACTTCATCGATGCCTGGTCTAGTGGTCAACAAGATTCTTCACTCTTCACACAAACAGATGCGGCCCAAGTCGTGGACTTTATTAGGATTGAACAATTTGCAATGACTTTGTGGTATCCTCAAAATATTTTAACTATAAATTTTGGATTCTTGTAAGCTTATTATTTGTGCTCCACTGAAGCACATTTTAAATGAGGGATCACAAAAGCTTATTCTTATACCTTACCTTCCAAAAGGACAACAGATTTTGTATACCATCCGTCTTTGAAAAATAGTCTATGTGCTTGACTCCTTAAGGAATGATGAAGTTCATTTACATGAAGCTCATTTGAAAGGAAACATTCACAATAGTGTGTTTTTTATATTTATTAACTTATTTATTTTTATATTATACTTTTATTTATATATAATTACAAGGTTTTGCATACATTCTATTAACACATGACTGACGACCTATAATATAAAAAGTGAAAAAGATGATCTAAATGAAAAAAATATATCCTTGATATGAGCTTGTATAGGCCAAAAAGTAGATCATTACATACGTTATAAGATCTATGATCAAAGAGGACAATCTATATTACCCTACTTGATCAAAATATTGTCATATTAGTCTACAAACAATTGCCCTCAAATTGCCTATGTTGAAGTATTGTATTAGATCATGGTACAAATTTTGGATTTTACCCTCTTTGATTCATCACAATTAGGGCAACACTGATTGCTCTCTTTGATCCTAATCTACAATGACAAAATTATTACTAACCTCGAATTAATCCACATAAGGCAAATTATATTACGTGCCCCTCTTTGATCTGGATCTACAAGGGAAAAATTATTGCCCTTCTTGACTAAAACCAAATAAGGAAATTTTTTAGCACATTACCTTCTTTGTATGTAAAATACCCCTCCCAACAGCCATTGCCTTTGTATAACTTTAAGTAACAGAGCTACATGCGGAAAACATTATAGTACATTGGTCACATATTTACGATGAAAAGGTCATAAAATTCAAACTTCTCGTTTTATAAATAAAAGTAGCACATTTAGATGCAAGTCCTAAACAAGAAGAATACTACCAAAATGTAGTTAACTTACTGAACTGCTGCCTTGTACAAACACTCCTCCCCACTAAATTGAAGCCTATTGATTATGATGGTTTCAATTCAGCTATTTCTGAAGCTGTCACAAAATGGAGCACAAAAAGGCTTTCATATGTTTGGAACGGTTAAATTGGTCAAATCTGTCATATAAGGCATCTCCTATTTTTGGCGTAGCAGTTCTAAGATATCAACAGAGTGTTAAGACATTCTAGGCCCTTTGTACGTGGAAGAAGACAGCCATTGGTGACATTAGATGACATGTGACTTCCAAAAACAGAAAGGGGTTGTGGTATAAGGCATCTTCAGACCTGGAATCATACACTGTTGAGTAAGTATTTGTGGCATATCCAGAGCAAGAAAGACTCCTTGTGAGCTAAATGGGTAAATCAGATTTATTTGTGTTAGTTTTATTATAGTAGGAAAATTAGGAGAATGGGAATACGATACTTGATTCATTACAGCAAAAACACTTATAGTGTTTACAAAAGCAAAACAAACTACCACCACATTAGAAATGTGGGATAACCGACTAAACTGGCTCCTAAAGTTTAGGAACCACTAATTGACTAAAACAAAAAGCTGAAACGGAAATAATAAATAGAAATAAAAAAGACTTAATGCAGTCCAAAAGCAAATAATTAACACTCCTCCTTGCTTTAGGATCTGCAAACTCCAATTTTCTGCCTCAAGAGCTCAAACTTGCTGATAGGAAGTGGCTTAGTAAACAAATCAGCCAATTGATCTTCTGACCTGCAATAAACCAAAATCACTTCTCCATTTTGCTGCATCTCTCTTAAGAAGTAGAGCTTGATGTTAAAATGTTTAGTCTTCCCATGACACACTGGATCCTTTGAAATTGCAATTGCTTCCTGGTTGTCGATAAATACTTCTGTCTTATGATTCTGTTGGAGATGTAAATCACATAAGATCTTTTTCAACCACAAAACTTGATTTACAGCTGTTGTTGCTGCTATGAATTCAGATTCTGCAGTGGATTGTGCTACTGTCTCCTGCTTCTTTGTGCACCATGAAAAAACTCCTGAGCCTAGACTGAAACAATATCCTAAAGTACTCTTCATGTCATCAATGGATCCAGCCCAGTCACTATCAGAGAATCCACGTAACTTGAAATTTTGACAGCTCTCAAACTTGACACCATACTCAATAGTACCTTTAATGTATCTTAATACCCTTTTTGCTGCCTTTAAATGCATTTCACTAGCACAATGCATAAATCGAGAGAGAAGACTTACAGCAAACAGAATGTCCGGCCTTGTTGTAGTGAGATACATTAAACATCCAATCAAGCTTCTGTAATAGCCTTCATCAACTTTATCAGCACCATCTTCCTTGCTCAACTTCTCCTTTTGGTTCATTGGTGTGCTAACCGCTTTGCACTCCTCCATCTAAATTTTTTTTAAGATTTCCTTAGCATATTTTTTTTGACATATGAACACATCATCCTCATTCTGTTTGATCTCAATTCCAAGAAAATAAGACATAAGACCAAGATCTGTCATTTCAAAAGCTTGCATCATTTCTTGTTTGAATTCTTCAACCAACCTTGTATCATCTCCAGTCACTAAAAGATCATCAACATAGAGGGAAACTATGAGAAAATTATTTCCCTTATGTTTTACATAAAGAGTGGACTCAGATAAGCTTTTTACAAAGCCTATGCTCAATAGGTGTTCATTTATCCTACTGTACCAAGCCCTTGGTGCTTGTTTTAAGCCATAAAGGGCTTTTTTGAGTAGATAGACTTTATCTTCTTCACCATGCATAACAAATCCCTCTGGCTGCTCCACATATATCTCTTCTTTTAAAACTCCATTTAAAAAAGCTGATTTAACATCTAACTGGAATACTTTCCAGCTTTGTTGAGCAGCAACTGCTAACACCAATCTAATTGTATCTAATCTGGACACTGGTGCAAAAGTGTCAGAATAATCAACACCAAAAATGTGTGCATACCCTTTTACTACAAGTCTGGCCTTGTATTTATTGATTGAGCAAGCCGCATTAAGCTTTGTTCTGAAAACCCATTTAACTCCAATGACTTTTCTGTCTTGAGGCTTGTCAACCGGCTCCCATGTGTTGTTTTTTTGAATCATTGACATCTCATCTTCCATTGCCTTTTTCCATTTTGGATCCTTTAGTGCTTCCTCACATCAACCAGGTTCGCATACTGCTACATTGCATCTTTGATAAATGTCAGACAACAGCCTTGTGCCTCTAATAGGAGGTTCAACTTCTAATTCATTCTCACACAACTATGTTGTTTGATTTCTGCCGTAATCATCTTCAATATTGTTAAAAGATCTAATTGTTTTTTGTGGGTTCTTCCAATCCCATTGTTGATCTTCATTGAAATGCACATCCCTAGAGACAGACAACTTTCTAGTTTGAGGATGATACACTTTGTAGGCTTTTGAAACAGAACTATAACCCACAAAAATACCTGGAATTGCTTTCTTGTCAAGCTTGTCGCGCTTAACCTGTGGAACGTGTGCAAAGCAAACACAACCAAACACTTTAAGAAAGGTTAGTGAAGGCTTATATCCATACCAAGCCTCAAAAGGAGTTTTGTCTTTCAAAGCCTTGGATGAAAGTCGATTTTGAAGGAAACGGCTGTATTGGCCGCTTCGGCCCAAAATTGTTTAGGTAATTCCTTCTCATGCAGCATGCATCTAGCCATCTCCATTACTGTTCTATTTTTCCTTTCACTAACTCCATTTTGCTCTGGAGTATATGGGGTTGTGAGTTGATGTACAATACCAACTTCTTCACAAAATAAATTAAATTGTGTTGAGGTGTACTCCTTCCCATTATCTGATCTTAGAAATTGTATCTTGCAACCACTTTGAGTTTCCACCATATTCTTGAACTTTACAAAGACTCCAACCACTTCATGCTTGAATTTCAAGAAAAAAAATCCAATACATTCTTGTAAAATCATCTATGAAAAGAATAAAGTATAGACTACCTTGTAACGATGGAGTTCTTTGAGGTCCTGCCACATCAGTGTGAATGAGTTGCAACTTTTGAGAGGCTCTCCAAACTGTTTTGGGAAATGACACTCTGTTTTGTTTACCAAATTGACAAGCATTACAATTTGGCAAATGATCAGAAAGTACTAGTAGACCTTTAATCATATCTTTCCTCTTCATGTTCAGTATTCTTTGAATATGACAGTGACCAAGTCGCTTATGCCAGAGTTCAGTGGGACTGACTTCAGTGATGTAAGTTGTCTGGTCCACCACAATTGGATCAAATGAGAAGCTTTTACCTCTCATTTTAACCCTTAAAATCTCCCGACCAGTGGTGTCAAAGATAAGACAATGTTGATTTTCGAAAAGAACTTTAAATCCATTCTCTAACAATTGACTCACACTAAGCAAATTTTGATCAATGTCAGGCACATAAAGAACATCTGAGATTTTTTTCATACCTGAGCTGGTTGAAATTACAATGGTTTCTTTTCCTTTTGCAGAAATATAGTCACAATTTCCAATTCTGACTTTTGAGAATTTAGCAAGCTTCAAATCCTTGAAGAGAGTTTTATTATATGTCATGTGGTTTGTACAACCACTATCAATCAGCCAGCATTCAGAACTACTCCTTGCTGAAAAACATGTTGCCACAAAAATTTGATCTTCTTCATCTTGCTCTACAACCTTAGCATTGGCTTCATGTTGTTGAAATTTGCCTTTGCAAATTACAGCTTCATGTCCAAGCTGATTGCACTTGTTGCACTTTGCTTCTGGTCTTCTCCAACATCTGAATGGTGGGTGACCCATTTTGCCACAATGCTCACAAGGTGGGTAATTTTTCTTTTTAACTTTGTCTTTGCTTTGGCTGCTTTGACTACTTCCAACTTCATAATGCTTGGTTGGTAAAGCACCTTCAACCACGTGATCTTGTCTCATAAGCCTTCGCTGCTCTTGGGCTTGCAGGGCATGTAACACTCCTGCTAAGGTAATTTTGGATAGATCCTTTGTATTCTCCAATGTGGTTATTGATGCTTCATATCTCTCTGGCACTGTAACCAGAATTCTTTCTACTATTCTGGAATCAGTGAATTCAGTGCCAAGTAATCTAACCTTGTTTGCAATGGAAAGCAACCTGTCAGAGTATTCTTTGATTGTCTCAAAGTCTTTCATTCTCTGCATCTCGAATTCCCTCATTAAGTTAAGCACTTGCATGCCTCGAATCCTCTCATCCCCTGCGTATTCATCATTTAAGTAGTCCCAAATTGCTTTTGGTGTTTTGAGGGTCATGATTCTGGTGAAGATTATTGATGAAACACCAGTAAAAAGACACGATCTTGCCTTTGCCTTCTTGGTTTTTCTTTCCTTGTGCAATTTTATCTGAGCCATGGTAGGATTGTTCGGCAGCGGAGGAATTTCATAATCCCCTTCCACGGCTTCCCAAAGGTCCAGCGCCTCCAAATAAGACTCCAATTTAACTGCCCAAAGGTCATAGTTGTCTCCATCAAAGGTGGGCGGAGCAATCTGTGAGAAATTTGCTTCACCTTCCATTTTCACAGGTCCCGTAAGAAGAAAAGCTCTGATACCATTGTTAGTTTTATAATAGCAGGGAAATTAGGAGAATGGGAATACGATACTTAATTCATTACAGCAAAAACACTTATAGTGTTTACAGAAGCAAAACAAACTACCACCACATTAGGAATGTTGGATAACCGACTAAACTGGCTCCTAAAGTTTAGGAACCACTAATTGACTAAAACAAAAAGCTGAAACGGAAATAATAAATAGAAATAAAAAAGACTTAATGCAGTCCAAAAGCAAATAATTAACAATTTGTAACATTGTGACATCTGGTCTTTTGTCCCTGCACCTGAAACCTCCTCTCTAATGAAGACTATTTACAAAATTAGAGATGTTTTGTTCAGAAAACTGGGAATGTGTAAGCTACTGCTGACTTACCGAGTTAAACGCAACTGGGAGGTTCTCAACCAAGCTGGCCTATGACATGCTGGGAAGGAAGGGTGAAAAGATTATGCACGGTTTCATCATATCACATAGAATGACTTTCCTGGATATTCCCCACTCTGTCCACTGTATGAGCTAGAAAATGAAACCCATAATCACCTGTTTTTTCAGTGCACGAGTACTCTCAATGTTTGGAATCAGGTGAAAGCATGGTTAGGCATTGCAAGAGGATGTACCACAATGGACAGAACCCTGAGAGGCATGCAAAAACCAGAGGAGAGCTGCACGACACAAAGAGACAGAATGCTTAGCCCTAGCAGCCACTGTGCCATGTATGGCAAGTAAGAAATTAGGCTAATTTTGAAGAAGTGAAGACTGATGTTGGCTCTATTGCTGTTAAGATCAAGCTAGATGTTTACAGTGTGCTGAATAATAGAAATAATTAGAACCCTGTAAGCTTTTAAGTTTTTTATCCTTGCCATGTTTCTTCCGTGTTCTATCTTTGATGATGCGTTTTCTTTTGTTCATGCTTGGGTATGTTACCCTCCGGATATATAGGAAATATTATTCTCAATATGTAATTTTCTAATGGACAAATACAAGTTCTAATTACATTTCACCAGTACCAAAGAGCAAAAATAATAATAAAAAATTAAAAAATCGATGGCTTGCACAGGTGTTTAGTTGCAGTAAAAGGATGAGAACAAGAAGAAGAAGAAATAAAACGATTGAGAGAAGAAATGAATTATTTTGTTCGTGCAGAACTGAAAACATACTGAATATACAATAAATTGATGATCTCAACTCAGACAATAAATAAAATGAAAAGGAGATGGTGGAGATGAAGATGATATACGTATCTCATGAAGTATAACAATGTTTAGATGTTTCCTTTCTCCTTCTCTAATATAAACGCTAATCAAGTGAAGTGAATATCAGAAATGTATCTGCAACATATCAGAAAAGCATTGTAGGATCACAATCAATAGTAGTTTTTTTAACATCAAACTTAATATCCACTACAACCGAAAATCCTATAATTAGGCATGATTAATAATTGTTGAGAATCCCTGCCCAAAGATATTTACACTAGTTACAGGAAATCTACGTAACAGTAGAAAACATATAGCTAGGCAAATCCAATGTTAAACAGAATCAGAGAGATTCTCCCTAATAGACTGAAACCACACTCTAAAAGAACATGCGGCTCAAACACATTCAATACACAATCAGAGATGGCCTATCAGGCTAACACCTACCTAGCGGAGCTCCGGCAAATAAATCAACAGATTCTGATTGCAATAACTATTCGTAAGCTCAGCATGTGTTTAGGTAATTTGTTCCACGTTGTAAAAACTAATAAAAATTCAAACCGCAACAATATATATGATCTACCGGAAAGCCATGACCGCAACTGTAGTCAACAACAACAATAACAATACGGAAAAGTGGATGACGACTACCACATACCACCTCAATTTGGTAGCAACTTTCGTAACTATAATCAAAGATAATATGGAAGAGAAAAGAAAAACACCTGCGTGAACAGCTAAATACAGTTTCGCAGAGTGACGCTCTTACCAGCAGCGCCAACAACTGCTCCAACAACAACAACAACAACAAATAAATAAAGCATAATCTCCAGGAACAAGAACCACCAAAGCGCTCGAATGTATAGCTAATTGAGCCCCGCTAAGCACAAATTCTCTCTCCTCTTTCCTCTCACCGACAGAAAGACAAGCATGCCACAACCATCTCCGCCCCGCCCCCGTAGACAAGACAGAAGAGTCGCTTCGCCGGTAAGCGCCTTTTGGCGGGAGTCGCAAGTTTGAAAGCTCAGTACAATCACCATCACATGTTGCTCGAAACTTCAATTCCAGGAATGGTATAGTAGACTAAAGCCAGTTGATTTTGTTTCATACTAAGATTGGACAGATCAGGGATTTCAGCTTTCAATAGAGAGATATGCAAGATGCAAGTAATTTAAAATAAATATATATAAATGGAAATCGGTGGCTGCAATCGGTAATTATCATTTATCATTACCTCTGGAGCTGATGAAGAATCCTCCACAGATGCGCGGCCAGAGAGAGCTGACACATTTCCCTATTTTGGGAAATGCGAGAAGTTCGTAAATTTTGTAAAGACGGTTTGCTTTTTTTCCGATTATTTTGGTATTCACTAGAGTAGGGCAATGTGTATTGGTTGCCCTATTTGATAGGATTTATTAAGGCAATATTTTTTAAATTGCCCCAATTATTATAGTTAAGAAGGAAATTATTATTTATTGCCTTGCCTGTTAATGTCAAATAAATTAACATTCATTGTCCTATCATATTAGTTATATTAAGCTAATTTCATGATTGTCTTCTTTGACACTCAAATATTGTCCTATTTGATAATATTTCTTGTAGTGATATCTTGTTTCAATTCTAATTAACATTTATAATTAGAGCTGATGCGAGCTTGTATATTGAATAATTTCTTTGATTTGACAGTGTTTGGTACATCTAAATTGCAACAATTCTGGCTACTATATATATAGTAGAAAAAAGATCTTAAGACATAGATTTAAATAATGTATGTTTTGTTTTTCCTAGTTTTGGATAATTAATAATGACATTTAATAATTCACTCATTAACTAAATATTTAAATAAATGTAATTTGCAATTTTCACCCACTAGATGTGCTAAAAGGCCATACACATAGGAATTGCCAAGCTCATATGCACACACATCATGTATTAGGTTACATGCTTAAATTTCTATCTAATTTTTATTACTAATTGATAAATGATTGTAGATTGATACAATTAGGATTTTATAGGAAAATAAGTATGGAAATGATCAAGATATATACCTGTAGAAGGTAACTAGCTAGTGTTGTGATTCTAAGTTAGTGAGGATTTTAGGGGTTGAAAGTCAATTAGACTAAGTGATTCTAGACTATGTTATAATGCCCATTTTTCTTCTTTTTCTTTTTTAAACATTTTTGTATAGTGGAGTTTCTAGGTCGGGCCATTCATTAAAGCTCTCTTATTAGATTGTACCATCAATTTGTGATAAGAGTCATCTCATTTAAGACAGGCCATCTATTGCTAAAATTATCTACAGGAGTGTTTATGTCTTCTTATATATGTACATTGGTTCTTGTTACATTGTTATATTGAAGGCTTGCAATTGAGAAAAATGCTAAAAGTTATGTGAATATATCTTTTCTTTGCTTGTATGGGTACGAAATTCATCTTTCAATATATATGTTGCCTTTCCTTTATGGTCAAATGGAGATAAAAATAAAGTATTGATAAAAGGGAGATGATAATGTAGATATTCCAAGTTTGGTTTATGATAACATACAATTGTACATGTGGTATTGAAGATAAAACAGTTGAATGATTATTATTTTTGGGTTATAAGAACATGCAGCTGTGTACGTAATTTGAAAGGAAAAATGGTTAAAGTATATTTGATTGCTATTAAAATCCTTTTTCCAATTTCAACCATAGTTTTGTTCCCAAATATATTCCCCTTACTATTCTTTATTGTGAGAATTACAATTATATTATTTTTCATTTTATCTATAACTTGAATTTTATTCTCCTTATTTTCCTTAATTATTTCACCAATTATCATCCCATTTAATATCCCACAACCTTCACTACTATAAAAATAAACATGGATGGGAGAATATATACAATTAATTTAATATATACAATCATCTATATGCTTCCTAGTAAAAACCAAGTAGGATGAATAAAGTCTAAAAAATAGACAACAACTGGAAAATTATAATCATCATTTATGGTGTAAGTGCAATGAGGAAGGGTATAAATAGTAGTTGTAACTTGAAACAACCATCTAAACCTTATTGGCTTTTTTTTCAATTTTGTAGGGTTATAGATGGCAGTTTTAATGGTTTCGGCTATAACTACCAACTATTCCTTAGCACATTTTTTTTTCAAGTTTTTTTTATGTCTATGCTTTAGTGAGAATTTTTTTTAACAATCTTCACTTTTAACTTAGGATGTATTTTTCACTCCTCACATTCACACAAATACACACAAAGACCTATTGTGTGAACTACTTCTTCCCAAAAGTCTTTCACCGTTGTTGCTTCCTCCACCTCCTTCTTCTTCTTCTCCATTGGTTCTTCTCTTTTCCTCATCACTTCCTTAGTAGGTGGGCATTTTTCATATTTTTTTCTTCATCAATATTTCCTCAAATTTTCTATGTTATGTGTTTCATATATCATTATGAAAATGTCTTGGAGGTGGTGAATAGGAAAAAATAGAAGATAATGAGAAATTAAAATTTTGCAGAATGATTTATAATTGTTCAAGGGTCCTATGCACCTCTACGGCCAATACCAAAAGAGTGTTGTTGGTTACAAATGATTCCTCAAAAAATAAAAAATAAAAAAAATTGACAGTGTATAATCACATGTGAGGAAAATAAACAAGCTAGATGAATATGTATTACAAGTTTAAGAACAATCTAGCTAAATACAAAGAATAAATTGAGCACTAAAGAAGTTTCATTTAGATTTGAAAGTGTAAGATCAAAGCACTCTTTGATTTTTGTTAATTATGAAAATGATGATTTTTGAAGAGTTTTGTTATTTTTATCATATTTTATTAAAGTCTAAAAACTCTTATTTATAGTGCTAAAAAATGAGAGAATTTGGCACTGGTTGTTGAGAGTTGTTGAGTATAAAAACTACTCCAATAGTTGATTTCTAACGGGGGAAAAAATTCATAAACACCCAAACCAATCAATCAATAATCAAACTAGTCAATTAATTTGACAAACAATCAATCGGTCTAACTAACTAGTCAATGTGTCAAAGCCTTAGGCTAAACCACATTTTTTCTAGAAACTACAACTAGTTGATTGCTTTTCAAACTAGTTGATCGATATGGAAATCAGTCGATAGGTTTGCTTAACTAATCAATGTGTTGAAGATGAAGCTAAAAACCTCTTTTTGGAAAGTAAAACATTTGATGTGTTGGGGTAATAAGTCAATAAGTGGAATAATTTTAAACATTGCACACCTTCCAGAAAAAAATATAGCTTGAGCTACAGAGCTTGAAATTGAGTGTCGTGTTTTTTTTATGTAAATTAGACATTAATATTTTCCAAGGAGTATTATTCATCCGAAATAATATATATTAAATGCATGGTAAATTTTTCATGTCAGCTAAGATGGAATATGGATTTAAAAAATGACTAATTTTAATATCCTTTATTATAAATACTTATAAAAAAATTTTATGCATGATATCATTTTAAGACCTTTCAAAATTATTTTTCTTTTATAGCATTAGAAATATCAAATCATTAAAAATTTTGAGTGCTTAATATGTAAATTATATGTACATAAAATCTAAGACTATAACATTCTCCTTAATTCTAGCATTTAAGTTTCTTAAGCATACTTGCTTATCTCTTCATAATATATATATTCCAAAGATGAAATTGAAGTTAACACATGAAGTAAAAAAGTTAGAGGAAAAAATCTTATCATCGAAATAAGGTAGATTCACCTATAAGTTCAACACATTCGAAGTTTTTTTATACCAATGTTATAGTTGTTTAGTTTAATGTGTGTAATGTCAACCATTTCTAGGTATATAATAGCCTTTGTACATTTTTTTTAATACATTTGGTTAAGATATTATTGTTGTAATTTGTCTACAATCTTCTAGTGACCATAACTTTTGACTCGTTTGTTTTGGATGATTATTTTAGGTATTTTTATGAGATATATGCTTTGAAACCCCCTAAAGAATGTTTCAACACTTATGGAGTAAAAAAACACTATTTTGACATTGAAAATGAGGTTTTTATGTTTTGAATGCTAATACAAAAATATGAATAGATGATAGTTAGCATACAACTATTGTAACAAGAACCATTGTATATAATCCACCAAGTAAAAATTGAAGTGGTTTGAAAATATGGTGGACTATAGAAGATGATTATAAAATTATAATAGTCATCTATAGTTTTCAAAAGCATCTCATTTTAAATAAGAATATAAATTGTGATTATAGCGTAAAATTGTTGTCTCTAGTTTAGAGGTGATTTTTATTTTTATTTTTATTTTTTGAGGGTATTATAAATGATGGTGTTACTCTATAACTACTGTCTATACCTCAATTACCTTTTTTTCCTTATTTCCTTAACTTTAACCTAGAAATATTTTTATTTGAGAACACAAAAGAGAACTTGAAGCGTTGCAAAGAACCTCCACCATTTCTTCAACTTCAAGCCTTCTTCTTTAGTGGTCATTGTCAGTTTTTTGTCTTGCCATTATCATCTTCTACTTACATCATGTATGTATTTTTCTCCTTCATTATTAGTTAATTTTTCACAAAAAATCAAGTCTGTATTCTTAAATAGATTTTTTTTCTTGAAATATGCATCTCTATTTCACTCTTTAATATGCTACATACCAAGTAAAATGTTATTTTGAGTTTGGAGTATTGTTTACTATCCTATGGCTTCAAAATTCTTACCATTTTTATTTTGATAATTTTATGGTATACATGCTCTAAATGCTATATTATTTTGTTGATGCTAATGTTTTATCAGTAAGGTGGGAAAAATATTGGTTGTTATTGGTTGGTTGGTTGCATGTTCAGTTATAGTGTTACTACTTATTCAAGTATTGTTTGGATGTTGTTTACTATCATGTGGTTATAGAATTTTATATTGTTTTCATTTTTCCTTATTTTGTTGTAAGCTAATTAAGAAGAAATTTGTGGAATTTTAAAGTGGTTTATATAATTCTAGCTTGATGTGTGTTATTTGTTTTTAAAGATGACAAGAGAAGCTAGGGTTTTAGATTTTTGATTACTTTCTTGTGTAAAAATAAAAAAGACTTATCAATGCCTTATTAAAATCTATCAATTTTGATTCTTTGACAGTTGTTTCATGTAATTGGTATGACATTTCATAATAATCAAGTGGGAAAAAGTTGATAAGGCAAAGAGAAGGAGGGTGCAGAAGAATAATGTATTTAAGTTAAGGCATAAGGGGCATGGAGATATAGTTGATGAATTTATTAATGAATGTGGGTTCCAACCATGGAGAATGAGATATATTGTATAAGTTATGCGAAAGATAGAACTTTTTTAATGGTTCTTATTACAATTTATAATTCGAGAATGGTACCTAATAAGATAGATGACAAGTTATGGGTTGATATACAGGTATAATGAGTTTTTATATACCGATACTATATTATCATTTAAACTATATACAAATAATAATTGTGTTTCTCATGATGTAGAGTGATTTTTATGTGCTCAAACCTTGTAAGAAAGTTAAACTTTAAAAATGTGCTAACTTTTAGAAAGATTTTAAGTTTGATTTAGCATTTCATTACATGATTGTTGAATATGCAACTTACCTATCTCAACCATCAACAAATTATCAGCCAATGTGGGATAATTTTGTTGAGTAAAAAAAGTTATAAGAGGCTAAGATATGTAATTAATAATATTATATACTAAATCATTAATAATACTTATAATCATATGCATTGATTTTGTCTATAAATTTTACATTGTTAGTGACTGAAGAAGTGTAACACTCCTAAATTCAATACTTGAAATTTTTATTTGCGGTTGCATGAATTTTAATATAATGGGTGTTACTACCACACTTAATATAAGTTCGGTCCCATATAAAATTCTTATAATATGTACTAAGGCTAAAATGTTACTCTGATTAAATTAATAACAACCATAAGGACAAAATATAGATTTAATTACATATTAACATTATCCTAATTATACAATAGATCAGGTAAAGAGTTGCAATCTAATAAGAGATAGAAATAAAGGAGGCAATATAAGAGTCCAAGAAATATTCAGATCAAAAGATGTCGAATTGAACATTAGATAGTCCTAACTTTCAACCCCTAAAAAAATCTATCAAGATGTACTTTTAAAGTACTCCTAGAAGATAAATGCTGGCCATTGAATATGTAGGAAACCATAAAATGAAACCCTTTAATATAACGATACTGAGTAAATAACTATAGAAAAATAACTTGCAAATGCCACATGAGGCACATAAAAAAATCATGGCATAACATGTCAAATAGTATACATCATAGCCAAGTACCACATTAATACTATAATTCATATCGTACTAGAGGCCACATGATCATCACATCAAACTTAACCATACCACAACTATTTCAATTATTTTAAATATACCAAGGATGCCCTATGAAGGTGGAAAACAACAACCGTAATTAAGTTCTTTTTCAATAACCACCTCTATACCACTTATATCATGACAAAGAAAAACCTAAGACAAATACCAACTAATATATCAAATCTAAATAGTGCATAGAAGCAATTATCAAACCAATAAATCACAATAATTTATTTAAATCCTTATATAATAGTTACATCCAATTTTAATTACTCAAGAAGACACAATAATAACTCAAAGATATATAAAGTACACCAATCATACTGGTGCACTAAGGCAAAAGAACATCCTCCCAACTTCTAACCCAGAGACGTACAAATACTTTAGTCATATCGATGTAACAAGGCAATAAAGTATCTTTTCACCTAGGTTATCTAATCCTTAAGTATCGATACCCTTATAAGGTATGTAGGTCACCTATAAAGTAGAATCGGGCCTTACTAGGGCACAAAGACACACCAAAACCAAGACAAATAGAGGGCTACACCTCATCCCTAAGATAGGTAACCCTAAAGAATAACTATTACCAAATCTCAAGGTATTTACTTCAAATGTTAACATATTAATAAGGTGATCATAAATTATCTCATATTGCATAAAGTTCCAATTATTCAAGTCGACCCTAAGGTCAATGATTCATGTCCAAGTCAAAGTTAACACTAAGGCCAACATATCTATATACTAATCCCATCAAATGTCCAGTTATTCATATTAGGCACATTAGGTAAAATATAAATAAAATGCCCTCAAAACCCTATTCATGCCATTTTCTCGAAATCCTTACCAAACATTTTTATATTGATAGTTTGTCATTAAAAGGATAAAAGATAATATTTTACAATATTTTAGCATGTAGGTAATTTCCAAGGTTTAAAGATTAACTATATTTTAAAGTATGTATGCATTTTACAACTTATAGGCACAAACTGTAACACCATAAAATTTACTATTTTTCAAATGGAAGCATTTAAATTAAATTAAAAATTATGAATTTTGAGGATGTTACTGCTATACTTAGTACTAGATCGGTTCACTCCGACTGTTCCAGGACCAAGTGCGAAGGCTAAAAGAAATTTAGTGATCAATATAAATCAAATCTAGACAAGACTTCAAATACGCATTAAACGATTATAAGATAGAATTCAAAGTGCGAAGTCAATGAATTATGAACAAGCGTACATAGTCAAAGTTCCTTAAGAGGAAATAAGTTTACAAATGGTAAAAGATAAATCTAAGAAACTCAAAACATAATTACAAAATCATATTAGGGAAACCCAGCCACACTACTCTCGATCTTTATGCGAAGTCCGAACTCAGCACTCAACCTCGCCTAATACCTAATGAACATCGAAGGCATCAAAATAAGTATCACCCACCTGCATAAAGTCATAAGGGTCTTTTGCTCGTGGGAATGAGCAGCACCCATGAAACGGGTGATCAATTGGTGTGGTCGTAGCCGGTATGCAATTTAAACCCTCTTGTTGTCAATTATAGCACTAGTAAATAAGGGTATCGTTCTAGATCGGGGATTGAGAGGGCTCACCTCTATCTAACTAGCTTAAGAATAACAATAAAAATAAAATCCTAAATAACACTAAATAAATAAATAATAAAAATACTAATGGGGGTTATAAAAATAAAAATAATAAAAGGAATAAATAAAATAAAATAAACTTATAAAAATAATGGGAAACCGCAAATATGATAAAGATGCTAGGGAAATTAAAATCTACCATTAGATTAGGTCGAAATATAATATTAATTTCTAAGTCATATTTTAATCATGAGAAAGAGATCGACCAAGTTATACACCAAAATTAGGTCCATACACCTTATATTACTTCCCTTAATTAATTAATACTACAACGTGTCAATATTAACCCTATTAAATACTAGCAGTATAGTTGCAACAAGCACGTTCTATATTTAACTAGATTTAATGCATTAAGTGTAATTGAAAGGCTGTCAATCTAAGTACCCAAACTATTACACAAAGCATGTCTAGCTATATTTCCTTTCCTTGATCCACACATATCGAAACGTTTTACTACTTCAGTTAGAATCACAAAACTATTAGGTGAATTGTTATCTAATCTAGTTGCAATTTATACATATAAATTCTAGCATATTTAGATGGCCACCTAGCAGGAAAATAATCCTACATAATGTCACTTATGAGGAAGCTAAAACAACGCATGCACCAAATAAATTATACTTGACATAATTATATATATAAATGATAGCAATTAAAATAGAGTCAAGAAGCAATCTCACGAAATAAAGAAAATAAAACTACATCTCAAACCCTAATCTAGGGTTTCAATTTATTCTCTAGCAATGAATAATCAGCCAGCCATAATTATAGAATTAATTACATAAAATATATATCTAAAATATAAATTAAAACAAGAGAAAGAAATAATTAAAATTAATTTTTAATAAAAAATAAGAATTAATTCAGATAAAAATTAATTGTATCTAAAACAAATTCTACCATTATTAAACTTCCTCTACTTTTCTTCCTTCTCGGTCGTGAATTTTCGTGCAATATTCTTTTTCTTTTTTTTCCTTTCTCGACGCTGATAATTATGGCTACCCCGTGCCTCTCCTTCTATGTGGCCGATTTCTTCGTGTCTGGCGGCTCCGTCCTCTGTTCTTAATTAATGTGGCTCTGCTGCCCTACTGCTCCTCTCGTACTACTGTTGTGCGGCTTCTTTTTCCTCAGCTGCTACCCCTCTCTCTTCTATTTTTCGTGTCATGCCTCCCCTTTTATTCTTGTGCGTCATCCCTTTCCATGTCAGCCCTCCTTCTTTTTTCGTGCGACTAATCCATGCTTTTAATTTTCTCTTCCATCGCTGCAGCTCTCCACGTTAGCCCTACTGACTTTTCTTCGGCTACCTCTCTCTTCTGTGCTAAGCCTCATTTGGTTTGCCTCGCCACTGCATCGATTTTTTTTTCTTTCTTATTCTAGGCCTTTGGGCCTTCGACTCTTGGGTCGCTGGTCCAAAGGTCCAATTCTTCTTCTTTTTTTCTTTTATTTAAAAACAAAACATGTAAAATAAAATTAAATAAATATTAATAAATAATATTTTATTCTATATTTACTTAATTTATATCATTTTAGATTAAATAATAATATTTATGCAATTATTACACTTAAGCATAAAACCATAATTATTCATCTATATTAGTTAAATAAAATGCTATAAACTAAGATTATAAGGGTATAAAATGTGTCAAAATATGAACTTATCACACCCCTACACTTAGCTTCTTGATTATCCTCAAGCAAGTTATTACTCTAAATAAATAAAATTAAATTAACTAGCCACTTTCGTAGGTCTCACGATTACACTTAGCATGTGCAACAAGCCCTTTAAACCCCTAGGTCACCCATCGAGGACGAGTAAGGTCTCGCGAGGGTTTTACAGATGATATACCCACAAAATCACACACAAATAAAATAAAATAAAATCACACCTAACACCCTTAACCATTTTTTTTTTCAGAATCTTTTACTTTCATACGTCAAGATTAGCAATCAATCAAGATTCAACATTGGGAGATTTAAAGGATCAACTTCAACATATGGTTCACACATAAACATGACATGTATGAACAGATCAATATTATGGATAATGATCTACCATTCCTTAGTCACATCAAGATCCATCCTCACTGTGAATACCCTTTATTTTTTTTCTCTCTTAGATTCATGGCTACAAATGTATAGACACACTCGTGTATGTCAAGTCAAGCGTGGCCGACGGCACCATTTTTAGAGCTTCGAGGGTGCAAGTCGACAGCGGAGGAGGAAGGAGGAAGAAGGAGGTAAACCGGGTAGCTAGGGGAAAAAGAAAGAAAAGAAAATAAGAAGAATCGGGCTGGTCTGCAACGGTTATAAGGTCTTAAACGGAACACGGCATTCGAGGGGGGAAAAGCCATGACACGCAGCATTCTAGTTACCATAAGAAGGAAGAAAGGAAACGGGCATATGGGCCGCGGAAGAAGAGAAGGAAAGGAAGGAAAAAGATTGGGTCGCGCCAGACAGGCCCAATCGGGAAGAAGAATAAAAAGAAAAGAAAAGAAAAGAAAAAGAAAGAAAAGACAGGAAAAAAAAGAAAAAGGAAGGAGGAAAAAGGAAAAAGTAAAAATAAAAAATAAAGAGGGAAAACAAAATTTTAAGTAAGTTGGGGTCAATTAAATTAATTAGAATATTTTGGATATTTAAAATAAAAAATATTTAAATAAAATAATATTAAATTTTCTTTTTTTGGCTAATTTAGAATTTTTAAAAGATTTTTCCTAAATTCCTTTTTAATTAGCAAAAGGCCCAATTTTTCCTTTATAAAAATATTTTTAAGTCCCTTATTAATTTGCCCTAAGTAAATCCTTCCCATTTCAAATAAAATAATTAATTAAATTAATTTCCTAATAAATCCTTATTTAATTATATTTCTTAAAATAAATATTTTTGGGGCATTTCAACATTAGGTTAAAAATGAACAAATGCCCTTGAGACCATAAATGCCACATTATTATCCATTTAAAATACTAATTAAATGTTTCCTTTATTTTATTTAAGAATTTGTCATAAAAATGCTAAAATATAATAAATTAAGTAATTTGGCATGAAAATAAATTACTAGCATAACAAATGAGAAATTTTTCCTTACACATGATTTAGCACGTAAAACACTAATATGTATATCTAATTCATTAAAAATCACATATTTTCATGCTAAATAATAAATAATTCAAATTAGGTATGATTATTGGAATCAATATCAAAATACATTTAAAAAGATCAAATTGCCCTTAGGACACACAATGATAATAATTATTTCAAAAATACACCTAAGCATGCCCAATCTATAATATAACATGTTTACATCATACAAACTTTATTTCCAATATTAAACCCATTCTAACATAATTGTGTACATATATTATTTTATACAACTTAACATTCCCCATTTTACCAAATTATGTACTATCATTATTATACAAATAAGTACAACATAACAAATATGTTTAAAACAGTATATACATCAAAATTATAATATGCTAGCATACGATATTTAATATTTTATTAAAAAATATGAATTACCTAATTTCCATCAAAAGCACAAAATGTAAGTAACCTACTAAAATTATTAGACTCCACTACTTAACTTCTTTTACCTAAAAATAAAATCAATAAATTACGCATTAATATTTAACACATAACATACCATTTCATATTAAAATATTATCAAAATAAAAATTACAAAATTCTCTCGAACTGGAAGGAAGAAAGAATAAAGGAGAAAGAGGCAAAATTCACGCACATAGAACAAAAATATTGAGGTTTTTATGCAGAAGGTGAATATAAAATATGCAGGGGAAAGGCAAAAGGTTATAGTAGTTGGTGAGGCAAGGTAGGGAAAACAAAGATGAGGGACAATGATAAGGGAAATATGGAGTATGGTTCGGTGTTGGGTAAGGTGGAGATGGAGATGGATGGTTGATGATGGAGAAGGACAATGTGGACGCTCAACGTAGCAGGGTGCAAGGCTCCGCTGCATGGGTCATGCAACTTGAAAGGGTGATGTAGAGAGATTAAGCAGCGTAGGTGGGTCATGCTAGAGGTTGGGGTTGTGGGAATGGTTTATGCAACATGGATGGAGGTTATGGTGGAGTTTTCACAAGAGGCTAAAGCTGCAAAGGAATGCTGAGATCTGGGTTGAACTAATGGACACTAAAGGAGGAGGTTTGAATAGGGGAAATGTGCACAAATAGAGGTTAATAAGGAGGCAATAGTGGTTGGTGATGATGGCAACGATAATGGTGGAGGCTAGGAACGGTGGTAATGGGTGAATGGTGGTGCTGGCGATGGCTGACAATGGAGGAGGTTTTCAAGGGTGGCTAGAGAAAGTGATATAAAAAGAGAGGTTTGTGGTGGTTAAGGCAAAGAAGGTGGGGATGTATGAAGATGGTGGACGAATGAGAAAAACCAGAGCAAGGTTATGACAAGAAAAAGAAGAGGAAGAAAAGGATATGGTGTGGAGATGGTCTAATTCGAACAAAATGGAGGGGACAGAAGGAGTAATATATAGATGGTGGCAATGTTCTATAAAAGAAACCAAAGCAAGGAGGGGTGGGTTGTGCGTGAGAAGGGGAGGGAGTCATGGTGAGTGTTTGGTGGTGGGAAAACGGGCACGACAAAGGGGACTTGTAACACCCTAGTTTTTATGAACCAAATTTTTTTTATAGAGTTAAGTAGGGAAGATAAAATAATAAAAACGAACGATGTTACCGCCACACATGGTATAAGTCAGGTTACCTTTACCATTCTCATACCAAGTTCTAAGGCTAAAATTATTACTCCACTTAGATTTATAATATGATTACAAGAAACATAATAAAGAAGACAAAAGACAAGTATTGTGCCATAGTAAAGCAATGTCAAAGATCTACAAAACTCGGAGAGAGGGAATATAGAAGGACAAGGGAGTCCAAATACGACCAAAATCAATTTACTAAAAGACACCGAATAACCCTAGGCTCTCTCAACCAAACTACTAGCTTTCAACTAAACTCATAAGGTAACATGAAAATGCTACTACCCATTGAATAGGTAGGGGAGAAAGAAAGGAACCCTTCAGTGCAATGGTACTGAGCATCCCTTTATACTAAACGACCAAAATGAAAAACCAACTCAATAATATATAGTATAAAACATTGAATTGTACATGAATCAATTAACCATTGATATAACAACATACCCCCAATACCATATACTATTAATACTCGTTCGTTTAGAATTAACTGAAAATTATCAATGGAAAATCCAAGAGATGCTATTTGTAGTATAATTAGAAATAACATCAACCTAAGATGAAGATAATAACCACATGCCACATACCTAATCATGAATCCCAATAAATCTCATAACACAGGTAAGCTCATAAGTACAAATCAATAACAACTCATCGCATCACAGGTAGGAACAAAGGTGGCTACTGAAATACAGGTAGGCATAAAGGCTACTACTAGACCATAGGTATGCACAAAGACTACTACCGAACCATAAGTAGGCACAAATGTTGCTAGCAAATCATAGGTAGGCACAAAAGCTACTACTGAACTATAAGTAGGCACAAAGGATACTATCAAACCACAAATAGAAACAAAGGCTGCAATCAAACACAATTAGGCACAAAGGCTTCTATCAAACTACAGGTATGCACAAAGGATACTACCGACCAACCTAATAATTATTTAAATTTGGTATTAATCATTTATAGTTTATTTACATTGAGTTTAGCGACCCTAATATTCTTAAATAAATAAAATAATTTGAAGCACATCTTAGGTACAACACACCTAAGCCACTATTATCAATCGATGGAATAGATCCAACACCTCTCAAGGTAGAACACTCTGAAGCCACTATTCCTAAACTAGTGAAGCTATTTGAAGCACCTGATTTAGTATCACACCCTCAAGAATTGGCTTTCATAATTATAGAACCAATTATTCAAAGACCAACAGATGGTTACTTTGCTAGAAACGTATCAAACAAGGAACTAAGTGTCTATGTGCATGCGCATGGCATGCATGGAATGATGACCACGTGCATGGGGAGTTTATTTTCAGCATTGGTCGAGCATTATTATTAATTTAGTTAATTAATTAAGTAGTAGATTTGGATAATATATAAAGCATAAAGTTAGTATAAAAGTAGCATGATATTTTTGAGCTTGGAATCTTTTGAATTATACTTTTAGCTAAGTGGTAGAATGTCTATGAGAAGCCATAGAAGGTACGATTATGGACATAGAAGATTGAAGACCAATATTGAAGTTGAATACAAGTTGAATTTTGTTTGTGTGACTTGATTTTATTAATGATCACTCTTCTTTCAATTTATAAGCCTCACAATCTCGATGAACCTACAAAACATTATTTACTACTGGATCTATTTATCTTCTAGACTCTATAATTTCAACAAGAATCTATCAAGAATGATAGACATACACTCACTAACCCTTTTGTAATGAATTTTGTAAGGTGGTTGTAATTACATTTCATATCACAAAGAGATGAAGATATGAAAGTGTAGACTTTGAATGAGATGTAATCTATCTATATGTAATCAAATATATTAAAATTAAAGAATAATTCTAGCTAAGAGGGGTGAGTAATGAACACTTTTCAATAAAAACTCTAAATTTAAAAGTTGAGAGAGTTTGAGTAAGAAATTGAATGATTTAGTAGTATATGCTTAATTGCACAATCAATGTAGTTGAAAAGTTGTTGTAATTAATGTAGATGAAGATTATTTATAAATTTCACCCTCATTGTGTAGCCATTGGACACAAAATTCCCAAAAATCTCTACCACCTAACAAGTAAAAAAAATAGTATTTAATGCTCAACGGTCAATTGGTATGGCTGAACTAGTCGATCAGTTGTACGACCATTTAATCATTAGTAGTATATGCTTAATTGCACGATCAATGTAGTTGAAAAGATGTTGTAATTAATGTAGATGAAGATTATTTATAAATTTCACCCTCATTGTGTAGCCATTGGACACAAAATGCCCAAAAAGCTCTACCACCTAACAAGCAAAAAATTAGTATTTAATGCTCAACGGTTAATTGGTCTGGCTAAACTAGCCAATCAGTTGTATGGCCATTCAATCATTAGTTCAAAATATTTGACTAATTATATTCAGACCTAAAATGAAAATTTACCATTACAAAAACAAGTTTAATGGTTTATTGAAACCATTCGATCAATTATATGTAGTACCCAATTGGTCCTATGAATATATATGAACAATGTCATGACTTAGTAAATCAGTCAATCAATTAAAAACTAGTCAATTGATTTGAAGAAACCAGAAGATGATCTTAAATAGAGATGATATGGGTTTCTATAGGAGTGAAACCCATGGCCTGGAAGGTCGGACTAGTTAATCACTTTGAAAAAACTAGTCGATGAGTTTAAATAGAGATAAGTGAATTTCTATAGGAGTAAGACCCATGGACGGGTTGGTCAAACCAATTGATTAGTTTGGTAAAGCTAGTCAATGAGTTTAAACATAGACAAATTTATTTCTATAGAAGTGAAACCGTAGATTGGTTGGTTAAACCACCTCATTAGTTTGGCAAAACCAATCAATGAGTTTAAATGGGTGTTTGCGGGAGTAAAACTCAATAATTCAATTGGTTTGGTGCGCTAGTCAGTCCATTTGGGCTTAACTCATTTCATACCCTTGATTAAACTAAACTGGTCGATCGGTCATGTGACCATTCAAATGGTTTCGAGTGGAACCAAACAACATTTTTAAAACGCTTTGAAAGATTTAGAAATCAAGATCAAACATGAAATTGCAAGACATGAATTCAGGTCAAGTGATTAAAAAAATATTTTAAAGAGTTTTCATCAAAATGTTAAATTTCTCAACTTAGCATTGTATAAGGAACTTGAGACTTTATAAATATGATTCTTTGAGCCTTAAATCTTAGTTATCTTCATACATTATTCTATTTTACTTTAAAACTTGATTGCTCTTTTAAATTGCATATGAGAGGAATGATTTAAATAAGTGTGTTTACAACTTTTAGTTCTCAAAACCTATTTGTTATCATCAAAATAGGACAATGACATAGTTTGACCTATGAAGTCAACAATATATACGCATAAATTTAAAATATTTATTCTTAAAAAAATTATTTAATAATGAACGAAAATATGTAAATTTATAAATAAATATTTTACAAAGAATTATGAATGGGTGAAATTATTTTGATAATTATAAACAATAATAATAATTCAATAAAAATATTTTTTTTAGTTTTTTAGAATGGGTAATCATAATTTGTTAAAAGTTATTTGATAGTGAGATTTTACTGCTAACACTTTTGTGTTATATTGCATTACATTTTGTTCATTAAGTTAAATTTTGTACATTTATTACATATATATTTTCAATTTATTGTAATTGTTCAAAGTAAATAGATATTTATTAACTATTTCCTAAAAACTATTGAACCATAAATATTTAAGACTAACTAGCGGAAAACCTAGAACTTTAAGCATTTGTTTTCTCGATATAACTCATTTAAGCACCATTAATGGTATATAAATACTTGAATCAAATATGAAATTAACTAAAATATACTTACATTTCTAGGATATTTAGTTAATCTTATGTTATTATTAACAAAATACTTTATTATGAATTGTGTTTAAAGGTAATGGTATGTTCGTTACTTTTATTATTATGATAATAATAATAATGATAATAATAAAATGCATCACATCTACTGAAAGGTTTAATGGCTGATTTATTTGGATATCAAATGATACCTAAAGCTAATTCCAGAATCTTCAATGATAGATACACACATCTTTTTATGCAAGGTGTTGCGCTCTTCAATTAACCATAGAGTCAAGAGGGACCAACAGTGAAATCGTCAGTTGATGCTGCCAAGATAATGAGATTCAAACTTGGTAACAATCCTTGGATGGTCTCTTTAATGTGAAATCAGCTTATCTATTAATTCTTTATGAGGAAAACACTCCATAATCAAAGCACGTCTATGGCACGATAGAAGATGTAACACCTCCATTTTTCACTACCAAAAAATTTCATTAAAAACATGTCACGAAAGCCATAAACACTTGAAAATGAGGTGTTACAACTGTACTTGACACAGGTTAAGCGTCCACTGCCTATCCTATATCAGATACAAGGATAAACTAGAAAAAATACTCAAACAGCAAAGTGCGTAATAATAATTTAATTGAAACCAAGTTCCAACTGCCTACAACAATGACCCTTAACGGGTTCTGTTCAAATAGTTTACAAATACATATTAGAGTACAAAGTTTTAAAACATGGGTTGGGGCACGATGCCTAAAATAGATACTATGGTCCTCCACAGACCCTGTCAAGTCCTTTTGAATGTCCTCGCTCACAACCCCAACCCAACTAATGTAGACCCTTTGCTGGACATCCCTAAAAACCTACACAAGGCCCTCTACTCGTGGGAATGAATAGATGACGGAGAAAACGGGCACATTAGTATGCTACATAGTGAGCAAGTGAAGTTGTGCCCTTAATGTACACATCTATAATAGTTTATCATACATAATAAAGAGTACGGTAAGCATTATGAATGCCATATATACGCATAAGGATAAAAGCACATAACGTCATACTATCATGCATAATTTCAACAAATAAAATACTTCATACATAGACTCACCACCTTTCCACATAGGCATGTACACATTTAATGGTAAGGAGAAACCAACAACCTCTACGGCTGTTTCAATTAACCAAATCCTTAATTTATATTATTAGTTCATTTATGTATGAGATAAGTGAGTAATCCGTCAATATTCCATTTCATAATCAAGTACTCAGTTCAACCATTAGTCAAGTGTGATAACCATCTCTGCACATTTTTGATCAATCATACCTTTAGTTTCATTATTCCTAATTATTCACCATTCTCATAAACATCATTCATATATGATAAATTACTTACTTAACATCTATATTTTATTATCATTGAGAAATAGACTATACACCACCCCATAATCTCATATACCATGGAAGCCTATCCAAAAAGGACAGAAAGTTCATATCGAAGCCAATCATCACAGTGGAAATAAGTCCAAGCCAGGCCAAATTCAACCACCTAGGTAGCAAGACCCCTTAGTATCAATACTCCCTAGTACATCATCAGTGTCTCGAGCAGGTAAGGCACTAGGATCTCTCAAGATCCCGGTAAAAGATAAGACCTAAAGGCACCAAAACGCCCGAAGGCAGACTAACCTCCAATATCTAATCGAGGATTGGGTAATCCAAACCCATACTCAACTCGATTTTCTTTCACTTTAAGTTATTAGTATTTTATTCATTGGGATCGGTGGCCATAGAAGGCTCGTACAAAGTAAATCCCTTATTAAGCCATATTGATCCCTTTTTATGTCCATTTTTCCCAATCATATGGGTTTACTATTTATCCTTGGCCAATGAGTTTCATATCCATCATAGGGTTTAATCTAAGTCCAAACTGATTTCTATTACTCTTATTCCAATTTTACCACTAATTACAAGTAAGTTACACATTTAACCTTTATATTGCTCAGAGTGCATGACATAGAGTATGATTCATTTTAGGTCCCTTTATTAGGCTAGTAATCCATGATAAAAATTTTTATTTCATCCCATTAATACCCATGATCTAATGATAAACATAAACCCCAAACATAACCGAATCACAAAGTAACAAATCATGCAACCTAGTCGAATCAGTCAATTGGTCTAGCCCAACCAATTGATAGGTTTGGATCGACCAGTCGATCGATTTGACCCAACTAGACCACAAATTCTTCAACTGGTCAATTGGTTTAAGCAAACTAGCCGATTGTTCATAGACCAGTCAATCAGTTTTACCAAATCGGTAGATGGTTTAAGTAGAGAGCAAGAGTAAGGTCTTTGCAAGCAAATTAGTCGATGGGTTAGGTCAATCAGTTGACTGTTTTAGGAACCATTCGATCGGTTTGATCTAATCGGTAGATCAATTTACTCTAAAACAACACATAATTCACAAATTCCATACAAATTCTTGCATAAAAATTATTTCTACTCATCCTAGAGCATATACCAACATCAACTAACATATTACTAACTAGATTATCAAGAATTTCTTACTATGACATCCTCATAACCCATTTCCTCCATTTTAATGCTCTTTTCTCAATTTATGGCATTTAAACATGTAACTCATGAATACCACTACATTTCTTAATAACAACATGTATAATCTAATAAAAAACATCACTTTCCATGCAGTAACACATACTAACATTTCAGGTCCAAGAATTACTTACTTGATATAAGCTAAATCCCTCAAAACTAGGAATTTTCAAATCTATAAAAACTTCAACTCTCAAACCTTAAAAACCAAAAATATTAAATTAGGTTTTATACTAAAATATCATAAAATTCGAACAAGAAAACAAAGGGAAATAATATACCGCTAGACAAAATCCAAAAAACTCAACTAGACTGCTCAATCTTTTCCCAAAATCTAACTTTGTCTTACTTAACAATTAAAACAAGGTAGAGCTAGATGTAGGATTAGGTGAGTGTGAGAGAAAATTTTGGCAAGTGCTCAAAGTGTGGGAGAAAAGAAAAGAATGCAGACTCACAAATTTTTGGTGGCTAAAAGAAAGTACAATGCATAGACGATTGGGGCTATTTATAGCCAACCAATAGAAGGGAAAATAGAGGGGATTCAGAAGGTAACTCAAAACCCTACTTATGATCATTTGAACTCGATCAAAATGGTAGAATTTTCCTGGGATTTGCTGACCTTGACTTCCAAGCTCAAGTTGTGACTCTAGGGAACTCATGTCAAATAAGCTAGAATTTTCGTACGTAAATGAAGAAACGAGAGGTTAACATGGAAGGAATCTTTTAGCTACTCAAAAGCACACCTGAGGTTGAACAAATTGACCTCAGAAATAGGCAAAGGAGAGAGGGGGAAAAAGATAAGTAACCGAGGTCATCTTTCTCCCTCATGTGTCTCAATCAACCTCTAGAACAAATTAAGGCAGTATTTTGGGTTAAGTGCATCATGAAAATGGTTAAAAATCTCTTAAGGACAATCAGTGTGAGTTGGTAAGGTTCCATTTTAGAGTAAGAGATTTTTTAGATAATCAAATTTAAAAAAAAATATGACCATATCGACGAGCCAGTTGATTGATTTGGGTATACCAGTCGACTGTTCATCCACTAGTCGACCGGTTTGGTCGAGGAACTCATTTTGGCAAAAAGACAAACTAGTCGATTAGTTCATAGAACCAGTTGATGGGTTTGCCTAAAAAGCTCATTAAACCTCATTTCCAACATAATTTCAAATAAATTTTTGTTCCAAATTAGATCATAGAATTAGATTAAAATCAAAGGCCCAACATTTGTCAAAATTTCTCATCCATCCAATACATAGAAGTGTGGAGTATTACAAAAGATGGAGGATGAAAGGTAAGGTTGATGATACAGTCTAGGATCACAGATGAGGACTATGAAATTCTTGGTAGTATCAATCACATTGAATATTGCAAAATTTACTAAAATTTAAGATGACATTTAGAAGTAGATGAGAAGAGAGAAACAGAGACAATTGTAGAAGAAGAATATATGTGTTTTCATATCATTTTCTAGCTCTTTCTTCTACTATATATAATAGAATTAGCTACCGATTAACGTAAAAAAAAACTAACAACAATTTTTGGCACTTAACTGAATAGGTAACTAATACATAATAGAATGAGTAACAACTAATAGAATATAATACATAGCTCATATCAAATGAAATACCCCAAATTTCTAATTCTCGAAATTATGGCCAAATAAGGATTTACTAGGAAAAATTAATTATATAAATTATTTTATTTAAATTAAGAGAGTTAATTAAGGTAAATTAAGAGGAAAATAATAAAGAATTTGATTGGGAAAAAAAATTAGGGTATTTTTTCTAATTAGCATGGAAGTTAAGGAAATTTATCTAAAATAGCCTAAATTAAGCTAAAAAGGAATTAATTACTATTTTCTAAATATTTTTATTCTAAATAAACCAAAAATATTCTAAATAATTTATACAAAATCCAAACCCCTAAAAAAACCCTTTTTCCCTTTTTCTTCCTTTTCTTTTTCCATTCTTCTTCCTCGCCGGTTGGGCCTCGCCTGGCCCAACTTCCCCTTTTCCCTTCCTTCTCCTTCCCCCATGGCCCAACGTGTCCAGCCGCATCGCAAGGCACGACGCATTGTTTCGCCTCTAAAATCATTGAAACACCGCGTCGCACTAAGTAACAAATAACCGTTGCAAACCGATGAGACGACGCAGCGTTTTGCCCAAATATCCACTGAAACTTCGCGTTTCACTAAGCAACAAGTAACCATTTCCAAACAGTCGGTTCTCCCCCTACTTTATTTTTCCCTGGACAGCCAGTCCACCCCTTTTCCTTTTCTTCTACCTCCTACGACTGCACCCCGACCTGCAACCGTTGTACCTGCCGACAGCTGCCTGCAACAGTCGGCCACCCTGCCCTTCCCTCTCCCGTTGTTTTCTTTCACCAATTCCACCCCAACCGGCCTTTTTCCCCTCTCCTAAGCAACCTGCCCCTTTCCCTTTTCCTTCTCCCTCGACCTTGCCATAGCAGCACCGCCTCGAGTGCCGCCACCGATCGGCCTTCCTGGCACCTGCACACCCTTGTCTTCTTCCCCTTGGCCTTGCCCAGCCAATTGACCTATATATATACCCCATAGTCTACCTTAATTTGAGATTTGGGACCCCAAAACCCTAGAGTCGGCCACCTCACCGCCGCCCCATTAGGCAAGCCGTCTGCCGCCGCCGCCTATCGTCAACGGTCAAAACACCCCCAGGATCAACCCTTACACCACCCTCTACCTAACTAGACCCTCCTTATCCTTCAATTTGTCCTACATGAGCCACCCCGGCCATGCAAAACCGCCAACCCGATTACACCCTTCCAGCCCCTACCGCCATTCGCACCGCCTCCCGTTACCGATTTCGCCGCCACCAACGCCACCTCTACCCTCCAAAACCACCAGGGGAGCCTCCTCTATCTCCCCACATCCCCCTTTCTTCCTCCTCCCTTCCTTATCCTCCTCCCTCCTTTCTTCTTCTTCCACCACCTCAAACCTCCACAACCGTCGCCGCCATCATGCGCCGCCGCCGGAGCCACCACTGCCTTAGGTGGTCCTCCGGCCTTCCTTAAACCATAAACTCATTCTATACAAATATTAATAATATTTATGGTACTATCTACGTTATTATTATTATTATTATTATTATTATTATTATTATTATTATTATTATTATTATTATTATCTTGCTAACATTGTTAATATTAACTTTATATATTATCACTTCCATTATTAATATAGATACTTGGACCCTTATATTACTATTATCATTTTGATTACTATATTATGGTTATTATCATTATTATTACTATGCTTAAAGTTATTATTACTATCATTATTATTTTTATTATTATTACTATTATTATTATTATTGCTATTAGTATTATTGTTGTTGTGGTTGTTGTTGGCATTGTTAATTATATTAATATTATTTCTATTATTATTAATGTTATTGAAACCAAAATGGGCATGTTCCCTTTGGGCATTATAGAAGAAGAATACCCAACTTTAGTATTATTATGATTATTATTATTATTCAAACCTTGCTAATATTTTTCCTAATGCCCTTGTTACTAACATTATCATTATGGAATCATTGTTAGTTATTACTAGTACTATGGTTATTGTTTTGTTAATATTATTATAACAAAAACATTTGAACTCTTATATTATTATTATCCCAAATATAACTAATATCATTATTATCTTTAATAATATTAGCGCCTTGTTAGTAATACTAATATTATAATATTATCTCACCCTAGAACCATTATTAGCCTTAACCCTAAAGATGATAGGCATTCTATTTCTAAGAGCATGGGTGTTACTATTATTATTATTATTAGCACTATTCTATTTTAACAAATATTAGTACTATCATTAGAAGGAATAAAGCTATTAGGTTGATGATATAAGTATAGTTATGAATAATAACATAAGTACATTTTAACTAGTAATAACTAGTACGTTAACTTGATGGAAAGAAAACCCTAGTTCACTTATAAAACTCAGTGTAATAATAAAAACCTAATCTTAGACTAAAATAAGAAATAATAGTGTTTCAGGTAGAAGGGGACTAATCATTAGTCTTATCCTCCTATAGGTGAATCGAGCCAAAGTCCCAAAGAGTCGTAGGAGCGTGCTCCAAGCCTGGCGTCGCTTTAGGTAAGGATGTAGCTAAGACCCATGTGTGTTATGTGACTTGTATGCCTTGGTTGCTTTATATTTTGTGTTATATTATGTATCGTATGATTTTCCTTAACTTGTCTTATGTGTAGCGCAGCTTGGAGTTGAGGTATGTTTTGTATGTGTTCTTATGGCATGAGTATGATATGTATGTGTGGTGATTGTGGTGTGATATGATATGGCCCTCTAAGACATGCATGCTAGGACAAATGATATTATGATATGGGAAATGAAAGGACAATAAGAAAAAATGGGAAGTGAGATGCTAAGGGGGATACGAGGTTGACCAAAATGAACGAGAGATGGAAACCATGTATGGGAATCCTAGGGTTTGCATGGGGACTTCGGGAATTTGCATGGGATGGAAAAAACTTGCATGGGGGTGATCCTTACGTGAGAAAAGTTGATTTAGGGTGTGAATAAGCTAAGGGGAGAGTTGTGGAGTGATTGGAGACTTGGGATGAAAAATAGTACGTAGGTCGGTGTAAGGGTGTATAGGGACCCGATTAGGGTTTTGGGAGGAAGTAGTAATCTGGAAATTGTGGAAGTAAAAAAATGATTAAGGGAGAGTGGAATATGGGTTAAGAATGGGGATTTATTATGTAAGGAGTGAGTATGGGTGCCATGGGAGAGAATGAATATTGAGTGAGAAAAGGGAAATGTTACTTGTGGAAGAAGAAAGGCACTAGGGTTTAAGGTGGCTAACTAGGGTTTTTCTAGTCATATGCGAAGTCGAGAGGTAAAGTGATATGTTTGGGGATTAGATCTAATTAAGGTGAGATATGGGGAGATGGATGGAGCAATGGTCGTGTAAGTGAAAGGAAGTTAGGCCACATAGGTCTAATTAAGGTTTTCAAGGGAAGACCCTCGAGGGTGATGGTAGGTGGAGTTGATGTCGTGAGGTGTTGGGCCCTAACTCGCACCCTTAGGAGTTGGGCTTTCATTAAAGGGTAATTGTAAAGGGAAATGGATGTCGGGGTGTGAGTTAGTGGGAACCGAGTCTCAAGATATGGGACGGGCCCTCTTTGGGGGATAATTATAGCTGGAGTTAATCATGCATGTCTAGGGCGGAATTTATTGAATAAGATATGATAAAATACTAATCATGTAAAGTGAAAGAGTACTGAGCCAGGGCCAGCCGATCCACCAGTAAGGAATAGTGGTGTGGACTATTGTCCCGCAAGTGACCGATCTACCGGCAAATAATAGTGGTGTGGACTTAGTCCCGCAAGTGACCAGCCCACCGGCAATAATAGTGAGGGATCCCGAGCTCAATAAACCAAACCCTAATTTGTTAATACACGTAAAAGATACTAAGTACTTACAATGGAACACCATGAGAGTCGGGTCCAGTTCGATCCACTGGCATAAAATAGTGGTTAGGCGCATTCTACCCTATAAGTGACCGATCCATCGGCTATAATAGTGGTTAGGTGCATTTTTCCCTATAAGTGACCGATCCACCGGCTATAATAGTGGGGTTCCCGCACTCGCATGGATTAATAAATATTATGGTGTGAAATAACTATAATTAATAGAGATCTACAAGGAAGTAAGTCTGATTGGACCATAGCCGACCTACATCATCTATATTATTACATGTTGCCTATGTGATTGTGCTATGTGTGTTATGTTGTATGTTTGTATGTTGACCTTAGCGCACCTGCTACCTTACTCAGTATCGGACCCGTACTTATACTACCTTAGTTGAATGGGTCCTGTGATGATCCACTGATGGTGGGGAGCAGACCTCCTGTGCAGGTTTATGATTGGATACTATATTGGGGTGGAAGGCTTGACTTGAGTGAGTAAGCAATCCGGATACTGATCCTTCGAGATTTGTTCTGTTTAGCTGTATTTTGTATTACGCTTCCCGTTTTGAAAAACGTATTCTGGGGTTGTAATCCTAAATCGTATTCTAACTTATGTTTGACTTATATCTTATTAATGATTTATGTTAAATGTCGTCTTATGTTTTATGATACTTCGTACTTAATGTTGATCGGATTTAGCCTTAGCACTTAGTACTGGAACGGTAGGAGTGAACCGGTCTTGTGCTAAGTGTGGCGGTAACGTCCCCAAATTTACCATTTTATCCTTCGCTTCCGCTCAACCTTTGATTTAAACGAAATTTTTCAGTAGTAAATTTGGGGGTGTTACATCAAATTCATATCAACTGTCTGATTTTAGAACTTCCCTCCCCAAAATCTTTTTCCTTAAGGGTGGCATTCATGGCTTGAATGTAGGATAGCGTTTGAGGAGATTATAGAGGTATTCTCACGTGTCTTCTGAAGCTGCAAAGTTTTTTCATTTAACTAGGATTTGTATAGCGGTAGCTTTTCCTTGTCAAAACATCTACCTATCAATGATAGCTTTTAGAAAACAATCTAACATAGGATCTCCCCTTATAACAGGAATTGCAGAGAGATTCATGGGATTGTGGTAGGGTTTGAGTTGCAAAACATAGAATACATCATGAAACTTTTGAATTGGGAGGTAACTAAAGTTTATATTCCACAACTCTAATTTTATCTATCATACGATAAGGGCCATAGTATCTAGGACCGATCTTGCAATTGGGTCGTCGAACCACTCTTTCTTGCCTATTAGGTTTGAGCTCAAAAAGAAAAGCTCCCCAAGCTAAAAAGTTAACTCACTTCTATGCTTACTATCTAGCTGGACCATTCTGTTATGAGGTCTTAGCAATTGGCACTTGAGATTTTTCAACACAAAAATCTTATTGTTGTAGGATCCTGTTGTTGTGGCATTAAGCAACTCCCCAGGTAGATATGACAGGTAATATGGTGGCGGTTGGCCATACACAATTTTATAAGGAGTGGAGTGAGTAGAAGAATGATAGGTAGTATTGTACCACCATTTGGCCATGGGTAACCATTTTCTCCATGTAGGTGGGAATACATGACACATGCATTGGAGGTATGTTTCCAAAAAAAAGTTGAAAATTTGTATATGTCCATTCATTTGGGGGTGATAAGCCGATGATCTTAGTAATTCAACCCCTATAAATTGAAATTTTGAGTCCATATATCACTAAGGAATATTGGGTCTTTATCTGAGAATATTGAATCAGGCAGACTATAAAGCTTGAAAACATGGTTGAGGTATGTTTAAGACGTAATCAAAGCTATATAAAGATACTTGAGGGGGAGGAAATGTGTTGATTTTCTCAATCGATCAACAACCATAAAGATAACCTCCTTATGAAAGGAAGGAGGTACGAGGTAGAACTTTTATTAAATCCATTGACACTGAGGACCATATTCTTTTTGGTATTAGCAAGGGTTGTAAAAGCCCTGGAGATACTAAATTGTCATGTTTGCATGATTGGCATATATTACAGCTCCTCACATGATTGAAAACATCCTTGGTTAGCCCCTTCCAATAAAATTTTATTTTAACCCCCTATTCAGTGGCATCCCTTCCAAAGTGTCATCCCATAAGAAAATCATGCAGCCAATGTAGGATGCTAGCCTTTAGGGGTGGATAATCATCCACCACCAATCTCCTTTTTCTTCTAAGCTAACCATGCCCCCATTTGTACTGAGGATGAGACCGTAAATTGTGTCTAAGAACTTGTATTATAGATTGTAGTCCTAAATTAGTGGTACCTGAAAAAGCTTCCATATATCAGGTACATCTACCTCTAATATCAAGGCCAGCATTTATGAACCATATGCTCTTGAGATTGCATCAACTACCCTATTTTATTGGCACTTATTGTATTGAATTTCAAAATCAAACCCCCAAGAGCTTAGCTAGAACACCCTATTATGTAGGTGTGGTGATTATTTGTTCAAAAAAGTATTTAATGCTCCTCTAGTTAGTATTTTTAATAATATGTCTATTCATCAAGTGTGGCCCCAACTATTTAACAGCATACATTACTGTCAATGACTCCCTTTCATACACATACTTTGATTGATTCAATGGGCTTAAGGACTAATTGATATAAGAAATGGAGTATTGATCTTGTGTAAGAATTATAACACTACCCCCAAGTGATGCATGTGTTTTAACAACAAAGGTCTTAGAAAAATCAAGTAATACAAGTATAGGAGCTAAGCATAAAGATTGTTTTAGTTTTTCAAAAGCCACTTAGGTGCCAAGCCCCTACATGAACTGGTTCTTCTTTAATAAATTTGCCAAAGGTCTTGCAATGGTTCTAAAATCCTTTACAAATCTCCTATAATAACCAACTAGCCCCAAAATCCCCTTAGTTGCTTGAGGGTTTGTGTCTTGGGCCATTGATACACAGTTGATACTTTTGATGGATCAGTTGCCACCTCCTTCTATAGAGACAATATGCCCTAACTATTCCACTTGTATTGTATCAAAGAAGCACATACTTATCTTAAGGTATAGAACATTAGGGTGTAACAATTGAAAGATTGATCTTAGGTGCCGAAATTGTGACTCTAAATCAAGGCTACAAAACAAGATGTCATCAAATAAAAATAGCACAAATCATCTCAAATATGGCCTAAACACACGGTTTATCGGTGTTTGGAATAATGTAGGGGCATTTGTGAGGCCAAATGACATATATAGGAACTCATAATTTCCTTCATGAGTTTTGAATGTAGTGTTATACACATCTTCTTTACACATCCTCACTTAATGGTAGCCGGATCCCAAACCTAGGTTTGAAAAGAAGGCACCACCCCCTAATTCATCCAAAAGATCATCCAATAGAGGTCTAGTAAACTTATCCTTAATAGTTTTTATATTTAATTCTATATAGTCAACACGTAGTTTTCATCCTTCTTTCCTACTAACACAATATGAGAAGCATAAGAACTCACACTGTGTTGTATGACACCCCTTTTCTATCATTTACTACACCAATTATTCTACAACATCCTTCTGTAAGGTTGAGTATTTTGGAGACATGAGAAGCATTAGCTATCAAGGGAATTTTATGATCAAACATACCCCTACTAGGTGGCAAGTCAGCAGGCTCCTCAAATAAATGAAAATATTCATCGAGCAACTCATTTAGGGGATCATGTGGCTTACTTTCACCTATTATAGAAAGCAAGGTAAAAGAAACCTCCATCTCCATTTTAAGTGTTCTACATATCTGAATCAATGATAACTGTCCCCTTTTTGCATTTCTCTCAATAGGCCATTGCCCCTTACCTTCAATTGTCTTCCATTTATAGGTGGTATAGTCCCTTAATACATGCCTCTGTCCATTAAACTTTAATTCTATTCGAAGTTGCTAGAAATCCCATATAATTGATCCTAGTGCAATCGACCATTGGACCCCCAATACCACATCACAAAATTCCAATGGAAGCACCATATAGTTGGCTGTGAAAAGGGTGTTATGCATATGCCATGAAAATGGCTTACAAGTAGCTAGCACTTGCAACTTGTTTCCATCCGCCATAGAGATTGTTATTGGTTTTATAGGCTCCATCTTCCATCCCAGTAGCTTAATCATTTGTGCATCCAAAAAATTGTGTGCACTTCCACCATTAATAGGGATTTGTAGATATTTATTTCCATGGTTCCTTGTTACCCTCATAGTTTAAAAATGAGGAGACCCATTTATAGCACTTAGAGATATGTGAGGCTCCTGGGTGTCAACAATTTCCTCATCGATATTAAGCTCCTCCCCTTCTCCTGTTTCATCTCAACTTCAAATACTTATAGCTGAGCTTTTTTATGTTTTAACTGGTATCCTAGAGTGAATGATTCATCACAAAAAAAAAACACACACACACACACATCCCCTTAGCTCTCCTTTCATCCAACTCAACTTGAGTATATCTCTTGGAGGGTTGATCAAGTAGATTAGAAGTAGTGTTTCTAGTGAGGGTGAGTGCAGGATTTTTGGGTAATTTGAGAAGTGGGGGTAGGTTCTATGATTGATTAGCTGGTTTAGGATCATATTGGAATTTTTTGGATTGAAGAGACCTCCCATGCTTATGTTGTTGAAAAAATTCAACTAGTTTGTCCAATTGAGTGGTTGTTTGTATGGTCTTAAGATTGAACATTCTGACTTGCATTTGAATGTCAATGTCTAACCTAGTAAGGACATAACTAATCTTATACTCATTAGTCAGTTCTACTCAAGTTGTCTACATAATCATCAATACTAGTGATCTGCCTTAGCGACATCAACTCATATATGGAATCTTTATACACATTAACAAATCTCTTTGCAACAGCTATAGCATATTCCTCCCATGTGAATGGCTCCCTATCAATTCTATTTCTCATCATGGCTTGATGCCATAGAATAGCCTTTCCTTTCATATGAATTGCAGCCAATTTCACCTTGGCCTCCTCAGTTGTGTTATCCAAAGAAAGAAGTGTTCACACCAATAGAGCCACTCATTCACATTCTCACCATTAAAATTTGGAAAATCATCTATGATCAATCGATTCATAAAAGAAGAATTAGGATTAGGATTACCTCCTCTTCAATACACTTTGTTTTCCACTCCCAATTGATCGCCTACTCCAACCATTTCCACTAGTAACCTATCGATTAGAGCCAGGATCACATCTCATAGAGTAGCTATGGAATTATCCAACCTTGTATTTGATTCATCCATGTGCCTATTCATTGATTCTTCCAACTCCCTGATCTAGATTTGCTTATGCGTGCTATCCGCCATTGCCACTCAGCTTTGATACCAATGATATGGTCTAAGATCACAAACAAAGGCTGTGTAGTGTTAAGCAGGATCAATCACAATGAATATAGCAAGATTGATCGAAATTCCACATATTAGTAGGAAGTAGATGAGAAGAGAGAAACAGAGACGATTGCAAAAGAAGAATATATGTGTTTTCATATCATTTTCCAGCTCCTTCTTCTACTATATATAGTGCCAACTAACGTAAAACAAACTAATAATAATGGTTAGCACTTAATTGAATAGCTAGCTAATACATAACCAAATGAGTAACAACTCACAAAACATAAAACACAACTCATATCAAACGCATATCAATCGGTGATGAAGGGTGGAGTCGACAACAGTATTAGGTAGGTAGATGAGTTGTGTTGTTGTGTTTGTGTTACTCTCTTTGACGCCAATTTTGATATTTAGATATGAAAGATTAAGGTGGTTTTTTATCCTTTTATGTATTCAAAGTTTCCAACTAAATTTTTGTGCTTCTACCTATGTTTTCGGAACTTAAAACACAAGCTATCACACATTTTTGTGCTTCCAAGGTTTTACATGACTGTCGATGTACGAATTATAACCACACAAGGAACATAATTGACTTAGCCACCCAAATTCACTTTATTCACATGCTCATCTACATTTTTAAAATTGAGATGAATTAAAGTAGAGCTAAATATTAAAAATTAATTTAGATATGAAGAATAATAGTGAATAAAAATAAATATTTTAAAATAATAATTTGGGTGAATGTAAAAAATTAAAAGGAGAATAACAAAATTTTATTTAATATTTTTTTACCTTTTTATCTCAAATTTCAATGATAATATTGTTAATGTATTGCAAAAGTTTATTTAAATTTTTATCTCCACTCGAATTGCTCCGCTTTTAAGGTAATAAAAATGGAATTAGTATACCAAAAGAATACTCACACTACCACGGAAAGGGGTTTTAATAATGGTTATTTTATAGTTTTAATAACGGTTTTCAACCGTTATTGAATCGACCGTTATTAAATCTTTAATAACGGTTCATAACCGTCATGAAAAATACACAAAAACCCGCGAATATGTGCGTAAATTTAATATTTAATAATGGTTTTTAAGTAAAAACCGTAATTAAAAAGGAGCTTTTAATAACGGTTCTTAAACAAAACCGTTATTAAAACCTTAGTTTTTAATAACGGTTCTATGAGAAACCATTGTTAAAACCTCAGTTTTTAATAACGGTTCTATGGGAAACCGTTATTAAATCCTATGCTTTAATAACGGTTTTCATAGAACCGTTATTAAAACTATATGTATTTTTTTAATTTTTCTCTTTTGTTCTTACCCACATACACAGTTGTATGTTCAAACAATTACCAAATCTGCAATGTAAAACAACATCAATTCATACCAAATCTGCAATCACACCATAATTTCAATCAATCTATAAGTGTACCAATGTCTCAATACACCAACTATACTTAGGAATAAAAATTAGTGGGCATACCACAACTTGGTAGCTCTACACCCCAAAGTAAAGAGTTCACAGATCTAGGCTGGAAGACCGACAGATGTAGACGAAATACAAACCTGAAAATGCATGTAGAATAAATAGATCGCTACCTAATACCGTTATTAAAAACGTTACGAGAACTACGAGATCGACCACGTACGCTCGTTTTCATAACACCTAATCCAAGACCCCTGTGTCTTCCAAGGTGTTCTACAATTCCTATACACTACTACAAACACGGTAAATAATAACGGGACATTAATAACGGTAGTTCGAAAACCGTTGTCAAACGCGTGAAAATTAATCGGCGGGAAGTTTTGATAACGGTTCTAGTTAAAAACCGTTATTAAAAGGGCAACGTTAAAATTTGGACGGATGTTTTAATAACGGTTTTATATAAACCGTTATTAAAAGAGGATTTAATAACGGTTCATATTAGAACCGTTGTCAAAAGTCAGAAGCTTTTAATGACGGTTTCTGGAAGAACCGTTATTAAAAGATTTTTAATAACGGTTCTCTTAGGAATCGTTATTAAAACCCCAAAATCAAACCTTTATTTCGCTCGGTTATGTTTCGTGCCAAAGTTTTCAGACTCTCTACACTTTCGTTCTCTTGCTCTCCTTCCTTCTCCTTGCAAACTCTCGCACCACCAGGCTCCTCTCAAGTGAAGGAAACCCTCACACCGCCAACTCTCTCCACCACGCCTCTGCCATTGTTCCGAAGCTAGCTGGCACTTGCACCTTCATCCTCCGTCGTGTTTGAAGCCCTTGCCTCTCTGAACATTCTCACCGTCGTGTTTGTAGCTAGCTCACTTTATGTATGTGTTTGTTCTTCCTCTTGTAACTTTTTATCTACTTATATAAATGCATGTCGCCAGGGTTTCGTTCGAAAATGTGTTGTTTGTAGCTGAAAATTTTGTTGTTTATTGTTGAATTTGTTGGCCGAAAATTTTGTTGTTTGTTGTTGAATTTGTTGCGTTATTGTTATATATTAACAAATGCATGTGTTGGCCGAGAGCTTTACATATTATTGTTGTATTTGTTTGTATGGAGAATATAGATTCAACATTATTTAGAGCTACAACCATAATAAACAAAAGAGAAGACATTATTGAGGTTATTTAGAGCTAGATTCAACTGTAAACTTTGGAGGGTCATAACTTTTTCATGGGACCTCGGATTTAGGTGATCTAGGAGCCGGTTTGGGCAATATCGGAGCCCAAAAAGGGCCATTTTGGCCTCTAAATTGAGGTTTTTTTGTTATATATAAGTGATACAACCTTTTTAGGGTTTTTTTTTTACAAATTGAACCTTTAATTTAGACTATCCTGAAAACCTTTTTCACATTCTAGGGTATGAGGGTGTTATATAACCTCTTGATTAAAGTGGTATTACATGTTTTCAGTTATTGTTTATCTCTTTATCCTCTATTGTAATTATGGATGAGATAAGAGCTTTAGGTACCTCCAAAATTGAAGATCTTCGAGACAAAGGAACTTAGATGATGATGATGAAATTGAAGTTTTTAAGGGTTCAAGTGAAGAAGACGAGCAATATAATGTTGATGAAGTTAGAGACCAATGGGCCAAGCACGTGCACTCATTCACTCGGTATTAGGTAGTGATCTATATGTTCTACATGAATTTTTAATATTATGTTAGTATTTCGGTCTTCCAGCCTAGAATTGTGAACTCTTTACTTTGGGGTGTAGAGCTACCAAGTTGTGGTATGCCCACTAATTTTTATTCCTAAGTATAGTTGATGTATTGAGACATGCATATATACCAATTATAGATTGATTGAAATTATGGTGTGATTGCAGATTTGGTAATTATTACATGTTTGCTATTATTATTAATATTATTATTATTAGTATAATTATTTATTTAATATTATAATTATTTAATGGGGGCCGAGACCTAAGTTTTAATAACGGTTCTTAAGTAAAAACCGTTATTAAATCTGAAGTTTACGCACATATTCGCGGGTTTTTGTGTATTTTTCATAACGGTTATGAACCATTATTAAAGATTTAATAACGGGCGATTCAATAACGGTTGAAAACCGTTATTAAAACTATAAAATAACCGTTATTAAAACTCTTTTTCCGTGGTAGTGATAGCCTGTGATACAATGTTATATTGGTCTACCCCCTCCTCACCATCTGACGCTTGAAGTTCGTCCTGTAATGTATATAATATATATAAAATTAGCTTACATGAATAAGCATAATATAATAGTTTTCTAAAAGAAAAGTAAGCAGGGTTTCAAATATCTACAAACTTACAATTTTTGTCGCTGCAACATCTACATCTTCATTAATATATCCATCTTTTGTTGCTCTAGCCTTCTTCCATAATGTACCAATATTATACAAACGCTACATTTCATTCACCGTCGGTCTCGAAAAGGCGGAATTAATGGAGAGTTCGAGTCGGAATCCGCGGATTCGTATCTGAATACGATGAAGTGCCCAATGGCGATGGAATTGTGTGCGACGAAATCTTCCCATCCATTTTGAAACCAGACTCTGCCTTCTTCCTTAATTAGTTGTACTGGCCATTTTGCTCCGTTCGGGACGTTGAGGTATGCATGAGTGGGGAGACCCTTGCCATGGTTCTTCACGAATTTTTCTGGAAGTGCCTGTGATCACAAATGCAAGGCAGAGATTCCACCGTTCAGTTTCCAAAAGTTTACTATAGGCTCCTTTCGGTATGTTTTTGGAAAGTTTCAAGTAAAAGGAAAAAAATAAATGACATCTTTTTTTATTTTAAATTATGGGTTACTTAAAAAGATGGTATGGAAGAAATCATAATTTAAAGTAAAAAAACGGATGGGAAGATTTCGTCGCACACAATTCCATCGCCATCGAGCACTTCCTCGTATTCAGATACGAATCCGCGGATTCTGACTCGAACTTTCCATTAGTTCCGCATTTTCGAGACCGACGGTAAATGAAATGTGGCGTTTGTATAATAGTAATCTTCGGTCGGTCACAATATACGGCTGTAACCCTAACAATAATTAACCCTAATAAATTATAATAAAAAATAACACTAAACCTCATAAAATAATGATCCTAAACCTATAGCTAACCCTAACCCTAACCCTAACCCTACCACTAACCCTCCCCCTAACCCCAACCCTAACCCTAACCACAATTATTTTAGATTATATACACACATCTTATATATACAAATATTATAAATATATATACATATAATAGAACACATATAAACACACGTTTTACGGAATATAAATACACGTCTTACAAAATATATATTAAAAAAAGCATATAAATACACATGATCTGCATAATAATGTGAGTGCTAAAAAAATATATACACCTTAATTTTATACTTAAAACGTACATATCTTATGATAATAATATATATTTTAGGCTTGTAGATTCTCTTAAAATAATAATATATATTTTTATAAAATAGATTATAAACACATTTATATATATATATAAATAAATTAAGGTCTCGGCCGGCCACAATCAAAAAAGGCCACAGCAAAATTTTTCACCAACACATCAAACACAACCTCTTCGGTGCAACAGACATGCATATATATATATATATATATATATACATATCAGTAGAGACAAATTAAGTAATGAAGGAAGAAAAACACATACGTAAAGGGAGCGACGGCGTACAAGTTGATAACGGCAACGACGAAGGTACAAATGCTGGCTACGTTCGCAAGAATGGCAGAGGGGTGGTGGAGAGATGGCGGTGCGACGGTTTCCCTTAATTCAGAGGAGCCGGAGCGGTGGTGTAAGGGTTCGCAAGAGAAATAGAGTAAGAGAGGGAAGCGGCAGAATCTGAAATATTTGGCACGAAATAGAAGAGAACGAAATAAAAAGAACTTTTAATAACGGTTCATGGAAGAACCGTTATTAAAACCTTGCCAATTTTTACAACGGTTCTTGTTTAAACCGTTATTAAAACTTTTAATAACGGTTATTATTTAAAATCGTTATTAAAACTTCCCGCGCATTAATTTTCATGCATTTGACGATGGTTTTCGAACCACCGTTATTAATGTCCCGTTATTATTTTCTATTTTCGTAGTAGTGTCAAATGAGTGAATCATTTGATTCATCCAGCTCCAAAATAACTATTTGAGATTGTCGGCGGAGTTAAATAATCTAGAAAGAGATTCTCCCTCCTCACCCGGTCGGCGAGTTTGTCGGTCGAGACTTCCATGAATGGAATTGGACAATTATTTACAAGCCCCTGTCCTACTCACCCGGGCTCCCCCTTCTTGGGCTGTCGCTTCTATTCTGCCGTATGGAAGCTGTGGCATTGGAGAAATAAAGAGATATTCTGCAGTGAGCAAATTTGGCCGCCAAGAGCAGCGGCCTGGATCCCTTCCTGTCCTGCATCAATGAAGAGACTCCGGAACCAGATTATTCAACTTCGACATCTGAAAAGGTGAATCAGGTGTATTCATTGGCTGGTCACCGCCACCTCCGGCCATTCTCAACATTAATGTTGACGGGAGCGCTCGAAAAACCCATGACCGACATTGGTTGTTTGGCTTCACCGCTAATTTCGGCGATGGTAATATCCCGTGCTGCTAAACTTTGTGGGGTCCGCTGTGGCATTTGAGAAGCAAGACGTCGAAAATATATTTCATTATTTAAAATTTCTTCTCTCAATCAAACTAAACAGAAAAAAAAAAAAAAAAAAAAAAACTCTCTCTATTATTTCTGTTTGACTTTAAAATTTCAAGGACCAAATATATACTATATAGGTTAAGAATATTAAGAGGGAAAAGTATTTGAGGGATAATAACAAGAAATATCATGGCCCCACTCTTCAAAATTCAAAGAAAGTGGATTATTTATCATTTTCCACTTGTTTTTTTATTTTAAAAAAAAGTATATATACTTTCCAATTTTTTTTTGTATAATTCTCATGTTTATATATAATAAAGTAAGTCACAAAAAAATAAAAAGTATTTTCTACTGAGTAGGTAGATAAAAATCATGTGTATTGTGTTTAGATTTGTATGATAACACATATGTGATGGCGGAACAAGCCATTTTTATGGTGTCTGGAACACCATTGAAGTCTAAAAAAATACAAATAAATACATTTTTATAGCATTAGTCTTGTACTAGCCTATTAGTTATTGCATCCATTCATATATGACAAAGGACGGGGTTTGAAACCCCAAGCATCGGTAGATAGCCCTCTTCTCTTGCTTCATGATAGTACTTTTTTATTTATATTTTCTCATCACTCTTTTCTCTTAATGATATACTCTTTTTTACTTATTTTTTTTTAAATTTGTCAGTTTTTATAGGTGTTACATCTATTTTTTTTCTTTAGTTTTGTTCATTTTTTTTTGTTTGTGTGAGAATAAATTTATATTTGCTATATTAGTCCAAGACTCTTAGATTTATTATTTTAGTTAGGTATTTATTTTATAATTTTTTTAATAGGTTTTACACTTATTTTATAACTATTTTTAAAGGTTAACATTTTTTTAAACACCATTTAAAATATAGTGCTTTCAAAAAAAATATATATTATTTTATTTTAATATCTACTTTAATATATTATTTACCAATAGAATATAATAGTGATATCCTAAACTTAAAATTTTAGCTTATAGCTCATTTATCGTTCGAATCCTTTATTTTAATTATCGTAATTTCATAATATTTACCTTACTTTAAAATTAAATTCTTACTTTGTATTATTTCAATGTTGTTAATACTATCATTGTAAACAAAAAAAAATTGCTTTAAATTTGATTTCAAACAAGAGAAATGAAGTAGAAACAAATTTATTGTAGATTAGAAATAGACCTTTCTCCGCTTCTATGAAAATTGATATCGAACATACTATTTATTAATTTATAGTTTTTCAAGAACCAATTTCGCAAGAAGGGCAGCGAACGGGAACAAAATACCTTTTGGATTATTATTATTATTATTCTATAATCATATATAGAAAGAAGCCCAGGACGTCACTCATGGGCTTCCACATGTAATTTCCGTGTAAAGCTAAGTTTGAATAAAAATACAAGTTTTAATAGTAATTTACAAATGTTCATCAACAAAAGTGGACGTGCCGGAGTGGTTATCGGGCATGACTAGAAATCATGTGGGCTCTGCCCGCGCAGGTTCGAATCCTGCCGTCCACGGATTTACTTTTTGAAAAATAATGAAAGCCAACGGTTAAAAAATAAACGCTAGAAGGAGGGCTTGAACCTCCGACCTTGTGGTTAACAGCCACACGCTCTAACCAACTGAGCTATTCCAGCTAGTTGCCCGATAAAACTGTTTACTTTTATTAGAATTATTATTTTCTCTGTTAGAGCGTTCGACTCGAGGGTGCTGGCCCACGCTGTCTCGGTTTACAAATCAGGTGGTGATAACTCATGCAACGTAAAATCAGTTCGGCTTTCAACTAAATGTCTAATAGATCAGGTTCAAATTTAATTTAATTGGATCAATGTTGTCTTGTACAAACATTTTCTTAGGTTTGTTTTGGCATTAGAATTAATTTGATGTTGAATTGAATCATTTGGGTTGACCTCTTGCTTGTTTTCTTGACAAGTATAGGTTCATGTTTTAAGTCCTTTATTTTTCAGAATATATTTTTTTAAATAAATTGGAGTACTAGATGTATTATTAAATCGTCTTGGAAAATAGATGCCTAATAAAACATCATTACATAACAAATGAGTTGCTCTAAGAGGGGTTGATACAAAACTAAGCAGTCTTAAGGGAAAGAGTAAAGTCATAACCAATAGTTTGTCCACATACATGTTAGCTTCTTGATAAATATGCTGGATTGCATACTCTTGATTAACTTCTAAAACTCTCTAAATTTATAAACAAGGTAACAATAGAGTCATTCTATCTCTTGCACCGCAACATTACCACCATGAGCTTGGAATATGATTCAATCCCCAAATTGGTAACACCCAAATCTCTCACAATGAACAGACCTTGCTTTATAGCCACACATTCTAACCATGAGGGCATCTACCACCATGATCATTGTGAATCCTTGCCCCCGTTGGCAAAGTAGTTCCTCAACATGCCTCCTGCTCTCACTTAACCTATATGTCATATGTGTACAACGGTCATCAGCATTTATCTTGAGTGTCCCTTCCATGGGTAGTGTTTAGTTTATACAAGTCGGTTACATTAATCCCCAAATTCTTCTTGGATGCCTCAAGCTCTCTAGACTTTGCTATAATAAAGCCAATTAGATCTTGTAGATGACTTTTGTGCTCAAAAACTTCCCAGCAACACCACTTCCTTATCCACAAATAAGCTATTAGGAAGAAGCTACTCCAATAGAGGTCCTAACACATCATCCTCTTCTCCTATAGATTGTGTTCCAACCAATACAAGAAATCACTAGCAAAGAAATCCACTTGATTGATTGCAGGAATCAAGTTTAACTAAATCCTCTTTAAATAAGTGGATCCATAAAGAAGATGATCAATAATTTCCTCATACAGATGACACAATGGGCATAACATGGCTATTGTGATGCCTTATTTGGCTCATTGGATGTCCATTTATATGAATAACATTCATGTATCTATCCATAGAATTACCTCTTCTAGCAATTATATTATAGCTAGTTGTTGAGGTTGGACATTAAGACTTTAATGAGTTCCATAACCCAAATTTGGGTGTTAAGAGTAATACACACTTGGTGGACTCACCTATATGATTGTGAAGGATAGCTAGTCACTTCCTATGATAAGTATTGTGGACATACTCTCTAAAGTGGTCATTAAACTAGGGTGATGACATGTTATAGTTTGTTCACAAGAGGTATCTAAGTTTTATTTTCTTTTACTAGGTTCAAGATTTAGTTCACCAGATAACAATGTTTTGGAAAGTTTTTTAAGTTTTCATAAAGTAATAACTTTTTTAAAAGGGGAAAAAATATCAAAGTTAGTATCAAGTGTGAGGGTGTTAGCTTTTAGAGGTTCCTCTAAATTTGGAGTCTCACATTGATAGTAGATGATGCTCATTTGATCTGGTTCGTGTTGAGGTTTGGGTAACTTAATCTGATTCAATAACCTATTGGGGACATGTGCAGTTTGATGTTATAAGTTTTAAAAACTTTTCTTAATTGTATTTTAATGTCTCTATTTATGTTCATGGCCAAGCTTTTACTCCACCATTAATGACTAGCAATTCTACCCTTTTATCATCATATAACGAACAAATTCTTAGTCTCTGGGTGTTTTTAAGTATCCAACCATCTTCTCCTTTATAACCTTAATCATCTGTTATTCTCATTGTCCACTCATTAACCATTCCATCAATAGCCAACTTTCCATCATCCAACAGACTATAATACATTATTGTATAAATGTAACATAGTAGCTCCTACTCTATCATCATTCTGGTAGAGTGAGACATTAACCATAGGAATTGGAGACACGTAGTCCTTTTGCACCGTAGAGAGGATCTTTTTGATGTAGGGATGTAGAATTTGTGGTGTCCCTCTATTTTTGTTGCCTAAACCCCGGTGTATTTGAAACCACAAATCAACAATCTGGTGGATTGGTTTGATGAAATTAGTGTTGGATTATTATCCAACATTGGGCTTATATGTAAACAATACAAATTGTAAGTTGTCGTATCGGTTAAGCCAAAATAAAAGTGATCAAATTAAGTTCAATTAAGTTGGGCCTAATGTATCTGATTGGATATGGACCCATATGTGTAGAGAATATGGCAGTCCTAGATTGTTGATGGACCGAACTAGGATGGCCCAATAGATAACAAGTTAGTTATCTATATATATATGGTCATGGTCCCAAGGTCACAGTACTTCGCTCCAATTGATTCCCATCAATCATTGGCAACTAGTGAGCACGTGCGTGATCTAGAAGAGTATAGTACCGCCCATTCAGGTTTAATACCAAATTCAATAGTACCCGATAATTCTATCATTATGGATTCAGATACGCTTCCGCAATATATTTTATATTAATCTTGATATATTAGCATTCGATCCTGTCAGATCTATATATATGGATTGTATTAATCTTACAATTGGTATCAGAGCTTCTGCTAAATTTATCAAGATTAAGAAAATAATATTTTGATACTATTTATTATTCTGATGTATTTCAATTTTGTTCGAAATTTTTTCATCAGTATAGTCTGTTACAAATCTCAATTTTTTGTTCGACACTTTGCTTCGAACAGTCACCGTTTATGGATTCAGATTTGGCTTTCCTATATTCAGTCACTATTTGTGTTTGAAACTATTTACCTTCGGTACTATTCTCATCCAGCACTATTCAGTTTGTTTGGCTTTTTCTCTCACATGTGTCTCTCTTTGGTTTTTGCCTGTCTATCTCTCACCTATGTCAAATGGTTGTGGGAGACGAAGGGTAAAATGGTTATGGGAGATGAAGGGTCAGATGGTGATTAGGATAAGGAACACAAAGGGTCATTAATTAAGAGTATTAATTAATTAAGGGTATTTTGTAATTAAAATTAAATCCGGGACCAGACCATAGATATTAAGTGTTCCAAACCGATTATGCTTATTGATTGTTCTAGCTCAATTTTCAGTTTTAATATCTTTTGGGCTATTAATTTGGTACTTATTCATTTTTATATTATTGAAATAATAATTTTAATTTAATATAATTGGCATGATTAATTTAATTAGATATATAATTTATTCTTATCTAATAAATTATTATGTGGGCCTTTTATATGTGTTATTTGACATTAATTTTATTAAAATGCTAATAAGGTTAGATTTAATATATTTTTGTGGATATTAAATCTAAATAAAGTTAGTCTCGATTTTATAAGTTTAAAATTTTAAATAAAATTAAGGGATCAATTATTTAAATAATTGGTTGTCTAATATTAGTAAATAGACTATTTGACATAATATGTCGCCAAAGTGGCATCTTTTATGAAAATTAGTTTGTTGAACATATTGAATGTTTATGCGTATGTCTATTCATGCAGTTATTTAGTCGGCCCAAAGGAATGCAAATATCTCGCAGATTTTCATATACACTTGCGATAATAAATATATGATGATTATTTGGTTGCCATATGGACAATAAGTCAATCAGAAAATGGGCTTATTATCTGATAGGTCTTATTGTCAGTATTTGATTATTGCAACAGGAATACCAATTGCAGTTAATATTACTGTCCAAAGACTTAATATTAATGTTGCACCAATTTCTTGTAATGGGATTGGCAATATTTAAATTTATTGATTATTTATTATGTAATTTTTTTTGTGAGCATGAATATTTATTTATGTTTATGTTTTCTGTACAGTCATGTCTGCTACTACTATATCTGCCAACTTAAGCTCTATTCCCATGCTAAACGGGAATAACTTTAAGGAATGGAAGGACAATATTACTATTGTCCTTGGCTGCATGGATCTGGATCATGCACTTAGGCTTCCGAAACCCGTTCTCTTACGGCTGAAAGTACCTTTGATGATAAGAGGAACTTTGAAAAGTGGGATCGATTGAATCGCATGAGTCTAATAATCATTAAGCACAACATTCTAGAAGCCTTTAGGGGTGGGGTGTCTGAGGACATCACCAACGCTAAGAATTTCCTTGCCGAAATTGAGAAACATTTTGCATAAAACAATAAGGCAGAAACAAGCACTCTTTTGCATCACTTGATTTCGATGAAGTACAAAGGTAAAGGAAATATAATGGAGTACATTATGGAGATGTCTAACATTGCTTCACAACTAAAGGTTCTAAAGCTCGAGTTATCAGATGATATGATCGTACACTTAGTGTTGCTTTCACTTCCTGCACAATTTAGTCAATTTAAGGTCAGTTACAACTGCCAAAAGGAGAAATGGACTCTTAATGAGTTCATTTTATACTTTTTATAAGAGGAGGAAAGATTGAAACATGATAAGACTGAAAGTGATCACTTGGCCAATACCTCTAAGGGAAAGGGCAAGAAAAGAAAGGATGAAGCTGCTCCTAAAGGTCCGGTATAAAAGAAACAATAGAAGGAAAATGATAGCTTCTTCTTTTGTAATAAGACTAGACATGTTAAGAAGGATTGTCAAAAGTATCATGCATGGCCCATGAAGAAAGGTACAATCCTTTCCTTGGTCCGTTCTGAGCTTAATTTAGCTTCAGTACCTAGAAACACTTGGCGGCTAGATTCTAGTGCTACTACTCACATATGTATTTCTATGCAGGATTGCCTGAACTGCCGAAAGCCAAGTGATGGTGAAAGATACATCTATGTGGGAGATTTCAAGGCACGATTAGTTGAAGCGATTGACACTTTTAGGTTATTATTAGAAACTGGTTTTTATTTGGATTTGAAAGATACTTTTGTTGTACCATCTTTTAGACGGAATTTGGTTTCTATTTCCTTATTGGACAAGTCTGGTTATTTTTGTTCATTTGGAAATAATAAATTTATTCTTTCATTAAATTCAAATATTATTGGTACCGGTTCATTATGCGCTTACAATAATCTATATATGCTTGACGTCATCACTTCATATTATCAAACCTTGCACGTGGAATCATGTGGTACTAAATGTAAATTAAATAAGGAAAATTCAGCGTCATTATGGCATAAGCGCTTAGGTCATATCTCAAAAGCTAGAATTGAGAGACTTGTGTCTGATGGCATTCTTGATTCCCTTGACTTTGTGGACTTGAACACTTGTGTTAATTGTGTTAAGGGAAAACAAACCAAAACTAAGAGAACATGAGCAAATAGATCTTCAAACATCTTAGAATTGATTCACAGAGATATCTATGGACCGTTCCCTACGACTTCTTGGAATGGCCAACAGTATTTCATATCATTCATATACGACTACTCATGTTATGGGTACATGTATCTCATTCATGAGAAATCACAGTCATTGGATGTGTTCAAATCATTTAAGGTTGAGGTTGAGAATCAACTTAACAAATGAATTAAGTATGTTAGATCTGACCGTGGTGGTGAGTACTATGGCAGATATGACGGTTCAGGTGAACGATGTCCAGAACCATTCACTAGATTCCTAGAGGAGTGCGGTATCGTCCCACAGTACACCATGCCGGGATCTCCTAGTATGAATGGTGTAGCTGAAAGACGAAACAGATGTCTTAAGGATATGGTGAGGAGTATGATTAGTCATTCTACTTTACCAAAATCACTCTGGGGAGAAGCACTAAAGACAACAGCTTACATTCTAAACTGAGTACCAACTAAAGCAGCTACTAAAACACCTTATGAGCTTTGGACAGGTAAAAAAATTATTTTAGAGCACTTTCATATTTGGGGATGTCCAGCTGAGGCAAGGCCTTATAAGCCACATGAAAAGTCATTGGACTCCAAAATAGTTAGTAGTTACTTTATTGGTTTTGCTGAGCGATCTAGGGGTTATAAGTTTTATAATCCCACATTGAAGTCAATTTTTGAGACGGGAACTGCCACATGTTTTGAGGATTTCGAGCTTGGGGGAGAAATGAGGTTAGAGACATTGTCTTTGAGGAGGAATCGGTCACTATTCCTACTATTGTCTCTAACTATGTGCAAGTCTCTACACCTGTCATCGATCAGGAGGCAAATCAGGAACCTCAACAAGATAATGTAGAACAGCCACCCATTCAGAATGAAATGATTGTTCCAGAAGGACAAGATTAACAACCTCAAGAGCTAAGGAGGTCCACTAGAGAAAGGAGAAGTGTTATTCCAGATGATTATATTTTATTTATCCTAGAGCATGAGGTTGGCATTGGCGTGATGGAAGATGATCCGATCAATTTCCGTCAAGACATGGAAAGTTTAAATTCTCAAAGGTGGATTGATGCCATGAATGAGGAAATAAATTCCATGATTGACAATGATGTATAGGATCTTGTCCCATTACCTGAAGGAAAGAAGCCCATTGGTTGCAAATGGATATTTAAGACTAAGAGGAATTCAAAAGGCAATGTGGAAAGATATAAGGTACGTCTAGTCGCTAAGGGCTTTACACAAAAGGGAGGAGAAGATTTTAAAGAGACATTCTCTTTGGTCTCTTCTAAGAACTCCTTGAGAGTAATTATGATATTAGTGGCATATTTTAATCTTGAGTTACATCAGATGGACTTAAAGAACGCCTTTCTCAATGGTGACATTGAGGAGACAATCTATATGGTACAACCAGAAAACTTTATGTCCAGAGATCCAAAGAATATGGCTTGCAAACTTAAGAAATCTATCTATGGGCTGAAATAAGCGTCATGACAATGGTATTTTAAATTTCATCAAGTGATCACCTCTTTTGGCTTTTAGATGAATTTGGTTGATGAATGTGTATACCATAAGTTTTGTGGGAGTAAGTACATATTTCTGGTTTTATATATTGATGACATATTGCTAGCAAGAAATGACATAGGTTTGTTGCATGAAACCAAGAGATTTCTAGCAAAATTTTGAAATAAAAGATCTTGGTAATGCATCTTTTGTCTTGGGAATTGAGATATACCGGGATCGTTCTCGAGGTATCCTAGAGCTGTCACAAAAGGCCTATGACAAAAGGGTTCTCAAACGATATGCAATGTATAATTGCAAACCAATAAATACCCCTATTGCTAAGGGAGACAAGTTTAGTCTCAGTCAATGCCCTAAAAATGACTATAAAAAGAGGAAGATGCAAAATGTTCCCTATGCTTCAACTATAGGAAGTCTTATGCACACTCATATATGTATACGTCCGGATATTGCGTACATCACTGGGATGTTGGGCAGATATATGAGCAATCCAGGACTTGACCATTGGACAACAGTCAAATGAGTCATGCGATACTTACAAAAAAACAAAAGATTACATACTCACATACTGGACGTCAGGAAAGCTTGAGATCGTAGGATACACTGACTCCAACTTTGTTGGATACCAAGATAGTATGAAGTCCACATCAGGTTTTGTTTTTTTTTATGGCTGGAGGAGCTGTGTCTTGGAATAGTTCTAAACAGACAGTTTTGGCCTCTTCCACCATGGCAGCAGAGTTTGTGGCATGCTATGGGGCTTCTAATTATGGTATATGGCTGCGAAATTTTGTCATGAGGCTGCGTATAGTTGATGGTATTGAAATACCACTCAAGTTATTATGTGACAATAAGGCTCCAGTTTAGTATTCCAACAACAACCTAAGTTCTACAAAATCAAAGAGTATCGATTTCAAGTTCTTAGTTGTTAAAGAAAAGGTTCAGAAAGGAGAATTGTCTATAGAGCACATCAGTACAAACTCCATGATTGCGGATCTACTTACTAAGGCTTACCACCCAAGAAGTTTCTCGAGCATGTAGCTCGTATGGGTATTGTATCAACTGATGATCTTTAGTTTCAGTTGGAGTTTGTGATTTTATTTGCTCTATGTCTATACTCTTTGGTTTGACTTATGGATATTTTGACTATATGTTTTCTGCAGAAATAAAGTTTCTGTCTATTTTCTTTCTATCTTTTGGTATGGTTTGATCTCACTAGAGTTTTAAGGTGGACCAATTGGAAATAGGCATGTTAAAGATCATATTACATAAAATTTCCATGCTACACATCCACATCTTGATCCATGTCATTCAATCGTGTCAATATATGTGACCATTGAGGGTATAGTTACGTAAAGATGTGATGAAAGCCACTTTGATCCTATGTTTATGTGAATGATGGATCGGATTGGTTAAAGATACATTTCATAATAACAAAAAATTTGAGCTCATTTAGTTATGTTGCAATTGATAACGTTGCACATATAGCTCAAGTGAGAGATTGTTGGATTATTATCCAACGTTGGGCTTATATGTGAACAATACAAATTGTAAGTTGTTATGTCGGTTAAGCCCAAATAAAAGTGATCAAATTAAGTTCAATTAAGTTGGGCCTAATGTATCTGATTGGATGTGGAGCCATATGTGTAGACACTATAAGAGTCCTAGATTGTTGATGGACCAAACTAGGATGGTCTAATAGATAACAAGTTACTTATCTATATATATGTATGGTCATGGTCCCTAGGTCACACGTACTTTGCTCCAATTGATTCCCATCAGTCATTGGCAACTAGTGAGCATGTGCGTGATCTAGAAGATCATAGTACCGCCCGTTCGAGTTTGATACTATATTCGACGGTACCCAATAATTCTATTATTATGGATTCAGGTATGCTTCCGCAATATATTTTATATTAATCTTGATAGATTAGCATTCGATCCTGTCAGATCTATATATAGATTATATTAATCTATAAATCCATTCGATCCTATCAAATATATATATATATATATATCTATGGATTGTATTAATCTTACAATTAGTACGTTGACTAAAAAGAATGCGGCTTGGATTTGCATGCACTTATGTATGGGCCATATATTTAAGGAGGGTGGAAGTGAAGTGGAAACCTTTAGTCATTAATAGTCAAGTGAGGGTTAATATTGATGTAGGGTTTCTTGAAGAAGGTTTATTGGTGCACTGGTTTTATCTATAAGAACCACATAGGTGTGGTTTGTATAACTGGGAAGATGAAACTCACGGCTGCTTGGGAGGTGGATGAAGTATAAGAAGAAGAAGTAACTTTGTTTGTTGTGCCGTCCACGTCAACATAAGGATGGAGGGATTGTAAGACACTATTAGAGAAGATCGTAGGAAGAAGCACAAGTAACACAAGAACAAGGTTTATTATCTAGAATATATATTCATAAGGCTGCAGCATCATGAAAGGGTGCACTGTGTGTAGCTCACGATTAAAGTTAATATAAATAATGTCTTCTTCTTCTTCTTCTTCTTCTTCATTTTGTTAAAAAATAAAATAAAATAAGCAGAAGAAGAAGAAACATAATTTTTAAAATAAAAAAATTAGGAAACTCAAGGTACTCCTAATAGACATATACAATATGATATATCATATAGCTTTGCATATTAGTCACTCCAAATTGGAAAATTCAATATGATATGCTTTGGATATGCAATACCTCCTTTATTCGCCTAAATTTTACCATTTTAGATAATTGATTCATTACCCTTTTGTTCTAGTGGATAGAAATTTGCGGAATTAAATACCCATATCCAATTAGATATGAAAAAAAAATCATCTCTAAAATTAGTTATGCAGCAATGATCTTATCTAGCCAAACTAAATCTATGAGTTAAACTCCACTGGAAACATTACAGATTCTCTAGAATCATACACCAAAACTCTTTCACACTCAGCAGATTCAAAGTCGTGGCTGCATAATTCAAAAAGATGAAGATATTTCATTTGAGGGAAAGAGAGAGTTGGGAAAGTTGTAATGTACAAGAGTCTTAGGTTATGGTCTTTGGACTTAAATTATAGGCTAGCCTTTGAACTTACTAAATTTTTATGACACTATTTTATTAATAATTATAGAACACAACTATTTAATTAATAGTATTTAATTTTATCATATCTAAAATAGTATATGAATAAATATAATTGATGTGCAAATTCTCACACACATATTGCCGGTGTCTCCTAAATTCTTCACTTCCTACTTTTATACCAATCATCATTTCTCAGTTTCTTGCATCCCTATCTCCGTTTTCCTTCAACTCTAATATAGTTTAGTACTTAAGATGTATAAGGGCAACCGACAATAAGAGTTGGAATTAACTTGAAATTTATTTATAAACAAACAAATTATTTCTTAATTGATATTAAAATTGGCAATTGTAATTATGGAGAAGGGTAATTTGGTATTTATAATAATGGAGAAAGGTAAAATGATAATTATAATAATTGAGAAGGGTAAAATGGTAATTATGATAATGGAGAAGGGTAATTTAGTAATCTAACCAACAGAAGGGTAATTTGGTAATTATGATAATGGATAAGGGTAATTTGGTAATTATAATATCTGGCAATTATGAGATTATAGAAGGGTAATTTGGTAATTTATCCAACTAAAGGAGCAATTTGGTAATTATGATAATGGATAAGGGCAATTGGTAAGTTAACCGACAAAAGGGTAAATTGGTAATTATTTAACCAACTAAAGGGGCAAATTGGTAATTAGGATAATGAAGAAGGGTAATTTATCCAACTTAAGGGTAATTTAGTAATTATAACAAAGGAGAAGGACAATTCAGTAATCTAACCAACCAAAGGGGAAATATGATAAGTGTAACAATTATGAAGGGTAAATGATGATCTAAAAGGCGTAGGAGATAACTTGGTAACCTAAACCGAGTAAGGGATATTATGGTAATTATGCAACCTGAAGAGTGATATGGTAAATTGGTAAGTAAGGAAGGGATGGCTTAATAACTATACAAGTAAAGGGTAAATCAATAATTCATACCTAACATGTTGATGGGACACTGGAGGTTCATAATAAGACTCAAGTAACACTGAATAGTAAGGTAAAAGTATTTGACGATTAGTAAGTATCATGAGAAAAATCCTGAATCAGAATTGAATGAGATTATGATGGCATTAATGATTCCTCTGTGTTATCTTGGATAACCGTATGAATAAGAAATAACTAATGATGTAAGAATGATCGAAGGTGAATAAGTATCTGATTATTGTGTTTTTTGTGATCACGTTAATTAAGACACTAATACTTACAGTGAAAGACCTCGAGATCGGAAATGGTGGCTCTTTAGGGGTCACTACCCTAAGGACGTGGTTTAGCCCACGGTTATTCTAGTGTTTGCTGGTGTGCCTTTGTGCCCCATCCAGGCCCTATATCTTACTCTATCTAGCTCCACAGACCTAGTTAGGGGGTATGTATACTTATGGATTATTAGGTGTTCTTATCAGTAGGGTACTGAGTAGCTTTATGCACCAGTACGACCAAGGTATCTTTGCATTCCTGGGTTGATGGTTGAATGGTACTGAGTAGCTTGTAAGCACCGGTATGACCGGTGTACCTTTGTATCCCGAGTTCTTGATCTCCATTCCGAGGCAAATAAATGGAATTATTGTGCTGATTAAAAAAGTAAAAACACTAATCACGAAAGTGAAAGATTGATGAGCGGGGCCTAGTTGAACTATAATATTGAGTACTGATCCACCAGTTATAATAGTGGCCTAGGAGCGTGTTGCCCTAGTAGATGATTATGAGTACCGATCCACCGGATATAATAGTGGCCCAGGAGCATGTTGCTCTGGATGATGTTGATATATATATTCTGATCCACCAGCAATAATAGTGGGGGTCCCGAGCTTAATAAAACCAGCCATGGATGTGAATAAATTATGGAAAAATACTAATCACTTATAGTGAAACGCCATGTGAGTCAGGGTCAGACCGGTCCACCGATGAATAATAGTGGCCAGGAGCGTTTTGCCCTGCATGACCGGTCCACCGACAAATAATAGTGGCCAGGAGCATTTTGCCCTGTATGACCGGTCCACCAGCTATAATAGTAGGGTTTCCATACTCACATGGATATATACAATCCGAGATGATTGAATAATGATGGACTAATGGCCTAAGACCCAAAGGCATTGATTGTACATTATGACTTATTAACCCTTGGTGAAATTGATAAATATGTGATTGTGTTGTATGCATTCTCATTTTATATGTACATAGTATGGTATCATGTGTTTCATTGCAGACCTTCTTTTAAATGTGATTTAAAGGGTTACTCAGTACCATAGTACTGAAGGGTTCTATTCGTCAATGGGCAGTGTCCATTGCAGTTTTATCTTCAGGTGCTACTCTAGTGGGCAACGGGAAAGAGCGTAAGGAGTATTTGGATTTTTAGGGTTTTCCCTTTACTTTTACTTTCTAGTTTAAATGTATTCCTTATTCTTGTAACCACCACTTGTGGATTCTAATCTTGTAAAGTGTATCACGCTACTTTGATTTAAACATGTTTTGAAAATCTAGCAAAGTGTATCTCATTCCTTTGCCTTAGCACTTGATACTGGAACGGTAGGAGTGAATCGGTCTGATACTAAGTGTGGCGGTAATATCCCCAAAATTCACCGTTTTCTATTTTGCTTCCGCTATTTCTTTTAATAAAACGAAATTTTTTAGTAGTGAATTTTGGAGGTGTTACATATTGTCCTATGGCATTATATCACGATTATTTACACTGTTTGGAGAAAGTAGAACCGTATATGCCAAATAGAGTAACACACCAGTTTGGATATATGCAAGTGATCCCCTATAAGCCTAGCAAACCCACTAAGAATACATATAGATGTCCTTCCCTTAAGAAGTACAAAGTTTATTATACACACATGCTTAGCCAATGGTTCTTGGGAACACATATTGGGCCTAGATTGTTTTGGACCATTAGCTCAATACTCATGAGACGTGGCTCATGACTATATTAATTAGTATATTCCTAGAACTCATAGGTATGTATTGGCAACAACGGATGGATATTTAGCCAAACATCTAAATGATGAGGATTGAATTTCAGTCAAAATACGTATTAACAAAACACATAAAACTATCCATCGATTCTATCGGAGGGGAGATCTAGCTCCAAATTATCAGCAACTAGTTACATGTATTGAAAATCTTGTGCATGATTTAGGAGTTACACTACCTGGCATTGGCATGGGCATGGGTGTGGACGTGGGCTTTTACAATAACCTTGATGTATTACTGTATAGTTTTGTACTTTGATTAAAATATGTTTGTTACAATTATAGAATGTAGTTTTATTTTATTTCATTATTAAGCAAGTATAATCCAATCCACATTGAACACGTCAAACATCAAGATACTTAAGCTGAATAACATACAAATATATTTGATTACCATAGGTCAGATACTTAAGCTATCATGGAAAGTAACAAGAAAATAAACACATTTTGGTAAAGATTCATCACGTAAATGTTTTAGAGGTTAGATACAAATAACCTAAGAAAAAATTACAACAATTCTAGATAAAAGTGGATTCCGAAGATAGATGATGTGAATTTTTTGTGACATCATGTACCAATGAACATCGTTGTTAGAATCTTGAAGAACATAGTATATTCCATGTTGAAGCATTGCTATCACAGTATTTGTTCCAATTTTCATGTAGTAGTGGGAGTGAAAAATTATCCAAAAGATATACATGTCAAACACAAAAATATAAGAATTGGCATTGATATAATACTGATATGAAAAAGAAGTCATAACACACCCACGTACCGATATGTAGTCATATCTTGCAAAAAAAACATATAATCATTTCATTTTCAAAACCTTCAATTATATGTTCTACCACTAAAGGTAGGAATGAACTGTATGAATTAGATGAGTCATATGCAAACACCACACAATATTGGGTGGCAATGACATGACCGATATCTGGTATTTCCATTTAGTGTGTCATCGAAGCTGGCTCTTCCTAGTGGGCAATAGTATTAAGAACTTGATCAACGTTATCATATAGAAATACATTCTCATGCAACTATCGTTTAGCTAATATCTCATGATATAAGTCTGTATGAATTTAAACCCACCATTCCTCATCCTTTAGTATAATATACGCCTATGTTCTAAAACCACATATTCCATCTCCTGACACATTATACCAGATACTGATATATGGAACTATATGCCGATTCATCTGAATCACATATAAAAATTATAACTGGTCTAACAACATAAAAGCCAATTGTCATCCTTAACCCCGACCCCAGGCCCGACCTTGTGTTAATCTTGAACGACTTGAAGATTGTTGTTCTATGTACTCCCAGATATATTGTTCCCTTCTAGTGGAGCCCCTTGGGCAACCTCTATACTATCACACTGGTGGCTCTTGAAGAGGTTTTCTTTGGAGAACTGTAATATTAAATAACTCTCTCGCGGAATTGATTCTGTATTGTTGGTGTCTAACTCATAACAGCTTCCATAGAAGTATGGAGTAAATGAGGTGCAACCTATATTGTTTCTTGCAGTGTTAGTGGATTAATAGGCTCATCTATATTGAGTTTATTTTAAAATGGATGCATAGCCAATAGGGGGATGAATATATAGTTATGCATATATGTATTAATCTTGTGCGTTATGGTATCCCGTGCATATGCCACATGTAACGTCTACATAAATCATCATCGGTACCTATATAATTACTTATTTAACACTTTTTATCGACTAACTCCATTATTTATAAAACAACATGACCTCTCAAATTGGTGTAAATGGTACTTGTAAAATAAATAAAGAGTATTGAACCAAAACCTCTCTAGTAATGTTTTTATCTTATTATGTTGAAATTCTAGGAACATGTGCATTTGTTTTAACACTATGTTGAAGTTGCCTTGTAATGTCTATAAAAATCTCTTTAAAAATCCGTGAACACCTTTAACCCAATTGAAAAAAAATCAGTATATTACTTCATTAGTAGAAAGAAGTAGAAGAAACGATACTAGGAGATGAAATACAAATCATACCTATTCATTGTAATTTGATGGATATGACACACGTCACCAAAGAAAGTAGAAAAGATTTTATGTTTATATAGTTGTAACCAATTCGTCTTTAGATATAGAAATTAGGTTAGTTATGTTTTTGTAATTTTTCTCTAATAATAAGAGTCGCTCTTCGTATGTTTGTTCATTCGTGGCATCTATCACATGTTTCCATCATGACATAAAAACATGTGAGAATGATGAATGACCAGATACTTTCTTGCACATTTTTTTATCAACATAAAACCTATATAATAAATGTTTTCAAGTGGAAAAAATATGTTCCACAACTAAAATGAGAGCAAGTTCCCGATTGGTAATAATGGTAGTTGGAAGCATAAATGGATTCATTAAGGTCTTAAACCTCTCAAGTACCTACAAATACTTTTTCTCCTTTTTAGATGACATGTATGTACATGCAACGTTGAAATTCAATTGTGTTGGTGTTAGTTCAACAATTTCAAGTAAGGGCGTTATATATCTATTCGTCTTATACGTGCAATCTATTTATAAAAAAAAATATTAAAATGCACGTAAAATATTAATAGGTATTGGATGTGAAAATAGATTTTCAGTTAATAAATTTGATTCCGGATCACTTTGATGCTGCTGAAAATAATAATTTTCAACCAATATACTCATAATATGTTGTAACATTGTTGGGCAACCCATTTCTTCAAACCTAAGCTTCTGTTGGACATTATAAACATATCTTCTCATACTTATATTTCCTTCAAATTATTTTTGAAGAAGTAGTATGATTTGTCATGACTTTGCATTAGGTGTGATAAGTTTATCAACAAATTGAACTTCATTTTCTGTCAACTTACTTAGAACAATATACCTTTGTTCATAATTTGTCATTCGTGAATGTGTGCCCCATTCGTAACTATCACTTACCATCTATCATTATTATTTCACCACTAATAAAAAAAATGAGGACAATAATTCTTTTTTGAACTTGTATTACATGCATATTCGGTATTTATAGGTCTAGTATGGACGTACGTTCTACTTCTTCAAAATCTTATCGAGACTCTGCCTGCACATGTACCATTTCTTTTTCTAGAACATTTGATGATCAAAATCATCTTATGAGTTCTACCTATTTATTAATCCATGTTACACGTTCTTCACGGTCAGAAAATATATGTTCTATTATAAAAAAAATCTCTAATAATTTTAGATCGTAAAATATGTATTCATATGTTTCATATCGTGAAAAGGAAAAATAACTCACCATAATAATAAGAAGTATTAATTTCGTCAAACCAAATTTGTCTACACAATTTACAATAATAATAATAATAAATATGTAAATAATATTGGAGAATCCATTTATATTTCTTCTATATATCCATAGCTTGTCAGTGTTCTAAATCCATCATCATAGTATGTTAGAGTTCTGAACCCATCATCGTAGTTCATCGGAGTTCCAAACTCACTGTAGTTTGAAGGGTTTCTAAATTTAATTTTATTATTCATTGTAAGTGTTTAGAAAAAAAGAATATGGAATTTTATAAGAAGATTGAACGAAGAAATAGTTTTTGAAATATTTATATTGACATTTATAATTGATTTTTCTACAACGAAAAATAAAACTTATAAAGTTGTTTGCTTATATATAAGCATTGGGATGATAGAAACCGAACCAATAAATTTGTGTCAAACAAATAATTTTCTTAACTATACCTACACTCATCCCTATTTCTAACAATTTTTTTTTCTATACATACTTCAGATAATCACAAAATTTTATGTATATAATCATACAATGCAGATAAAATTTTATCATTATTTATAATAATTGTCTGAATAGTAGAGTAATTTAGCCGTATATGCGTATTCATCTATAATTATTTATATATCAATTTTTTTTATATATAATGATAAAAAAATGTCAGCGGTAGTATTAGGATAACGGATAAAATTTATAATGGTAGAAATAGAAAACTAACAAAAGTCATTGATGGTAGGGGTTAGAGGGAGAGAGGATCGGCAAAGATTATCATCGTTGGAATTAGAAGACCATCAAATTTTACCCGTGAAGGGGTAGAGGACCGACAAAAAAAAAATAATAATAATAGGCGGTGAAGACAGAAGAGCGGTGAAAATTCCCCGTGGCAGGGGTGGCCCAGACCAAATACGATCATTGTTTTTCACGAAGTAAAAATCCACTTATTTTCTAGATAACAAAACCCGACATAAATGAGCGCCAACCGTAGGTCGTTTCCACAACATCCGCCGCGGTCCCGACGAAGCATGGTGCATTTTATCGCCTAACCTAGGCTATAGGGGCATAGTCTAATATAGCCTTCTACTACACTGTCGGCATTGACCAAGGTCGATGAATTATTCGGGTGATGTGGTGCTCTAAAATTGAATCCATTTATTTATATTTTGTTATGAAAATAAATTATAATTATTCTAAATATTTGATTGATGCATTTAAAAAAATAAAGTTTCATTTATAATTATTTATTAAAAGTAGTTATTTAAAATAATTATTTATTTTATAAAAAAAGAAATTTTAATAACTTCTTCTTTGGAAATACAATTAGGTAAAAAAAATATAAAAATAAATAACTATTTTCATTAAATAACATTAAATTTATTTTAATAAGTTCTCCTTTTACGCATACACTTGAGTGGAAGAAATCAAAGTTGGATTTCCATTCTTTGTCTACCTTTCAAAGCATGCATAGTTTTGACGGGACCTGGAAAAAAAAAAAAAAATAGCATGCGTCAAGCAGTTGCTTGCGTCTCGAACGAGGGTTCCTTAGCAGGTGTTACATAAACCTTTGGATCGAGATAGATTGAGGGAAGCCAGGTGATTTATCTTAACCTATTCTGTGGGACTGCTTATTCTATTATATCTATTTTCGTTAAATTTTTATTCCGAATCATATTAATTTAATTTACTTTTATTATCTTTAAAATAGAAAGATAATTTAGATAAAATATGAATATTTTTTTTTTACTACATGACGGCAATGTTGTCATTAAAATGAGAAATAATCTGGACAAAGAGTAAAAATTAAGTTAATGTTTGCTGACAATATTGACATTTTATTTTCTACAGTTACGCTAATATTTATTTTTAAATATCTATCATAATTCAAATTCGTTTGTGCTTTAATTTGAATTAAATTTTAATATGTACTATATCATTCCGATGTATCCCTGACCAAATATACCGACACTGAGTGGGTTCATTCATTATCGGAAGAAGACGGAAACTAATATGAGGGTAGAGAGAAATAAAAAAAAATACATATATTTATAATTTTCATATACTAACTCCGCCAGATACTCGCATCCGTTCTTACAAAATCGAAGAGAAATTAGTCTACCGGTTATTCGTTAAATCTGAAATTTCAGGTCCACGTATCTTCTACGCTCGCAAAGCCGTCAGCATCAGCTAATAAGTTAGTCTAGAGTGTTTGTAAAGACAATTTTCGCCTTTACAAATTCTGGAATTAATACATGCAAAAAAAAAAAAAAAAAGGCATCATGGGTTATTTGATTATCTAGTTAGGCATCAGGTGACTCCATCCCAGCATCTTATTCTTTCGTGTAAAGAGTTAATTAATATCGTCTTTTGCTATTTAATCACAGACGAGTTAAATATGAGTTGAGTACAATTAATATATATATATATATATATATATATATATATATATAGATTTAGGCTCTTGTACAAACCATTACTTAAAATACAAATGTAGGAACATTTAATTACCATTAGATCTAGAAGATTGAAGGGTCAAGATTAAAATAAATTCAAGTTAGTTATTTACTAAATCTTGATCATTGATCAAATACTAATCTAATGGTTATGATTGGTTCCTACAAATGTATTTTAAAAATAGTGTGTATGGGACCTTCACCCTATATATATATATATATATATATATATATATATATATAAATTGAATCGCTGAATAAATCATATCATTGGACGACATAAAGAAAAAGGTGCATTAGGAAAAGTATATATTTTACGGGCCCAAAATTAATGTCCAATAAAACAATGAACGTATAAAAATTAAATAAGCCATATCGATCGTGACCACACTATGACGGAAAGTCGAATTAAAAAGCCTGTGATAAATTACCCACTAGGCCGAAAGATCTTCAATTAATTCGACGACTGCATTTTATTGATAGATATATAAGGAGGAAAAAAAAAAAAAACAGCCATAGATGCGTCCTGCGTAAGTTGTTTAGTGTGCTACACTTTTTTATGTTGGGCGTGGATGAGTCGATACGATCGATCAGTTACCTAAACGCAGATGAAAGGAAGGTGGTGAATGAAAGAAGAACACGTTGAATGATTAAAAGTTGATGATGTCCACTTGATAGACATGAAAGGAAGGATAAATAAGAGAAGGTCAACCTCTGCCTCTAAAATTCCAGCACATATACCTTCTAAGTTTTTTTTTTCCAATAACCATTAGATTTCCTTATTCTTATAATTTATAAATAAAAAAAAATATATGAAAAGGTGTTGAAATTTTAATAAAAAACCAAAAATTGTAAAAAAAAATGAATTTTTTTTATTAACGTGATTATTTTTCAATAAATTTATTTTTGTAGATGGTTTTAATTTTTTTTATAAATAATCTAAATATATATTTTTTATATGTAATAAAAAAAATAAAAAATAAAAACTACATATTATTGAAAAATAAAAAATAATGATAATTTCTTTAGATTTTTAATCTTTTCAATTTTTTTACAAGTTTTTTTTGAATATTTTTTTAGAAAACTATCTATCCTTTTGATATATAATTTTTTAGTTAACTGCTTTTAATAATTGATTAGAAATGTTACACATATGATTATATGTATAAGGTTCGTAAAATAATTAAAGGAAACATAAAGCACAATAAATTGGGATAAATAATTAAATTTAAATAAAAATACGTCTAGCTAGCTAGTTTCTTATGGTGATGTCAAATTCAAATATGATCAAAAAACAAATTGTGGTCATCTTCGATACGAATATGAAGATGAAGAAGAAGAAGAAGAAGATAAGAAAAGTGACGTCCATTAACGTTTTTGGGTATGCACTTTAGTATTACCTTATTTATTTCTAGACACTTGCAATACGTTATGATATATATAGAAAGTAGGAAAGGTAATGTATTATGTCCAAGTTGATCTTATCTTTTCTAGTGCTTATTATATAATAACAAAATAAAATTTTAATTTTCTTAACTTTACTTTTCCTTAAAAATTATTCGTCTCAGTTTCCATATTTTACATTTATTTTGCTTGCTAAAAATATTCTACATATCACATATTTATTTCATCTTCCTACCTAATTAATTACTACCCCTACTAAATACTATCCTAATTAATTATTATTTCATCCCATTTAAAATAACTGATATTTTGGAGGCTTACGCACATATTAAGAGTTAAAAATAATAATAAATATTATCTCTCTTAATTATTAAATTTTCTTGTGCAATTTAATACGGTTGAGAAATGTAAGGACAAATTAAGGAATAAAATTATATTTTGCGTAAAATTATGGAGCAATATTTATATTAAAATAAAAATAAGAAGCTAAAACATCACCTATCGTGAATAAAAAAGAATATATGTATAATTTATTTAATAATATATTTTTCATAATCCTAATTATTAATATCTTAACTAATTATTATTTCTTCTTCTTACCTATATATAATTTAAATTTTAATTATTAATAATATACGTCTGAAACTAATTAGTTTAGTTTATTCTGTATCTATCTACGACTTAGTTTTTTTATTTTATTTTATGTATTTATACAAAAATTAAGACACGTTTAATATATATATATATATATATATAAAAATCCATGTACTATAAACTAAGATTAAAAATAGTATAAAAAAATGGGTCAAGCAATTGAGCGGTTGGAACGCCGACTCCTCCCGGTCTCTCTTTCTCTCTCCCCCAGTCCCCACTTTTTACCCTCCATCCCCCTACCCGGGTACCCCACCCAAAAATTCGACTGTTGCTTAACGCTTCTCCTTCGTTCGTTATATGTGCTCTGCCTTGCGTCTTCCTCTACTCTCTGCCTCCCTCCTCTCTCTCACTCTCCTTCAAAAACAATCCAATCTATTTCAAGCTTCCTATATATCTCCGATTATCAAATCAATCCGGTGTTTCCATGACCATTTCTCTCTAAGAGAGTAAGTAGTACTTCACTCCCGCCCGCGCCACCAACTTCTCTCTCTGTATTTTAAGCGCTATGGACTCTGGCTCCTGCGGCGGTGGAGTAACGGCGCAGCTCAGCGTACAGCAAGCTCTGGACTATATAAAATCCGATGACATAGAAACCAAGATCAGAGCAGCTCAAGAGATCCGACGCCTGACAAAAACATCTCAAAGGTGTCGCCGACAACTTTCTGCTGCTATTGATCCACTCGTTTCTATGCTCCGATTTGATTCAATCCACTGTAAAGAGTCCGCGCTCCTTGCTCTCCTTAATCTTGCCGTCAAGGACGAAAAGTAAGTCTAGATTAGTTCAAATTCTCTCTCTCTCTCTCTCTTTCTGTCTCTCTGTCTCTCTGTCTCTCTTCCTTGATTGATTGATCATTTTTATCATATTCGAATGTCACGATTTTGTTTGATGATTATTCTGATCGACTTGCATTTCCGGAATTCATTCATATTACTAGCCGGGGTTTGGATTCTTATTGCGGCGAGGCTTGTTTAAAATTTGTTTGTTTGCTACACTGACGTTTTTCAGTACCGTAGGATTTATTAACTTATTTGAAGGAAGTATTATTATTATTTATCGAATAGTATACTCCTTCCTCTATTTTACAGACGCTTATAATTTTTATTTTATAATATAAGTCTTTGTTTCAATAAAAACTTAGTAATATATATATTTTTTAATTTATTCTCTCCTAACTCACTAATTTATCTCATTTAGTGCGGATATTTAGTCCATCTTGTTGTCAATTTTTCATACTAAATTTTAATACTTTTAAGCTTTATTATCAAACAAAGGAAGTGTATATATTTTTTATCGCCTTGTTGGACAATTCAATTCTGATACAGTTTCCTCTTTTGGCTCTTACCTACCTCATTTAGATCAACGAAACTACAGTACTACAGAAGAATTAAAAATATCTGCTACCATGATCGTTACTAGAGGTATCGAATTCAAATACTGCTTCTTTTCGTATTTTTGCGCCCTTATGGGTTGAAAAAACCTCTGATCCTGGGAAATGAGAACTTAAACTATACATATAATCTGAAACAAAACAGAAACCTCTTACTGTGTGCGGTTTTTATTTTTATTTTCGACAAAGGTATGCAGTAATTGAAGTCTGGCTAAATGTTATGCTTAAGAGTATTGATCCATGATTTACTAGCTAGCTTTGCCACGATTCGGGGTTCATGACGGGAGAGCTACTCGGTTGGAAGTGGGACCTTAGACCATTGGCATCCTTGTACTTTATTTTACCACAGTCATTTTTTTCCAACATATTAAATATTACTATCTAATAATAAAAAAATTTACCTTCAAAATTTTGGCTCCTCCTAGCGATCGTGTCTAAAAATAAGTTATTTTATCAGTAAATTTTTTTTATAAAAAATATTTTATAAAAATTAGAATCTACTTTTTATTTTATCATCATCTTTTTTCTTTTATTATCTATGCATTTAATACTTTTTTATATTCAAATAAAAAATATAAATAAAATTTTAATATTACACATATTAATTATTAAAAATACATATAAATTATTAAAATGTTTTTTTTCTTATATACACGAAAGAGGTATTATATAAGTGCTTGTATATTAAAAGGTCAAAGTTTAATCATTTTTATAATATTAAAATATAATTATTATATTTATATTAAAAATATTATTTTTATTAATATTAATATTTATTAAAAGATACAAATCGACAAAAATTTATATTAACACAGATATGGATTATAATTCTCTCAACTTACGCTCCACCAAATTCTTAATATAAATAATATTAAAAATGCTATTAATTAGTTCGCAGGACCCTTTTTTATCCCCCTTTCCTCCTCCTCTTCCTTTCTATTTCCCTTCTGCCTCCCAATTGTTGAGGATTCGGAGCATAAATTTTACGCCTCTGCCTCTTTTGCCTCCAATGCAGGGTGATATTCGGGCACCTTAGGTTGAAATTCGAATTCTGCCACGAGTAATATCCCGTGTAATTTTTGAAGTAATCCTTTATACAAGGCAGTAGATGTGAGACTGTAAGATTTTCCAAAAAAATTATTTATTTAGTGGAAAGGCTCTTTAGATTGGTTCAATTCCGCTTTCCTTTGGTTTTTTCCAAGATTATAACCTGTTTATTAACTTTGATTCATTATTGGCTAGTTTCTAGTGAGCGAATCGATGCAAAATGGATAAGAAAAACATGTAATTTCTTGATGCGGTATTTGGTCGATGGGTATATATAGAAGTGGAATAAAAAAGGCGCATCAGAATAAGAATCTTATTGTGTGGTCGGAATATTTGTACCACATCGTGGGTATCTTTTGTTTATCAATAGGCAGCGCCATGCATGGGGATGGGGTGAAGCTGACTGGATTCTCGTGCCTGTGTGTATGTATACATGTCCTTTTACTTTCTTACTCGATGGTTCTTTCGTGTGAAGCTAGCTGTAGCATCCGAACACTATTTATTGACACCATTTTTTTTGGATCATCAGAAACAAGATCAGCATTGTGGCAGCTGGTGTCCTAGAACCAATAACCACATTTCTTCGGTCACCAAACTCGAATCTCCAAGAATATGCAACCGTCTCTCTACTAACTCTCTCAGCATCATCAGTCAACAAGCCAACCTTAAGTGCTTCGGGGACAATTCCCCTCCTTGTGCAGGTCCTCAAACATGGATCACCACAAGCGAGGGTGGACGCCGTTATGGCACTCTCCAACCTGTCAACTCACTCCAACAACATAAACCTCATACTTGAGTCGAACCCCGTTCCTTCCATAATCGACCTGCTTGGAACCTGTAAGAAACACTCAAAAACGGCACAGAAATGTACTGCTCTATTAGAATCCCTGGTCAATTTTCATGAAGGCAGGACCGCTCTGGCTTCTGAAAAGGGTGGACTTCTTGCTATTGTTGAAGTCCTTGAGAGTGGATCGCTCCAGAGTCGGGAGCACGCTGTGGGCACGCTACTGACAATGTGTGAAGTTGATCTGGGTAGATATAGGGAACCGATACTTAGAGAAGGTGTCATCCCAGGGCTTTTGGAACTTACTGTCCAGGGAAGTCCAAAGTCGAAGTCAAAAGCTCAGAGTTTATTGAGGTTACTGAGGGATTCTCCTTACCCAAGATCAGAGCTCGAGCCTGAGGTGTTAGAGGATTGTGTTTGCAGTATTATCTCTCAGATAGATGGTAATGATCAGCCGGGGAAAGCAAAGAGGATGTTGGCTGAAATGGTTCGAGTTAGTATGGAACAAAGCCTGAAACATATGCAGAAAAGAGCCTCGATTGTTTGCACTGACCATTCCGATCTGCCAATCACCTCTCAAGTTCCTTCTAAATGACCTATCATATATGAATGTGCCTTGGATTGTTGTATTTTAGTTTCTCCGTCTCTGTTCTTGTTGCTCTGGGTTGTACAAGATTAATAGGATTCTTGTTGTCTAGGATCAGCAGTGTGAGTGCATATATATATATATATATATGTGTGGGTGTGTGAGCGCGTGTGCGCTGTGAAGAAGGGAAAAAAATACAGCAAGGAAGAGAAATGAACAATTGAAGTGAATGCCAGTCCCGGCCATCGCTCGATGGTATGTAGTGATTGGATAGAAGCTGTAATTTGGTAAATAAAATCAGTTTTACATGTATTGGTACTTTTTTAAGTGTTTAATTGGTTTTGTAAAGCATAAGAAAACTGTTGTATCTTTCGTTAACGACAGTAAAGTCCTCTCCCCTTTTTGTAGATGCCCTCTGGTCTCCTTGTTATAATTAATATATTTGATTATGCTCTATTCTGAGCCTTTTATGTGGTCAGGCACTGCACGTTTTATGCTTTTTGTTGCTTTGATGTTTGGCAATTCTGTGTCTATGATTTCAGACTACGACCATAGATACAACCTTTATGCATACGAAGCAGGAATGCAGTTCGGTAGCAGGTTATTGATTTATACTTGATGGCCTTAGAGTTAGGCTTAGGCTGTCTATTTGGGATGAAACACCTTTCCTATCTGGATAGAAAGCACATTTTCATTTTGGATGAACCATATTCCTAACATATGACGTAACGTCTCTTTCTCGGCAGCTAGATAAGAGGTAGTCATAGGTAGTGTCCCCCCCCCTCCCCAACCACCCCCCAACACAAACACACTTGAATTATAGAATTCAATAGAACAAATTGGAAAGAAAGGAGGAAAAGTTAGGTCAATCAATGCGCCGAATTATTACAGGAAGAAGTTAGTTCGGCGTCACTCGAGGAAAATATGTAAACGTCTCGCCAAAATGGGGAATGGAGGGATAAGTTTTGTTTGATTTCTTTTGACATTGGTCAATGTACTACGCCGTTGGCGTTGGGTTATCTCTTAGGGCCAATTGAATTCAGTCATACAAGTTTTTATTCCAAGTTATGTCAGTCATAAGTAATATCATAATCTGGTGATGTCATTTGAAAATAACATTATATGGTTGGGTAGGTACTATAAAAGATTCGCATAAATGCTATTACTAGTATTTAAGTGCACCCAATGAGTGCATGGATCTTCCTATTCGTACAGGCATCAGTATTTGATCTAAACAATAAGACAATTGTGAGACATGCGTCATAAAATAATAATAATAATAATAACTTTTAAATAATACTAATAATAACATCAAGCTTGCAACCTGAATTACAGAGAAAATATTCACATCCTCAATTTTCCAAAATCACATACACATGGTCAGTGAAGGTGCAGAGATTGTAATGCAGTGTATAATTAATTGTATACTGCTACGGCCAGAATAAGGAGAAGAGCAGCATACATTACACCAAATAAAATTATGACCGTAGTGAATAATGTTTCGATCGCGAGAAATAACCAATTATTGATGGACATGTAGATATTTTATCAAGACATTTCGTCAAACAGTTGGTGTGCACGTATAAATTTATGCATCACATCCAATTAAGAGTTTATGACAGATGCAAAACAGTAAGAAGAAAAAGATCTCAGTTGACTACACAAATGGGCTGAAAAATGCCACTGAAAAATAATTAATCAAACAAAAGGAAGAAGTCACTAAAGAGGGTACCATAGAAGAATGAACAATCAAACTTCTAGCCTTAATGAAAACATATTAGTAGGATGAACAACCAAATTTTCAGAGTCAACGGAAACATATTCTTAGAAAGAAGAAAAAAGGTCAAAATACCAGTGAGTTTTCCTTTGCCACTTTCTTTGCACGCCTAAATTTTTGTCTTCTTTCTTCTGCCACTTCCGTTTTGTGCCAGAATATGATTGAAACTGCATGCCTAATTTTGTTTATGAAAATTTAAATTTATACTTGTAACTGAATTGTGGTGGAATTGGACGAAAGATGGTGTTTGAAATCAGGAACGTACGAGAATTAATTGTAGACTACGAAGTAGGGACACGATACCAAAATTTTGAAAACCGCATAGATCACTCAACTAAGTATTATAATTAATTTATTAATATAATGGGTGGACTATTATTACATATTATATCAGAAAATATAAAACATCTAATCAGCTTCTAAATATTTTTTGATCGATTATTTTTTTTAATTAGTTCATTAATTTGTATTATTTTGACCGATTATTATATTAAAATTTATTCAGACTAGTTTGACAGTCTAACCTAATTTTTATAATGATCCATGATATTATAACAAATAATGGGACATAATATTTATTTTACGCTATTAAAAGTATTCTAACTTTTGTATACCATAGGAAATTTTCTCTTAACGGTGCATTTGACATCATATTTTAATTAATTTAAAAAAATTTTGACAAAAAAAAAAGACACTCTTAAGTCAAGTGTATTGGTATTTTTGTAAAGAACTTAAAACTCTTTTTTTTCTTGAGAAAAAAAAAAGGTTTGTTAGAGTAGTTTTCAGCTAATTTTACATCTAATCTTGCCAAACATATGCTAAACAACAGTATAGATAATTACTATTAATATTTTCATACTTTCTATTTCACTAAACTCCTACTTCTCATGAATACTTGTTATATTTTTTTTATCTTATTTTAAGATGTTCTTTTTATAAGCTTGAGTTTAAGGAAAATATATAATATAACACTAAATTTTTCATAAACTCACAAAATAACTATGAGTTTATGGGGTTATGTACCTTGTAATCCTCGATCCAAATTGAACGTTAAACCACCGTCAACTTTCAAAATTTTCAAAAGCAAGGCCATGAAATGACTACTCTACTCTGCCCCCTCACAAACCTCATTTTCATCCTTTCTTGCTACCATTTTCCCTCGCTGTAGTAGATGGAAATATCTAAGCTACCTCTAAAAGTAGCATCTCCCCATCTTCTCTTGTGGATTAAGACATAAAATTATATATATAACACTTCCATTTTTCACTACTGAAAATTTTTATTTTAAAATATTACAGAAGCCAAAAAGATATTAAACACACCTCAAAACAAAGGGATACTATTACCGCACCTAATACAAGATAGGCCTTAGCTACCCATCCCATGTTAGATATAAAGTTGAGAAACCAAACCAATCAAATAAAAGTAGAGTGGGCAAGAAATATGATACATAGATACTTAAAAACAAATGTTTACAAAATAGGACTTCGACGTTCCCCAAAATATTTAAATATATGGAAGTAGGTTATTTTAGCAAAAATTAGGGATTAGGCTAAAAAAACCTTTATTAGTGGTCTATATTGGGGTGATAGTTACAATGCTTGAGGGGAATATATAGTAAAGACTCTATTTTGCCTATTTTAGTGGTGGTGTTGCACATATCACATATTTTGTGGTTTAATTTTAGTAAAAAATTGGGTTTCGGTTGAAAAGTTCCTAAGCACTGGTCTTTATTAAAGTGATAGTTGTATTTCTTGGGGAAAATGCATACAATCATTAGGAAAATTGCAGTGTGATACAAGAGCATTCACAATTGATGATCTTAATATAGCCATTAATTTTTCCAAGTTTGAGAGCTACAAAACTCTCCTTACTTAGAAAAATTAACTATTTATCAAAACCTAACCATACAAGTCATATAAACCTTGCAAACCTTCTCCTTATGTCATCCACAAACTAACCGAAAAGAAGGCACCTAAGGCCACATTTTTTACAAAACTTTTCCCTATCTTTTTACCCATATTTCCTTAATATTTTAAACCCTAAAAAACACAACCTATAAACACCTCTTGGAAGCCACATAAATCAACCACAAGTCCCTATCATGTTGAATGTCAAGTCACTTTCAGCACTTAAGAAGAACAATATAGATTTGAAGAAGAACAAGGAAGGTTAAAAGACATTCCTTAATTATTTTTATTACTTAAAAGATTAAAAAGACATTTTTCTATTTCCTTTTATGTATTATAGATGTTGTGTGAGTTAGAACATATGAAAATAGGGATGGAGATTTGAAGGTCTGCATAAGTGTCCACCCTCATGAATGAAACACATGAGCTGGAACTAAGGTACAATTTATTCTTCATTTAAGCTATACTTATATGTATTACTTGGTTAAGTTGTAATATTTAATCCTACACTTCTTTTATAAGTGTCAAGGATAGGATGAAATGAAAACAACTCACCTTTTGGCTGCATATTTTTCTCTCTCAAACCCAAGAGTCTTACCCTTCATTCTCTCAATGTAACAGTTTGAAGTTATTACAAAAGTATTACAAGATTTATCCTAAGAATTTATACCTTAGGTTGTTCTTATAATTAATGATTCAAGGGGTTATTAAGAATCAATTTTTATCCTTCAATCTCTCCCATTTCTTTATTCAACATTTAACTAAGTTAAGGAGTGATAAGGTCGTCAAGTTTACAAATAATATTCCAAGCACAAGCCAAAGATCAACAAGAAAAACAAAAGAAGACTCTACCTTCAAGAAATTTAATTTAATATGTGGAATAGACAAATAATGAAGGGATAAGTAAGTGTGCTCAAATACAACAAGACTTAAGCTTCAAAGAGTATGTTATAGTCTTAAGTTTTAAATACATATGATTTACACATCGAGCAAAAAGATTTTAAAATTATTTTATACTTATAATCCTATTAAAAAAATCATTTTCAAAGATCCAAAAGTCATTTCATGCATCAAAAATATTTCTAAGTATTTGTGCAAAAGGTTGTCTCAAATTGGTTTTATTTTAAGTAGTTTTACGTATGATCTGACTTGTAAAATTCACCATAAATTATATAGACATTATTTTTGGGTAAATAATATTTATTTGGAAATATTAAGATTTAAAATTTACATTATAAAAGAAGGCATATAATTTCGAGCTCTATGACTCATGTTATGGTTTTTTTAAAGGTGTGTAGTGCTAAAAACTATTCCACCAATTTACTGGTTTTTCAAAACTGATCGACTGGTTTAAAAACCAATCAAATGGTTTTCTATCCAAAAAATTTTGTTTTAGCTTCTGCTTAAACCCAATAACCGGTTAGTCAAAACTAGTTGCATGTTTTGAATATCGATCAATTGGTTAGGGTATTTCCGAGATTTTTTTGTCTGTTATAATTCAACTATTGGAGTACTTTTACACTCAAAAGCTAGTGCCAATTTTCTCCATATTTTAGTACTATAAATAAGAGTTATTCGACTTAAATAAACATCAATAAAGCTAAAACAATTCTTCTAAATTTATCATTTTCAAATCTTACAAAGAATCAAATAGAGTTTAATTATACACTTTCAAATCCAAATCAAACTATTATAGTGCTCAATTTATTCTTCATAATTAGTTAGATTTTTCTTACACTTGTAATATTTATTCATATGGCATTTTTACTTACCTCACATTTGATTATACACTTTCATTTTTGTATTTTGTGAAGAAGCATTTGTAAACACAACTCTCTTCAAAACTTATTATCAAGAATTTGTGTGTGTCTAATATTCTTAGAGAGGTCACTGGATTTGTATATCGATAAACCTAGAGAGTTTAAATAGGAAAAGGTGTAAATCATCTCTTCAAGAGGTTATTGATATTGCAAGACCATAAACCTATAATAGTGATCATCATCAACATAGAATAAAGGAAGATTTCAAAATCCAAAAGGAAATACCTTTTAGTAGTAAATGTAGAGGTGCATTGGGCCCTTAAACCACTATAAATCATTTTACAAAATTTTAATTTTCCATTATCATTCATTCTACCCTATTCACCCATCTCTAGGGTGTTTTTCAAACATGATACTATTATAATATTTTACCCCATCTAACACATTAAAATGCTAGAGTTTCTATATTATACCCATATTGACCAAAATGCCCTTAAAGATAATTTCCTTATTTCATAAAAACCATACATACTCAATGTCTTCATTTTCAAATCCTCCATTTATCTCCATACATCTTAAATACTCATTTTTCACTTATCATACTTATTCAACCCACAATACAATCTCATATATCATATCGATTATCTTAGGGTTTTCAACATAGAAATTATCATAACGATATCACATGCTTCTCAACCTTCTCACTTTTCATTATATGATATCATATTACCACATCATAATATTGATCAAAATGAAATTAACAACATAATCATAACAACATAATAATCCACAAATCATACATAACAATTAGCACAAGACCCTAATATAACTAGTATCCTTACAGAAAAATGAATTAGTCTCTAAGCACGTATCTCATATCCCTCTTCCTCCAGAACCTTTAGAAAATTACCTAAGAAACAATAATAAAATACCATTATAACTTAATGATATAATTAAGAAAGAGTTAACTTAATAGAGAGTGAAAAGATTGGAGCAAAACAAGGCTTGAAGGTGTGATCAACAAAACTTTACGTGACAAAGGAGTATGGAACGACAACAAGGGTCGAAGCTAAACGAGTGGAAAAAACACAAGTTTTTGTTGCTAGTGGTAGGGAAATGAAAAGGAGGGTTGAATATGTGGATGTGCAATGATGGAGAAGGTTGAATGGAAGTAGTGAGGTTCAGTGGGTTTTGTCATAGGGTGGTAGGGTGCTTTGGTGGGTTTTAACAACTATAGGTGGTGTACAACGGTAGTTTTGGCTGGAGCAAATGAGTGTGGTTCAGTGGCAAGTTACGTTACTTGGTTGTGGGGTGTGTTTGGTGATGGCGAGAGGGAGGAATGGAAGGAAAGGAAGTTGTGTTTAGTGGTGCTATTTTGACAGAAATTTAGAGGAAGGAAGGGAGTAGTTTGTGGCATTAAATGAGGCTTGACTATGAATTATTGTGTGTGTGTGTGTGTGTGTATGCATGCGCGCGCACACGCGTGTGTGTGCATGCAGAGAGGAAGGAGAGAAGAAGTGGGGTAATTAGCCAAAATATTCAATCCAACCTATGAGCACAAGATATGGGTGAGGATGAGGGTAGAGTGTAGGTGATGAAGGTATGGCATAGGCATTGTCTGGGAAGAATTTTTCACGCAGGAAGAAGGAGAGAAAAGAAAAAAAGAGAAAGAAAATATTCAACCAGGTAGGGGAAAAGAATAAGAAAAGAAAAGAGAGAGAACAAAGGAAAAAGAAAAAGGAGGGAGTAAGATAAAGTGGGATTAGAATAAAATAATTTACAAGTGTATTAACATAATTTAGTTATCGATCATACGGTATTAGGTTTAGGTTACAAATATTAATGACTTGAAATAAAGATTAAGGTTAGGTTAAAAATTAGGATTAAAGAATTAGGGTAAAATAGAAATATTAATTTCTTGAGATTAGAATTAATCATTCGATATTAGAATTAGTAAAAATTTGGGGCATTACATATAATGTATATTTTTCATAAACTCGGAGTTACATCATATAGTTTTCCTCCTTATTTCAACAAGCTTATTAGCATTTTTAATGTGCAGGTATTTTAAAATAATATTGTATACTCACACGCAATAATATAAGAATCTAGTTAATAGATTTTGTATTATTCTTAAATACATTAGAAAATATTTTAACAAATTAAATAAAATGTAATAAAGAAAATAAAAAAAAGGTACATAACCAAAGAAAAAGGTTAACTTAAAATAATTGTTTTCAATTACTTAAAGGTTAGACGGATAGTCAAATAATTGGATAGTTTTTATGATTTATATCTTGAAAATAAAATATATACAACTAAGTCTTAAGGTGACATAATATTTCATTTTCATAAATTTTGATACAAAATATATAATCATTTCAAACCTACTCATGATAAAGGAATTTTTGGAAATTGTTATAGCTTACAATTATGAAATCATTATTTAAATGTATAATGATTAAGCATATAAAAGATAATATATACTTAACTTTCTAACGATAAATTTATATTTAAAGATACAAACATTTTATATTTGTTCTTATAAAGACATACATATTTTTAACTTTTCTATAAATGCACAACATTTTAGAATTTATTTTCATTAATTTATAAACATTTTACAAATAAAAAATTTAAGATATAAATATTTAGACTCTATTTCAATTAAGAAAAGAAAAAAACAGAATGAGGAAAAAAAAAGATAAATAGTTAAAAGAAAAGATCAACGTTGAGAATATTTTTATTGTAACAAAGTGATAGTACATCTAGATATTAATAAACTAGAAATTTAGCGCTATTGCATCCACAAAATTATTCACTATGGAGGTGATGACAAATTTAGAGCCAGTTCGAGCTAAAAATGAACGAATTTCACATTGTAGAAATGATTATCAGTGGAGACCTAGTCAAACATAATTAGGCATGAGAGACCGTGACTGAGTTGAACGGGGACACGCTGGATCAATCAAATCCAAACGAACTTCTTTCCAGCTGCAGTCAGTTAGTATTAATGTTCGATTTGGGTTCTACTAATTTCTGTCAAACTAGTCGCGTCCGGCATTATTATAATAGCTAGTTACATTTTTCCGTGCAATACATGGGTAGAATTTTAGACATTATAATAATAAATTTTAAAATAATAAAAATAAAAAATATTATAAGAAGTAATAAAATTATTATAAGAAATCATAGTTAATATAAAGGATAAGATATTGGGAGAAATATGAAATAATAAAGTATTACATTATATATAGAAATGACAAATATGAAGTATATGGAGCAAATAATTGAAGAAGAAAATACATAATGTAGCTAGATATTTTGGAACAATTCATTGAAGACAACATTTGTTGTGGATGTACTTTCTTTTCTTTCATTGTCACATATCAATATTTTTAGTCTATTACGATGTGTAACTCTTGACACTATAACGTAAAACTGACCGTGGCCAAATATTAGTTTTTTCAATAGTAATTCAACATGGGATTTTGATTTACCATGAATTTTATTTATTATCATTGTATAAAATAATTAGTAGTTTACTGATATGAAAAGTATTATGTACTTTCACTGTACCTGTAACATAGGGAAAAATATTAATTTTGCAAACAAATGATGTTGCAATTTTTTTATGACATTTAGTTGTGAATAATTGTTATTAAAAATACCGCTAAAATCAGTTGCTTTAAACATAAAACAACCACTAACTTCATACAATTACTCTTAAAAAAAATTCTTAAGTTGACCAATTTCATCATCCCAAAGTCAACATTCCAACCTCTCTTTTTTATAATCACACCTAGAAAGCAAGGAGTTAATTTTTGATGCAACTATTACACCTGTTAACAATAATATGATAAATTATTTCTTCTTTCTACTCACTCATTGTCCTCCAACAAAATATCCATTAACTCGGTCAAATTCTTATTTTGGTTCTAACGTATGCCTTCAAGTTTTATTTTCACAATCTTACCTATGACATCTAGTAAACAAAGAATGATTAGAAAATATTAGATTAACTCACTACACCATTATGCACTAATGATCTTTTGATGGGTGAATTTGGTTTAGATATATGTAGATAGGTGCCATTTTTGAAACTTGAATGCTTCTGTCTTTTACTCCCTCTTGAGCTTATGCAGTGTTTTTAATTTTTCAACTGGCTTCTAATTATATAATCAGAGACAAAATCAAAATTAATAAAGGGAGGAAGTGGGAAGTAGAAATGTTATATGTAATTAATTTATATAACCACTTCATTTGGTGTTTTAATTATAGATAATTACTTAATTAATACGCAGGAGATGAATAATTATATTATAATAATGGCAACAGATGAATAGTTATATGACAGCAAATAAATATATATATGAACCTATACATATGTGTTATTTGACTGGTATATGCACTTTATATAATGTATTAATTATTTATATTATTTATTTATTAATATGTAGTAGATGAAGAGTTTGAAAACTCAATTAATATGAATAATTGGTTGCATATATTTAGGTAATTAATTAAGAAAATACTTGATTAATACTTCATTAAATTTAGTTATATGCATTTGCTGCATGTAGGATAAGAATAGTTGTATTATATTAATGGCAACAGATGCATATGTATTGTTTGACTGGTTTATGCACTTCATTTGGTGTATTGATTATTTATCAATTATTTATATGTTAATATGTAGGATATGAATAGTTTGACAATTCAATTAATACACATAAAATGAATAGTTGGCTGCATATGTTCAAGTAATTAATTAAGAAAATATTTGATTAATACTTTATTAAAATTAGTTGTTTGACATAGATACAATAAATAAATAATTATATACATTTGTTGTACATAAGAGATGAATATTCACATTGTATCAATGGACATATGCATGTAAATCAAATGAATATGCACTTTATTTGGTGTATTAATTATTTATATATTCAAATGTAGAATAGTCCAACAATTTAATTAATACACAGAAAATGAATAATTTTCTATATATGTTCAGATAATTCATTAAGAAAATATTTGATTAGAAAATATTTAATTAATACTTTATTAAAATTAGTTGTTTGACATATGTACACCAAATAAATAGCTATATATATTTAATGCACATAGGAGATGAATAGTCGCATTATATTAATGAATAGTTATATTAATTATTCCATTTTATTAATTAGCAATAATATATGACACTTTATATAGTGTATTAATTATTTATATTATTTATTTATTAATATGTAGAAGATGAAGAGTTTGACAACTCAATTAATACGTAGGAGATGAATAGTTAGTTTAGGTAATTAATTAAGAAAATACTTAATTAATACTTCATTAAAATTAGTTATATGCATTTACTACACATAGGATATAAATAGTTGCAGGAAATGAATAGTTTTCTACATATGTTCAGATAACTAATTAATAAAATATTTGATTAGAAAATATTTAATTAATACTTTATTAAAATTAGTTGTTCGACATATGTACACCAAATAAATAGTTATATATATTGAATGCACATAGGAGATGAAGTCGCATTATATTAATAAATATTTATATTAATTATTCCATTTTATTAATTAGCAATAATATATGACACTTTATATAGTGTATTAATTATTTATATTATTTATTTATTAATATGTAGAAGATGAAGAGTTTGACAACTCAATTAATACGTAGGAGATGAATAGTTGGCTGCATATGTTTAGGTAATTAATTAAGAAAATACTTAATTAATACTTCATTAAAGTTAGTTATATGTATTTACTACACATAGGATATAAATAGTTGCATAGTTTTCTGCATATGTTTAGATAATTAATTAAGAAAATATTTGATTAATATTTTATTAAAATTAGGTGTTCGATAAATGTGCAGCAAATAAATAGTTATATGCATTTAATGCACATAAGAGATGAATAGTCACATTATATTAATAAATAGTTATATTAATTATTCCATCTTATTAATTAGCAATAATAATAATTAGCAATAATATATGACAGAAGTAATTTATGATTAGTAATAATGAATATAATTTAGAAGAAAAAATTTGTTTGTATATTGTCTGTCAGACAACTCCATTTCTATATATATATAGATATATATATCCCTGAAGATTGAAGAATCAGGACGAAGCGATGGCCAATGTCTCCGCACTCACCCAGAAAACCAACCTCCAAGTTCCAACCTCCCTCACTATCAGAAAAAACCGGTCACTTATCGCTAACGTCCGGTCCTGACTCCTGAGTAAGTTTAATATTATTATAAAAACAACATCCGAAGCTTAAGAGGCGTACGTCGCTTTGACGTGGTCAAAATAAGCTGCCATGAATTCACCAACGCTGATTTGAGTGAATAAAGTGTCTATAGGCTATAGCTTCTTCTTTTTTTCCTTATATTAATTATGCCCATTTCGCCTCTGGTCAATATTCTCATCATGCTGTTGACTAAGGCTACCAATGCCATTGACGCTGAGACACAATTTGTAAACATACATTATCATTAACGATATTAAAATACTTTAAACAGTGACCTCTCATCTTTACCCTCTATTTACATTTATTCTATGTGTATCCGAAATTCTAATAATAAGGTCGGTTATTAGATATTAAAGATTCCGAATTCAAATCTTTCTTTTTCCCTTTTGGGATTGTTATACGCTTGTGCTTTTAAAAAACAGCATAAGAATTTGTGTGATTCTTCCACTAAGAAATAGTAAACAGAGTGGTGGTTATCCTGTGGCCGTCCAACCATGGGGAGCGTTGGCGTAACCCAAATCTTGTGAGAGAATTGGAGAAGATTTTGAAGACTTGCATCCGAAAAAAAGGGCGAAAAAAGCGCCCCTTCCTGTCCAAGAATGGAAACGGCGTGAAGTACCCTTCCGCTAAACATGAAAAAGGGCACAAAAGTATTAGATCGTACACTAAATCATCATGATAAGGTCGGTCTATTCATGCCATTTGATAATTCACTTTGCCTAATAAACATTTATTTTTGTTACGTTTCTTTAAATCACAATCATTATTACCGACATTTAAGGATAGCGCTGGGCCTGTGGCTGCTTGCAATTTGTTTCATATTTATTCCTTTAAATTTTTCCCCCTTCCTATGATAATAATTAGAATACAAGTCCGATATATGCGGCAGCAATCACCATCAAGATCTAATTGATCACTTGAGTAATGCATTACATGATTTAAATTTCATGAATAATTATGATATTTGATATAATTTTAACAATTTTCAATCACCACAATACTAAGAATTTTTATCTTATTATATTATTTCTTTGATTGGGTCATTATCGGATGTTACATTTTTTTTTTATAATCTTTGAATGCCCTATACAAATCCCATAATCTCACATTATTATTTGTTTATCTCGTACTAAAAGTATATAAACACATGACTCAATCAATTCTAATATTTACCGCATAATGTTAGAATATTGTATCTATACCCTTTTTTAAACACTAAATAATTATTTTTGCATAACTTTTACTTTCTCAATAATTACTTTTTCCCTGTATGTTGCATATCTTTTTATTACAATATGCTAATAATATTATAAATTAATGCATATCCAATCTATAATATATTTTTAAATGTATCTTTACTTTAGGAACGATTTTATGTAACAATACATTATTCAAATTTATTTTTATTAAAATGTAGAGAATGATAATGTAACACCTCTATTTTTTAGTATCGAAAAATTTTGTTAAAACAAGTTGCGGAAACATACAACACTTAGGAAAAAATGGGGCATTACTGTCATACCCGACATAGAATAAACATCCACCGCCTACCTCATATCAGATACAAGGCTAAACCAACCAAACACCAAAATAGTAGAGTACAAAAATAATAATTTAATTGAAATAATTCCAAAAATGTTTGCATCAAACGACCCCAATGGCTTCCGATCAAATCATTACAGAATACATACTAAAAGCATGGGATTACAAAATATGGGTTGGGGCATAATGCCCAAAATAGTGCCTATGGCCCTCTACGGACCCCACTAAAATCTTTTGAATATCCTCCCTCACAAGCCCCGGCCCAATTGAGGTAAGTCATCTACTAGCCATTCCCAAAAACATAAATATAGTATTATACTTGTAGGAATTATCAGGTGACCGAGTAAACGGGCACATCAGCACACTACGTATTGAGTAAGCCAAGTTGCTCCATCAATGTACGCAAGTATGCTATTTTATAATAATGTATGGCATGCATCACGTTGCTCCCTCAATGTACACAAGTATGTTATTTTATCATAATGTACGACATGCATCATGGTAAGACTTTATGCATATAAGTAAGATTGCATAGCATATGCTATCATATACAATATCATCATAGTAAAAATATCATGCTTAGGAAATCATAGTACTTTTGCATAACCACTTGCATGAGCACTAGCGGAAAATAATCCAGCAAACCCTAGGGTTATTTCCATTATCCAATTATATCAAGATAAGACATCTATTTATTCATATAAGATATAAGCCAATCACCTCAATTAATATTCCATTCCATAACCAATTAGTCAAATGCATAAACCAACTTTAACCATTTGGTTGATTGTATCATTACTTTCATTACATAGGCAATTGTCAACCATTCAGTTGATTATCATTCATAATTATTAACTAGTATTTACCAACCATATTTTATTATCATCAAGCGATAGACTATGCACCACCCCATGGTCTCACATACCATGGAATCCTATCCAAAAAGGGACATAAATTCTAGGTCAAAGCCAATCACCAAGTAAACATAAGTTCAGATCGAAGCCAACCAATATGAATATAAGTCCAGGCCAAATCCAACTAATGTGAACATAAGTCTGGGTCAAAACCAACCACCTAGGTAACCAGACCCTTTAGTTTTGATACCCCCTAGTACATCATGAGTATTTAGAGTAGTTAAGGAACGGAGACCTCTAAGGATCCCGTCCGAAGGCAAATCTTGAAGGTACTAAAAACGCACGAAGCTAGACTAACACTCGATAGCTAATTGAGGATCAGATAATCCAAAACTATATTCAACTTGATTTTCTTTCGCTTTATATGATTTGTGTTTTATTCATAAAAATGGGTGATCATATAAGGCCCAGACAAAGCAAGTAAGTCACTTTTATGTTAATCCATATCAATCATTTTCTTTCTATTGTTTCCAACCATGTGGGCTTACCATTTGTCCTTAGCCAATGTTATTTATATCCATCATTATACTCAACCCTAGTCCAAGTTGAGTTTTATTACTATTTTCCCACTTAGTTTCACTTATCATAAGTGAAGAGCCCATTTAGTCCCTTTTACTACTTATTAAGCATACCATAATTCATGATCCATTTTTATCTTTTAATTAGGCTCATAGTCCATGACAAAATCTATATTCTAACTCATTAATAGCCATGATATAGTACCAATCATAATCTCAAAGCATACACAAACATAAAAGAAGTAAATTAGGAAATCTAGTTGAGCCAGTCGAACGGTTTGGTACAACCAGTTGATTGGTTGCATCAACCAGTCTATCGGTCTGGATTAACCAGTCGATTGGTTTGACTCAATTAGACCATATTCTCCTCAAATTGGTCAATTGGTTTGGGAAAACTAGTTTATTGTTCATATACAAGTGGATCGATTTTTCTAAACTAGTCGATGGGTTTAAGTATAGAGTAAGACCAAGGTCTTCGCAAGATTACCCATTGATTGGTTAACCCTAACACAACATCAAACCATAAATTTCATTTAGATTATTTCATATAAATCATTTTTGGTTATGTTAAGACATATCTGAACAAAAACTAACATATTTCCAACTAAATTATCATGTATTTCTCACCATAATATCATCATAGCCTATTTTATCCATTTTAATGCTCTTTACTCAATTTATGTCATTTAAGCCTAGTATTAAAAACCGGACCGGACCGGCCGGTCCGACCCGTGAACCGGCGAACCGGTCGGGTCACCGGTTAAATTTTATTTGCCGGTTTTTAAGATCTCGGAACCAGTGAAAACCGATCAAAAACCGATCGGACCAGTGAAAACCGGTGAACCGGTCAAAAAATCGGTCTTAGAACCGGTCAAAAAACCGGTCGGGAGCCGGTCATATTTATGTAGAGTTTAATTTTCTATATATTTCATATTTTTTTACTTAAAATGTACTACTGGTTCGACCAGTCCAAACCACTGGTTCGACCACTAAACCAGTGAACCAGTTATGAGACCGGTTCGATGACCGGTCCGGTTTTTAAAACTATGCATTTAAGCATGGAAATCATGCATACAACTACATTTATTCATACCAACATATATTAAATTACTAAAGATAACTCCTGTCATCTAAGACCACATACCAAACATTTTCAAAGCGAGAATTACTTACTTGATGCAAACAAAAATCCTAGGGATTCCACTATGGGAAATTATTAGCTTTGAAAAGCTTAAAATCAAAGTCTGAAGCTCAAAAAGTTATCAAAATCTTAAAAATCACAAGAGTGTAAAAACTTACCAACTTAAGGCAAAAACAAAGAAAAGCCAACTGAACTACTCAAGCATTTTCCCAGAATTTAAATCTAGCTCGCTTGAGAATCAAAATAAGAAGGAGATAGATATAGAATCAAAAGAGTTTGTGGAAGTAGATTAATAAGGCTCGAATTGTGGACAGAAGAGAGGGAAAGTAATACTTAATGAATTTTTATGGCTAAAAGAAAAGTAAAATGCAGGGGTGATTGGGGCTATTTATAACCAACTAGGGCTGTTAACGAACCGAGCCGAGTTGAGGTAGGCTTGGGATCAACTTTTTTAATAAACGAGCCTACACATAAAGGTTAAGCTTGTCTTGTTTATAAACGAGTTGATCCGAGCCGAATCGAGCTAAGATTTTAACTAGCCAACTTTTGAGCTTTTATGGTAAATTAGCCGAGCTCATAAGCTTTTGCACTATAAACGAGCTCGAGCCTAAATTTATTATGCTCAATCTTGACTTGTTTAATAATCGAGCCAAGCTTGAGCCTGATTTTTAAGCTCGTTTAGCTAAAAAAGTGAGCCAAACCAAGCCTTTAACAAGTTGAGCTTGAAAAGCTCACGAGCCTGCTTGGTTTTTTAACAACCATATAGCCAACCAATCAAAAGGAAACACTGAGGGATCATAAGGCAACTCAAAACCCTACCATTAACCGTTTGAATTCAATTAGAATAGACAGATTTGTCCACCATTTACTGACTTAGTCTTTTGAGCTTAATTGGTGACTTTGGAAAACTTAGGCAATCAGACCAGAATTAGCATATACGAATGAAGAAATAAGAAGTCAATGTAGAAGGAATCTTCTAGCTACTCAGAGTATACATGAGATCAAAGCAATTGATCTCAGAATCACACATAAGAGAGAGAAGGAAGAAGATAATTCCTTAGGTCATCTCTCTCCTCTTGTGTCTCAATCGATCTCCAAATGTAATATTTTAGGTTAAATGTATCATAAAAATAGTTAGGAATCTCTTAGAGACAATCTCTCATGGGTTGATAAGGTTCTAATTTAGTGCAAGGGATTTTTTAGGAAAAGAAAACTTGAAAACATGATCTGCTTGACAAACCAATTGATTGGTTTGGGTCTACTAGTCGACTGTTCATCCACCAGTTGATTGGTTTTTTTCCAACTAGTCGATCAGTTTGGTCAAGGAACCTAATTTATCTAAAACGACAAAGCAGTCAATCAATTCATGGAACCAGTCGATGGATTTGCCTATAAAACTCAATAAAATTCATTTTCAAACATGATTTCAAATCAAATTTTATTCCAAATCAGATCATAACATTAAATCAAAATCAAAGGCCCATAATTTGATAAATTTTCTCTTTCAACCATCATACAAAAGTGTGGGATATTATAGGTAGCATGTCATAAGGAATTAACAATTTAATAACGTCTCTATCCCTAATTTGATTTTAAAATAATTAGTACTAGAGCAAACAGAAGTCAATCCCACAATAACTGATTTTGATTTTCATAAGTGCAAGTTTCCTCTATTCAAAATAAGCTTCAACCTTTAATATGATTGATTTTCGGATAGCTCAAAGAATTAAAGTTTTAGATCGAATTCTTAGCTTTCTATCGTAATCTAAGTTGTGTCAAATTGGATTTGGATGAGATAGTTATGTCCATAATACAATTAGGAGCCAAAGTAATCGCAATACTAGAGATCATAGGTAAGTAAGGGTTATGAGCATGATCTATATTTCATAACACAATTGTCCCCCCTTAAAAAATCTACATTACACCCAAATTGCACTAAATGTGTATGCGTGTGTTCAAAATTAAACACAAAATATGTACATTATGTACGTGATAATTGGGGGGTTTCATGATGGATTCAATACATAAAAACAAGAAATAATTAATATGAAAACATGCAAAAATATGATAAGTTCATGTCATTAGAATTTCCTAATTCCCTCAACACTTTTTTTGTTAATCTTATTTAGTGAATCATATAATGAAAACATTTTTGTGATAAATTAATATGATGTTTTCATCATCAACACTTTTCCCTCTTCCATCAACCTCACTAGATTCCCTAGAATATTGAGAGATGGATTAATGTTGGCCAATTTAATAATCAAATTACTCTATCTAACCTCAAAGAGATTAGTGCTTCTTATATAGTCAAATTAAGAGCAACCATAACTGATGATTAGTATATAAATGAGATTTCTATGTTATGTAATAGTCTTAGAAATAAAATTTGGAACAAAAAAATAGAGTAATTTTATTATTAATAATTTGTCTATATCAATTCATGACTACCCAACATAGCCACTAGAATCAACAAAAATAAGAGGAAAGAAACACATAAAGTTGTTAATATTACAAAGTAAAATGGAATTACACAAGCTAAAGAAATGTGAGATATAAAGTTTAGAGAAGAACTTATGTAGACATCAATCCTCAAGCCTAGGCCCCAACACTTTTACTTAACGATTCTCTTTGGTTATTAGGGGAAGGAAAAACCCTTTGCTAAGTCTATATTTTCCTATCTCTAATTCCCTATTCTATAACTTTGTGCTCTCCTTTTTGTTTTTCTTTGTTTCTTGAAGCTTTGTACTCCATGGATAAGAAAAGAAATAGACTTCTTTTTCAATCTTTTTGGGGTTGAATATGTGTCTTTGTTTTGTTAGTTGGAATTGTATTTCAATAGCATAATGTGAAGCTTTGTAACTCCTATTTTTAATATCTTTTAATGGCCAATAACACCCAACATTCCTCCTCTCAATTTGGGCCTCATCAAGACATAAAATGCTATTGAAATTCTGCCCTTGTCTGGTATGAGAGTAAAAGAGGTAGAATTTTTTTTCTTATTTTGTATCTTTTATATTAAGTATTTAAAAATAATTAAAATATTTTCAAATATATATATATTTAAGTTCAAATTTAGATATAAAATGGATATTAATCCAAAAAACATCTATGATTCTAAATATATTATACAAAAAAATATAAAATACGGTGGTAATTTTTCTATCCATATTACGCCATTACAAACCAACACTAAATTTAGCTAACTCCCTCTTTAATGTGTAACCCTCTCTCTTTAATGTGCCCATAAATGCAAGCAACCCACAAAGTTATGCGTATAAAGTGATTTGTTTTGATATTTTCTTAGCCAAAACTCTCTATTTTAAGTAGAAATGACAATGGATTGAGTATGGATCAAATACCTCCTATTTGTTACCCAAATCTAATAAGAAAAAATATACCCATATCCGTATTGAAATCCAACTAATATTTTCCCCCTCCTCCATATCTATATCCATGTTTATATGAATATCCGTTTATCTATATTTATTGATATATCTATCGGATAAAATCTATCAAGTTTAAAATAAAAATAATCTAATCTTAGAAATAGATACTTAGATTGCTTGGGTTAATTCTATTTTCAAATTTTGTCTTAGAAAATATAATGAAGGTTATATAAATGAAGGGTAAAGAAGTAATTTTATATTAGGTAAATGGACATGAGTATGTGTATAGATATAAAGACGAGTATGGATTTGAGGATCCCTTATCCTTATCCATACCCAAAATTAGCGGATATTTGTCCCCTTTTTCCGTATCCATATTCATATTTATTTACATATCCATCAAATAAAACCTACTAGTTTTTAGATAAAACCCATCTGATCATCTTCCCTAGTTTTGAGTTATCTTGATACAATCCAATGTGTTCCACATATGTCAATCCAGTCTTACTCATCCATCTTATGCCCCATAGATGTATAACATCAAAACACATGTAAATGAAGGTGTTCGTGTCATATTGGCATCAAAAAATATATATATCATGAAATCCATGCCATTGATAACAAAATATGCTAAAAAGATTAACATATGAATGAAAATTATACTACCTGCTAGGATAATGAAACAAACAATATGTCACATATTCAATTATCAATTGCTTACTCTTTACTAGATACGGTTTCTCTTAAAGTATCCTTAATGCCAATTTATTCTATTGAAGTATATAAATATATTAATAACACTATATATATAGTATATGACAAATTACTACACTAGTGTGAAATAATTTTAATAGAATATTTTTCTTCTAACCGACATTATACTGACATGATATTTCGTGCATAGGTTGTCCATTTTTTGGATGATATGCCTAAGGTACAACTTTGAAAAATTATTGTTGTTAACCATTATCATTTGCTAATTTACTTTATTTAAAAGTAACTTAACAAAATTCATATAAATGTTAAAATTTTGTATTAAAAAGTTATGGTTTGGGATCAAAATGCTTTTCTAAATAAACTTAAGATAATCTGAATTCATAAGATCCATCCTCACCAATGTGATATAACGCCTAATCCTTATTTTGAGGTTAATCTCACATAGGACACATCTTGAATATAGTGAAGTAGGTATGGATTTTAAGGTCTTCAATAAATGAGGAATCAAAGTTCTTATAGTATATCTACATTATACAAAATAAAAATTAAACAAATAAACAAAGTTTAGTGGTGATAGTTAGTTGGTAAAGCATTGAATAATTGTATTATGGAGGTTTAGAATTCAATTTATTAACTCCAAAAATACTGTAATATTTTCTACATCTTTTATATTAAACCTATAGGACAACAAAAATGGGCTTAATTAGGCCCCTCAAAATTCAAGACTGACTTTGCCCGTAGATCCAACGCCTAATCATGCTTCATCGAAATTATATCTTAATTATATAATGAGGAAATAAATCCACATTTTCTAGAATATAACTTTATCTTAATTTTCATAATTTATCTTTTTCTATTAGTAAAAAAAATCTCATATATTTTCATCTTTCGCTTTCCTACTTAATTGATATTACGTTAGACACTATCATAATTAACTACTATAATGAATAATGTCAATCTAACCTTGGCACAATAATTAAGGATGTGACTAAAATGATTAAAGTATCCTTATTAAAACACTATTAAAAAAATTACCACTATTGTAAATTAAAAAAGGTAAACTTCTCAATATATAATGTAAGAATATGGAGTGTTTAAGGTTAAAGGGTAAAATAAGAAGAAACAAATCCATTTAAAGTTTACATTGAAATGCAGAATTGCATATTTGTAAACAAAATAAGATTTCTAAAACGAAATTTAATTATAAACATAAGAAGTATGATCTTATTCTCCGTAATCTAAATTATTAATATACTAATTAAATATTATTATTTTCCTCATAGCCAAAGCTCATCTCTAAAATATTGATGAAGCAAGTATGAAACGTGTTAGATAATTTTGTTCAGCAAATGCATCTTAACATCTTTCGGAAGTATTGACAAAATAAATTAGAAAAATATCCTATATATCTCATGGGCAACAATGAATATTTTAAGGAGCCCCAATTATAAGCCCAGCAAAGAAAACGCATAAAAGCTCGGAGCCCACTCACTCGTCATGAAATTTTAATCTATTTTCTTTTCATGTCCGTTCGATGGATTACGTTAGAGTAGCAGCTGACGATAAGAATGTGTATGCGAATGAAAAGAAGGGAAATAATAAATCGTCTAACACATCGGAAAATTTATTAGATAATTAAATGAAAATTTTGAATTAGAAAAAATGTAAACTTAAATTTTTTTTTATTGTTATCAAGTTATAGTATATATATATTATTATAAGGAATTTGGAATCACTTTATATACTCTTTACATCATACCTTGAAAAGAAATTCACTACTATCAATATATTATATTATAGAAAAATGATGCCATATAAAGTTTTCCTAGATGCCTTCTTCACATAATATTTTGGAAAGAAAAATAAAACTATCTCCTTAAATTACAAAACTTGTATTTTTCAAAATTGCAATAAATTTTCTGAATCAATAATGCTTATTACTGTTTTCAAATTATTTAATTTGATAAAATTATAAGATATGGTCTAAAATCCCTGCAGTGATTTTCTATCAAAGCAAGAAAATATAGAAGTATGTATCTAAAAATGATAATGGACACATAACTATAAAATTAAATAATAAATTATTGGAAAATGATTTGCCGTAGAGCCAAAATATTAGTGATGATAGTGAATTAAAAGGAAAAAATAGTTCAAAAAAGATAAATTAAACAAAAAGCCTAGTATTGATAAATTCCAATGTATATAGATAAGAAGTTTTGAAATTTTTATTTTGTCAACACAAAGCACCTTAGTATAAATAATATTAAATATGTAATGGTTATTTAGCCAGTAAATTATAAGATGCACTCATATTATATTACAATATTCACTTAGGAGCATTGAATAGCTATATATACATATATTAAAAAAGAAACTTCTTTGCACAAATAGGAGTTTAAAATTATCAAATAATTGTGGCACGTAATATTACTAAATGACTTTTTTGGGCAATGTGAAGCTTAATAGGCCCAACTACAAGTACATAATTATCATAATGGTAAGGATGAGCACTCATACGGATAAAATAATCACCGATGATGCACTTAATATATAATCACTTTTTTTTACAAGATGATCACATATTTTTCTTTATAAGATAATCACTAAAAATGCAACACAAAGTTAAATTTGGGTAAATGATAAAGTTGTTAAAAACACAAAGTTTAGGAAACCAAAACATGGAATATATTACTGCCAATGTGGATAGCATAATCACCAATGTAGACAAGATACTCACAAATTCTGGTAGAATAATCACCTATGTTATGCATAGTATAAAATCATTTGTATGAACGAGAAAATCACTATTTAATTAGTTATTTTACTATAATTATAATTATAAACATTATTTGCGAATATAGTTATATTTATAATTATAACTATAATAATAATGATACCATCATCATTGTCAACATCACTTTATGATAGAATACTCACTGAAATGTCATATGATGATTACTGCTCTATGAATGGATAATGACCAAGGTGGATATAATAATTACACTTATGTTATATAATTTCCTTTCATTGTACAAAGACATGATTTATTTATTGAATATATTTTTATTTTTTCAAGAAACACCGAGTGACTATATGATAATAAACACAAACTTGTATGACTCATAACAATTATTATTACTACTGCTATATAAATAATTAATATAGTTATATATTACAATTATAATTATAATAACTATATGTATAATAATATTGGCTCAAAAAATTATATCTATAATTATATTTATAATTATAATTGTTATGTATATGTATTCTATTTATATTAATTGAATATACATTAATGAATGAAAAGGATATAATCTCCATGTAGAATCATTTAACAAGTTATGCTTATCTTCATTATATAATGATACAGAAGCACAGTTTCATTTATAATAAGGCTTTAAAGTTCCAAAAAAATGTCATTTCAAACTTATGCTCATTTTTTTTTCACTTTACGTATAGGAGGTGTAATGTAGCATGCACCTGGATCTATACATTTTGTACTTAGCAAGTTATATATTAAGGATTTGGAGTCATAAATCAACCAAGAAAAACTCAATTCTCCCCAAATTTATATCACATCACATATGCTTTACCCTCACCACTTTAAAGTCCTTAAACAGGGATTTATCCCATGTAAAGCAGGTATGGATGTGGCATAAGAGAAAGGAAAGTTATAGGCTCTAGGTCTCTAGAGTCGGGGAGTTTAAGGAGAGGCACAAAAATACTAAGCTTTTCTAGATAGTAGCAGCTGTGAGAAAGAAGAGGGTTGTTATCAATAAGCTTAAAGAGGATGACCAGTTGATAGTGGACGTGGCAAGAATAAAAAATTTAACTATCTCCAATTATAAAGAGCTCTATAAGGAATCTGACCTACCGAAAACTAGCTTATCAGATGAGGGATTCCATAAGCTCATAATAGAGCAAAGGGGGTAGTTATAATGCCTGCCACAAAGAGATAAAGTATGAAAAAGTGGTGTAGGATTATGAGCCTTTGAAGGCACCAAGATATGATGGCTTCCACATGGGGTTTATCTATAAGACATGGCGAGTACTAGAGGAGGAGTTCACAGACTCTGTACTAGAGTTCTTCACCTCTAGTCACTTGCTGGATGTGCTCAATACCACTTTGGTGGAGATTTGTCAATTTAGACATTCAGCTAGCTAGGGTGTATCTACGAGTTTATATCAAAGATGATGGCAAATAGATTGAAATAAGTAATTGATAGCTTGGTTAGTAATTCCCAATATGCTTTCATTACGGGTAGAAGTATTTTGGGCTGAGCATTGGTTGCCAATGAGGTTGAACATTGGTTTAATAATAATAAGGTCCATAAAGACTTGATGATTAAGCTGGAGTTCTAGAAGGATTATGATAGTATCTGATGGGACTTTGTGGACAACATACTAGAAATAATGGGATTCAATATGGTGTGGAAAGCCTAGATAAAGGAGTGTTTAATAATGGCTAGTATCTCAATAATGGTAAATGCCTTACCAATCACCACCTTCAAGATAAAAAAGAGGACCCAGGCAAGGGGATCCCATATCCCCCTTTCTCTTTGTCTTGGTTACGAAAGCTCTCAACTAACTTATCTGAATAAGAACTACAAAAAGGTTCATCCAGGGAGTGAAAGTGGTAAATAACCAGCTTGTGGTGACTCATTAAAGTATATGGATGACACTTTGATATTTTGTGAAGCATCATAAGATAATGTCAGGAATTGGAAGAGATTGCTCGTGTGCTTCTTTCTTGTGTCAGAGTTGAGCATCAATTTCACAAAATTAGAGCTTATTAGACTAGGAATGGACGTAGAAGCACAAAAGGAGGTTTCAAGTACCCTAAATTATAAGATCAAGCTGCCCATCATCTACCTTGGCCTTCCATTAGGGCTAAATCTGAGGTATAAACAGATCAAGAGGCGAGTGGTGGTTAAGGTAAAGGAGAGATTGATAGTGTAATACCTTGTTTTTAGAAATCTTAATTATAAATTATAAATTATGTGTTAGTTATAATAGTTATTTTTGGAGGTTTCATACTAAATGTAATATTAATATGTGTATTTTTTTTATAACATATTAGATATAAAACATATGACCTTAAAATTTGATAAAAAAAAATAAGTTATTAAATTTAATCCTAGTTTAGACCCCAACCATTATTGAGTAACCCTAATTCTGGTAATTGAATATTTTTACCTCAATTAATCTTCCTAAATTATTACCCTAACCTATACTAGATTGTGGTCAAACCCTACTCCCTTTACCTAGTGGGATCTTACTCTACACTATACCACCATACCTCTTGCACCATGCCTTACTCTCCCTTATTTTGCTTGATTCTTCCCTTCATAACACCCTCCATTTAAGCCCTTCCTCCTCCCATTATTGTGTCATATATTAGATCCAAGTGAATACTATTCTTATTCTCCATTCCTTTAGCTTTCATTCACAACATATCTCAATCCTCCTCCTTCATTGTTTTACCATTGTCATTGAAACCTTATGTATTGAGCACTATAACCCTACGCTACCTTCCCCTTTGTTGTATGAGTAACTCAAGCTATACCTCCGTTGGTAGTGTGATCAACTCATGTTACTTTCTTGTTCTTGTTGGTTTTTCCATGGCTACATGTACATGTGATGTTACACCCCTTGTGTTGTATCAAACGCCAATGCTTCACCCCTCATTGCTTCATCAACCTTACACGTTTTATCCCCAAACCTATGCGATCTAGTGACGCAACTCCCTCTACCTCTAAGTAATTGGGTAGCTCTTGACACTCTTTATAGCATGAGAATCTCACATTTCTAAGCCTTTACATCATGGGTTTCTCCATTTCTACATCATCAACATGCATAATCTCCTTCCCCTAGTTAATTCCTATCCTTTTCCAAACTCATTTTTAATTGATTTCGGTTGTTGGTTGTGTTATATTATATTCTAACATGTGTGTTGGTTGTATTGATGTTTTGAAGAGGTTGAGCGGTGACTATTTTGGTGAGTCTTGCTTGTCTATTTTACTTAGATAAGAGATAATCATACCCTTCTACTAAGATGTGAAGTCATGTGATGACACATAAAAGTCATTATGTGTTTAAGTTATGATTTATCCATGATATTTGAAATGATATATGTATGTATTATATTATGAAAGTTTTATAAAAGGTATGCAAGTGTTATGAGTAGGTGTAACATTAGAGAATAATGTTGAATATATTCCATGTATTCATTGTGTTATTTAATAGAAGATATAAGCATGTATATTTTGTAGAATGCTTAATGTATGTATGTTTAGAGATTTTTTAGGGTTTATTATATTACCAAATTATGATGTAATTTATATAATTATCATTGCATGGTACCTAAGATTGATACAAATAGAATAAAAAGCTTGCACACATGATTAGGGTAAGAATAAAATAATTTTTATTTTCATGCCCTATGACTAGAAATCACGTCATTCTTTCTCCTTAGGGTTGCATATGCTAGTGCGTAGGTTGTCGTACCCAGGACAGACCATAGTGTTCTTGGAAGGATTTTAATATGACGATCCACTTGAAGTTTTAACTAGAGAGCCTCAAGAGGGATAAGCTGAAGGAATTTATGCTATTAACCTAGAGAGGCATGACAGTGAGGTAGTATTATGCTTAATTCATAGAGTTTCTAAGGTTTGCACTTGACATAACGGCCGACAAGCCAATAGTGGTTTATCAGGTTGAGCAAGGGATTCATTTCAGAACTACCTAATGATGGGTGCCGTGGATTTTTCTAATTTGGCCTCAATCAAATAGTAAAGAAATGAAGCATACATACAACATTGAAAGAGGATACATATTTCAATTTCCTTATTTATGCAAGATATATGCATTAAAAAAAACTCATGGTTTCTTAATTGATTATTTGTTTGTATGGTTATCCTTTCAATGATGGAGATTTTAAATATATATAAGTTTTAAACCTAAATGTCATTGGGTGTTGTTGCACAATACATGTTGTTATTGTACAATGTTGGAAGGAAGATGTGCTTTTTATGAATATACATGTTTAATTACAAATTTTCATTATTTATTAAATGAAATTTTTTTAATGTTCCATCATATATAAGTTCCATGCATTGTTAGGATACCAACGATTTCTCCATTGAATGAAGGAATTGATTGTTGTAATAAATGTTATATTTTTAACATGAGAAATATAGAAACAAAGAATTCTATAATTAATCATTTACCAAGTTGATGAAATCAAAGTTAGAGAGTTTTTCCTTATAGGGGAATATTGTTAATAGCTTTTTTTTTTGCAAAATTAATCATCGTTGCTCCTTAATATTATAGAGAAGGTTACTATTTTTGGGAATCTTTGGATGGTTATTATTGTTATCATTTGTGATGGAAATTGTAACACCCCATTTTACACGTTATTTTGAAAAGGTTTTGTGGAAGCTATATAAGAAGTACAAGATTTTACTACTACATTTAACATAGAAAAGTCACAACCCATAATCATTCCATGTTGAACGTAAGGCTAAAAAGTAAAGTCATATGTTGTAATCAAGTAGAGTTGAGACATGATCCCAAACAATACAAGGTTACACAACTAAGAAAAGAAATAGAATAAGAAGAAAGTACAAAAGAGCCTAAGAAAACTAGGTCACATGCCTCGATTATTGATAAATTACTCTACTCTTAGCCTAACCCCAACATAAAGTTGTAGAACAACCATTACACTTGCATCGAACATCTAAAAAATGTAGTATAGGTACGATATATGTACTAAGTAAACATAATATACTAAAATTGCTAACATTTTCACATAAGACATATAGGTACATGGTGGAAGCAATACATAATACTAAAGTAGAATTCATAATAAACAATTAGAACATGCCTTACATGGTAGTCACATGAAAATTTTCACATTATCATGCATCTAAACATTTTTTTATTTGAAGGTGAGTGAAAAAACTTCAGAACATTCCTTAGGTAGGAATCATACAGTAATGAGGAGAGATTCCTCCAATATAATAGAAAAACAAACAATCACTAATCTCCAATAGAGAAGCATATAAACAGAATAGTCTAAAAGCCTTCAAATGCCCTATATGAGCTAAACCATCCACCAATAAATTTGATCCTCTATAATTGTGCATAACTTTACACAATCGAAACTCCTTCAAGAGTCCTTTGCATGCTACCACCAAGCTAGCATGAGGATGAAAGGGAGCCTCCCTACAACACACTGGACGGACAACGATATAAGAGTCATAATAAATGATAACACACTAATAGCCACATTCTTTCACTTGAGAAAACCCATATAACAACACCTAAAGTTCTACAACTAGTATACTCGCATGCCCAATGTTAGCCATGAACTTAAGAAGCCACTACCTCACTTGTCCCTTACCATGACTCCCACTGCAAATCAACCTCAATTACTTAATAGAATTCCATAAACATTCAATTTAATAAAGCCTTCCAATGGTTCCTTCCAACCCACCTCCATCAAAATTCTCGGATGACCTAGCACTTGTAACCTTTAAATATGGAAAAAAGTCCTCTGCAAATAACTTCATTTAGAAATCCATTAAAATGAAGGATATCTCCTCATCTAGGAGAGATCTTTTATTCTAATTAGACCAAAGCCTCTAAATATTTAAAGTGAAGGTGATTGCCTAAGGGAACTCATATGCTCCTAGTCTATGTTGATGCCTAATATTTCTTTAAATCCAATCATGAAGGCTTCTAGTTAAAAAAAAAGGACACTTAACTACCTAGAGGGCACAAAGCATATCAAAAGTTACATCTAAACTCACAATCCTGAGTACATGAAATATATCTTCATCATGGCCACAAATACCATAGCAAAAATCATGGCGTAATCCACATTTGAATCATTTTACATTTGTAAGTAATCAGTCATGTGTAGCTAACCTAAGAAGGATGGAACCTTTTACCCGGCCTTCAAGTTCTAGATATGGTTTCACCCACGACCCAAGGATGAAGTTGATGGATCCAAACCTTATAATACTTTACAACGATCATATTAATATCCTTATTATCATGTTTACACACTCACCACTTGTATCGCATATAAACTCACTTTAGAATAGGAAAAATTGCTTGAAAACAGAAGAACATGTGATTATGTGAACTCAAAACACATTATAAATTTTACTCTATTTATTACTATTTATACTATTCATTATTATTTATTTCAAATTCTTAAAATTACATGGAACATTTAAAAAATATAAAAAGCTTTGAATATGATGTTGAATATTTATAATAGTAGGATTCACCACATACTTTACGCAATTGTTATATCATATTTTCAATTGTAATACAAGATAAACCATTTATTCTTTCTTTTACTGGTTGTGATCATGCATATACTCATTCATTTTTCTTTCATAATTACTTTGTTTAACACATAAATAATTTACTTATCTTTTTAATTCTCCTTTTTTTACTAATGTTCCTTGAATATCTGGTTGGGAGCCTAGCTATGCAGGTGAAGAAACCTACAGCTCCTTAGGAAACTCTATACTTAAGTATTGATACTTCTTATAAGGCTTGTGGGTTACCTAGGTAATAAAGAGAGGAAATTTTACTAATGTTCTTAACGTTAGTTAAACTACCCTACATTGAATGCCGTCCCAAGGCTATACTAAATTGCTTATGCACGATGACTATTGGTAAATTGCATGTGTGTCATGACTGTAGGTGTGATGCTTACTACATGAGCGAAGGATCCTAATAAATTCAAATATATAGTCTTTCATGTTGACTTAACAACTTTTTCATATAATATAAATCATAATCCTTCTCTCATTTAATCATGCTTTAGAATATTACACTTAACATCATGGAGATAACAGTAATAAATAACCACATCAAAAAACAACATGGTTTTAGCTTTAATTATCACAAATTATAGATATATTAATATTAATCACATCAAAATAAGACCACACGCTCTTTTTGGAAAAAATACTATTCATATTAACAGAAAATGCAAAAACTTACCGAGAAGTTTATATCTAAAAATTAAAAAAGAAATATTTATTATGAAAAATACTATTTGAGTCAATAAACTATTCATATCAATTCACTATCCTTAGATTCAAAACCATAGTCAAGGTAAACCATTAATCCTAATTATCTCACTAAAATCCTTTAAGTGTAAAATTACTTTTTTACCCTTAATATGTCACCAACTTATAAATTAGACAAAATTGCGAAACATGCCCCATAAATCATGAAATTAATTATAAGCTTTCCTAATACACAACTAGCATATTAGAACATCAAAAATTATATAGACAATTTAGAAAACATGTATACTAACATTGTACCCCTAAACCCTAAAAACACTTAAAATAGCATAACTTTTATCATATAAGGATCTGATACATGAAAGTATGTATTTTATTCATGAAATAAATGATAAAAAAAATTATACCACATTAAGAACACATAAATCACAACCCTCATGTAAAATTCCCATTTTGTCCATAAAATACTAAAAAATAAAATTATAACTTTAAATATACAAGCCCAATTCAAAACTTATAATATATGAAATTACCTCTAAAAAGCTTAAATGATCCATTGGAACCATAAAAAATAAAATAAAAAAGATCACAAGAACACCAAAATCTTCATTATGTTTGAAGGGCCCTAAAATGGTCAAAATGATAATTTCAGCATAACAATACAACTTAAGCATGATAGCACCCAAGTTATATCTAATTCTAGTATATTTATGTTTTAAAAAATTTATATTCAAGATTGGTAAACAACTTTTATAACCTTAACACAAATTCATCAAAAATACAAAAAAAAATTATAAAAACTCTTATAAAATACAAAATCAAAATATTAAATGAAATAATTAATGTCAGAATGAATGTTGAAATTAAGTACAAATGAGAGAGGTTTGTCTTTGGAATGAGTAATGTTAAGGTTACAATTTGCAAAAATCGATAAAAAAATCAGATAAAAGTTAAAAAAGTTAGCTGAAAACTTAAAAGTTATAAAATTCATTAATTATTTTTTTACAAACTAGCTTATAAGTTAGTAAAAAGTTATTTACTGAACATAACTATTTGAAGAAGAAAAAAAAAATAAAGAGGTTATCTTTTTAACTTCATCAATAAATGAAAAACTACTCCGTCTAGATGTGAAAACAAGTCATATTAGTCATTTTTACCCATTTTTACATATATATTTAATTAATCCAAATTTCTTAAATATGTTAGTTACGTTTGCATTTTTCAAAGTAGAGAAATAAGATTAAGTATAATTAATAAACCTAAAAATAAGTTAAAATGTATAGGAAAATATGATAAATATGTTTTGCCTTTTTTCAAAAGGATATTTGTTAATACAAAAAAAAAATTAAGTTGTGAATGGTTTTCTACTTTCTATCTTATAAAAACACACACTACGATCTTCTTTCCCTTGCCTAAATTTTTTGATCGGATCATATCTAATTAGACTGAATTTGATACGATTGAACCGAATTAGTGTTGATATGATTATTATTTAATATAATAATAATAATTATAAAAATTATAATAAAGATAATTATTTCAAATATCTTTTATTATTATAATAAATAGTGATAATAATAATAATTATAATTATAATAATCATAATGAATAATTAAAATAAGTATTATCATTATAATCATTATAAAAATGATAATTATAATTATAACTCTATTTATGAATATAATTATTGTAATTATAGTAAGTTTAGTAATTATAATAGTTATAATTATTACTACTACTAGTACTACTACGTTGATTGGATCAGATCGACACGTATTTGATCAAATTTGATCTAATCAGATCTAATCTGATAATAAGACAAGAAAAATATGAACGGAATGCCTTTGTTGCAGGGGTAGAATTTCAAGTTCCCTAGGATTTCCCCCCGTCCTACGTAGATGGATGAGCGGAGTCCCCGCCCGCACCTCTCGAAAAATCCCCAACCCCAAGCTAGGAGACCTGATCCCGTCGACAATAATACAGAATTAAACCTAAAACCTCTGACACCTCGTCTATATTTGTTCATTTCACAGGACCATTTCACATGCCAATGAAATATTTGGACTCGTAAAGAAACAGGCCTGCTTTGGGACCATAATCGAACCCGGCATTTAAGATTTAAGAAGTCTTGGACCTGCGGATACTTGTAAAGCCGACCGTCGAAGGAACGTAGCTGGACGGATACCATCGACGGGAGGCTTTGCATGTAATCTTGCTGGTCAGGGCATTGACAGCTAGATTTCTTCCTCCTCGCGTTTTATATTTGTGAGTTCGTCCCTACTTACTCGATGCCGTAGCCAAGAAGACGATAGCATCCGTGCTCCGAAGATGACGGAACCTTGCTCGGATGACAGCGACAGCGGCATTATGCGATGCCTTTCTGCAGAGGAGATGATGGTCGCGACAGTCGAATGGTGATTTTCAAAGTTAATTGAGTTCGGGGGGAATAAATATCTAGAATTCACTGCTTGTGAGTCATCTTACTTCAATCCGCACATTTGAGAATTAACACATACTATTAAAGAAAATTCATCCACGCCTATATTTTGAAACCCGAAAGATTAAATCTAAAATTTTGAATTTGTGACCAAAGAATTTTTAGGTGAATCACCAGTTGCCAATTGATCCAGATTATGATTTTTTGCTTCATGATTTTTTTTTTTTATGCATATCTTAAGTGATTGAACCGGTTACAATTGCACCATTTATATTTACAGCGACAAATTTCGAGAGGACAGTGCAACAGGTGCTACAGTACTTTTTTAAAATTTTTTTATAATTAATATATTTAAACTTTTGTTTTTTAAAAATATATATATTATAATGTTTCTAAAATTTTACTTTATAAATAGAGATTCATATTAATATATTGTTGATAAAAAAAATTTGGTGAAAATTCAATACCTTAGTGGTGAAATATTAGTTTTAAATAGAAAAATATTAATTCGTTGGTGAAAAATAATATATTAGTAGTGAAATATTAGTACATTAGAATATCAATTTATTAATAGTGAAAATTAATTTTAAGTAGAAAAATATTAATTTACTGGTGAGAAATCAACACATTAGTGGTAAAATATCAACACATTAGTGGTGAAAAATCAGTATATTAATGGTAAATATTTAGTGTATTTGTGGTGAATAAAGATTGTTAAGTAGAATAATTGTAAAATATCAACTCGTTGGTGATAAATAAGTTTAGTGATGATGAAAAATTAATTTAATGGTGGTGAAAGATACTTAAATATATGATGATATATATATATATATATATATATATTCAATACATGAATAGTGGAAAAATAATTCGCTGGTGAAAAATTTGTACATTAGTGGTGCAAAATTAGTACATTAGTGGTCAAATGTTAATATATTAGTGGTGAAAGATCATTTTTAAATAGAATAATGATAAAAATATCAATTCACTATAGTAAAAGGCTTGTACGTTAGTAGTAAAATATCAATATATTAACAGTGAAAGATAAATTTTTAAGTGGAATAGTAATAGTGATGAATGATCAATTTATTGGTAAAAAAAAGTGGTAAAAAATTAACACACTAGTGGTGAAATATTAGTATATTAGTAGTGAAAATTTTCATTTTTTAAGTAGAAGAATGATAAAAGAGCAACTTACTAGTGAAAAATTAATTCAATGACAATGAAATATTAGATTAATAGTGGTAAAAGAAACATCAATATATATGATGATATATATTATTTTTTAAAGTTAAAATTATATTAATATATATATATATATAGGTATTAATTTATAGAGAAAAAAAATCAATGCTAACATTATAGAGATATTAGCATATTGTACCTATTTTTTTTATGTGCAATCAATTATATAGTATAGGTATTACTTTCAGATTTCTTTACGTCTTCTAGTTTCGTTGAATTTGATTTGAAAGGAAGGTTTTGTATATATGATTTTTTCTCATTTCTCTGTGGTTGAGAGTGGCTTATATGGTTAGTTTATAATTGGTAATAAAATAAGTTGAAATAGACTCTTTTGATTCCTTCTCCTTCTAATATTCTCTTAATAAAAGAAAAAAGCTTCACAAAGAAGATGAGAAGTGTAGAAGTTGGTGCATATGTAAATGTCAATATGCTAGCTAATTTGAAGTTGTAAGTTGGTAAAGATTAGATACATTAATTTCTGTAACAAATTGTTTATTCTTTTAGGTTTAGGCTGACTTTAATTTTTGGGTTAATTTCAAATGTTTTGATGGTTAAGTTTAAATCTATTTGAGTTTGTGGTTTTTTATTAGGATTTTTTTAATTTTAAAATTTATGACTTAAACAATTAAATTTAGTTGGGTGTAAACTTTAGTCCCCCCTACCCATTAGCTTAAATTTATCTAAGTTTAGGATTTATACATTAGAGTTAACAACTTATGATTTATGGTTTTGGGTTTAAAATTTAGGTATAAGAATTTAGGGCTACAGATTAGCATTAATGGTTTCACTACTACAAAATCACAATATCACGACAATGAAAGTCATGGTAGAAAGTCAAATCTATTTAGGCTATTATAACAATTAGGTCCTTAATGAAAACTAAATTTTTTCTTCCTTTCAATTTTTTTATTTTTAGGGTTTTATATTAATTGAAACCATTATTAATGAATGATTTCAAATTAATATCAATATAAAATATTATTTAAAAAAATAAAATTAATAACATTAAATAAAAATACCTTCAAAATATAACTATTGTTTGGGATCCAAAATTGTCATTAAAAATAACTATTTTTTATATATGATAAACTATAAGACCTATCTCCTATTCCTAATACTTTAATTCCTACTCCTCCTTGTCTTTACCCCCTCTCCCTAATCCTCTCCTACCTCTTCCTCCTACTCTATAAGCCTTTTTATATTTTATCTTGTATCACAATATTCTATAATTTAATGGTTTGTTTTTTACTTCCTTTGATTAACATGTCAAACTTCTCCTCAAATACAAAAGTGTTGATGCTTGTACTAGCAAAAGATAGTGGTTCTCGTGGTGGAGTTGATGATGATGTCATTATAAAAACCTCTCCCTTTAATTTTCGCTAGCAAAATTCTGGGAGTATTTTAAAGGAGAGGAAATGGTTACCCAAATATATTACAGTGACTCTCACCTCTACTATATTGGTATATCCTCCTTATAGGTTTATGATTTTAAAAAAAAATATTACTTGTTAGGAAAATTGTTGGAGGAAAAATTTACCACCTAAAAGCTTTACTACTTGTAGTCTACTATGAAAACTAGTTGTCACAATTATTGTTATTTCTAAAAATAATTTTACAATATACCTATTATGATGGCACTCGTCATCACAATAAATGTAATACAATGACCTTACCTAATATATTTTCTAGTCTTTAAAAGAATACAATAATGACGACCTCTCATAACAATATGGACTCTTATTTCTACGACTCCAACTATCAAGAAAAAAATGTCATCGCTATATTCTATTATTTGTGTATTGTTTATCGGTTAGGCTTTATAGTTTAATAATTATGGTTTAGGGTTATGTCTTAGGGTTTAGGTTTAGGTTTAAGGTTAAATATTGATCAAATCTTAACTATTGAATGTACTTTGATCTAATGGTTAAGGTTCATTCTTAAGATTGTATTTTAAGCAGTGGTTTACCTGACCACTCCCATATATATATATATATATATATATATGTTTTCATATTTATTTGTGTAACATTTCGGTGAAATTTGGTATCCCCAATGACTCTTATTAGTCAAAATTGTAATAACCTAAACTTTTTCAACTTAAAATTTTTATTTTAGAAGTACAATATAGAAGTTAAAAGAAAAATTAGGGGATATTATTATCACATCTATCATCGAAAGATATGTGTATGTTCACCTACCCCATGGAAGATAAAATTCCAGGTATAAAAAATTAATAAAATAAAAAATAATACTACAAGGTAAAACTCTTTACATTTCAAAAGATTAATTCAATGTTACAAGTGGAACCAAACCAAGAAAGTCCCAACATGAAATAAAAAACTAGAAGCCATACTTTGTTATTCATCCCAAATCTATAAGAGCAACCATAATATCTACACCACAACCACTAAAAAGTTATCTATTTAGTACAAAGTGCCGAGTAAACACACATAACATTGAGTAAATATTATGCTCACCAAATCATACTCACATGTAATAACAACATGGTAAAATCTAACATGACACACCACTAGGACAAACAGCCACTATAATAGGTAATAATTCCCAAAACATGCTATCATAATACTCATGTTTCATATGAAACTTAATAATTAAACCTTAGCATGCTAAAAGCAAACCATGATCACACAATAAAATATAACAAGTTGAAGCATAAACTTAAAATAATACATGTACCAACTTGCAATACTACTAACCATCTCAAATAACCACATAGTAACAAGATACTGTACATGATGCAGCTACCAGCCAATAATTCGACAAACCATATAATAACAAGATAGTACACATGATGGAGCTACCAACCAACAATTCAACAATAAGGGTAGTGCATATAACATAACTACCAACCCAATAACTTAACAACAAGGGTAGTACATACAATGCATCTATCTAATCTACATACTGTAACACTCTATGATTTTCGTAACCTTAATTTAGAATGTTTAACCTTTTATCCAAAAAATTTAACCTTTAAGTATTAATTTAATTAGTTTTTCTAATCTGTGACCTACAAATCTAGATAACTTATTATAATTATTTTATCTTACTCTTTTTATTTAAAATAACCCTAAACTAATAATTTTACCTAATTTATTTTTCTTAATTGGATACCCTAAATTCAGATAAATTAATATTACCGTAAAACCTAAATTTAACCTAATTTTAATTCTAATCCAGAGTATATTTTCTTTTCCCTTTTTCTTCTTTTTCCATTTTCCCTTTTTTTTCTTCTCTTTTTCTTTTTCCCCCCTTCTCATCCTCCTTTTCCCCATCCTGCAACCAACCCGATCCATTCTTTTTTTCCTCTCTCCGTCCTAACCCCCCATCCCACCTCCCTTCCTCCTTTCTTTTCATTCCCCTTTCCTTCTCCCCCGGCCTACTCTAACCTAGCCGGCCCAACCCCTTGTCTTTAGTTTCTTTTCCTTTTTCTTTCCCCTCCCATGTCGCCCATCTCCTTCTTCCTTTCCCTTCCCTCTTTCTTCTTCTAGCCAAACAAAGTCTTACTGGAATACCCAAAATTAAGCGGGGTGTTATAAGGATTGATCTAGCTACTTATATCAACATGGTATACCATTCTTTTAGTGATTTTTTCCTAAGAACTACATAGTTAAGCATGCTGGCCGTAGAATAATTTTAAGATGGGTGGCCCTCCTGGTAAGTTTCAAAAAATTTCTAAGAACTTTTCGGTAAAAACATACTTAAATGACTCATGTTGATCTGTAAGGCCAACCAATTAATCCAAAAGCACTCTAAGAGGTAGCCCTTGTATGTTCATATCGACTTGGGATGTTAAAAATGGTGCAATACTCCATTTTTAACTAATTCTAATTATGTGTGCTTAATTACATAAATTATATTTTGGGTGATTCTGTAGTAATTGTAATTTTATGGCTAGACGCACTTTGCTTGTAAAATACTATTTATATATTTGAATTTTTAAGTTAAACCTTGTAAAATATTCCTATAAAATGTTATTTAGGTCATAAATGCATTTAAATTTAAATCTAGAAATTTTGGTTTAATTTTATTTGTGTTTGTTATCCCTTTTGAATTTTATATGCAAAATATATAATTAAGGTGTGCTAGCTCAATATCATATAAAATATGTTTTAAAAATTATGAAAAATTATATTTAGGCTTTAAATTAGTAAATAAGATGATATTGAAAGTTTTGTGATTTTAGGAATAGTTTTGGTATTTATGTTAGTAATTACCTTGTAAGTCTGTTAGTTAACAGTCATTTCAATATTTTATATATCAAATATTGTTTTAAATTCATAAAATTTTACATTTGAGTTTATAATATTATTTTGTTGATTTTCAAAAAAAATCATAATTTTATGAGCTTTTTTTCTATTTTATTAATTATATCCTCTTTATTGGTGTTTACACCACTAAAAATAATCTATAAATCATAAAATTACTGTTCATGCATGAAATTACTTCCCTACACTTCCATTATCATATTTTGTATAAATTTGATCATTATCTTAGTCATTCAACCAAATTTTGAGCCAATTTACTTTCATACATTTTCTACCTATGCTAGTTGTGTCACTTTAGCTTTTCTTGCACTCAACCTTCTTCAGTTGCATTCCCCATACTTAAATCCAGCCTTGGAACTGCACACAATTACCTCCCCCATTCCTTGGTTGATTGATTGGTTTTCATAACTTCATTAAACCTAAATACATTCCACCACCTTACACACTCAACCACCTTATCCTTTATCATTGTACTATTGAACAAGCTACCTCTTCCCCCTCTTGTGGTTGCAGATTTTTGATTCCTCCATCCCCTATTTATACGCCATTTTTCTTTCTTTTTTTCATTCAGCATTTCCCTCACTTGCTTCTCTTGGTTTCTCCCACCTCTCTCTTCATTTTGATTATTTTGCTAAGTGTTCTTAAGCTTTGTTGAGCTTATAACCAAGAATCATCCTCTTCTCTTTCTTTGTATTCTCTTGTTTTCACTTCTAAATTTTCTTCTATCTAGCCTTTATTTATTTTTAAATAAGTAAAGAAGGTTATATTTTTTGTTAAATTATGAAGTTGTCATCCTTTATCTTCTCCTCTTGTGTCTCCATTTTTCAAAGGTATTGATATTCTTTTGGAGGTTCTTTGTGTTATTTTTCTATTTGTGCTTGAAAAGAGGTAACCCATATTCTCGTACTAAATATATAAAAATTATGTAATAGCATGTTTGGAGTTTCTTATGTTATGCTTAAGTGTACTTTATGCTTTTGTGTAATCTCATAAAAAAGTATGCATGCACCATGTATTGTTATTAATTTTTCTAAGTGTATGACCATGTGTTTTTATGCAAGTTTATGTTAAATTTATGTATTTTAAATATATGTATGATATCATATTAAAATAAGGTTATTTGTGTTAAAAACAATTATGCATGATTATGATTTTATGTGCTAAATGAGCTTACTTGTGTTTTAGGAGAAAAATAGTATTTTTGTCACTCCTAAAAATTTTCAGAATTGAAATTGTATATTAATGTACCTATTTTAATGTTATTTATTCATAATTTTAATTATAATAACAATTGGTATTAAAGTGAGAAATTATTGAGTAAACAATATACAAGGGCATTTTGGTCATTTATGACTTATTATGCCTAAGAGTGAAATGCCCCGAAATTTTCTAATTTTAAAAATTTTATTTAAATAAGGTTTTATTAGAAAACTTAATTTAATAAATTATTTTTAATAAAAATAAAAGAAAATTTATTAGGGCAAATTAATAAGGAATTTTATAAATATGTTAATTAGAGGAAATTTGGGTATTTTAACTAATTAAATATTTTAATTTAGGAATTTATTTAAATAAATTATTTTATTTAAATTAAGAAAGAGAAAATAGTTTCAAATTAATGTTAATTTTATAAATAATTTAATTGAATAAAATTAGAGTGATTTATTAATTTAAAATGGAATTTTTGGAAAATCTTTTAAAAATCCTAATTTAACCTAAAAAGGGATTGAAATATTATTTTATTTAAATATTATTATTTTTAAATATTCCAAGTATTTTAATTTATTTATTTAACCCAAACTTTCTATTTTCTCTTCTCCTTTTTCCTTTTTCCTTTTCTTTCTTCCTTTTTCTTTCTTTTTCTTTCTTTTCATTCTTCTTCTTTTCTTTTTTCTTTTCCTTCCCTGAATTGGGCCTGTCGTGCCGGCCCAAATCTCCTTCCCCTTCCTTCAGCGTGGGCCGTTTCCCGTGGCCCAGAATCCCCTCATTTAACCCTGCGTCGCGCTTCCCTCTGCTATCCATCAAAACGCTGTGTTTTGTCGCACACCTTTAAATACCGTCACTCGGCTCGGTCTCCTCTTCCTTTTCTTTCTTTCTTTTCTATGACGAACCGCCCAGTCCAACCTCCCCCCCATCTTCTTTTCCTCTTCTTCCCCGACGCCATAACTGCAACCTCCCACCTCCCTGGAAAATGGCGTCGTCGGCCACACGTGTCGTGACCAGCCTTTCTCCCACCCATTATCTTCCCCTAGGCGCACACTTCAATTTGAATGGCCCCACTAACCTTTTCTTCTCCACGTTTGCCCCCATTTCCCTCGCGAAGGTCGGGCAAAATTTGAAATTTGTGCCGCCCGATCAACGGCATAACCGTCCCATTTCTCACCAGATTTGTCCTCCTAGTAACCTCCAGAACTCGAGCCTACCCTCCACCACTATAAATACCCCTTGTTTGGCCTGAAATCGAGCTTTCCTTTCCCCGAAACCCTAAGTATAAGTCTGTGCACCACCACCACTTTAGACGCACTATCCTCCACCGTTAGCCAATCTCGACGCCTCTTCTTCCTCCCAAACTCTTCCTTGCAACGCCCTCTAATTAATTAAACCATTCGCATCCTTCGAATCTTTTCACACGGGTCTCCATATCCGTACAAAGTTTGCTACTCATCTCGCCATAATTTTTACCTTGAAACCTTAAACCACCGCCCACCACCACATCCGCCACTTCTGCCATCCTATAAACCACTCAAAATATCCTGCTAATTCTCCTCCACTGACCCATAAACTTATTTTATTTTTCTCCTTCCCCCTTCCCTCTTTTTCTTCATTTTCACCCCCTCTTAGATCACTTTTTCGGCCACCTCCGGGCACCACCGCCGGTGCCACCCATCCCCTCCAACTCAAGGTGAAACCCTAGACCTTTTAAACACTTCCTTTCGAATTATTAAGAATTATTCTGCTTTTATCCTAATTTTTAATGTTATTTTGATTTTAATTATTATTATTATAATTTTTTTTATCAACTACAACCTAATTGCTAAATTTTGTTAACATGTTTGGGAGTATTCTTGAGTTAGATAAATTATTATTCTCGAATTTTAATCATTTAATGGAATTATTACATGTTTACTACTATTATTAATAATATTATTAATATTAATATTAGTAGTATAATTATTTATTTAATATTGTAATTATTTCAGGGGGGTCAAAACCTAAAATTTTAATTAGGTCTCACACCCTTGCATTTTATTACTATTATTAGCATTATTTTCTATTATTCATATTATTATGGTTCTTATTTTTACTAATTTAATATTCTTATAAGTATATATATTATTAACACTATTATTATTATCATTGAATAGTAACTTTATTATTTGGGCAGGCTTGAAAGCCCACTTTATGATTTAAGATTATTATTATTATTATTATTATTATTATTGTACTAATGTTAGTGTTATTAACAATATTTTATTTTAGTAATATTATCATCATTATTACTATTATCTTTACTAATACTATTTTGGTGAAGGGTAGAAACCCTTATATCACCACTCTTTTCGAATGAAAATAGTAATTTATTTGTATTTTCAGTAATATCTTGTATAGTTAATTATTGTGTGATATTGTTTTAATTAAAAACCAACTCTTAAAATAAGTTAGAGAATAATAAAATTTTAGGAGGGAGCCTAATTCTAGTATATTTTTATATAATAGGTGAACCCAGTCAAATTCCTCAAGTGGAATAGGAGCGTGCACCAAGACTGGTGTCGTTTTAGGTAAGGGTGTTACTAAGGCCATTTGTGTGTTTATATGCATTATGTGCTTCATATGCCATGTATTCTATGTCTATCATTACTAGTTATTTCGTATGTGGTATAAAGTGGAGTTGAAGTATGTTGGTATGAATAATTTGTGGCATGAGAATTATGTGTATATTTATGTTATTATTATTATATGATGTGGCCTTAAGACATGCATGTTAGGGTTGTAAAATAATGATGGGGAGTATAACAATGGGGTGTTAGGGTTTTGCATGAAATGATATGGTGTTAGGGTTTTGCATGAAATGGCATGGTGTTAGGGTTTGCAGAAAATGGCATGAAGTTAGGGTTTTGCATGAAATGGCATGATGTTAGGGTTTTGCATGAAATGGCATGATGTTAGGGTTTGCATGAAATGGCATGATGTTAAGGTTTGCATGGAAGCATGTCTACGTGGAGCTAGGGTTTGCATATGAATTAGGATTTGCATGGGAGTGTGGTACACGTGGACCTAGGGTTTGCATGTGAATTAGGGTGTGTATGGAAGTGTAGTTCACGTGGAGCTAGGTTTGCATGTGGATTAGCGTTTGTATAGAGCATGTCTACATGAAGTTAAAGTTTGTATGGGAGCTAGGGTTTGCATGGAAGTGTGGTTCACGTGGAGTTAGGGTTTGCATAGGAGTGTGGTTTATGTGGATTTAGGGTTTGCATGGGAGCTAGGGTTGCATGGAGTTAGTCATGCATATTTGGGCAAATGTTTGTGAATGGCAAATGTTTATGAATAAAATATTTAAGAAACTAATCTCTTAAAGTGAAAGATTATTGAGCCGGGTCTAGACCGATCCACCGGTTAGGAATAGTGGTTAGGGTTTTACCCTATGTGTGACCAATCCACCAGTTATAATAGTGGTTAGGACATGAGGTCCTAAATGTGACCAGCCCACCGGTAATAATAGTGGGGTGACTCGAGCTCAATAAATATAAACCAGAATCGTTAAAGCGCTTAAAAGATACTAAGTACTTACAGTGGAACACTATGCGAGTAGGAACCAGACCGATCCACCGGTTAGGAATAATGGTTAGGGTTTTACCCTATATGTGACCAATCCACCGGTAATAATAGTGGTTAGGGCATGATGCCCTATGTGTGACCGGCCCACCGGTTATAATAGTGGGGTGTTCTTGATTTCGCATGGATTTGATAAAAGGTATGGTGTGTATCATTTTACGATGAAAGAAATATTAAATAATTAATCTGGACCTTTTTGGGCCTTATGTGTGGACTTGTTGATTATAAGTTATGGATTTCACTTAATGCTTCTATGTATCATATGTATGGGTTGTAATTGTATATGATCATTATCCTGCATGATTTAATGTGTTATATGCCGGCCTTAGTACTCGGTTACCTTACTCAGTACGTAACGTACTGATCACCCGTTTTATGGGTGCTACTCATTCCCACGAGCAGAAGGCCCATTTGATATGTTTCAGGTAGGAGATACTTACTTTGATGCTATCGATGTCTACGGGACATTAGGAGGGGCAGAGTGATATCTGGGTTGGATCAATTTCTAGAGTGGCGTGGCCGTTGTCCTTTTTAATTTATGACTCATGTTATTTTTATTATGTTTGAGTTGCAGAAACAATTTTATTAATGTTTTTTAGTTATTATCTAAAAAAACAATAGCTGGATTTCGAATTATGTAAGACTTGTGCGTACTCTGATTCTCGTTTTTATAAATTTGAATTTGTATGGTATTATTATTAATGGTGTTTTCTTAGCCTTAGCACTTGGTACCGGAACGGTAGGAGTGAACTGATCTGGTACTAAGTGTGGCGGTAACATCCCTAGAATTTACGGGTTTTAAATTAAGTATTTTAATTACTTCCGCTTTAAAAAAAATATTTGAATATTGGGGTGTTACAAAGAGTGTGAATAAGTGGACTAGGATGACCTTAATTGATTCCTAAGTTCACCTTAGTGTTAACTTTGATTTTGGTTTGGATTTTTAATCTTATGTTCAACTTAAATAATTGGAAATAAAAGAAAAATGGTTAAGTATGAAATTGGAATTGTTGTGTATTATGTGATATTTTATGATCATATTAAGATATTAATACTTAAAGTGGAAGAACTCAAGATTTGGGAATGGTTGCTCTTTAGGGTTAGCTACCCTAGAGATGAAGTAGTAGCCCTCATCTCTAGGGTCTTGTGGTTTTGTCGGATGCCTCGGCATTTCGCCTAAGGCCCTAGTCTACTCTATAAATGACCCACAGGCCCTATAGGGGGTATCGATACTTAAGGATCATGTGTCCTAGGACAGAAGAATGTTATGTTGCTTTGTTGCATCAGTATGACCAGAGTACTTATATGTTGGGTTATAAGTTGGGAGGATATTGTGTTGCTTTAGTGCATCGGTATGACCAGTGTACTTATATATCTCAGAGTTATTATTGTATCCCCTTAAGTAATTAAAATAAAAATAATTTTTGCATAAGGATTTAAATATATCATTGTGATTTGTCGATTTGGTAGTTATCTCCGCGCACTACTTGGTTTTGTTATGCTGGTTTAATAGTTCCATTCATGCACAATTTAGATTTGGTGTATTGGTTGGTAATTTTTTCAGTGCTTTCCTTATTATATTATAAGTGGAATAGATATGGTTATTGTAAAAGGCCTTAATCATGGTTTGGTGTTTTCATTTTTTGGGACACCCTCGATATAATTGGATTAATTAAATAATTGTAATATAGTTAAGTTTGATGTTATGGACATGCGGCATATTGTATAATATGAGTTATGGTATGAATATAGCACTTAGCTATGGTATATACTATTTAACACGTTATGACATGATACTTTATGTTACCTTTTAGTGCTCCATGTGATATTTACATACTTAGTATTATATATTGGTTTACTCAATACTATTGTACTAATGGGTTCAGTTTTATAGTCCCCTACCTATTTAATGAGCAATCTTTACCTTAAAAGAGTACTTTGAGGGTATAGCTTGATGACTTTTGGTAGAGGTTGGGAGTTAGGACTATCTAGTGTCCATTCCAGCATCTTTTTATCTAGATATCTTTTGAACTCTTATGTCCCTTTATGTATTTATTTCCCTTGTCAATTGTAACTCTTTTATTTAATCTTTTGTTATCAAAATAGTTTAATATTTTAATGAAATCTTTCTCTTCTTCTTATCAATTGTTATTCTTAATTTAAGCGAATAAATTTTTTAGCATTCACACTTAGTGTAAGAAAGGTAGAGGAACTGAACTTATACAAAGTGTAGCAATAACACCCTACGTTTTTTTATAACTTCCGCAATCAACTCTTTTTAAAGAAATTTTCAAGTGCTAAAAATGGGGGTGTTACACTTAGCCACACTTTCCTGCACGGCATCCTTCTTTCCTCTCCTGACCATGTGACCTACTCCCTCATCGCCATGCGAATCCCTCACCTACCCCTCACAGCTCTTCACTACCTTCACTCTGCACCATTAGCCACCCCTACACATCGAAACATGCCCATAAAACCCCTACATCACCCCATTCTAATACCTACGCACACCTACCTCCCTTCTTCTTCTAGCCCCAAATGACCCCTGCAACACACCCCCTTCACTCTTCCTCCCCGTTTGCCAGCTCCCTTTTCCCCTTCTAACCAAACCAACCTCAATTGTTGCCTCTAACCCAACCTGCATCCACAGCTTGCCAACTTGCATGCCCTGCCATCTCTAACTTCCAACTACCTACCCTACACGCCTAAACCAAACCATCCCTCATTAGTTTCCATTTCTCATTCACCATCTCAAACCATCTATACATACATACACACACTCCTGAGTCCATATCTCCCTACTCTTCTCCTTTCTTTCTTCATTTCCTTCTTATTCTCCCTCTTCTCACCTCTCCCTACCCAGCACCACCTCCTTCATGTGACCCTCTTTTCGTGTCAACCAACACCACCAATGCAAACCTTACACCCTTTTTCCTCTGCCTTCAGCCACATAACACCAAACCACGGAGCCATACCACCCTTCTTCCTCCCTCTGCTACCTTCCCCTGTCCCTGTTTTTCTTCAACATCACCTTGCCACAACCTCACCACCACCCAACCACGTCTTCCCTTACATCATGGCTCCTTATCCTGCCTTCTTTCCCCACCCCATTTCCTTCTCCCACAACAACTCCTTAAGTAATGGCAGTTTTTTGCCATATTTTTCCTCTCCCCTTCACCGCCACCCTCTGCCCAACACCACCTACGCTACTGCCCATTCTCTATGCAACCCTCATCCCAACTCCTATATCTCACCACATCCCTGTCGTACCTCCTCCACCTCACCTCATCATTTCCATCCCCTTTCCCTCCCCCATTTCCTTCTCCTTACATCACCTCTACCATTATCGTTGCCCATATTCTCTGCAACCTCATCCAACGCCACTACACCACCACCACTACCTTCCTCTCTATCATCATTGCCACCCACCACCAGCCAGCAGCCACACCTAGCCAACCAAATCCCTAATCTTTAACCCTGTCTTCGCCTAAATGACTCATGTTGTATGAGTAGTGGCATGTGGTTCTACTAATCATAATAATAATAATAATAATAATAATAATAATTTATTTACCCATTTTTCACTCATGGACAATTTAGTAATTTTTCTATTTAACAAATATTTTTCATAAAAACTATCATTTTAGTCATAAAATATTTTTTTTATGTTTATTATACATTATTTTTGATTTGTTGAAATTTAAATCTTTTTAATTAACATGATATCTACATTCCATCTATTTTTTTGAGAAAAAATGCCCATTGTATAGAGTGTTCATGTACATTACTGGGCAGACATTTATTGCCACTATATTAAAAATAAAGTCATTCTATCATTAATTTTTTTTATTAAAAAAAGTGATATTAGAATGTTAAAAATTACTTTTTTTATTTTTACCCTCACTTATTTTTCATTATTTATACATTAAATACTTTATTTTTTTAATGAATCGTGTAAAATTAATTTTAAAATTACTTTTATTAATTTCTATAGAAATTGATAATTTTTTAATATGGAAAGAATATATATTTTTTGTTTGATAAATAGTGAAATTAATTAATATACTCAAAACATTAAATTCTAATTTAAGAAATTAATGCTTGGTACATTTCTCAGGATAAAATACTTGAAACAAATAAGAAGACAAAGGTATGTGGTACGAAAAGAGAACTAGGTAAATTGTAAAAGAAATCATATGTCAAAAGAAAGTCGGATTATTAGGGATGGCAATGGGTTTTGGATCTAACACAAATCTGCTACGCTAGCCTCACTTTTAGTTGGTATGGGTCCATAAGTTTTGGATTTGACGGATTTGGTCCGAGTTTGGGTCTATACATATTTAAATGAGTCTAAGACCCATACATGTTTTGTGTGTGTGTGTGTATTATGTTTTTCATATTTGTTGTAATTGTATTCGAGATCCTTTTTTTTTAATTTCATTTCTATGTATTTATTTTATAGACTTTATTTATAATATTTTATTTCAAAAGCATTAAAGCACTATTTAAAAAGTTAAAATAACTATTTTAAAATGTTTATCTTTTTACTTGAAGATTTTTTTAACAAAAAATACATATTAAGCTATATAAAATATAAATATATTTATATTTACATAGATTATTAAAAAAAATAAAAATAGCTGGACCCATTTAAAACTAGCTTAGGATCCGTTTACCAACTAAACTCAGTAGGTTTGGATTTGGATTTGAACTTTTGAGATACAATGGGCCGATGTGGAGTCCGAATCTAGGTAATATAAATGGGTCTGGATTTAAATCTAAACTGATCTGACCTATTGTCATCCCTATTCGACGCTTGTTGGTGTCGATCGCTTGCGAGGAACATATGTCATGGGAATGTCAACATAGATATGCTAGTGTGTGATGGCCTTTCTAGATTCCACTCACCTTTAAATTATTTCAAACTAAACATATTTAATTATAAAAATATTAATAATAATTAAAATTTTCTAAAAAGAAAATATACATTATTAATATAAATATGACCATCGATCGTTTTAAGATTTTACTATCTATCAGTAATTTGAAGGTATTATATATAATCCCACTAATAACAAAATGTTATTATTGCGCCTCAATTACTAATTGTCTTATTATATTCTATCCTAAGAATCATTCCATTAAATGACTAACTATTTTATCCAAGTTCGTTTTATGGTCTCGGTTTTGCTTTAATACTATTTGTTACACTCCAAGCATACTAGGGTCCTAGCTAGTTATCCTAAAACATTTTCGAGATTAATAACTAACTCCACATAATATTGTTATTTATTTAAACATATTTTATTTATCAACTCATATGTATTTTTTATAAAAATCTATGAGAATTATTAATATTTAAATTATTTATAGTCAAACAAGCATAACTATATAAATTTTTTTGATGTTTTATTTTTTAACAATAAAAAAAATCTCATATTAATATAGATAATTTTATTAATCCTTTTAAACCATCTCTATCAACAATTAATTTAAAAATATTACAATCCATTCGTGTAAAGACCCGTATTTGAGTAAGTATTTAGTTCATTGAGACTAGCATTTTAAGATCAGTTTTCTCAAAGACTATATTAACTTCAGAAATTTATATTTTAAATAAGAAAGAAGCAACAAGCATTTTTTCCAAACAAAAGTCACACCCTAACAACCTAGGCTTCCTCCCATCTATGCTGCTGCTTCCACGACCTGCGATATTGCTCACGGCCGGTTCCCGTTCCACCTGTCCTTTCTCCAGTGTGTTGCTTTGAATTTGTGGTAAAAATTAAATTTTTACGTACGCTTATTCTACGGTGGTACCGACTATTGTCGGCATCGCTTTACACGTTATTAGTAAATTTAATGAAGAGATTCCCCTACCAAATCATTTCTGCCTCTCACATATTCGCTTCATTCCCAATAACCAATATACAAGTCTCGGATCAGTACAAACAAAGACCTGCACTCTCTCTCTCTCTCTATATATATATATACACACACACACACACAAAACACACACACACATGCACATATTAATACTCTTAACATATATTACATCAACCAAATGAAATATGGCGACTGCGAAAATTAAGCATGCTGATGATACGGAGCTGCCTGACGTCGAAGGCGGCCACTTCGCCGCCTGCCATGATGAACCGCTTAGTAACCCTGCTGGCACAAGTTGTCCGAGTTTTATGTCCATACCTTTACTACAAAAGGTAATACTAATAGTAGTATTTATTAAGGTTGTGCCGCTTTGTTTCAAAATTACGTAAACAGATCCATTTTCATGATCCTTTTCTTTCCCTCTAGCTATAGCTTTGTTTTCTTCGTATGATTTTTTGTTGATTTGATTCTAACTAAACCAATCGGAATTTAAATGTCTTCTTGTTGTTGTCGTTATTGTTGTCGACGTTGTTGTTTTCTTTTTATTCCTTAGATAATGGTAAATAAAGATAATAATAGCCTAATCAATAATAATAAATAGTAGTAATAGTAATACTTAAAAACAATCATACTATTATGCTGATAATAGTAGTAGTAGTAGTATATAAATTAATAATAATATTCATACCATAAAAACCAGCTTATGGGTACGAGAGGTTCCATATTCGAACTCCTTTCTCCATCTCTCTGGGTATTATAACATTTTATGGTACCACTACATATATGATGATTTGTAATTGTCTATACAATTGTTTCAGTGAATCTAATGAATAATAATATTCATTAATAATAATTGTGGCAAAAATAATGCTTATTTTATTTAGTTTAAATGGTAAAATAAATGATAGCAATGATATAAATGGTTTGTTGTTGTTGTTATTATTATTATTATTATTGACATATAGTGATAATAATTATTTACTTATTATTATTTCTCAATAATAAGAGTAGTTATAATAACTATTATTGCTTTTATCAATATTAATACTAATTATTATTAGTAGTAGTATTACCTTTGTTATTTTATTACTCCCTTCATATGTAAAAACAACTCAACTTAACTTTGAATATTTGTATCAAAATGAATTTAACCTTTTTTAAATAAAGTATAATGTTCATAGTTATCCCTAATTTTCTTATTTCTACCTGTATCAAGTATACTTAAACCTGCATTCTCTCCTTAATTTTATTTTATTTTTAAGTAAAAGACAAGCATACAAGATTAGGCTTAATTAAACGTCCTCTTAAAAAAAGTATGAAAATGCCTTATACGGTATGATTGTGCTATTCTTATGTTGTTGATAATATCAATATTAATTACTAACGTATTGTTATACTGTGATTGTATTTGTATTTTATCTAATTTAAAAATGAGTAGAAGAGAGACGCGCGCTTGCTTGCTTACCCAGTCAGAGACTCATGGTTTTTAATATTGTACTAGCTACTTGCAGAGGCGATCGGTACGTTCTTCATTATGTTTATTGGCTTTGCTGCGATTGTGGTAGACAAGACCCAAGGCGAGGTGATCACGTTTCCGGGCATTTGCGTGACGTGGGGTCTAATCGTCATGGTCATGATATACTCCTTAGGTCATATCTCGGGCGCCCATTTTAATCCAGCCGTCACCATTACATTTGCCGTTCTAAGAGGCTTTCCATGGAAGGAGGTACGAGGGCTTAGGCTCCTTGCTTGCTAGTGTATACTTATTACTTAAGCCTTACTTTCCACATGCCAATAAAATTCTACCCCGGGGAGGGGGGGGGTACCAACAATTAAATTCACTTTTAAACTCAACACAAGTTCCCTAAAAATGTGTATGAGTTATTAGAAATTAAACCCTTTATTCTTAAATAGCTAGCTAGCATCATATATTGTGAGGATAAATAAATTTTGTTTATTATTTTTTTCTCAAATAATAATATATTATAATAAAAATATATAATTATTATAGTCGTATTACAAAAATAATTTTATGATAACATTATTTTTTATAATTGTGATTAATATAACTCAAAAGATATTAATATTTAAATTTTATGTAACTTCCCCTTCTTTTCTTTTGTGTAGGTACCATTCTATGTGAGCGCTCAATTGGTGGGATCATTACTAGCGAGTAGCTCTTTGAATTCAGTTTCGGATGTCACGCCTAAAGCTTTCTTTGGGACTGTCTCGTCGGTATCGCCCACTCAAGCTTTAGCCACCGAGATCCTCATCAGCTTTGTATTAATGTTTGTCATTTTCTGCACCGCGTTGGATGAAAGAGCGGTCCGTATCTGCTTGCTCCCACATATATTTAAGTGCATCATCGTCAGTTTTTTTCTTTTATTAATGTTTGACATTGTAGTATGCATATGAGGTATTTTTATATTTTTGGATAGCATATATGATTGGGAGAAAAAATATCGTCTTATTTTATATTTTTTTGTTTGCTATATATGGCACGCATGGCACAAAATATAAGGTACCAACAAGAGACACGAAATGTGCATTCCTATTTATGGTTTTTTCCTTTTATCTTATGTTTGCAGTATAACCAGATCGCTGGGGTAGTTATTGCGATGACCATTATCGTCAATTCCATCGTGGCGGGGTGAATAAACTTGCGCATCAATCTCCTTTTGCTGCTTTCACATTTTTTTTTATTTTTTGTACTGAATTAATGGCCAGTTAACTAAAAAAAATGTTTTATATATATATATATATATAGGAAAATAACCGGAGCCTCGATGAACCCTGTGAGAAGCATCGGACCGGCGATAGTGAAGCATACCTATAAAGATATATGGGTCTACGTGACGGGCCCGATTCTCGGGTGTCTAGCCGGTGGGATCACATACGATCTGATCGTACACATGGACCGATGGCTCTCTCAACTCACAAAGTGCAGATCATTTCTCACCAACTTAAGGAATCGTGATGGATCATCGGCATTGCCATCACGAGCTATTCTCCGGCAAGGTTGGCTCGCGGCGACCCTGTTTTTATCATTACACGGTTTATAATGCAACACGCATGCATTAATTATTCTGGTACGATGCGTTGAACATTATTCTGGTACGATGAATGCAACTATTTTGGTGCCAATAATAGACGGTAGGGTGCTTGAAATACCATACCCCAATCGATCCGGTGAGCCGAACCGGACCGACGAAGTTTGCCTCGGTTGGACCATGTTTGACTAGATCAATCTATAACTAGCTAGGTTCATATCTCCAGATTCCAGTACGCGCAAATGTTATAATGAGATTACATTCTCTAAAGCTTATTTTTACATCTTAAAAGATCATACACACGAGATTAACGTCAATAATATTTAGATTAGATCATCACCAATAAGGCCATATTAGATTGACACAGCAAATAATTATTTTCTTTTAATATAAAAAAATTATTAATAATTAGAAGATAATTCATGGTAATAATAGTAATATATATTTATTGATTATTATCATAAATATTTATTCAAAAATAGCAATATTATTAATAAATTTTAATTATTATTATTATTATAATTATTTGTATAATTATTAATATTATGATAGACATTAACATAATTATTACAAGTACTCGAACAACTATTGTAATAATTACTATATTTATTAATATTATTATGATATTTATTAATAATTTTAATATTAATAATATTATGATAAATATTAATATAAATATTATCACAATTATTATTATTATTATTATTATAATTACTAATAAAATTACAATAAATATCGTTATTATTATTAATAGTAATAATTTTATTAAGAGTATTATCATTATTAATCACATAATTATTAATATAGTTATTATACTAATTATTCTTATTCTTATTATTAAAATAAATGATACCATCTTTATTATAATCAGTTATTATGATATTTATTAATATTATTATAATAATTAAGAGTATCAATAATATTATAATAATTGATGCATTTTTTATTATGACAATTATTATTTATATAATTTAATAATAATTAATATTCTAATCTATGGTATTGATTAAATTAACATGAATGAGATCTAGAGAACAGGCCTTAAATAGAAATCAGACTAATCAATCTAAATATAGCGAATTAATATCATGAGTACCTAATCAATATGAATTTTAGATTAAATTCAATTAAAACGTCTACGAGTAGCTAATTACATTTGCATCAACAAATCATCGTATTCCAAATCCAATAAAATATGAGAATTTAACTAAAATTGGCTAAAATTAATATATAAGTAAGATTTTGAGATATTAAGAAGAAAATAAAATAGATAAAAGATATATATGACATTTGCAACAATGAAGGAGCTCTGACTTTGACAAATATGAAATTAAATAGAGAAGATGATCAATTTGTTAGCCTAAATTTTGAAATTAAAGAATAGTAAACAAAGAGATGAGAAGACAAGAGAAGTGGAGAACAAAGATGGAGTGATGGGTATAAGAATAGAGGATATGTAAAGTAGATAAGGAAAAGGAGATAAAAAAAACACAATGAAGATTGAAGCAAAATAAAAGCCACTAAAGAGCATTGGTTGGAGAATATGCATTGCTGTTGAAGGGAGAACTCGAGATAGATGAATGGGAAGGCATGATAGCTACTACTCAAGCACTAGATCTCAATTTATTGAAAAGGAAAGAAACCCTAACTCTTTTCCTCTTTACCTTGCAACTCCAAGACCAACCCAATGATCACAAAGTGGGGGAAATTTGTGTTTTAAGGTGTACCAAATTTGGCCAATCAAACTCATATCAATTGCACCAATGTTGTGACCCCCTAATTTCTAGAATCCAAAATATTATAAAAAATATTTTTCAGAAGCTCAAATAAAATAAAGCCAATAGCATAATACCTAATTAAGTTAGACATATCATATAATACCTCATTCCTAATTAATATTAATGATATGTAATAATGTGAAAGTGTATTATTTTTTTGTAATTAATTATAGAAATAATTGTAGAATATTTTATGGCTTATAAAATATTATTGTAATAATTACGGTTTAGCGATTAGACGTATTTTGCTTATAAAATAGTATTCATGTCTCTTAGCTTTTAAGTTACACCTGAAAAATATTATTGTAAAATTTTATTGGGTTGAAAATGAAAACTTAAAAATTTTGGTTTAAATTTATTCTTGCTTGTTATTCTTTTGAATTGTATAATTAAAATGTATAATTAAGGTATATTAGCTAAAGCTCATATCCAATGTGTGCTAACAATTCAAAATATTAAGGGGGTGTGCCGGTGGGTGTGTGTGTATAGGTTGTAAATGGGTTGATCCATAAATTATCATGATTTTAGGAATAGTTTTGACATTTATTTTTTTAATTACCTTGTAAACTTATTAGTTCACTATTAGGTTGATATTTTATCTATCAAGCCTTGTTGAAAATTTGTCAAGATTTATATGTGAGTTTAGAATATTATTTGAAGGCTTATCTTAATTTTTGTAATTTTATGATCTTATTTGAGATTTTTCTTAGTTTTAGCTTTTTCATTGATTTTTACACCCTTAAAAATAACCTATAAATCATATATTTACTATTTACCCATGAAATTCCTTCCCTACACTTACATTATAAGATTTTGCATCAATATGACCCTTTTCCCATTCATTAAACAAAAAATTTAGTTAAAGTCACTTTTTTACCCTTCATACCTACTCTCTTACAGCACCATACCTTCTCCAATTAACTTTATCATTTAAGTGTGATTCAAGCTACCTCCAATAAACTATCTCAATCCTCTCTTTGTTGATGTTTAATACTCACTCCCTTCATATGCCCCTTTTAATTTGCATTTTCATTTATTCTACCATTGGTGCAAGTGCTCTCTCCTCTCTCCTTGCTTTTCTTTGAGTTGTTGCCTAACTGTTAAAGAAAACCTCACTTATTTTTCTTACCGTAGAAAACCAAACCCTCCCCTCTCTTGGTCTTATATTTCTTTGTTTGAATTTCTTTCTCTAATCATTTATCTAGCCTCATTATATATATATATATAGTAATATTTGTGTGTATATATATATACACACACACACACATATTACTATAAGGATGTTAGATTTAGGAAAAAGTTGAAGATTTGCTCCTTCTTTCCTCCTCTCGGTATGTCTCTCAATTGATTGGGTATGGCCTCTCTTCCTTTTTCTTTTGGTTTGTTTCTTATTATTTGGTTATTTTCCTCATTGTTATTTTATTTGTTAGTTCTTATTAATGTTGTTGGGTTTTGTGTTTTAAGCAAAAGGAGGAATATTAGTTGGAGGCTAGGGTTCTTGGTGTTTCTTCATTTTTTATTTAAGTTTATTAGCTTAAAAAGGAGGTAAACCTATGTTCCTACTAAATGTGTGAAAATCATGAGGTAGCATATTAGGGTTTACTAATCATTGTACTTAAGTGTGATTTTATGCTTTATTGTAATTTAATGGAATAGATGCATGTACCATGCTAGGTTGTATTTTTCTTCAAAAATTCTAGCCATGAAATAATGTATGAGAATTCTATTATTATGTATCTTAATGTATGTATAATAGCATGATAGAATAATGTTACATATTGTAAAATATGCATACATGTTTTGTAAGGATGGTTCAACGAAGGAAATTATTATCCTTGTTGATAACTCCTTTGTTATTCTGATCTTACCATTAGATTCCTCAATAATTTACTTAAGTTTTGATATATGATCTTCTGAGATTTGAACATGTACTGGTATATTAATAAATTATTTAAGTTTTATATATTCTAGGGGTAGTCTTTTCACTTGAAATCTATAGTTTTCCAACATATATTCCTAGTATTTGTTATATTATATTGAGTATAAAAAGCATGTGAAATATTGTATACTGGATATGCATAATTAGGATTTTATGTGTTAAATGGACTTGATCGAGTGTGTTTTAGAGCCAAAATGATAATGTTGCCACTCTTATAATTTTCAACTTTTATAAGTTTATTGTAAAGTGTTTATTTTAATGCTTTGTATATATGCCATAAACTTCATTTAATTATAATAACACTTGGTATTAAAGTGAAATTTTAATAAGTAAATAACCTGTAAGGGGATTTTGGTCATTTATGACTCATTATGCCTAAATGTTGAATAAGTTGACATAGGATGAACTTATGCTCTATTTGGTTTGGGTGAATGGGGGTTAAAGAGGTGAATCAATTAATTCACTCCATTTGGGGACATATTTTGTTAACATCAACTAGGTGAATCGGGGTTAAAATTTTACATATGTTCACCCTGGTTAACCTTATTTTTGTTAACATTTGATTTTAGGGGTAATGGAGGTTAAGGTAAAAAAAATAAGCAAATCTTATGCCTATTCAAACAAAAATTCTCCCAATCTAATTTGTATCTAAGTCGATCACAATCTCGACTGATCTCCTTTGCCCTACCTTCCTCCATAATCGATCTCGACCTAGCTCTCCCTTGCCTCCTCTTGTTCTCATGTGGTTAGCAATCACTCTAATAATTTATTAATATTTGAATGAGAATATCTCAATAATTGAGAATGGCTTACTCTATGGGATTAGCTACTCTAGATATGAGATAGGAGCCCTCAATTTGGTTTTATGGTTTTGTTAAATGCCTTAGCATTTCAACCAATACCCTAGTCTACTCTAATTAGTTATTGGAAATTCTTAGAGATTATTCATACTTAATGATTAGGTCAACTAGGTAGGAGGTTATTGTGTTTTCTTGATGAGCCAGTATAATCGGTGTACTTTATATGTATCTCGGTTGTAATGTTGGAGGGTATTGTGTTCTCTTATGCGTCGGTATGACCAGTGTACTTTATACATCTCCAAGTTATCTCTTATATATCCTCGAGTAAATTAAAATTTAAGTAATCTTATATCGTGGCCTTTAGAATGTTTCGATGGTTTGGTTGTTAGTTACCTTAGTTCACTATCCCTTGATTTTATTAGTGATATTGTGGTGGGATTTTTCTTTTTTGAAATGGTTAATTATGGATTGGTGTTTCTCTTGCGGGATACCCTAGGCATGAATTGGTTTAATGGCAATATTTTAATTTTGTTGAGCATGATGATATGATGACTATGAGATCTATGGATAGATGTGTCTAAGGCATGATTATTGTATTTAGTGATCACACGTGTAATCATCATGATTATGCCATGCTTACCATATGTATACTTTCCATGTGCTATAGGTGGCATTTGCATGTTAGTATTTGTATAGTGGTTTATTCGGTATTGTTGTATTAATGGGTTCTATTTTATGGTCCCATATATATTCAATATGCAATTATGGACTTGCAGGAGTACTTTGAGGTTTTTGCTTGATGGTTAGGGCTTAGAGTTAAGAGTTAGGGCCATTTGGTGTCCACTCTGACATCTTTTGATGCGAATATCTCTTGGGTCTTATGTCTCCTTATATATTTCTTTTGTTTTGGTTGTTGTATCTTTGGGCTAATACTTTTGTAATCTCAAAACTTTGGTAATCTTGTAATGTAATATGTCTTATTTCTTTTTATGATTGTTCTTATTAATTTAAATTGATAAATATTTTAACCATATCAGTTAGTATAAGAATGGTAAATGAGACCATAATTATATTAAGTGTAACACCATGTCTTTTAAATATTTTATCTTTCATAAATAACTCATTTAAATGAAATTTTATAGTGCTAAAAATGGAACTGTTACATATCACATCTAACTAAGTTAGAGGCTAAGGTTAAAAATGGGTAAAATTAAACTAATACAAATAAATTTTAATTTAAAATTTTTAATGAAGTTGAACTCCCAAATAGGGTCTTGAAATGGCACATCTTGAAATGGATAAGTATCAATAAAAATGACCAAAAAAGGAAGAATAAACACATCCTTACTCAATCCCCAAGCAAGCTCACTATCATCACCATTCATCAATGTCACCTAAAAAAAGTGAGTGTAAAATTAGTGGGAAGTGACATATAATCCAAATATACACAATTTTATTTTCAAAATAAATTGTTCAATAAACCTAATCAAACCATTTATCAAGTATAATAATAAAACAAAGGATAAAATAATACACACACGCACGCGCGCGCGCGCGCGCACACACACACACACACACATATATATATATATATATATATATATATATATATATATATATTACACCTTCAAGGTCCACTTATGTATATAAATTTTAAAATTTAATATTCTATGATCTATTATATTAATCAACCATCCAACATATCCTTAAACATGGAAATTATAAGGAGGGAAGAGAATGATGGTGGATCCAAGGAATAACCTTTTAGTTTCTCTACTAAGGGTGATGTAGAAAAAAGTCCTCTAGTCAACCAACAAAAATAATAGTTGACCAATATATAAGTAATAAAGTCACTCCATCATCATAAATGCAACTCACGGAAAACCCCTCTAATTGGTTCAGACTGAGGATAAATACAATGAATACTAAAACATAAATCTTTATAAAAAAAAAAAAGAGCAAATAGGTTTGGGAATGCCTCTGATTGATATATTGCTTACATATTCATCACCTATAAGGGTATCATCTTGAAAGTTATATTATCCTCAATTCTCTTATCTTTTACTTTAAGTGATTAATATATTTTAATTAAAAGTGCTCACATGGCACAAAAATACACCAAAACACATAACTAAGAGTTAACCAAGTATGTATATTCATGTCCATTTTCAATGTTCCAGATTTCATTTATATAACATAAAGGGAAATAACAAAATGTTCCTTAAGATGCAAATTCCATCAAAAGGTATTATTCTTCACTTTTATCAAGAAATATTAAAATAAATAATTATATTAAAACTAAAATTCAAGACAAAATGTATTAAGTTAAGTTCAAATAAGCATAGTATAATATTTGTTAAGATAAAAGATTAAAAGTGAACCAGAGGGGAATCACACAACACACAACAAATATACATAATTGTAATATCCTAAAAAACATTGTACTTTATTATTTTACTTATTATTATTGGTTTTATAAGGATGTAATTAATACCTCCAAAATTTTGATTAATAATGATAGTGTGAGTTTAAATTTTAGTTATTACTACCTTATGTATAGCAAATAAATGATAGTTTTATTAATTAATAAAATTTTGACAAATATGGAAAATTATAAGATAATTTTTTCGATCAACATAGTTACTAAATAATATTTGACCAATGGGGTTCAATTTATTAAATTATATCTCATCATTAGTTATTTTAATAATTATCTTTTAGTCAAACCTAACCCCCATAATTATTAAAAAAAAATGGGTAATTTTCCATCAAACTCATATGAGTCGCACGTTCTTAAAAAAATGTTGTAGAAGAATAGCACAACATAGTAAGGGTTTTAGAAAAAGTGCCTCGTACAAACAAAAAGGTAATACGTCGACACGTCTGATGGATCCTACTTTTAGCTTGATCGGTAAAAGGTAACCAACGGTTCATTCCCTCGATTTCATTTGTACTTGTTAACAATAGTTACTTTGCTTTATTGCATGACTATTATATGATCGGCACTTCTCTTAATACCAATGTTACAGGTCAACCCATACCACACCTCTAATTTGATTCAATTTGTGATGTCAGCAAGCATGAGGGCAAAAAAATCAAATAATGTTTTGTGTTGAAGCATCTATTTAAGTAGGCTGAGTTTCATAAATTTTTAAGAAGACTAAAGCTCAGCTGAGATGTGTTAGACTGTTTTTGATTTGAAAAAAAAATGCAGAGAGAAAAATAAAGAAAAAAATAAAAGAAATTAATTTTTTTTCTTTATTTGATTGTTGAAAATTATTTTATAGAAATTTTTTTTAGAAAATATTTTTAATGCTTGGTTTACAAAAAAAAATCTAAAAAAAGTTGAATGTTATATATTTAATAAAAATTAAAATATTATATTAATATATGGAAATTTTTATTAAATTTATAATAAAATAATAAAAATTATATGAACTCAATACTAATTCGAAATGATTTTAGATTTAGTTCCCAAATCTAGGTCTTGACCAATTGAATATTTCATTCCTTGTTAGCCCCAAAGAGAAAAGCATAATCGAAGCTCTCCACTGATTTTCCAAACATAATTGCTTATATTGAGACTTTGAACAGTAGCTGCGAAAGAAAGTAGTATAATGCGTAATAGTACAAAGAGGTATGGATTGGAATAATTCTCATTATGTGACCACAAGAGACAGAAAAACAAACAGATGGAACTTGGAGCATGGGAAGGACGCCAAACTCATAGCTGCCTATCTGCCATAGGAGGGTACAACGAATTAGACGAAGGCTTATTGATAGGAAGCTTCGATGCCGAAGTGGATGGTTGCTCGATGTGACTATTCCGATTTGGTGGAGCCATTAGGAGCACCAGTTGAAGATGTTATAAGGGAGGTCAAAGAATGAGGACATGGGCTTAAAGGGAGGTGGATGATCTCTCGGTGAGGTAGCGTCGTCAGGGAGGATGAGGGCATAATTTTCCTCGGTTCTCAGTTTTTTTTTTTTTTTTTCCATAGTTTTGTGGTGAGGAAAATAAGTCACTATGTTTTTCCTCCACCCTTTTTACCTTATTTTCTTTCCTCCCATTATTTCTGGGCATCTAAACGCATATAAAGTGTTTTCCATCCAAGTTTTTTTCCCTTTCCTCAAGGTTTTCTTGAAACCAAACACATCCTTAGTCTTTGGTTTGGGGTTAAGCATAATTTGGGTTAAGCATTATACGTAAGAAAACGTTAGTTTCAATGGATACTCAACTTAAGTATTGGCCAAGAATATTCAAAAATGTTATATATCCAAATTCTAAATCCAAATCAAAAATCAAACTTTATTAAAAATATGTATATTAATTCACTAATTTTATATTTTATTAATAATTAAGTGATATAAATTATTAATAATACAAAATGAAAATTGTGACATACAAAATTATAAATCTTTTTTTTTTAATTTTAATAAAAAAATAATGGTGATTATAATAGAAATAATACTAATAATAAATTTATTGTATTTTTATGCCATGATTTTGTTTTATAGTAGATTATTCTTAGTTTATGTTACTTAATTATCAATAAATAACAAAATTAGTGCATTGGTATGCATATTTTAAAAAAAATAGTTTTTAGTTTGGATTTAGAATTTAGAAATACAACATTATTTGAGAATACTAGTTGAGATTATTAGCCTTTTTGTTTGACATGTTTAATTAATTATTGATGAGTCTTTAATTTTACCAGTATTAATTACAAGTTAAATAATTTGATGAACAATAACCAAGAGATCCTTAGTTGCCTTATCTATTGGTATATCCTTAGCTATGTTATCTACTTATAAACCACCTATAATACCAAATACTATTAAATATTTTAGGGGTTAGATGATTATTATTTGATAAACTATGAATAGAAAATTAATTTTCACACATAAGGTATATGTTTTGTATTTCGTTAATATTAATAATTGATCAATTCTATTATAGGATTGTCAAAGTAATAAGCTGATGTTGTGTGAATTGCATTTCATGTAACATGAATTTCAACTATATAAGTCTATATTTACATTATTTGCTTGTTGGTTTGATGTAAATAATCTTGTTTGATTGGGAAACATTACCCAAATATCTATGATTTTATATATTTAAGCCGTATGGATGATAGTTTTATTATAAATTCAAAATAAAAATGGTGTGTCATAAAATATGTTTTTTAATATGATTAGTATATAAATATTTGAATTTATAATAGTGCTGTCCTTATTATAAATATATTACATGGGGTGTATCTTAAGTTCTGTTATTTATGTTAGCACATAATTATACCATAAAATATTTTGATCCATTTTTTGGTTTAAAGCGTTGGTTGGATAATTATTTTATTTTATCTTATTTTAGCTTATGAATGGAGTAGCGATCCTAAATGGATATATTTCTATTTAATTTGGGAAAGTTATTCATTATGAAAAGTGGATAAAGTGAAGATGATTTTGTGGATTGTGTGACCTTGTGCGATTATACTTATTAAAATATCATAATTTAAAGTGAAACATAAAGTGGGATTTGGATCATTCAGATTTGGCCTCCATAAGTTTGGGATTGACAATAACCTTTCTTTTTCATTTGAGGATATCTATTTATTTGTCAATTGTATCTATTTAAGGCTTTTCATATGCTCTATATGCTTCTATGGAGCCTATTATGGAGCATGTGCACCTAAAGACATGATGATAGAGGTGGTAGGTCTTCTGACTTTTGTTATCCCCTTTAGACTATGTTCTTTGGGATGGATTAGATATGGTTTCTAATTCTTCTTGTTGTTTGTGGTAGATCTTCAAACTTTGATTTGTTAGATGACCCTTAGTTGGTTTGTCTACTTAAATAATTGGAGGTCATGATTACTTAAAGTAAAGATTAATAATTAGATATTTTTTTCATGTGGTTTCCCTATATGATCATGTGTGCAGGTGCATTGATATATATATATACATCGTTCCTTTGTAATTAAGTGTTACTTAATTCTTCTTGTAGCTACTTATTACATGCTTTAAATCGGTTGCAATGATCCATGATGTAGTTCAAATATGTTTAAATGTGGATGACATTTATGGAGGGAAAGAATGAGAATGGTGGTGATTTTTAGAGTCCTAGTTATTATTAATGACTATTTTCATAAATTCTATTTATATTAACCATTTCATTTATATTTTGCATTCAATTAGTTTTATTGAGTTTATTAGACATTGTCATTTCATTTTATTTGAATTAATAATAAAGTGTGAGATATTTTCTTATTTTAACTTGACTTAACAACTAGTGTAAGCAAAATAATTATTTCCACTTACATTATTTCTACTTCCCATTTGGTTATTAGAAGTGATATTATCATTACTTAGCCAAATAAATCCAACATTTGAGTTCATTAATTCATGACACTTACTAGATATCAACATCTAATAATCATACCATGACATATTATCAAGTCTCAACCCCTTATAAGGTATAAAGGAATCAAATACAACTTTATGACTGAAATCGATCAATCATTTTGCTACTACCAAACCCAAGTATTCCTATTAAAACTAGTCGATCGATTTGCCTAATTGATCAGCAATTCTAGAGACCAATTGATAGTTTCAACCATACCAATCAATGGGTTCAAAATGAGACCAAACTAGATAATACCATAAACAAACCATTCAATGGATTAGCCTAATTATTCGACTGTTCTAGAAACCAATCGATCGATTTATACAGAACAATTTGAACATTTATTTTAATTCAAATTTAGGCCTCAAAAGCCAACCATATCACATCCATATCATTTGAAACTTGCAAAAACTAATATTAATCATGCTCAACAACTATCCCATTTTGATTTCTAATTAATTAACGAGATACGTGCATAAAACTCATATTTTCTCATAATAACACAACTCAAGGCATGAATCACCATGAAACTACTACTATGATATGATCATATGAAGATAAAAAATTCCAAATCTATGTTAACCCACATACTAATTCACTTCATACCATAAGGCAATAATGACTTACTTATTAAAGCTCAGCAAAATCACATTAAGTAGGGACAACCCCTAACTGAAAATGCCTAAACCTCACCAAAGTGAACACTAAGGAAAGAATTCAATCATCAACATTATCCTAAATATAACACTATCTTTTTTAAGTGTAAAACAAGAAAGATTTGGAGGAAGGATTAAAAGATATGCATAATCTCAGAGGTAGAGAACATGAAGGAGAAAATGAGTAAAGGCATAAGCAAGGAAAAATAGAGGCACACAATTGTTGAGGAAAAAATGAGGACAAGAGAAGTTAAGGTTGCTAATATACCCACAAGCTAATGGGAAAATATAGGGGGAAAGGTATATAATATCAAAACCCTAATTCTACCACTTGATTTTATACATCATTAGGAAAATTTCTCAAGGAAACAAATTTGACTTCCTCTATGATCGATATGGTGATATATGAAATTTTCTGAGATAATGTGCCTCAAAAAATCTGAAACACCAAAAGGGAAAAAGGAACAAACAGGAGAGGAAAAAAAGAACTAGACATTATAGAGGTTTTCTATAACAAATTGACCATTATGATGAGACACCAAAAAGAGAGGGGATTAAGGAATAAGATGATAATGGTGGTGAAGTCATCATCCACCTTTTGTTAATTGAAATCCCTCAAATATATTTGAGGTAGGGAAAAAATATTGAATTAATGGTTATAGATTGTTAAAGATGATTTAAAAATGACTCGGATCTTGATGGCCAAGATTTTAGATTATTGGAAAAAAATATCAATTAAAATTGAATTTAAAATTCTCACAAGTCAAGCAAATCAATCAATCGGTTTCACTAGTCGATCAATGTTTTGGAACCTACTGACTAGTTATCCTAAACTAAAAACTAAGCTAAAAATGATGAATCAATTGATTGACTTATGAAACTAGTTAACTGATGTGCTAAAAAAAACCATTCTCTCCTCTTTTTCCAAACTTTTCCAAACTCTTTATAATTCAAAACTAAAATATATTTCCAAAAAAGATCAAATACCACATCATCAAGTATAATAATTCACAAACATTATAGGCATAATTTATGAGGTTTTACAGGTTATGACTGATTTAGTTTTTAAAACTATGTTTGAGACCCATGATTTTGCTTTTAAATGTGCATCTTATTGTAACACCATATCATCTTGTCATGTGCACCATTATATTTTAGCATTGACCTTCACTTGAATATCCTATATTTCATACCTTATTCATGTGTTTAATTATGTCCATATTATGAATACAAGGACCTTCCACAGACGATGAAATTGGAATATTTTATTACTTATTATACAATAACCTACAAAACTTTGGAATGGTAGTAGATGGAGAATGTCTTTTGTTTATTTGGATAGCTATGACATTTGACCCTAAAATTACTTTGCTTGTATGCCCTCACTTAAATTAAAAGACTTGTTTCTAAATCTTCAATCATGTATGAATTCTCTTTGTAAGAGATGCTACCATGTTTGCTGATGTTAATGCAATATGCACTTCATGGCCAGTTAACAAGGAAGGATGATGTTTATAGTTTTGGTGCTATGCTAATAGGTATTTTTATTTATGTTATTTGGTTCTTCTATCAATCTTTAAATTCATCCTCAAGAAAAACCATGGCATCATCCATGTTAATCTTCATGTTTTTATGGAACCTTATGTGTTTATATTATTATTATAAGATTATTTGATTTTTGTATATCCTGAGTAGCTACTTTATATATATTGGCAAATATAGGAACCAAATCTTGTATTATCGGTTGGGCTTTCTTGTTTGCATTTGTTATTAATGTTTATCATGTTCTAATTTGAGCATTAAGTTTATGGATGATGTGGACAAAAGAATATACATTAGTGTGTAGAGTATAAACTGAGTGGTTCAAGACATCACTTCAAAGCCTCCCTTCTACCATTGAGTGGGAATGAATATTTTTCTAGAGTTTAATATGGCTGGCCTTATATGATAATAAAATTTCCTAAATATAATATAGAGGCATATGTGTGATATATGGTTCTTATTGCCTATTCAAAACACATTACTCAACAACATTATTGTGATGGGTGGTTGAAATTGAGAAATTGATGGGTGTGTGTGCTTCTATTTATAAATTTCATTATCACTCTTATTTTTCATATCTACAACATAAGGAACTCATTTATGATTTATCTATGTAGTAGCATAGCACTTTGTTCTAAAGTATTTCTAAACATTATAGCACTCAACAGTAATTGTGTTTGATAAACAAACCTTCCTATTGTACTGGCTACAAGCTGGACCTCTTATTGCACACATCTTTCTCTACATTTTGTAGTGGTGGTATTTTATGTACCTTGCAATAGAAGTGTGTGGTTTCTCTTGTTGTTATGATAAATGGTTATGGCCAAAATTCATTATTGAACCTCTTGTTCACTTTGGTTTTATGATTATATGACCTTGCAAAGGAAATGAAATGTTTTCCATAGGTCTCTTCAATGAACTATCAAAGGTTCAAATATCTTATTTTTCGTTTAATTTTACTTAAAGCTATATATGGTAATAATAATGATGATAAAATTAAGGGAATATATGGTAAAAAAATTCTATTATCATAAATATTATTTACATCAATTCTTTTACATTTTTTTGTTACCAATTATTTTTGGTAAAAACTTTTTTAATGGTGAAATAGCTTTCGTAAAGATATTTTTTTCATCAAAATTTAACAACATATTTTTCATTATCAAATAGCATTCAAAATAATATTTTTTTTAATTAATAAAGGGCTTTTGCAATGACATTTTTTTTTCATTACTAAATAATTTCTACAATGATATTATTTTATTGCCAAAGATTTTTTGCAATAATATTTTTTCATTGCTAAAGGATTTTGTAATGATATTTTTTCATTACCAAAGAACTTTTGTAATGACTTTTGTTATTATAAAAAAGCTTTATCAAAGATTTTATTTATAGCCATAACTTTTTTTAAAAATTTAAAAAGATATATATTTATTATAACAAAAAATTTTTTTGCTAAAAATAAATTATTTTCTCATGACATTCTTATATTCAACGATCTTGCAACAACTTATCTCATTACAAAAAATATTTTTTGCAACAACCTCGTAATGTGGTCTAATTTTTTCTTTTAACAACAACTTTTATTATTGATAAAAACTAAGTTTTTTTTTACAGATGCAACTCAAATAATACAACGTGAGTGACAACTCAAGTGTTAGGAATACAATGATCTCACATCCATAATGAAACATAAGATATCAATACCAAACTCAAGAGAATAAGGACCACTTAAGGCATCACTATAATCACACCACACTTTATTACACTCAAGGTTCAAGTTCACAAGATTTTATTTATTAGAGATTTGTGCAAATATCCAAAACCTTTCTCAATACCAAAGCAAGGACATTGCACCAAGATATAAACATTATATATATACCCAAAAAATATAATCCAAACCTTGTGCTAAGGTATAGACTTCACGTATATACTCAACCAATATAATTCAAGCACTACACCAAGGTATGATTTCACACTTATACCCAACCAAGAACCATGTGATTATGCCAAGGTATGAATACTATGTCCATATCCAACAAAAGAAAATTACAAAGGGAATACCTCACCTACCACACATGGAAATATATGGACATTATGTCCATATCTAACCATAACAATACAAAGAGCATATGTCACCCACCACTAGGAGTGTTCAACATTTGATCTTGATAATAATAATAATAAAAAACAATCTAAGTGGTTCAAGTTCTTATATTGTATTAAAAACATGATCATTAATTGTGTTTGAACTAGAAACTCTTAAGCATTTTACCCAAAATACACACACACACACATAACATAGGGATTTCGGTCCTAACTAGTACAAGACCAATAATTCACCTCTAGTCTTGGTCTGGTTTGGTCTCTAATCCTCACTTCAAAAATTTATGCTCCTTAACAATGTTTCAATTAGGTTTTGGAATAATACACACCCCTAACCACCACACATGGAAAGATATGGATATTATGTAAATATCCAACCAAAATAATACAAAAGGCATAAATGTGATACCCCCTAAATTGAGAGAATTGGCACAAGAATTGATATGACTACTTATGTTAACATAGTATACCATCATTTGAGGATTTCACCCTCAGAACTTCACAAATAAGCATGATTGTGATGGAGAAATTTTTAGAGGCATGAACTTCCGAGAAAGTTCAAAAAAATTTCTAAAATTTTCTCAAAAATCTCGTGAGTGATGAAAAAGCGGACTAAAAGGACTCACATTAATTTATGGGGTCATCCGTTTAATCTAAAAATGCTCTAATGTAGCCTCGCAACCCTTGTGGGTCTAGAGTGCTATTAGGTATCTACCAAGTGGTCCCTATATGATGGTAATGACTTGAGGTGTTATAATGACTCTCGTACTTCACATGAACATTAATGTCAAAGGGCTAGTATAAAGACGTACCAACAAAAACACAAGGACACACACAACTATAGAAATTATTATCCATTTATCCATTTCTTAACCAAATTATTATCTAATTATTTAAAGTTAAATTCAAATCCAAAGGTCAAAAGCTAAAGTAAAGTGCATAGTCAAACCCCTAAAGTCAAATAATAAAATTATCTCATACAACCAATAGAATGATCAAGGTATAAATGAACAAACAAAACACTAATGACAATGAAACCAATGAACTAGTAAATTCAAACATGTAAAATAGCTTTACTAAAAATCTAATATACTTAAATTCAATTCATCCCATGAATTTTTTTAATCAATTCAAAACATATTCATCATGCTCGAGCTAACACAATTCAACACAAAATATATATCAAACTGAACCATCTTTTTAAAGTTGGTCGCAGTGACCTAAATATGCATCCATGGTCAACTAAGATGCGTCACATAATAATATTCATGCAAAAGCATCAAATAACTCATTGGAATACTCAAAATGATCAAGTAAGCTTAGGCATACCATCCATAGTGTTAACCTCAAAGGTTAAGCAATATCAGTATACTTATTTTGAAAATAACAAATGGATTTTTAGTATCTAATGTGTTTACTTAAGTGTGCATATTCAACAAATCAACACATACAAAAGGCACCAAGACATGAATCCAAGCATTTGATATGTCTTAGGTATGTTGTAAAGAGTTAAGTTGAGCAAAGGTCACATTTCAAACAAAAACTCTTTAAAACTCTTTGTTGAAAAATACTTGACTTGATTTCATATTATAAATCTTTTAATAAGTATTTTCCAAACAAAGTGATTGGTTCTAGTTGGATCCAGCTGACTGGTCATCAGACTGATCGACTGGTTCAGCTTAAACATAGCGATTGGTTGTGCTAAAACTAAGACAGATTGACTAGTGCATAGAATCAACCAATTGGTTTCCTTGAACCAATCAAATCGATTGGTTTAATAACCAATCCATGGGTTTCAATCTTGTAGAAACCTAGTTTGTCTCTATTTAAATACATCAACTGGTTCAAGCAAATTGATCGACTAGTTTGACCAACCAGTTCATGGGTCTCTATCTTGCAGAGACCCAGTTGCTTTTTCTTTAAACACATTAGTTGGTTATTACCGAACTGATCTACTGGTTTAACTAACTGATCTATGGGTTTCATTTCCACAGCTCTCTATTTAAACAAATCGATCAATTATTATCGAACCAGTCAACTAGTTGATAAACTGATCGACTTGTTTGACAAAAAAATCCATGGGTTTCATTTCTATAGAGATCCGATTTCTCTTTGTTTAAACACATCAGGTGGTTATTACCAAACTAATTGACCGGTTTAATAAATCAATCTGTGGGTTTCACTTCTACAAAAATCCAGGTGCTCTCTATTTAAACACATCAACTAATTATTGTCCAACAGATTGATTGGTTAACAAATCGATTGACTGGTTTGACAAAGCGATAAACATGTTTACACAATGGTAACTTTCTTTTTTGGTTGAAACATGAACATCCAACTAGTTGGAACAAACTGATCGACTAACCGTACAACTAATCGACTAGTTTCTCTAGAGCGATCAACTAGTCAACATTAAATGTTGATTTTTTGCCCGTTGGGCAAAACAAACTTTTGATAAATTGTGTCTAACAGCCATACTCAAAGGTAATCCTTGTAAATAAGGTCCCTCTACATTTATTACAAACAAATTTTTAGATCATTAATTTTGTAATTATTCTCTTACACTAAAATTATTCAATTGCTCATTTAATTTTCCAAAATCTTCATATTTCTAAGTTTTTCTTGAAAATTGTTCTTTGCTCACCTCTCTTAGCTAGAATTGTTCTCAAATTATAATATCATATAATACACCTAGCTAGATTATATCTCATTCAAAGATCAACACTTTCATATCTTTTATTTCATAAGAAACACTTGTAATCACAACCACCACTCAAAAAATCAATCAAAGGGGTTAGTGAGTATTGCCTATCATTCTTGAGAGATTCATTAAGTGAATCTAGAGAAGATACATAGGTGATGTTGTAAATTATCTCTTAAGAGGGTTATTGAGATTGTAAGGCTCATAAACCAAGAGAAAAGTAATCATTAATAAAAAACATGTCACTATTTTAAAAATCTAAAAGGGAGAACCTTTTGGAAATGGATATAAAGAGTACTTCACTCTTGAACCACTCTACATTAAGTGTAAAATTTTATTTCATCATTCCCATTCCACAAAACCCTATTCACCCCCTCTAGGGTGTTTTCATATGTTTTAAATTAAGGCTCATACATAGGTTACACATCACATATTCATGCTTAACATTATAAGCTTGCAATTACTCATGTTCACACATATGTAAGACATATAAGATATACATACTCATTATAACATCAAGATCATTATACAAAACATGATATATGCCTTAAATATACTACACAAAGTACATGATTATCAATTTCCATCTTGAAGAAACATAACGTATCAATAAAGTCATGCTGCCACCAAACCAAAAAAGAGAGATAAATAATGACTTGCCTATATCCAAATCTAGCTAAACACAAGAAGAATGGTTCACTAGCTTTAAGAATCCACCAAAAATACTCTCCTCGATCACCTTTCAAAAATCATAAGACTAAGTAATAAAACTATCTTTACCAATGTAATTAATTAAATGATTATATCTAATCAACAGAGAAAGGCAAATGAGAGTTTTCAAGAAAACATATCCAGAATATGATATTTATAAGCAACATATGTATACATTCAAAATTGAAATTTTGATCAAATCATGTTTAAGAATATTCAATTAATACATTTTTAATTACTTCTAGAAAACTAATTAAAGAAAATATTAACTTAGAAATATTCATTGTCATTAAAATAGTTTGTGTATAAGGCTCATAAATGAAGCACCAAATCAACTAACTTAGAGAGTTAGTTCAAAATGAAGAGTCAAATTAAAATCAGATTCATTTAAATTAGTCTCAATAATTAGTTACAAAAAAATATCCCTAGTGCCACTAATATCATCAAACCATATTCGGCAGATAAGGCTTTTAGCATAAAATGAAAACCGATCAAAATCAAATAATTAGTTGAAACTAATGGTTTGAAGATGCTAGTAAGATTATCTCAAATAAATCCAGAGAATGAGTTTATGTGCAAACAACCAATTTAGGATATCATTGCAAAAGTTATTTTTTTTAACTAGAAATGCAAATTGTTTGAATCAAGATAATTTTTTAAAATTAATGAGTATTGAAATGCAATTAGACTAATTAAAATATTTCATAAGCTCAATTTATAAAAAAAAAACTCAATATAAAAAAATAAAGTAAGGCAAACAACTTATTAATAATCAAATTTTCTAAATTAACCAAATTCATGTAAGATAATCTATCCTAATTGAAGATAAAGCTTAGGGAAACAAATATTAGCAACCAATTTAGTTTAACATAAGCCAAATCACATCCAACAACTCAAGGTATTGAAGAAAAGGTTGTGAGCTACCTACAAAGCTGAGCATCAAAAAGTTTAACTATAGTCTGAGATTTCAAACACAATTAATGAGCTAGAAATTACAAGATTTGATTGAGAAATAAAGGAGAAGGAAGATGATTGAAGAAGGGAAAGACTAGGTCGATCATGAAGAGAAATGAAGAAAAAAGGAGGATGTTGTTTTGTTGTTTTTAAATACACACACCCCCTATTTATACTAAAAAGAAAGTTATTGTATATATAAATATTTCTATTAACAATAAAATTATTTAACTTTAAGGCTCGCTTTTTCCCCATTATTTATACATTAAAAGCTTTGTAGTTTTTTATTAAATGATTTGAGCAACTAAGATTACTTTATTAGTTTCTAAATATATGTGAATTGTTGAAATGAATTTCCTTTGATATGGGTGGAGTACACCATGGAGCTACTTTACCTTAAAATATTAAATAAAGGGAAAAAAACTAAAAATTTGATCGTAAATTTGTGGAAGATATTTTGATGCCCGTGGAATATTTTTCTCAAATTTACTTAATTTTTTTGAGGAAAAATATATTTAATAAACATTTATAGAAATAAATAAAAAATAAGTTTCAGAAATCATGAAAACCTTAAAAATAAGCTCAAATGTATATTTTTTCAAAATTGAAATAAGAAAATATACATTAAATGTAGTGCTAGAGGTGAAAGATCAAGTTTATTTACTTCTTTTATCCCTTAAAATAATATAATGACCATTTTATATTTCCTTGTGAATCAATTGGAAGCTACATGAGTTGGGCATATACTAGAAGATCCCCCCATTCGAAATCTCCACAACACCAACCCTATGGCTGAATCATATGGGTGGTGTATTAGGTAGTTTTTCTTCATTTTTTTTAGCTAAAATCACATATATTAGTAGGCTAAGTTGTAAAATTTAATCATGCGCTCCATCTATAAGTTCCAAACAAAGAATGAAATAAGGAACAACTAGTTTTTGCTACACAGATTTTTCTCCCAACTGAGAGGTACACATTTTTAACTCTATTGTAGGAGTTTGAATTTTTATTTTTATTTTAAATTTTCCAAGATTTATCCTAAGAGTTTAAACCTTGGTTTGTTATTATGAGTATTTATTCAAGTATTTACCAAGAATCAATTTCATCTTCTCAACTCTTTCCCCGTTATACTTTAATTTTTGGTTGATCTAATCCTAATTAGACACTACTTTCTAACATAATCCAAGTTGGATATCATATACATCAACTTGGTACTAAAGCTTAGGTTGCAATAATTTGGGTTTTTTTTTTCTTCCATCACCCTTATCGAAAGCTAAACCGCACACACAAAAAAATCTAAATAAAACACCATTCCATTCAAGCCGCAACACATTTTTCCCCGCCCTTAATCGAAATCAAATTCCTTTCTTTTACCTTCTAAAATTTTCTATCTACAATGAGAGACCTTCCTTTACCAAGAGTTTTGAACCTTGAGAAGACAAATAATATAAGGAGGGATCGAGCTATTGAGTCTCTTCAAAATAATGTGATAATATTGCTTGATATCTTGGAGACTATCCTTCCTAGTTTGGACCCAAAAAACACACAAAATTACCCCCAACTCAAGACCATCATGGGGTTGGTGAGCATGATGAAAGTGAAGATGGGGAAGATTCATATTCTAGTGATTCTTCTTTGGATCTAAGGATAAGGGGGGGGGGGAAGAGGAGAGAGCTAAGATCCCAAAGTTTGAATGCAATCACAATCCTAAAGATTTTTTGGAGTGGGAGTTGAGGTATAGTAGATTGTTTGAGGCTAAGGATAATTCTAACGCCAAAGCCTTTAAGGTGGTGGTTATTAAGCTCAAATTTCATGCCTCATTATAGTGGGAGAATTTGGTTCATAATAGGAGGGAAAAAAAAGACAAAAGTTAAGTCTTGGTTGAAAATGAAGAAGTTGATGAAGGAGATATTCTTTCCTCCTTCTTTCACTCAAGAAATATATAATAAAATGTCCTCTTTGAATCAAAATCATTAAGTACAGAGGAGTACGTTAGGGATTTTGAAAAAATATCTATGAGGCTCAGTTTGGATGAACTAGAGGAGTATACCATATCTCAGTTCCTTGGTAGATTTAGGCATGATATCTCTAATAAGGTGGAAAACCTACCAAGATGAAGTGGTGTGTGATATAGTGCCAATATATGAGTTTCATTTTATTTTGGGGAGGCCATGGAAATATGATAGGAGTGTCCTACATGATGTAAGGAAGAGCACCTATTGCTTTAAGTTTTCTAAGAGGAAGATTGTACTCACTCCTTTAGTTACTAGGCCTAATCATATTGATATGAGTTGTAAAAAGTCTTTACTCATATGTGAAAATTGTTTAAATAAGGCTATAGTAAAAGGGAAGGTAATCTACTTGTTGTTATTGTTAGAGAGTAATGAGGGGAAGGATTGTATTGAACCAAGGGTTAGGAAATTTTTAGAAGATTTTGATGATGTATTCCCTATTGACCTACCTCATGTATTATCCACCCCATTAGAGGGATAGAGCACCAAACTAACTTTATACCCAATGCTATACTTCCAAATAAGGTGGCCTATAGGTTTAATCATAATGAGGACTTGGAGTTACAAAGGCAAGTAGATGAATTATTGTCTAAGGGTTACATAGGGGAGTCACTTAGCCCTTGTGTCATACCTTCCTTGCTTGTATCAAAGAAAGATGGTACCATGAGAATGTGTGATGTTAGTAGAGATATCAACAACAATACCATCAAGTATAGGTGTCCTATACCTAGACTTGACGATATGCTTGATTGTATAAATGTTGCATGCTTATTTTCCAAAATAGACCTAAGGAGTGGCTAATATCAAATAAGAATGAAAGATGGTGATGAGTGGAAAACCGCATTCAAAACCAAGGGAGGATTGTATGAGTAGATGGTTATGCCCTTTAGTTTGTCAAATGTCCCCAGTACCTTCATGAAACTTATGAATAAGGTACCTAGGCCATTTATTAGCAAAATTTTAGTAGTTTACTTTGATGACATCCTTGTGTATAGCTCTAGTAAAGAAGAACATGTAAAGCATCTCAAACTTCTATTTCTATCACTTAGAGGTTACAAGTTGAATGATAAGCTAGAAAAATGTGAGTTCTTTATACCTAGGGTTACATTTCTAGGTTTTGTGGTGTTCAAGGATGGCATAACCATGGATGAATCCAAAGTGCAAGTAATCAAGACATGGCCTACACCAACAATCCTTACACAAGTTAGATCTTTTCATGGTTTGGCTTCATTTTATAGGATGTTTATTAGGAATTTCAATATCCTACCAGCCCCTATAACCGAATACATGAAGAAGGGCGAATTCAAGTGGACTAAGGCCATGCAATAAGTCTTTGAGGTGATTACAGTGAAGTTAAGCGAAGCACCTATCCTAACATTACCCAACTTCAAAAAATTATTTGAGGTTGAGTGTGTTGTTAGTGGATTGAGCATTGGATATGTTTTACTACAAGAAGGGAAAGTGGTCACCTTTTTTTTTTTTTTACTGGAAATCACAATGGATCAAGGATGAATTATAACACATATGATAAAGAGTTCTACACTTTGGTAAAAGCTCTAGACCATTGGTCCCACTACTTGATACCCCAATAGTTTGTTCTATATATAGACCATGAGTCATTAAAGTACATCAATGGCCAACACAAGCTTAATCCAAGACATGTGAGATGGGTAGAATTCTTACAATATTTTTCCTTTTTATTCAAACATAAAAGTGGTAAAATGAATGTAGTAGCAGATACACTCTCTAGGGGGTATTGTATGCTCTCTTTGTTAGAAGCAAGAGTATTGGGGCGTGGGTGAATTCAAGAGCTCTACAAAGAAGACTAAGGCTTTGGCTACTATTTCAAGAATTAGGATAAGAAGAGAGGCTTGTTTGTCATCCAGTAAGGGTTTCTTTTCAAGAATAAAAAGCTTTGCATTCCCAAATTCTCCATCAGAGAATTACTTGTAAGGGAAGAACATGGAGGAGGACTAGTTGGACACTTCGGCATCAACAAGACCGTTAACATACTTAGTGAGCATTTTTATTGGCCCAAACTTGTGGAAGATGTACAAAGTGTAGTAACTAGATGTGTTAATTGTCAAAAGTCCAAGAGTCACTTCCACTAATGGATCTATACTCCTCTACCTATCCCACACCAACCGTGGGATCATGTGAGTATAGAATTCACTGTAGCATTACCAAAGACACAAATGCAAAATGATTCTATAAGGGTGGTGGTGGATTAGTCCTCTAAGATGGCTCGATTAGTTTCCTGACACAAGACGGATGACGCCTCTTACATAGCTAATCTATTCTTCAAGAAAATAGTTAGGTTTCATGGTATTTCCAAATCTATTATTTCAAATAGGGATACCAAGTTCCTTAGCTATTTATGAAAGAATTTGTGGAGGCTAATAGGTATCAAACTCCTATTCAGTATTGCCTACTAGTCACAAACCAATGGAAAAACTGAGGTCACCAATAGGACTCTCACCATGCTCCTCGAAAGTTTGGTTCACAAATCCTTAAAGAATTGGGACACCAAACAATCTCATGCCAAGTTTCCCTACAACCGATTAGCAACCTATGTTGGGATGAACCTTATTACTCCCATTGATATCTTACCTCTCCCCATCGAAGCCCACACCAACTTCGAAGCATAAGAAAGGGATATGGAAATGAAAATAATTTCATGAGTAGATGAGATAAAAAATCAAGAGGATCAATGAGATGTACAAGAGTAAAGCCAACAAGCACCGGAAGCAACACTTGTATGAGCCTAGAGACCTAGTTTGGCTTCACCTTAGGAAGGAATGATTTCCTTCTAAATAGAAGAACAAACTCATGCCTAGAAGCGATGGTCCTTACAAGTTCATTGAAAAGATTGGTGATAACGCATATAAGTTGGACCTACCTAAGGAAATGGAAAATATATCAAACACATTTAATGTGGGAGATTTACTTTCTTACATTCATAATGAACCCCTCGAAGATAGGGAGGCTGCTTTTCAAGAGGGAGAGGATGATGCAGGAGCATCCTCTTTTGATAATCACACTCTTACCTGTAATTTTTCCAATTTTGAGAGTCACAAAACTTTCCTCACTTGAACAAATTAATCACTCCTAAGAAAACTAACCATGAAAACCATGCAAATCTTGTTAACTTTTACCACCTTCATACAATAATACCCCACCTTTTTTAGTCCATATTTTTCGAAAGTTTTCCCACACTTTTTAGGTCCTTTTCTTTTATTATTTTAGCTCCAAAAATACCCGAAAAATGTAACCCATTCTACACCCATAATAGCCACAAAAAATAAGCCCTATTCCTTTTCTTTTATTATTTTAGCTCCAAAAATACCCCCAAAATGCAACCCATTCTGCACCCACAATAGCCACACAAAACAAGCTACAAGTCCCTCTCTAACTACATAAAAAGTCATTTTCAACAATTAGGAAGAACAATGCAAGTTTATTTGAAAGAATAAGGAAGGATATAAGACATTATTTACTTCTTTTTTCCCTTACAAGATTAAAATGACCATTGTTTCTTTCCTTGTGAATCAAGTGGCAGCTACATGAGTTGGACATATGCTAGAAGATCCCCCACATTAGAAACCTGCACAACACCTACCCCATGGCTGAATCACATAGGTAGTGTATTAGGTAGTTTTTTTTATTTGTTTTAGCTCAAATCATATGCATTAGTTGGCTAAGTTGTAACCTTTAATCCTACATTCCATCTATAAGTGCCAAACAAAGAATGAAAGAAGGAACAACTAGCTTTTGCTGCACATATTTTCTTCCAATCGAGAGCTACCCATATTCAACTCTAGTGTAGGAGTTTGAAGTTTTTTACAAAATCTTCCAAGATTTATCTTAAGAGTTTAAACCTTGGGTGGTTCTTGTGAGCATTGATTTAAGGAGTTACCAAGAGTCAATTTCATCTTCTCAAATCTCTCCCTATTGTACTATTAATGTTTGGTTGATTAATCTTAATTAGACACCATTCCTAGCATGACCCAAGTTGGATCTTATATGCATCACATGATCCCTTTCTCGACCTTGTTTGGTTTGATAAAAAAAACCACCTTCACCATTGTTCACCAATCAACACCACCCCACCATTACTGTTATTGGCCCTTCTTCTTCTTCCTCCTCCTCCTCCCCCTCATCATCATCCTACTCCTGGTCTGGTTTATTTAACTTTGTCGCAAAATTGTGGCTTGCTTCATGCCTCAACCGTTCACCATCACATCCTGCACAATCATACCCTATATGCAAGCTCTACTTGTGGTCCCTCCTGCCTACATAACCCATTCTTGGCCAACACCTCCATCACTACCCCCCATTACTTCTAGCTTCCCAAGAACCCAACACCACCTTCCCTACCCTCCCACATCACCACCATCATGCATATTCATCCCCAAGCTCGCAATCACCCATCTCCTTACCACCAAAGCCATAAATATCACCCAAACCCCATCTCCTTCCTTCTCCTCCCCTACATTCATTTTGTCCATTACACCCCCTAGGTAATGTCAAAAACTATTGTTGCTCCCTCCATTACTTTGGTTCCCTCTTCTACAAACCCATCCCTTCCTGCAACGCCTTCTACTATAGCCCTCATACCACCATCACCACCTCATAGCCACCGGCTCACCAATGAGCACCACTCCCACTAGCCTTTGCCCATTCAAACCCCTTTATTTGTCTACCCAGCTAATAAAGCCACCCAACACCTCCCTTCCACCATGCCTACCCTCCTCTTCTCCTACACTATCTTGTTGATTCCAACACTACCATCCAACCACCCTCTTCTCAACTCCACAACATCCATCTCCACCACCCAACACACCCCTTTGTGCACCCAAACTCACGTTGCCCATGCAGTGTAAGGAAAGTTTTCTTATAAATGTTGCTACCCATTTTTAATAGTCAGGGTATTTTGGTAATTATTATTAATAAAATTTTTAATATAAATTATTATTATTTTACTAGTTAAATATTAATCTAGTTAATGTGGTATTAATTTTAGGTATGAAAGTTTGATTAGCGAGGCTTAAATAATTTTAGTAGGGTACCGATAATTTGTGATTTTGCTGGAAAACATGTGACTCTTATACTTTACTAAAATGTTTTAAGTGCTACATGATAACAGATTTGGGTTTTTGTGTAAGAAATATGTTAAGCATGATTCATTATAACATAATTATATGCTTAGTATTATTAGCATAAAAAAATGAGCATGTTATCTAATGTAAAATATTTTGAGTACGAAAGTATGGATAAAATGATTTTTAAGAATATGTATGACATATACGTATAAAATGATAGGGTAGGCATGCTTAGATAAAATTATGGTATAATTATTATTGTTGTGTTTAGGGGGAAAATGGTCCTTTGGCATATTTAGTAATTTAATTACCTAATAATTGATTTAATTATGGTATTTTAGCCTTTTATGAAAAATAAATAAATAAAATGGAGTTAGTACTTGAAATGGATGATTATGTGGTAAATTTGGCCTCGAGGATATTTTGGTCATTTTTAATCTATTGTACTCAAATGTGAATAATTAAGTCTAAGATGGCCTTAGTATATTTTAATGTCGACCTCGTTATTAGCATGGTATATGGCTATCTTAAATAAATGAGAGAGTAAAATTATGGAGTATGGAAAGGTGATTTATTGTGATTTCATGTTCACCCTTATAAAACATTAATATTTAAAGTGAAAGATCATGAGATTGCAAATGGTGGCTATTTAGGGGTCACTATCCTAAAGATATGGTTTAATCCAAAAAATTTTATGTATTTTTGCTATTGTGCCTTAGTGCCCTAGCCAAACCCTATATCTTATTTTATTTAGCATTACAGACTTATAGAATTTATAGATTAGGTGTCCTTGTTAATAAGATATTATGCTACTTTCGTATGCCAATGCAACTAGGGTACTTTAGTGTCCTTGGATTGATAGTCGGTATGATACTGTATTGCTTGGTGTATCGGTATGACTAAAGTTCCTTAGTATTTTCGGGTTGATATGATCTCTTCTCGAAAAAATAAAAATAGAAATGATTATGATTGGATTTTGGGTTGGTCAGTAACAACCTTTGTGCTTATCTATGGTTTAGTAGTAGCCTATGTGCCTATGTGTAGTTTGGTAGTAGCCTTTGTGCCTCCATGTGGTTTGGTAGTAGCAACATGTGGCTCGGTAGTAGCATTTGTACATACCTATGGTTCAATAATAGCATTTATGCCTACTTGTGATGCTATGTATTTTTATTAGTTTTGTGCCTACGAGCCTATCTGTTTTGTTATGGGATTTATTGATATTGATAATGAGATATGTGACCATTGATATTGTTATGGGTTTGGGTTGATGTCGGTTCTAATCAAACTTCAAAGAGCATCCTTTGGATGTTCGGTTGGTAAGTATCAGTATTTTTTAGATGAACAAGTATGAGCAGTAGGTGGTCTTAGTGGTATTCAAGTATCATATATGGTTATTATATTTCAATCATCACATGTACAAATGTTTTATACCATGTATTGTTGTAATGCTTTATATATATTTTATGATGGTTTTTCATCTTAGTTTGGCATAGTGGGTTACTTAGTACCATTGTACTAAAGAGTTCCTTTCATGGCCCCCTACCTATTCACTAGGCAGTGGTCGTTGCACGTTAGCATACGAGTTCAGTAAAAAATTAGTAGTTTGGGTTTATACCTTAGGACTATGACGTGTCCTTTTTGTTATCTTGATTCCTGTTATTCTTAAACTCTTATGTTATTCTATACTTGTTCTTTTATTTGCGTTGTGTAACTGTTGATGTTTTTTATTTTCAAATAATGTTATCTCTAATATGAATCTAGTAATTGTGTTATTAATTTAAGTTGAGTAATGATCTTAACCTTAGCACTTGGTATAAAAATGGTAGAGGAAGCCAGACTTGTACCAAGTGTGGTATTAACACCCTTCATTTTTATTGTGTTTAGCAAATGTACTTAACTCTTTAAACAATATTTTTAATCCCTAAAAATAGGGGTGTTACAAGAAGTGTCACCCATTTGGATTCATGAGCATATTGCTCTTATGAGTGCTTTCTCTGATAAAGATGCTTAGATTTAGTAGCACTTTGTAATTTCAGTATTCCTTTGATATAGACATACTTCAGTTATTGCAATATTTGACAATTCTTTTCTATGTACAATAAGGTTTTAAAGTTAATCACACTTTGATTATAGTAAAGTTTGATATCATAAAGGATCAAGGTGGACCAATTAGAAATAGGCACGTTAAGGTTGCATTCCATGATATTTCCATACTACACATCCACATATTGATCCATGTTATGTAGTTATATCCATAACATGACCATTCAAGGTTTAGTTATTAAGAAATGTGATGAAAGCCACTTTAATTATTTACTGATGTGAATAATAGAACATATTAGCTATAGATACATTTCGTAACGACAATAATATTGAGCTCATTCAATTATTTTGCAATTTATGGCTATAAGGTCACACATATAGCCCAAGTAGGGTATTGTTGGATTATTATCCAATATTTAGCTTATATGTGAACAATATGAATTGTGTGTTTGTCTTATAAATTAAGCCCATATAAAAGTGGTCGTATTTAAGTATAAGTTATTTGGATTAAATGTATCTAATTATATGTGGACCCATATGTGTAGAGAATTTTGATGGAATTTATCTGATATAGTCACTTGTTGATTCATCAAGAATGATAACCAAAATACATATGCATGAATCCATACCGACCTATTATCTATTAGGTCATGCTTGTTTGGTCCATCAATAACCTAGAACTCCTTATATTCCTATACATATGGGTCCATACCAATTAGACATAAAGCTAAAATACTTTAAACTTGATTTTATTACTTTCATATGCGATAACTTATAGGACAACCATCAATTCGTATTGTTCACATATAAGCTCAAAATTAGATAATAATGCAACAAATTTGGGTATTCTAAATTATTGATGGATCAAACTAAAATAATATGATAAATAACAAACTAGTTATCTATATATATAAGGTCATGGTCCCTAGGTCATATTAACTTCATTATAATTTATTCCCATAAGTCATTACAGAAAAGCGGGCATGTGCATGATTTGAAAGACCATAGTACCACTCATTTGATCTCACCAAATATTGAACGGTAATTCAATCAATTCTTGCTATGGGTTCAGTTACACTTTTACACATCTATTCTGATTATTATTCTTGATGAGTCAACATGTGATCCTATCAGATAAACTATACTATATATATATTAAATTAATTTACAACTTTTATATAGAGAGTGTGTCAAATGCAATCTTTATAAATGCCCATCTTTTATATATTATCGAAAAGATGTGTATTTTGTCGGAAAAATATGTATTATTACTAGGAAATATATGTATTTATGTCCAAAATATGTACATTTTTTAAAATAAGATATGTATTATTTTAAAAGAAATTTCAATAAATTTATGAAATGTGATCGTATCCATCATATTTCCTAGAAGAATGTGTATTTGATCATAAAAGATGTGTATTTATACATAGAAGATGTGTATTAATGCATAAAAATGTGTATTTTCTAAATTATATTTAAAATAAAATTTAATAAGATTATAAAAAAATTCATCATTCATATAAAGGAAGCATAGTGCTATTGGCAACATGGTAGAGCAATTGTCCATTTGATATGAAGCTCCCTCACCCCTCTTTCACCACCTTTTGCCATTTTTTCTCAAGAGAACATATAAAAGAAAGAGGAGATATGCCTAATACCATCATCATCTTCTTAATTCTATTTTATTTTCATTGTATCATACACACTCCATATTTCCAATGGTGAAAACTGCATGAAGCGTAGGAGTGGGAAAAGACATTTTTCAGTATTATCAATTTTAGCCGAGGAGGAAAAATCTCAATGCCATTTTAAATTTAGTAAGTTAACACTTTTTTATACTTTAGCATATGTATATCTCATATATTTTTCAATAAACTTTTTTTATGATATATATATATATATATATATATATATATTGTTGTGATATTTTCAAAGTATGATAGGTTTTGATCATGATTATCATGATGTTTATATTTAATTTATTTATATCAGGTAATATGATATTATAATGTTTATTTCATTTAAAATAGAAATTTGAATTTAGATTATTATTTCTATTGAAATCTTAGAGTTCTAGATTACATACTTGATTTTATTTTAAAAAAACATGAAAAATTGATTTTTAACCTTTTTGGATGAAACAAAGCATAATTAAATCTTTGATGTCTACCTTATTGCTGCTTTGGAATTTTTTGATCACTACATATACATGGAAAGTTATGGCAAAAAAAACTGTTGATTGGTATTTCTAACAAAATTAAATTTACTAGAAAATTATCCCAACTTATAAACATCGTAGCAAATTAGATATTTGGAGTTAGGCCTATTATTGTTATGAAATTTAAGGCGTTAATGGTTAGTTTAATTTATAAAAAAAAATTGAATGTGAATATGAGTTTTGTAGCATAATATATAGCTATATTAATAAGAAGTAATCAATATTCTAGTTCTAATTAAAAAGAATAATGTTTTTTTTTGTCGGTAGATGATGATATAATGGTTGATATTGTTGGAATATTGGTAATACAGGACAGGGGATGAAAGAGAAGGATAAGAAATGTATATCTCTTGTTATGGATGATGGTAAAATGTCGTGTTTAATTGATTGATGGAGTTGATATATGGATTAGTCTTGGTTGGTCAATAAAAATGTTTTACCTAATCTAATTTGTATATTTTATGTGTGTTTAGTGTGGTTACAAAAATAAGATGCCTAAAATTAAAGTGGAAGACCGTGAGTTGGGCCTTTTTTTGGTGTTTTTCAGATATGGCTTCCTAAGGATAAATGTGTGGTTGTCATTATGTTTGGTTATTGGAATGTATGGCAATTACCATCGGTTTGTGCAATGAAAAGTAGGTGAGGCATTTAGTCTACTCTAAGGGCAGGCTAGTCTATCTTAGTTTGTGCACACTTAATGATAGGTACTTGAGGTGCAATATATTTGATGAATTTGTGGCTTTTAGTGATAACCAAGGTACTATAATTTTACAATTTAGTTGGGTTAATGGTTAAAAAAATTTGGTTTGTTAAAGATTTTAAAAACTAATTGGTTAAAGATTTTTAATAACAGTTCGGTTAACAGTTAGAGGACCAAAATTTTAGTTGATTAATAGTTATTTTATAATCTGTATTGTTGTACATTCATTGGATATATCCAATAATTGACTATATTAAGTTATTGTGGATGGTGTGGTCATATAGAAGGTTAAAAATCACAATAGCTTGCGCTTAATAGTTAGATATATATGATATTTTCTTGTATTTTTTTTTTATGAATGATAGTGATATATCAATATCTACAAGCAGCAACAATTTTTTATTCTTTTAAATTTCATTTTAACCATTAAAAACTAAAATCTAAAGTTATGGTTTGGCTTAGTTTGGTTAATTTAATTTAAAAATTATGGTTTTATTTAGTTAAGAAAAAAAATTAATAGGAAAATATGGTTTGGTTAAGCGGTTAACCACCATTAATTAAACCATGTACACTCCTATTTGGGAGTGATACTATTACTCTACATGGGTATCCTAAGAAAGGCATTTTTGTGGATGTGATATTAATTTCCTACTCAAGAGTCAAAATAAATAGGATTGATGTGACCACTTAAAATGAAGGACTAATTTGGCATATGTGTGTATGTTTACTAATGTGTTATTACTTTATTATCTTTTAACTTGCATGTTCTAATTATATGTTAAAATACAGTATTTTTTTGAAAAGTAAGATTAATAGCTATATGTTTTAGTGGTCGATAATGATTTACTTAGTTTGGTTTTGAGATTATGTTTTTTCAATGGGAGAGTAGGTGACTTATTATAGGTGGATGCCACATTAAACTATTGATTTGCATGTGGGGGACCATGTGAATAGGATAGAGATCACCATAGTGCATTTTCTTTCAATTATTTTGAGGTATTTGTATTTAATTATATACTAATTTAATAATCATTATGTAACATACTTCAATTTTGTCATTGCTTTTGATCCTATTTGTTTACCATCATGGATTTTAATTGATTAGTAATAAGGATTATTATTTTAACCATTGCATTTAGTGTAATTTGAGTAATAGGTACACAACTTATGTTAGATGTGGTGATAATGACCTTAGAAAGTGTTTCATTTCCTCATTTTTCTAATTTGTTATACAAAAAAAAACGGGAGTGTTACGCCTTTCTTCATATCTGATAGCATTGTTAGGAGATTTTGCTAGAGAACTTAAGCATTAAGCATAGACATGATGGAAAAAATAACACCATGTTTAAAATATTAATATTTGAGGACATGATTCCATAAAGCCATTGGATTTTGTATGTAATCCCAAATCACTTTCATAAGTAAAGCATAGATAGGTTCATATTACAAAAGCTCAATCCTCCCATATCTTTGCTTTGACATATAGTGCTCTATTTCACCAAATGATTTTTTATTCGACGGGCTAAAGATCTCGAAATAAAGGTTCTATTAAATCTATCAAGCTCCCCATTCACATGTTGTGGAAGCTTAGAAGATTACATAATATAGCTTGGCATCATTGATGAGATCGACTATAATAGTGTAACTCAACCAACTAAAGGAAAAAAGATTATGATTGTCATGAGGACATCCATTTGTAAACTCTATCTGTTGCTTGCGAATAAAAACCTTATTTCATTGACCCATAATGGACTTCAACCCCAAGTATTAGCCTAAGGCCAACTTGAATATGATTTCAAAGACCAAATATATTTCTGTAGCCAATATTGGAGTAAAATTAGGCGAAAAAATGATAGAAGATTTGTTAAAACTTACTTTTTGGTCGGATACCCCCTCAAATTTCTAAATGAAATCTAAGGTTAATTTGAATAGAGGTATTGTGATTTTGTACATCATAAATATATTATCTATAAAAAAACCATGTGACAACTTCAACCTACCTTTTGACATCCATAGTGGTTTCCATAATCCTATATCTACCTCATGCTTGATGATGAGAGCTAGGTAGATACATAATATGATATGATTTCCTTGTTAAATATGTTAAGATGGATGAAACTTTTTCGGACACATATCCAATCCAAATCAGTGGGATATAAAATTTATAGATATAGTGTATAATGAGCTTCACAATATTTTTCAAAAAGGCCCACCAAATCAAAAGTTTCCTTTATGAAATACCATGATAAGTGATCATACACTTTTTTAGTATCTAAGTTTAAATCCATATAATGTTTTCTTTCTTTAAAATGTCACATGATGTAGAAGGTCTTTTGCGAGATGATACTTTTTGTCTTGAGCTTGCTTTTTAAGAAGGAAATTATATCGTTCATAATCAATCAAATCCACCAAGATACTAACATCTTCCTAATATTTTTTTAACCTTGGAGGCCACATTACTTAGCCCATTTGGTCTTAAATCTCTAATTGTATAAATGTAGAATTGTATAACATATATAACACAAAAAATATTAGACCATGTTAAAATATATAGATAAATTATATTTTAATAATAAACCATATACCTAAAGTTATTAATACAACATAGTTTACTTTAATTCATATTCAATTCACATTTTAATTTATAAAACACAGAGTAGCACATCATTTAAGTCATACTTCAAGTAAAATCGTATGTTAATTAATTGGGTCACATGGAGCACAATGGAGATGTGTACTTCAAATAAGGAACTACATGCCATGATTTTATTTTTACCGCCATCTTTTGATCCTTTTACATGCCATGATTTTATCTATAATGAGGCAAATTGCATCCTACAACTACATGCACCTAGAAATTTGTATATGGTGTTATTTTGTGTTACATGCTAATTTATCTTAGATGTTATTTATTACTCTTATACTTATTAAAAGATGCACTCGCATAAAAATAATACACATCTTATAAAAAATGCTTATATTTTCCAAAAAAAATATAATTCTTTTGAATTATAAATATACACCTTACAAAATATAAGTACATATTTTACGAAATATATATATACACATTATACAACATATAAATACATATGTTACATAATAGATGCATACATGCATATATATATATATATATATAGGTGTATATATATATATATCTTACAGAATATATATAAATATTCATTTTATAAAATATGTATATACATACATATATTACAGAATATAAATTCATATAGATATACATTTGAATAAAAATGTATACTCTAAAAAGAATACATGTCTTTTATAATAAGAATGCACATATTTTATAACAAAAATACACTTTTAAATTTTACAAATTCTCTTCAAATAATAATACACATTTTTATAAAATAGATTATAAATACATTTAAATGATATGTTTTTCCTTATTATATGTGCATTTCATGGAAAAAAAATTATATAATATACACATTGTGTATGGTTGTATATAAGATAAAATAGTATACATCTTAGAACACCTACATTAAATTATAACAATCAGCACTGCATTGTAAATTTATAATGCCTATTATTTTGGGACACCAAGGGGCACCAACAAAGATGAAGAATAAGGTAGCTCAAAAATACAATGTTGTATTAATTTCAGCAACGGTGTCTCAAGGAGAAGAGAGGGATAAATATGCATCTTTTTCAATAATGGGCCTACTAGTCTCCTCCTTTCTCCTTGTCTTTGGCAAGCAACGGTAGTAAAGGTAGGAAAAATGAACCAACATCTATTGTATTTTTTTTAATTATTCAATGATAGCAATATGTAACAATAATCTTTAGTTTTTTTTAAAAAAAAAGAATGTAGTAATGATAATACAAAAAAGTCTAGAATTAATTAACATTTAAAGTAATAATTTTCACACTATCAATTTTATCTTTCACAAAACAACAAATTATATAACTACCCCAAAATATATTAATTTCTTTATTTTCCAATTTTTTTTATTTTCTAAAAATAAATTATATTTAGTTTAATTTTTTAAATCTTTTAGATAATCCAAATAATTCAAATTCAAGCTAATGTTGCAACCTAAATATACAAAATAATTACTATTATCCAAAAACTCCAAATTCTCAAAATATACAAAACATCCAATATTCTAATTTTTTAAGTATGCAACATTTTCAAGTTCCCAAAATTCATCATTTTGAAATGAGACACATTAGTCTAACTTGTTTAATTCAAATGTTCAATTCTCCCAACATCCAAATACTTCACTACAATATAATTCAAGTTTTCTAAGTATCCTAAATTCTAGGCAACATTTAGAAGTGTCAAGCCAACATGATTTTAATTCTCCAAGTATTGCTTATATGGGCAACTTTGATTTTGTAGAATATTCCATCCAATTAAATACAACACTTAGGTTGAATATCCAAACGAGGTCTAAACCCAATTATATAGTAAATAGTTTGATAAAGAATATGAAGTCTTATTTAGTGGGTGACTATACTATTCTAAGAATTTGGTTAAGCAAATTAATCATAAATGAAAAGATTTTTAGGGGAAAAAATGATGACATACTTCGAAGAATATCATGTAGGAAGTCTATAGAGATTTATGTTAATGATGAAGAATCAATTTCATCATACAAATAAACATGTTAATCATTTTATTAGTTGTTACAATCATAGTAGTCAACATAACTAGAGTAACACTAATGAGATAGATTGTAACACCCATATTTTTAACACTTAAAATTTTTATTTTATAGAGTTAAATGTGAAAGATAAAATACTAAAAACATAGGATGTTACTACCACACTTAATAAAAGTCTGATTTCCTCTACAATTTTCATATCAAGTGCTAAAGTTTCAACATTACTTAAATTAATAATACAATTATAATAAATTGAGTAGATATTATAAAGCATATAAACATCCTTTAAATAATATAAAAATGGTCAACGATTACAAAAAGTTTAAAATAAAGGAAATATAAAAGGTATAATAATCTAAGAATATCCGAATCAACATATATTAAATATGACATCGTATAGTGCTGACTCTTAACCCAAAAATACTGATATTCAAGCCAAGCTCACAAGTTAAATTACAAAATCACCGCTACCTATTAAATAAGTAGGATACCATGAAATGGAACCCATCAGTACAACAATACTGAGTAACCCACTATGCAAAACTAAACATGAACATATCATATGGAACACAAAGAATATATCACATGATAACATGGTATAAAATACTAAAATATACATGCGCTAACTAAAATATAATAACCATGTTAAATAAAAAAATATCACTCAAGTCGTATGCTCCTCATACCAACTTAATTAAAGCATAAATGAAACTTATGAACCAAGCATATAAAGGAATGCTTTAGGAAGTAATGCTTATAACCAATCTTAATCTAATTACCATAAGATCCATATTATATCTCATAAATACAATATCCATACCAATAAATTCTAAAACATCAGTGGTAGGGCAAAAATGCAACTGTTGACCACAGGTAAGCACGAAGGCTACTACTGAACCACTGGTAGGTACAAAAGATACTACCGAATTACAAGTAGGCACGTAGGCTATTATTAAACCAATCCAATAATCATTTCAAACCGATAGTATTTATTTTTATTTACTAAAAGGGAAATCATATTAATCCGAAGATACTAAGGTACTCCGGTCACACCGGCGTATTAAGGCAACATAGTATCCTAGCGACTATCAACCCAATGACACTAAAGTACCCTGGTCGCACTATCACATAAAGGAGACACAATAACCTACTAACAATGACACCTAATCTATACGTATGCATACCTCTAAAAAGTCTGCAAAGATACTAAGGCATACCACCAAAATCTAAAACCAATAGTGGGCTAAATTACATATTTATGATTGTGACTCCTAGTCACCATCCATGATCTCAAGATCTTTTACTTTAAATATTATTTTGGTAATCATAAAATTACATAATACACAATAGTTTAATTTTTATACTTAACCATTTATAATCATCTCCAATTATTTAAAGCAACCATAAATAAGGTTAAGATTAAGACCAACTAAAAAAATCTACTAAGGCAATCTTATGTTCAATTATTCACTTTTAGGTCATTTAGGTCAAAATGACTAGAATACTTTTGAGTAGGGATGTAAACGGAGCGGCTATATCCATACCCATATCCATATCCAATAAAAAAAATATACCAGTACCCAAATAGGTATCCACTAACACATCCATATCTATATTCATTGGATGTTTGTTATCCAACATATTATCTATTTACCCATCAATAGATATTATCCAGCGGATAAATCCATTTAGAATTAAGCCAAATGACAATTTTAACCTTAATTTATATTATTTTTATTTTAAAATTAAGGGCAAAAGGATAATTATATATATCAGATAAACGAGTACGGATATGGATACAGGTATAGGTATTGATACAGATATGGATATCCCATACATGTATCCATACCCAACGAGTATTTTTTGATCATCCATGTTACTATTCATATCTATTTATCAATCACCTTTTAAGTAGGGATTTCAACCAAACAGGTTTTATCCATTAGATGTGTAAATGGATACGGATAAACGGATATGAAGAAAGGGAAAAAATATCTACCGAATTTAGGTAGAATATGGGTAAGGGATCATCAAATCCGTACCTATACCCACATTCATTTATTTGATATAAAATTAAATTTTTACCCTCATATATATAACCTTAAGTATATTTTCTAAGTCTAAAAGTGAAGATATAATTAAATTTTAACAATCTAAGTATATAATTCTAACATTAAAGGATTTTTACTTTAAACGTAATGGGTTTTACCTGAAATCCGATGGATATGTAAACATATATGAATATGGATATGGAGAAGGAAAAAAATAACTGTCGGGTTTGTAGATGGATGTGGATATAAGTTTTCTTATCGGGTTTGGGTAATTGATAAGGGGTACTCAATTCATACTCGATCCCTTTCCATCCTTACATTTAAGTATCGGTCGAATTTTGGATAAAACCTGTCCCATTTACATCCCTACCCTTGAGACCATAAATATTAGATTGTTATCTATTTTAAATACTAACTCTATTTTATTAAATAATTTTCATGAAAATGATAAAATACAAGAATGAAAATACTCTAGCATGCAAATAAATTACTAGTAATGATAAATGATCATTTTGGCCCTACACATGATTTAGCATATAAAACCCTAATATGCATATCTAATTCATCCAAAATCACATATTATTATAATTAATAATAAATAATACATAGTAGGCATACTTAATAAAATAAATAACATGGTATGCTCAAAATGACCAAATTGTTTTTAGGACATACAATGATAACAATCATACTAAAAATATGCCTATGCATACTCAAACTATTATATTAAAAATTTATATTATACATAATATATCAACGATATTAAATCTATTCCGACATACTTTTGTACATATAGTATTTTTCCCAACTTAATATGATTCATTTTTCTAAATTTTGCACTAGCATTATCACGCAAAAAATTGCAACATAATAAACATGTTTAACATAATTTATAAACTAAAATCTTAATATCTATTATATGATATTTAATATTTTAGTAAGACATATGAATTATATGATTTCCAACAAAAACATAAAATATATGTAACCTACTAAGAATTTTAGGTTCCACTAATCAACCTCTTTTACCTAAAAATAAAACCAATATTAATCATATTAATATTTAACTTATAACATATCAATTAATACTAAAGTAAATAAATAAATACTAACAAAAGTACACTACTACCCAATAATAGGTTGGGAAAAGTGGAGAGATAAAACTCACGCTGCATGGGGTTGGAAACCGTGAGTCATACATGTAGGAGAGAACTTATGATGAAACAAGGAGAAGAGGGAGGGTGAGGGTACTCGCTAAGTTGGGTGGAGATACTATAACAGACCGTCACATAGGTCACTAGAACATTAATGAAAAATAAGTAAAATTTATGTGGCTAAAATATTCTACCACAGAAATTTTATGCATCACCTTCTATGGCTATAAGCTCGTAATGAAAATGTAAGCTACATATAAAGTGATCTGGTGGCTATAACTGATAAAATCTGCTATAAGTGATTGGTGAACCATATCTCGATAGTCATGGGTAGTCTCGTGACACACGTTTCAACATCCACAAATAGTCTCGTGGCGTATATTATGATAGTTATGAGTAGCCCCATAGTGCATATATCGTGAGGATTGATAGTCACAAGTAATCCCATGGCGCACGTATTGATGATGATGATGATGGTATCCATGAGTTGTCTTTTGGCATATGTATCAATGTTAATTATTATTATTAACTACCCCAACCTGGTACCTTGTGTAAACCTCATCTTAATATTAATAGTGACTAGTTATAGCATGCTTCTTAAAATGTTCCTATGAGGTCATCCATCCTTAAACTACTTAAAACCAAATACACTTAACTATACAGTTCTTCAACAATTGTTTTCCCTTAATGAATGTGCACTTTATTTATATAAATAGTTATATCAAACATTTTAATCTATATCAATTAGACATTACTTATGTTAGGTACTACATATATATAGTTTTCAAATGACCATGCATTTGTTTATATGATTACACATTTGACTCATAGTTTAAATAACATATTTTTTATAACCATAGTATTTTTTTTGGGTAAGTATAACCATAGTATATTGATATGTATGTTTGTGTGTCTCTGCATGTCTATATCTATTATTTACTATTCCAAAATTTATATAAAGATTTAATTTAGGACACAAACTGGTAATTATTTTATTTTATTTTTTATTCAAATTAGTAAAAAGTGAAAGATAGGAAATGTATTAATAATGTACTATGATTTTTTAATGACCTAGTTAATTCTTAATATATATTAATAACTTTTATACACAATTAGGCTATGATCCAAATTAATAATTAGTTCATTTTACTATTTGTTTAAAATAATCAAAGTGCTAGAATAAAAATGTAATTTATTATACATTTAACAACAACATTGTTAAATTCATTTATACTATGGTCATATTTTTATTTATTTTTGAGCTATAGCTAAAAAGGAATTAGCTTTCGCTGCATTTTTTTCTTCATATGACATCTAAGGTGAGTTAGCTAGAAAAATATTTTTTTGTTGTAAATTTGTGGCGAGTAAGCCATAAAAATTTCATTTTGTGGTATTACAACAACTTTATGGTGTTTTAGCGATTAAAATATCTTTCTATAACAAATTCATAGGAAGTTAGTTGTAAAAATATCTTTTTGTAGTAAATTTATGACAATTTAGCCACTCAAAAATTAGCCATGAGAATATCTTTTCGTGTCAAATTAGCCATGAGATTATATTTCCATCTCAATTTTGTGGCAAATTAGTACAAAAATATCTTTCTGTGACTAATGTGTGGCAAGTTAGCCATGAAATATATTTATCCGTGGACACTTTATGGTGAGTCAGCCATGAAAATATCTTTTTATTGTAAATTCATGACAAATTAGCCATAAAAGTTTTTTTTTCATGCCAAATTTTGTGGTGATTTAGCCACGAAAGAATTTTTTTAAATGACAAATTTGTGGTGAATTGGCCACAGAAAGGCTTTCTCGTGGCAATTTCTGATAAGTTAGACATGAAGTTTTTTTTTCCTTTGACTAATGCATGAGGAGTTAGTTTATCACGAAAATACTTATTTGTGGCAAATTTATGGTCACATCATCACAAAAAAATATCCATGGAAAATTAGTCACATATATATTTTTATATTGTAAAAAATTAAACATAGCCACTAAAGTTTTAATTTTTGTGGCCATGTTTACTAAAACCACAATTTCATACTTTGTATAAAAATTTGGCCACTAATTTTATTTCCTGTGGCTATTTTCATGGCCTATGACACCTTTTGTTGTAGTGAGAATGAAACTACGAGGGTAGGTAGAGGTCAAATGAGTGTGGGAGTGCTGGAGATAGGGTGCGGTGGAGAAGTTAGGCATTGGGTGGCGATAAAGAAATGATGAAGGCTCGTGTAACACCTCGAGTCAATATTATCATGCGGAGGTCACCCGGTAGCCACATAATAGCACCCTAGTCCCAAAAGGGTTGTGGGACTATCGTAGATCATTTTTGAATTGATCGGCTAATTTCATAAGTCAACATGAGTCATTTCGAAGTGATTTGTCCTTACTCACACACTTTTAGAGAAAATTTTAAAACTTTCGAAGAGGGTTACCCATCTTAATAATTACTCCATAGCAAGCACAATTAATTATGAAGTTCTTAAGACAAAATTACTAAAAGGATGGTGTACCATGTTGATATAAAGTAGGTATATCAATCCTTATAATATTCCGCTCAATTAGGGGTATTACAACTCGGTGGTGGCGATGGAGAAAATTGGGAACAGTGGTGTCAAAAAACGGAAGGGAAAGTGGAGTGCTTAGTTGCCGAGGAAATGATGATAGGGGAAGAGGTTGGTGATGTGGTTACGTGGTGAGTTAACACAACTAGGTAGGAATTGTGGTGGAGTTTGACACAACTAGACAAGAGCCACATGAAGGGCTGATGCAAAGGGGAGGTGGTTGCATGATGAGATGACATAGAAGTGGTTGGAGTGGCACGATTGTGGTGGTTACTGGTAAAAATGAAAGGGGGAAGGGGTGCTCAGTTTGGTTGGAGAAAATGGAAGTAGAAAGGATAAGGGCTGGGAGAAAAGAAGACGACGGTTGATGGTGGTGATGGTGATGATAATGGGTGATTGTGGTTTTGGTTCAAATGAAAATTAGAAGTAGAGTTTGGGAGGAAGAAGAAGGAGAAGGAAAGAAGATATATAGAGGTTGGCTAAGTAAAAATCGAACATGAAAAGGAGAGGGACTCAAGCAATATTGGTAGTTGGTGGAGTGGAGGGTTTAAACAGAGAGTGTTGTGGTGCTGTGTGTGAAAAATGGAGGGAGACAAGGGGAGTGTTTGGTGGAGGAAAACATGGCATGACAAAGGGGCTTGTGTGAGAGAGGGGCGATGGCAAGGGAGTTAGGCTAGGTTAGACTAGTAGTTGAATTATTTTACTTTTTTCAGGTTTAGTTTGGTTAGGTTAGGTTAGGGTACTCGATTAAGGGAAATAAATTAACCAATCAAGGTTGTGGTTTAAGATAAAAAGAAAAAAGAAAATTAATTGGGATAAATTATTTGGGTTATAGATTAAGGGTGAATAAAAATAATTAAGCTAGGATTTTAGGGTTAGGTTTTGAATAAAAGGCTAAATATCTAAAAATAAGGGTTATAAAGTTTTGGTATGTTACATAGTAGACTCCAAAACACATATAGATAATATATGATAAGACATAATTTCCCATTTAGCAATAAACATGTATAGAAACTTGTGAAAGATCATCCAACAATGGATGATAATAAAAGAGGGCACTAGGTAAGGTTCTACATTAAAACAAGCAAATATTTCAAAGTCAAGTATGTATAGTAATTCATTTACCATCGATATTTAAGAGACAAAAGTTCTAGAATTACGGCCTATGGACTAGAAAATAGCAAAGCAAAAGGCTAAGGGGAAGTAAAAAGTAAACAATAATTTAAATATTGACGGTCTAATAGAACTTATAATCAAAGAAGAATGCAATATTAGGGAAAATAGGAGCATGAACTGACTAGAAAAAGAAGGCAAGGGCCGAATGATGGTGGCTGAAGGAAAAAGAACTAGCTGTGACTATAATTTTTAAGGACATGACTAAAATAACGGGCCAATAATGAGTAAATCATCAAATCTTTTGTGTAACAACAACAACGATTAATTATATTAGTTTTATTTGATAGTTTATCTCTAATTTTCAATTATGTAATATTGTTGTAATGTATTTGTTTAATTGATGAATTTGGTTATGCAATATTGATGCTAAAATGCTGTGTATTTGTATCTTTATCTACTACTACCTCCATCTTAAAGTTTGAGAATAAAATTTGACCATTAATTTTTTAAAATATAATATATCATTCTATTAAAATATAATAATTATATTTGTATTAAAAAATATTTTTATAATTTATTATTATTAATATATATTAAATGATATTAATACCTAAAATTTATCATCGAAATATGAATGATAATCTTTTTAATATGGAGGGATTATTTTTTTTATATTATATTTTTTTTAAAGACAAAATTTTAAAATGACTTTTTTTTACAATCTTTATATAAATAGTCCTATAATGACCATGTGATAATTTAATATTTGATTCTCTTTTATACTTATTTGTTATGTTATTGCTGCTTCAACGAACCCACATTAGATAAATCTTATATAATATTATATCGTTTGATTTCTTTTACCATTATTGGTCAGTGTTTTTATATCAACAAATCCAAATTGAATAAATCTCATGTGATACCATATTGGTTGAATTAACTATGATATTATTGCATCAACAAATCTAAATCGAATAATTTTTTGTAATATTGTATTGTTTGATTCTTTAAACACTTATTTGTTTTGTTGTTGTCTTAAAATAAATTTGTGTTTGTAGAATAAAAAATCTTAAATATTTTATGATATAATAATAAATGTTTTCTGATAACCCTATTAAAAATTATCTTAATTTAAATGTTATTTTGATGATTATGACATCATAGTTCACACTATAAGGTATAAATTGCCCCATTCGTTGGCCGAGGGAAGGTAGAGTGGGAGCTTGAAACTCTATATCTATGTTCTGCCTATAGAAAACGTATGAAAACAAAGCGAAAAAGAACAAAGAAAAGAAAAATATATTAAAACCAGTGACTCATACTCGATAGTGATGGAGACTCTCTTACTCTCACAGCTCAGTGCTCTGTAAACCAAAGTTCTCTCTCCATTTTTTAAACATCGCCGGCGTCCTCGGTCAGTCGCACCGGTCTGATCGTCAATTCCTGTATTTCAGTCAGCGCATGAATTCGCTAGAGTAGATATCCTACTTCTTCCCTCTCACAGTCCCTTCTCTGCTTGAGAACCCTAACTAGTTTATTGACACAGAGAGAGAGAGAGAGAGAGAGAGAGAGTCAAGCCCGACGAGGAGGCAATGGGAGATCAATTGGAGAGGTTAGGATCAGAAGCAGCGACATCAGAAGCTCTTGCTTCATCAATCAAAGAAGACTTATGTATGGATATCGATCCTCCATTTAGAGAGAACAGCGCAACCGCTGAAGATTGGAGGAAAGCGTTAAGCAAAGTGGTTCCAGCTGTGGTCGTACTTCGAACAACTGCGTGTCGTGCATTTGATACTGAATCTGCTGGTGCGAGTTATGCTACTGGTTTTGTTGTTGATAAACGGAGGGGAATTATACTCACTAATCGTCATGTTGTCAAGCCTGGCAAGTGAATCTGTTTGTTTGGAGCTCTGTTTTGGAAAATGCTGGATAAATTGGCTTTTCGATCGGTTATGGTTCTTCTCTAATTTGAATTGACTTGTGTTGTAGGACCCGTGGTGGCGGAAGCTATGTTCTTGAATCGTGAAGAAGTTCCTGTTTATGCAATTTATAGAGATCCGGTGAGTTAATTGTATTTTTGGCTTGCCATTTGTGATGATGATTGATATGATTATTTTGTATCATCTGAATTAGATTTAAGTTCGCGTGGTGTAACTGTTTATGCCGCTCCATTTTTTGCTTGAACTTTTATGTGACGGCTCTTGTTTGTGGGTGGGTGGAGGGGGATGCTTCGGTTTCTGAGGCGATTGCTTCGTTCATCTTGTGCATATCTTTCTTAACTCGATCAGCATTAGTCTTGGTGTAGCCTTGGCGATGTTGTTGCTTCGGTCAAACAATATCAGCTGTTGCATGAATTATGAAGATTGTAGAAACATCCATTTCTTGTTGCAAAACTTTACCCAGGCAATGAGAAATAAACTGAGAATTATGAAGCACATTATCAGTTTTGTTGCTCCCTTTTTATTATCTGAAACATCATCAGAAGTTCAAAATCATAACTACTGAAATTTCGTCCCTCACTGTGTACTGAGTGAGAATGGTGTAGATAATTATGAGTCTGCTCTGCATTTATTGTGTTGAGGTCGCCTGAAAAAGCTTGGTGGCGTGGATCCTTTAGCTAGAGATGATACGGATGGTAGATATCTAATGAAATATTTTAGGAAGTGGTATTTAGCTATTTTCTTTTCAGGTTTTATCAATATCATATCTAATTATCTTATTATTAGTTTTATCTTTTAAATTTCAATTTTATCCTTTAGCCCAGTATTTCAGCCTTAACCCAGTAATCATTTTATTCAGATTCTAATGAGCAATAATCGAAATTAATAAAAGTTCTCTTGTCTTCTTTTCCCGTGCTTCGTGCTTCCGCCAATCTCTCTTCCCTCAAATCTCTCTTCTTCTTCTTGTCCTACATCAAATTTGTTATCAAAGCTCTAATTTCGTTCCCCACAACTTTTGCTGCTGCAAATCTTGTACAAAATACAGCCCTAATTTGTCCCCTAGACCCTAGCTGCCGAAGATTCCCAAGTCATGCTCCAGATCGTCCAATTAACCACAAATTCAGTCAAATTGCAACCACTCAACACCTAATCCCTCAATTAATCTCTATTAAACTTGAATCGAAGTTCGTTAAGTTCAAAACCCTAGCTTCAACCGGTCACAACCAAATAGATGTTCGTTTCAATTGATCCCAATAATTTCTCAATTTGAGTTTCAAACAACCAATTAAACCTTAATCGAACCTTAATTGAACCAATTATAGTCCCGATTGGGTGGTTTGAAACCCAAGCTCTAACCTTAGACATTAAAAATAACCACAAGCATCTCCTAATTTGTTGTGCTTCAGTTGTCCGTGACTGTTGCCGATGCTCGCCCTGTTCTCATCAGTAACCACCAGTGGCTTACGTTCCTATTCGTCGGTGGTTGGCCGTGGCAGCAAAGATAGCATGCTGCTACTACAATCTAGTTTAGCCTTGGTCGAAGTTTAGTCGTGCTTTAGCACCATGAGGTATAACTAGTGGCTTTCTTTTGCTTTTTGCCTATTATGTTTCTTTCATATTCAAGTTGCATTAATATTCTTTTGTAGGCTAGCAATAAATTGTTTAGGTCTGATTCCTTTATCCCACACCAAAAAAAAATAAAAAATCTACGACCTTTTTCTACCAAAAAAAAAAAACTCACAATTTTTTGTCTTTTCTTGTTACTAGTAGTGATTTATTTTTTGTATTTATTTTTTGCAATTTAAGTCTCTTCAGTGTTATTTTACATATCACAATGAGTACATGCAAAAGTACTAGTTAAGAAATTGACCCCCATCCACTTCTCATAGTAGTCATAACTACGATATCCTTGTTATTTATGTTCATGTTCTAAAGGGGTAAGTATCCCAGTTGTGCAATTCTTAAGAAGATTTAAAACACCAACTTGATCAAGTTAATCAGACTTTAAAGCAATTGAGCAAACTGCCTATAGCCTAGAAGAGTCAAATAGGAATAACTAAGTGTTTCCACAATCAGTAGGGTCTGTCCATGACCAAAATTTTATACCCCCATATCAATTGGGAATTTTACCAAATCCCACTAATTATGCACTTAGACACAAGTCAACTTCACGCACTCCTCATTATGGACCCCTTGCTTGGCATGTGCATTATAGGTCTTTCAATGAAGGGAATTCCCATACCCTATATGGCACATTTGAAGCATCTAGGCTTGCATATGATTTTCCTCCTAGGCATTCATCAATAGGTGTGAAAGGTTTGCTAGGCATGATAGACATTCACCTCCTAGGTTTAGTCGCAATGAGCACATTGATCTCACAATAAAGGTCAAAGTAGAGGCACCCGAATATGATGGCACATGAAATCCTAACAAATTCCTTTATTGTGTTGAGGGTATGGAAGATTATTTTGAGTGGTATGGGATGTCTGATATTGAGCATGTTCGATTTGTTAAATTGAAGTTAACAAGACGTGCTAAGAAATATTGGAGTAAGGTGGTTAGAAACATTGAGCGCCTTCATTATCCATCTGTTGTCCAATGGGAGGTCAAGAAACAAAAGTTTAAGGATAAATACTTAACCACCTTCCATAGGACTCAACTAATAGGTCAACTCCTTAACCTTAAGCAATCCACATCCTTTGTGTTAGAGTACATGACTCGTATTGTTGAGTTATTGCTTAGGTTTGAAGTAAAAGAAGAGTCTGTCCTATCCTTGAGGAGGTTCATTAATGATCTTTTGTTTGACATTAAGCAAGAGGCTGGCATGCATCCCCCTAACTTTCTGGAAGAGGGTTTTCAAAAAGCCTTGGAGGTAGAGAAACATTCAAGTTCACTCAGCGTTAGAGACCCACTTTTTAGTGCAACTTTAGGAGTTGGGAGCCTAGGTATAATCCTTCGAAGCCTAGTAATTCTTCTAGCTAATCCCCTCCCACTATTTCATTCCATAATGCCTCTAGCTCCACCAAATCTGCTAATTCTTATGTTCGATCTAATATCCAATATTACTATGATAAAGCGAGAGGGCATACAGCTTCCCAGTGCCCAAATAAGACCTTAGCCATAGAATGTAAGCCTTATGTTGAGAATGAGGAGCAAATAGTAGATTTTGAGGAATATTTTGTTAATGATGAGCCTTGTAAAGAGGATTTGGTGGAAGAGCACCTTAATATTGTTCAATATGTTATGACTAGAGTGAGAAAAGATGATGACTGGAAACGGCGCTATCTTTCATTTTTGAATCTCGTTGCAATGGTAGGAGTGCAAAGTTGGTCATTGGTGGAGGGAGTAACCTTAATGTTATTTTAGTTGATGCCCTACATCGGTTTAAAATTAAACCTGAGCCGTACCTCAAGCCTTTTAAAGTAGTTTGGATGAATAAGACCACATTACCTGTTACTTAGAGATGTTGTGTCCCTATTCATTTGGGTAACTATAAGGATGATGTGTTCTAAGATGTATTACCTATGGATGTGAATCATTCTTTTAGGATGTCCTTGGTCATATGACATGAATGTGACTAACTTTTGTAGGGACAACAACTACTCTTTTAAGTTTCAATGTAAACTTATTACATTTCATCCAGCCAAGCCTGAAGAAATGCACCCTAGAGTGCCCTCCAAACCTACCCCCTAAGTTTCTACTCAAAAGAGTCTTCACCTCTTAACTCATAGCTCTTTTGTGAAAGCCATACTTGAATGGGGTTTTTTCATAGCTCTTTTGGCTAAAGAGGCTTTTGTTGGATTATCTTTCCCTTCTTCTATCCCTAGTGAAGTAACATCCTTGTTGAATAGGCATCTATTTTTCATGCTAATGTTATTTGTGATGAGTTGTCTAGTGATTTGCCACCTATGTGGGATATCCAACATGCTATTGCATTGATTTAGTCCCTGGTTCTCAACTCCCCTACCTTCCCTACTATAGGCTGAGCTTAGTTGTGAGAGCTGAATACGATAGGTAGGTGGAGTTATTAGCTAAGGTATTTATTTGCTATAGCATGATCCCATGAGGGCTCCAATCTTGCGAATGTGTGTAGATAGTTGGGCCATTAATAAAATCATCATTAAACATGTGTTTCCTATTCCCTTTGTTGATGATATGTTAGATCTATTAGCTGGCTCATGTTGGTACACTAAGATCAATCTATGTAGTGGTTATCACAGAATCTGGTAAGACCTGATTTTGGAGTGTCATTTTCTGCATTCTTTGATTCCATGATTGTGCATTTGGGGGGATGATTTCTCTTGGGATCCATTGAGAAATGTTAATCCCAAGGAAGAGCGAAGAGAGAGAGAGGGGAGTCAAACGGAGAGAGGGAGGATGACTAGAGAGCATGCGCATGTGTAGGGAGTCCGAGGAATCAACAATGCGCTATTTTGACATGTCTCATTAATGAATAGGGAGGGTGTTATATAGCCGGATGGGCCTGCTCCCTTCCCTTGGCAAAACCCTATTTATAGATAATAACTAGGTAACAAAATATCATTGATTAGTCAAATATGAATATCCCTAACTTCTAGGATAATAGCTATCTATATTAGTTATAGAAATCCGTAACTAATAAAATAACTAGTATTTGTAATAGTAACTAGTAGACAAAAGAATATCTTTATTGAAGACCTTATTAATATATTCCTAATATATGTGAGCCTTTTTGGGGTGGGGCCTTCGGAAAATCAAAATGGCCTTCTTGTGGCCATTTACCAGATCAAAATCTGAATTAGGGCAGGAGATGACCCACGGGTGGAAGACAACATTCGAAACTTAGGATGGCCTTTTGGTCTATCTAATGCCCCTAGCACATTTACAAGGGTTATGGCATACATCCTCCAACCTTACATAGGCAAATTCTTGGTGGTGTATTTTGATGATATCCTAGTATATAGGAGGTCAAAGGAGAAACACATAGAGCAAAGGTTCACCAAATTTTATGCCAATCTAAAGAAGTGTCAATTTTTGCGATCTGTGGTTATCTTCTTGGGGTATACTATATGTGGTCCGAGAGTAGTTGCTGATATATATAAGGTGAAAGCAATTAAGGAATGGCCTAAGCCAAAAGTTTGTAGCTTTCAGGGTCTTGCTTCTTTTTTAGGAGATTTATAAGGGATATAGTACCATCACAACTCCCATCATCGATTGCCTTAATGAGAGTCTGTTCGGACCCCTAAGGTTGCTAAAGCTTTTGCTGAGATAAAGGAAAAGTTGTTTACCGTTCCAGTTCTTAGTCAGCTTGTTTCCCATAAAGTTACTTGTGATGCCTTAGGATTTGGGATAGTTGGAGTGTTGAGTTAGGAAGACCCGACCACCCTATAGCCTTCTTTAGTGATAAATTAAATCCTTCTTGACAGAGATATGTTGTTTATGAAAAGGTGCTTTATTCCTTAGTTCAGTCTCTTTGTTATTAGAGGTACTATCTTCTTCCCTAAGAGTTTGTTCTATACTCAGATTATGATGTCCTCAGATACTTAAAAAGTCAAAGCCATTCGAACCCTAAAAATGTTTCATGGGTTGAATTCCTTAACGAGTACACTTTTGGGCTTAAACATAAGTTTGGCATAGAAAATAAAGTAACTGATGCTCTTAGTCATATGGTTCTTTCCCTTTCGATTATGTGTACTCACTACTCAGATAGTTGGGTTTGATCCAATGAAGGATGGGTATCCTACTTGTCTTGATTTTGGTCCTATCTAAAACAAGGTTAGCAATGGTAACTGTCAAGAGTTTGTTGCTTTTGTCATCAATGAGGTTTATCTTTTTCGGGCCACTAAATTATGTACCCCCGCTCCTCTTTTTGAGAATTCTTAGTTTGGGAAGGATTAGAGACCACTTTGGTAAGGATAAAACTATTGCCCTAGTTGAGGATATGTGCTATTGTCCATCATTAAAAAGGGAGTCACTAGGGTTGTTTTGCAATGTTGAACATGCCAATTAGCTAAGGTTTGGATGCATTACACTGGATTATACATCCCATTACCTGTTCCACATGAGCCTTAGAAAGATGTAAGTTTGGATTTTGTTCTTTGATTGTCAAGAATGGCTTGAGGGCATGTTTCTATTCTTGTCATAGGTTTTCTAAAATGACGCATTTCATTGCATGTAGCAAAACTTATGATGCATCTCATGTAGCTAAGCTAATTTTTTTAGAAGTTGTGAAGTTGCATGGTTGATGAAGTTCATAGTGTTTGATAGGGATGTTAAGTTTGTGAGTCATTTTTGAAGAACACTTTGGAGGTCGTGTGGGACACACTTAAGCTGAGGTTGTCAATAGAAGTCTAGGTGAATTGCTTAGATGTGTGATAGGAGATAAACCGGGTAATTGGGATTTGACCTTGCCTATAGTTGAGTTTGCTTATAATAATTATGTAAATTGATCTATCGGAAAAAGTTCTTTTGAGATCGTGCATGGTTATTCACCTCATGCCCCTATTGATCTTGCTCCACTTCCTCTTTCTGCTTGCGTCTCAATCTGCCAACACCTTTGCTAAACACATTTGAGATTTACACACCGAGGTTAGGTAGAAAATTGTTTTAAATAATGCATATTGTAAATTATTTGCTGATGTGCATAGACGAACCAGGATTTTAACATTGGTGACTATGTTATAGTTTGCATTTGGCCAGATTGCCTACAAAAACACCATAAAAAAACTCCATGCCCGTGCCATTGGCCCTTTCCGTATCAAGAAAAAATTTGGACTTAAATGCATATTTACTCGATTTGCCTAATCACTTGAATATTATTCCAGTTTTTAATGTGGAGTATCACTTGACAGAGACAACTTTGTGCGTCCTAGTTGTGCTTCTAGCTCTCTTGCAGATGGTCGTGCACCCATATATCCACTGCTACAAGCTGATGATGATTGTGGGTGTTTTGGATGATGAGATTGTTGCTTCCCCTACTGGAGGTTTCAGGCATTACCTTTTTCAATGGAAGGGTTGCCCAGACATTGACACGACTTGGGTCGGTTAAGATGAGTTTAGAGTGATTGACCTCGCACTTTTGGAGGAGTATTTGCAGTCAAACTCTCCGGAGTCAAGCTCTTTCCAACCTGGGGTAAATCCTGGGGGAAATGACGTAGATCCTTTAGCTAAGGATGATAAGCATTAGCCCAGTAGCCATTGTATTCAGATTTACTAATATTCAAGCATTAGCCCAGTAACCATTGTATTCAGATTCTAAGGAACATTAATCGAGCTTAATAAGAGTTCTCCTGTCTTCTCTTCCTGTGCTTCCCTGCCTCTTCCCATCGGTCATCTTCTCTCTCTGCCCTCTAATCCCTCTCTTTGTCTTCTTGTTCTACATCACTTGGTGTCTGAACATCTAACTGAAGATTTGCTCATTTTGTTGGTTGTTTCTTGAGCTGATCAATAGACATTCTGTTTAGGCAATCTGGATATAGTCTCGCATCTTCTGTTGTATGGTAGTTAAAAGCTTAGTTTCCTTCACAAAACCTTGTTTATTTCTTTATCTTATAATTTTTAACGCATCCAGTTGAGTTCTCGGCTTGCACCAATAGCTAAACCATGTCAATCTTATCTAGAGTTGTACATGCGAATTTGTTTTCTTGTTGTGTGCTAACTTGTCCTTGAATACCCCCCCCCCAATGTGTGCATATTTATCTTTGCACATTCTGAATATTACAGATCTCATATGCTTTTCCCATAGGTACATGATTTTGGTTTTTTCCGCTACGATCCTAAAGCCATTCAGTTTCTCACTTATGAAGAGATACCCCTTGCCCCTGAGGCTGCCTGTGTTGGACTGGAGATTAGAGTTGTTGGCAATGACAGTGGAGAAAAGGTGTGTGTCAGTTAAGCTGTCTCTCTTGAAATTTCAATTTGCATCTTTTTTCTGACACTGAGTCTGGATGGGAGACACTGAATCTTTGCTTCTATCATAGAAGAAATTCTTAATTATCTGGCTTATTAGCTGTGTAATTTTTTCTCCTGAATTAGAATTTTCACTGTTCTGTTTCACTTTATTAGTGCAAATTGATGCTAACACTTGGCAAAGGTTCATGTATTATTCGATGTTAGATTATTTTGCTGAGGAACTTCCTTGGAGTTATCAAATTTAATGAAGCCATTTATTATCTGTACATGCTTTACGCTTCTTGCTCGTATATTAATATTTAGTTTGTTGATTTGAGGGTTGGCTCTTTTTAATCTTGCATTATTTTTCTCAAAGAGGACACGGATGGAGTTGTTTTTATTTGATGGTGTAATTGTGCAATTATTTCTGGCATATGTTTGGATTTTTATTTTATTTTATTTTGCACTCTTCATGCCATTTGTTGATCTGGTCTTGATTTTATTTGTCTCTAATTTTGCTGATACTAGTATGTGTTGATATAGATGCACGTCATTATAAAAGTTCTCTTACCTATATTTTTTGTTGATTTGTTTGTTATTTTTCAGGTCTCTATTTTGGCTGGTACTATAGCACGACTTGATAGAGATGCACCTCATTACAGAAAGTATGTGGTATTTTCTTTTTAAATATTTTTTTATGGCATTATCCTTGTGGTAAATTCTGATATTCTTTCATTTTCAACTGACATCATCCTGGATACTGTGATCATTTCTTAGTTGGTTCATAAGTTAATGTTAGTCTTGCGCAATGATACTTGGTTCATAAGTTATTGTAAGTCTTGACACAATGATAGTTGGTTCATAAGTTATTGCAAGCCTTGACAAGTGTGACGAAATTGATGAACTTGCTACGTCAGGATCAAGGTGCAAAATTGTCAAAAGTAGGGGGAAAAAAAAAGAGAGGCCGAGGTGATGTTGGTCCATATCAGTTACAATATGGTCGGAAGTGAACACTTTTTCATTTTCTTTTTCAGTGTTGATAAATATGTTTGAAGCACAATGTGTCCAAGTTTTGGCCAATCAAATACTTAGCTTCTATTCAACAGTGTTTAACTGCTTCCCTGCCCTTTCATTTACAGGGATGGATATAACGATTTCAATACATTTTACATGCAAGTAAGTTGCTAGATCTTTGTGCTATCCATGGCTTACTGGATTGTTTTTGCATATCCATTTATTGGCAAGCTCAAATAGTCCTCTTCCTTTCCCACCCTAACCTTGATATGAGCAAAATCTGCACCCTAGTATCTTCAAACGAAACAAGACACCATCTGAGCTGATGGACACCTACATCATGCACTGTAAATTACTGTCCTTATCCATGGGAGAAGCAAGTTCTGTTTACTTCATTAGAATTTAGAGTTCAGATAGATTATATATTTATTCACTTGTTCACGAAATGAGTTATTAGTATATGTTCAAAATGAACTGTGAAAGCTTGGATATGAGTGTCCTGTTTACATCTTTCTTTGTGTTTTGCTGCTTCTTCAGGCAGCATCTGGAACCAAAGGTGGTTCAAGTGGTTCTCCAGTCATTGATTGGCAAGGTCAGGCTGTTGCTTTGAATGCTGGAAGCAAGTCATCAAGTGCCTCTGCATTCTTTTTACCCTTGGAACGGGTGAGTAGCCTTTTTGTTATCTTGACAATGCTAATATATGCCACTTAATCTTACTACATATAAACTTCAATACCATAGGCTATTTGTGTACATGGATGCTACAGGCTTTCACTTCTCTTCTTCTTACTTATAATTGTAGAGGCTACAATTGATAAGTGAAAAAGAAAAGAGGGAGAAATAATAGTTTGAATAAGACTACAGCGATTAACTGAAAACCTAGATAGTACTTGGGCATGGTATTGTAGAAAATGATCCATCACGCTAATGTGATTCTCTTTGACCTTTTGGTCTCTCTTGAGGCCTGAAACAATCCTTAGTACTTCCTTCGATGTAGCCGCAATGGGAAAGCATTGGCTGTAGCGACATTGCCTTATGTTTTTTAGGCTGAATTTCATCAGGCTTGCTGTTGACTTGCTATTATCAAGATGTGGTGAGCAGAATGGTTTTATCTGACCTCCTCTTTTGGTGAATAAGCTGAGTGAATTGGCCTGTGAATTATATGTTTTGCTTGTCACTTGGAGTTGAATGTTAAGTATTACACCCTCCGTCCTGTAATAATAGGCTAGGTTTCTAGTGTCCTTTGTTCCAAAATATAGTATTGTTTCTATATTTATTCTCTATAATACCCTCAATAATTTGCAATGAAAACATTACTTTCTCTAAAATAATTAATGTTACTGGAGGTAAATATGGAAAATATATAATAAAATGTGTTACAAACATACTATCAATATATGTATACAAATTTAAATAAGCTGATTTTTATGGGACGGAGGGAGTATATATTATTCCTTCTTTTTCTATTGAAAAATTGTGGCATTACTTAACTGTGTGCTCTTGTTCTGAGATCTTCAGGTTGTTAGGGCGCTGCACTTTCTCCAGGAAGGTAAAGATTTGTCACCAGAAAAATGGGCAGCAGTTTCCATTCCTCGTGGCACGCTTCAGGTCTGTCAATTTATCATGTTTGTCTTTGGTTTTATTTCTCATTTGTTCAGTATTTTATTTTGTGCATCTTAAATTGTCAACTTGATTGAAGCCCTTGCATTTCATGATTTATGTTTTGGCATTATTTATTTATTTGTTTATTTTATTTTTTTGCATTTCATGATCTGCATTGTTAGAACCGTTATGCATTTTAGATTTTATAGTTACATGGGAAACCATTAAGATGCTTTCATTTATTTCTACTGTTATTTTTACCAGTGATCAAATCATCCTGGAGATTATGATGGGGAAGTATGACACATTTGGGTATGTTGATGCCATTTTCTCATTTATTTTTTGGTGGACAGATGATGAAAGGCTTAATGTATATAATTATTCCAGACTTTCTATGTAGTCTATTGAGATAATGAAACGAGGTAGCGCCCTTTTTCTAAAGCATGGCTCCACATAAGATTTCATTTTGAGAGATAGAAAGAGCTATTGCTTCAAGGATTCTTTGCACTGCTAAATATTGCAGTTTTGTTTCCAGCCTATCTACATGAAAGTCATGCCATGTGACTTCATCTGCCACACTTGTAGTTTCCCTTTAGCTTTGAGCCATTAGACAAAATCTTCATTTGTTTTTATTAAAGGTAAAATATAAATAATGATTATCATAAGACACTATGGCATTAGATTTTCTCTAGATGTATTTACATTTACATGGACAAAATAGGCATAAAAAAGGGGATGTGATCATTTATAACTTCTGTAATGGAATAGTGAAAAGGTTGGTTTCCTAGCTTACGGTGCATATCATGAAGTGGTTTTGATACTGGAAAAAAGTTAGAGGTGGTTTAGTGTTGCTTATGGAATTAGGGGGTGGTTTTGAAGACATGACTATAATATTTAAGCAAGCTTTTGAACACCTACCTTGAGACTCTATACATTGAATATACTATGCCTGTCAAATTCTTGATCACTTCTTGTTGTAAATAGTATATTTGGTGCATTCTGTTGTGTAGTCCAGTCATTTGGATGGGTGCACCATATAGAAAAGGTAGCAGCAGTTGGGTAAGGACTTTTTTGAAATTTAATAAGACAAGGCGCAACTTCTAAGTGATACTTGTTACCTAGCACATCTTTTAAGTTTAATACTTTTTTCAGTTACCTGTTTCAGGTAACTCTATAACTCTGTTTGGTTAATTAATACAATATGTTTACAATTTTGGGTATATGCTTTCATATCAATTTACTTGTTTGAGGATACTTTATTATAAGTTGTGATAAAAAGTACCGTAGTTTTAAAATTTTGCAGAAATTAATGTCACATCAGAGAGATAGGACAGAAATAATATGGTTGCCAATTAAACCTACGTTTCTTAGGCCAATTGCCATTGGATTTCAGATCTATTTGAAACATTGTTTTAGTTTTAGCCTACTTTTTATATGGTGCTAGCCCTGACAACTGTTTACATGCTATGTGAACCCTATTGCTACCAATACTTGTGTGCATGTGTTTCTCCTGTGTTTTTATGGATCGAGCTTCTCTTTTCTTTAAGTATGGATCTTAAGCCACAGGCCATAGTGAGAGAGGTTCTTTTCTTGTTACCCAGCTTCTCTGCATTTAGGTGCATGTGATTGTCCAAAGTGATTAGAGGGAGTGATCTTTGCAACATTATACCTGAGTAGGTTTTCCTTTTTCATGATCCTCGAGGGTTGTTACATGCCTGGCATAGGGTTTGTACAAGAAGAAAGGAAGGATGATTTAAACATTTGTTTTTCTATATTAATGTAGGATTTCTAATAATATCACACGATTACATATTGGGGAACCTTAAATCTAATGATTCCTCTCAGTTGTCAGAGAATATATTTTATACAAATGAGGTCACTCAATAGTATCTTTGTTGACCTGTGATAGTATTTTTGAAATTGTTTAATGGTATCTTAACCTAATTTATGCAAAAAATTAGAATGACCTTATTTAGGATAAACCTAAGTAATTGCCTGAAATGATATTTGTTCATATTTTTTTTTTCTTTTAATCATTGGCCTGATAATTCTGAATAGCTAGCTTCTAATGTACTGGTATCTGCCTGTTGGTGGGCAATTGAACTTGAGCTTCCTTTGTAATCGGTCATATTGCGGCCTTGCTGGATGACATGGAGAATTGTCTCTAGGTCTCTTTTCCTTGGTAAGGTACCTTATAAACTTAGAGTAACATATTAAAAAAGGGTGATCTAAGTTGCTATGTTTTTGGGGCCAAATGGCGGGTGATTGAAGTAGACGGCATAGGTGCCAGATTATTCTATGGATGTAGAGTCTAGACATCACTGAAACGATCTGTCACGGAATTAAGCTTTTGGGTAGAAGCTGTATGTCACGTGTCTCACATGAGTAGGCGATTTTTTTTTGGGGGGGGGTATGTCTGAGATGGGCATTTAGTGGAAGACACTCAGATATGAGGTGGGCATTTAGTGGAAGACACTCAGATGCCCTAATGTTGAGATGCCAGCTGTGCAATGCGTCAGTGTCAAAAGAGGAGAAGAAAGGGACTAGCAAAACTTTTTCAGGAAAGTTATGACTTATGCAACTAATATAATTATCCACAAACTAATATCCAGCGAGCATCTGACTTGGTGTTTATAGTACCAAAGTTGTGATGTTGGAATGTATGTAGCTGATCATATACTATCTAGCCTGGTAACATTTGGTTCAGTTGTGTTATATATTTGGTTTTATTCAACTTCAATACCATACTGAACCACTGTCCCTCTACGTGATTGCATTCTGTTTACAGTTGCATTGACTGTTGGAAGTCTGTTGTTCTCTTCATGTTTTTAGTTGGTGTGTACTGAAAGAATCCGTGCTCATTTTTTTGTCAGATTGTGTTAATTATTTATGGATATGATCCTTAATTAAGTTTCTGATATATTTTGGCCATGGATTAGATGACATTTGTCCATAAGGGATTTGATGAGATTCGCCGCCTTGGTCTTCAAAGGGATACAGAAATGGTATGTCATGTGTTGGGGAAGCTATGCTGAGCCTTGTTACTGACGGCCCCCCCGCCCCCCTGCGCCTCTGCTGCATTAATCACTAACTTTTAGTTTAATTTGATACAAGTAGATGGTTCGGCGTGTATCTCCGCCTGAAGAGACTGGAATGGTTGTGGTCGATTCAGTGGTGAGCATTCCCCCTGATGTTCTATAAATATCTCATGAGCAGGTTTTACGGTTGTTTTCTGTTTTCATCTTCAATATTTCTGGACTGATGCAGGTGCCTGGTGGGCCAGCTCATAAGCGTTTGGAAACTGGTGATGTGCTTGTTGGTGTGAATAATAAAGTAAGTAATATTCATGTCATATTCTTTCTTCATTATCAGATCAGAACAGTGGCGTGACTTGTGTGCTCATGTGCCAATATATAACATAAATCTTCATGAGACATTGATATGAACAGGTTGAAATGTTGTTTGACCTATATTTGACTCTTCTGCCATAGTTCAAAGGTCACGCCTCATATCTCAACAGCTCAACACTGATAGCAGGGTTAATGTCATTCACTTTAGGAAGCTTTTCTTTGGCATATATTTTCACCATACCACTCCCTTTAGTGAATATTGATGCAATGCGATCAATGACTTGCATGCACATATTGCCTGATGAAGAAAAAAACTTCTAGCATGCTGCTACCCTTGGGATTGCCTCAGAATAGTGGAGGGATAATAGAAGCTCTCCTGATATGGCCCTTATGGGGAAGGTGATCTTGTGAGCAAAACCCTTGGACGTTTTCAATGCCTTCAGATACTGCATATATTCCGCTGTTTGAGCATGGATTTGAGGAGTGTTTTGCTAAATTTTTTGTCTTGTTCTGTGTATGGTTGTGGGGGCCTTCCTAGAGTTGCTGGCTTTGGCTAAATCATGCTGACAGATTGCTGGTTTTAACTAAGATTTTTTTTAATGAGGTTTACTGGTCTTTTCTGAAATTTTTCCCTTCAAATCTTTTAAATAGTTGACCTTAACTGTACTATTTCTTGACGTCGAAGAACCTTTGAAAATCTAGAATTCAATGTCTGATGGATCATGAATTTGACATTATAGATAAGATGTAGAACTCATGTTCAGTAGGATCATGAATTTGAGTGTATAAATAAGATGTAGAATTCATGTTCTGTAGGAGGATGGAACTTTTCTAACTTGTGAGTTGCTTAACTTCTGTTAGACTATTGGAACTTGGGTCCATTTAATTTGGCGCTCCTGCTCCCCCAGCTGCGAGTGATATTTCTAGTCTTCTTTATCAACATTGACAATCATTTTGCTTTTTGGGCAGGTAATTACTCAATTCCTTGAACTAGAAACTCTATTGGATGACAGTGTGAACCGAACAATTGAGGTACAGATTGAGAGGGGCGGGGCACCGATGTCTGTTGAAGTGTTGGTAAGACAATTTCTTTTGCACCTTTTTTAACCTGTCCAGCTCTCTCAGAAGAAAAGGTTTTAAGGAATTTTTATCCGATGGAATCAGAATCCTAGCCTTGCTCAGTGTACCAACTGTAGCTCTGTATTAAGCAAGACGAAGGAATGATATTGTAACTGATAAACACAAAGTTACAGTCTTCATTCTTTCACTTGGTTGGCAGTCTGTTCCTCTCCCCACCCCCAGACAAACATTTACTGTGCGCTATAGCACAAATGCCCCATCCCACGTAATACAAGAGTACGGGAGAAGTTGCTCCTTGTGTAATCGCCTCAAAGATTGTTCACAATAGTGGAATGCTAGGATATGTAATTGATTTTATTTACGTAGCTTCATAGGATTTTGCAACTCTGTTGTGACCTAGTATTAGTGGTGCCTGCTTCTTTCTCTTGTGCAGCCTTATCTGCCTTATTTGTGTAACATGGCATCTCCTCCTATTTATTCAGGTTCAGGACTTGCACTCAATAACCCCTGATTACTTCTTTGAAGTGAGTGGCGCTGTGATCCATCCTCTCTCATATCAACAGGTTTGTGCTGTTTTTGTTGTCATTCTTATGCACGTATACACACACACTTTTAATAAACTAAATCTTTATCTTACTATGCTATCATTTAACATTTATTGCTTAAAATATAAATATTTTCTCCTTAATTGATGTCTCCTTTTTTTATGTATTTCGTATATTTACAAATTGGTTAATAGTAGAGGTGCATCACATACTGTATCCACATTTTCTTTTGCAAAGAAAGAAGGCTAATATATTCTGTTTTTGTTTGTTTTTAATGAATTATTTGTTGTTTCAGTAATTTGATTAACAAATTTTGCAATGTCTCTCATAAAAGTACCAAAGTACTATAATTCAGTTCTATTTTTTAAGTGGTAAATATCTCTTATTTTCTACTATACTTTTCGTAACCATCCATCCATATTCTATATTTGATGTATCTAGGTATCTATCTATGCATCCATCTATATTTGTTGTTGGCCTGCAAGGGTCTTTCTTTCTTTGGCATTACAAAGATTTGATATCATTTTAGAAAGTGTAATTAATATTTTTTTGATAAAAAAATGGGAGATTACTATATTTTGTTGAGTTATGTATGGTTTTTAAATTTTTTCTAATGCCAGGTCAAAAATTTGTACATTGCTTTTGATTGCCAACATTGTTCTTTTGCACTATCTTTATCATTTGCACATTTTTGCAGGCTAGGAACTTCCGTTTCAACTGCGGCCTTGTATATGTTGCGGAGCCAGGGTACTCTTATGTATTGCCAATTTGTTTCATTGTATATATAAATATCTTTGTGTGTGTGTGTGTTTTTTTTGGGGGGGGGGTGTGTGATTTGTTGTGGTTGCTTCCTCTTTCTGGGAGTAATTTTGTCACTTAGCCTAAATTTCAATGACAAGGCTCGCTTGACCCTTTTATTATCTCTTTCCCATCTGTGTCAGTTTCTGTGTAAATGGTGGGCCAACTTGCAATGGTCATACTGGTCAATATTAGGTCTTATATTCATAATGTGGAAGCTTGTTCTTGATGGCTTCAGCACATCTATCACAACTTAAAGTGAACATTACCAGGTTAGGTCATTTTGGTATGTGTGGTTTTCAATTGGGTTGGGTTTTGGTTTGGAACTTGGTTTTCCTAGGGTATCATGATGCTTTCGGTGGGGTTGATTTGGGTTCGAGTTGGACTCTTGTTTGGGTTATTCCTGGTTGATTGTCATGTTGGGTTGGTTAAAGTGGGTTAGGATTGGATTCTCTTTCAGGATCAATCAATCATGATCAGGTGAGGACAATTAGGTGAGAAATCATGTTATTCTAATTTACCAGTTGTGATTAGGTGTAATTGATTAGATTAATAATGTAATGGCTTTGGTAACATCAACCTAATTATAATAGGTGAAGTCAATTTTTACAAAATCATGTCTAGGCTTGAAGTGTGGTCAGATAAGCATTCCATTGGGTTTGTTCTCCTTTTCAGGCTTGGTTTAAGTTGGATTCATGTTATTCTTGGTGTTGGTCCATGAGTGTCAGTTTTGGTTTATAGTTTTTGGGCTTAAATCAGGTTGAGGTTTCAGCAGCTCAAGTTGGATAAGGTTTTGCCAGCTCTATTCCCATGGCAATGTGGAAGACTTGTTGGCTTAGCCAAAGCCCCATCAATTATTGCATGATAAATTATCATTCTGTCATTAACCTTTCTGCTGGCTTGTTTATATGCCTATATGGTATATATTTTTTTATGGGGCCTAGATGGTATATATTAGGGGCTCAAATGGTAGGACAAGCACTATTGTTCACTATGATTCTTGAAACATATTAATATGATTTATTATGATTCTTGGAAGGGTTGACTTCTCATTGGGCTTATTCTAGTGGGAAGATGGATTATCATGTGTGATAAAGTGGAAACTTATTCACCATCAGATAGGAGTGGAATAAAATATTGGTTCTGATATGGAATGTCAGCTGATATTTATCAGGTTTTAGGTTTGTTGATATGCAACATGGCTTAAATGCGACTGATAAAATTTTTCACAAATTCATTTGCAAAATATTGGATATGAGCGATAACCTAAAATTATCAAAAAAAAAAAGAAAAAGAAAAAAAGAGCACGTGTTTGCCTCCATTTGTCTAGCTATTAGTCTTCTCTCAGTATTTTTCTTGTATAAGCAAATAAGTACCACTAGTTAAGTAATGTAAATATTAGTGTTTTTAGCATAAGACTAAGTGTTAGACTAGTGGATTGCAAGTTAACAATTGTTGTTGCTTTAATTTATTGTAAATATGTATAAATGAGACAGTAATAATTTATTTTCGATAACTTTAATATTATAGATTAGCTACAAAAAAATCAATTAACAAATGTAATATTTTAGGATAGTTTTTTTATAACGAGTCATTTATATGCTTCTAATATAATATAGTACACTAATTTATTGAATAATTATATTAAATGATCAATAAATAAAAATTATAGCATATTGTGTGATAAAAGTAAAAATTTACGCTGCAATGAAAGCGACACATAATTTATCATTTGTGATGTTACGGTACTGTAATATCACGTCTGCAATTGCAGCCATGACTGCAATTTTATTGCTTAGGAATAAGCCAAACAATCAATGTATTTTACCTGCATGATTTCGTGCAAAGCTCCGTATTGTGTATAACTGGCCATTGGTCAAGTGTGTTGAATTGTAACTTACAGCATTGCTATTTTGTCTTCTTTTGGATATTGGTATAATTTTTTCTAATAATGATTCATACTATTAGAGTTGGCGATTGGACGGGTCGTGTCACTATCGTGTTGGGTCATATGAAGAACAGGTTATCTTAGTTTTGGATAATCTCTAGTCATTTTGTTGGTTTGGGTTTGGTCTGTGGATCATTTCAGGCTAGGATAGTCTTGGTTTATTTTGTTTTGTGGTCAACAAGTCCTTTTGTTCGATTGGGTTGGATTGAGTTGGGATTAGATGACCTTGGATTTAGGTAAATTTATATTATTTTATTTTCAGATTGGGTTTGGGTAAGTTTAAATTATTCTGTTTTTTAGGTTGTGCTTGTGTAAAATGTGGGTCATTTCGGATTTAAGTCATGCCCATGTCAATTTTTTCCCATTCTAAAACATAAGCCGATCTAATTATTTCAAGCTCGCTTATTTTGGTTTATCTTATTCATTGAATTTGATTGTATAACACACTAAGAATTTTTTTTTTCACTATTTTATCTCTAGAATTGTTGTGAATTTGTAATCAGGCTTTCAAATTTGAAAGTTTTTCAAATTGAATCACTTTCTTTTTTATTTCAAGATATAATTTATAGTTCATATTCAAAGATTATGTCGAACTCGAGTATTATTTTAATTTTATGTTATAGTCATATCCAAAGATTTGGCCAAACTTGAGTATTATTTTAATTTTATTTATGAAAGTTATTTTTTTAAGTTGTAATTTTATCATGTATTATTTATGCAGGTAATTATTTACGAAGATTCTAAAGTAACATAGTGCATGTTCCTGGCATCAGCTTTGTTTTGTGTGACTTTATTTATATGAAATGCAACTTGATTGTACTTAATTTTCATCTGCCTCTATCCCTTTATCAGATATATGCTCTTCAGAGCTGGAGTTCCTCGCCATGCCATCATTAAGAAGTTTGCTGGTGAGGAGATATCCTCTATTCAAGAGCTTATCTCTGTCTTGTCAAAGTTGACAAGGGGAGCTCGTATTCCACTGGAGTACATAACATATTCTGACAGGCATCGTAGAAAGGTGAAAAATGATTATTCAGTTCATATTTTTCTTTGTTCAAATTACATTTCAGCCTTGTTAGCCTTTCAATTATTTAGTGAAAGTTGGAACCAGGATTCTTCTGGTGTAAAGATGTTGCGGGTCCCACGAATTGATCTGGTAGATATGTTGCTGATTTGGAAGAAGGATTATGAAGCATATTGTTATTAGAAGAAAATTTTCAAATGTTCTTGATACTTGAATTATTTTTCAATCAAATTAAATAAATGCATATGTTGGCATTGAATTGATTATCAAGTGCACACCAGTTGGACTACATTTTGACATTGATTGTACATCTATTCTGTCCTTTCCATTTTGAGGCGACACTGGTTATTTGTTGGTGAATGTTTCATGTCCCTCCCTCTCTTTTGAGGTGACACTATCTTGAATGCTAAAGTTGGTAGAGAAGGAATTTACTTCCTACAGCTTGTCGTCGTCATGTTGTTGCTGCTAGATGCTAGATGGGGATGTTACTATGTTGGTGAATCTCTCATGGAAATTATAATATCTTAAGTTCAAGCTACATTATTTCTTTTACTTTTCAGAACTTTGTAATATACAAAGCCCTCAAAGGAGCTTTTTGGATCAGAAACTTATTGTGATAGTGGCTTTTTATCATATTTTCCTTGTTTATTTACGTGTGGTAAAGTGATGATTTTATTACTAGAAAGGAACTATGGAGGGACACTACTTTGGATGACTAGTGTTGAGGCTTTATATACCTCAAAAAGAAGCATAATTAACTGCTGTGTGCTCTTTTCCTGTTTTCACCCTTGCTTTAGTATGTGAGGAGGGGATAATTTGTGTTGGTGATGTTTGTTGCTTCAGGAATTGACAAAACCATTCTTGCATTTACTTTGCTGCAGTCTGTTTTAGTTACTATTGATCGCCATGAATGGTATGCTGCTCCTCGTATTTACACTCGCGATGATAGTACAGGCATGTGGCTGACAAAGCCTGCCTTACCATGTGACTCTCCACTCCTGTCATACTCCTTTTTTCCTGGAAACCAAGCAGTTCCATCAGATGCCAGAGAGGATTGTGTGATGGAATGTGCACACCAGAATAGCTGCCAAAAGTTGGTTGACAGTGCTGCTAGCATGGAAACTAATAGTGACAATGCCTGTGATGATGGAAATCTAAAAGATGATGTTGACTTTGGGAACAAGAAACGGAAAGTGGAAGAGTATTCATGTTCTGATGTTGTCATTAATGCCAATGGATCCCTTCATGAACCTAGGGATGGAAACTTGGACGATTCAAGAATGGAAGGTGCTGTTGTAAGAGAATATCAGAGTGCAACTGCAGTTGGAACCAATGCTTCAGTCTCTGAGCGTGTGATAGAGCCCACTCTGGTTATGTTTGAGGTAATTTTTATGGTCCTTTATTTTGCTTGTTTTCGTATTTTTCGTAAACAAGCTTGCTTTCAATTTTTTTATTTTTTATTTTATCAAATTCTTAAAGTACCTAGGATAACAGTTCAGCATGTTATTTATTTGAAAGAAACTGGATTTACAAGCTTATAGCTCCCCCAATTTTGTATCAAACTCAGATTTGGGATCTCATTTTTCTTTTGATTTCACATCATTCTTTCAATTTTTGGCTTTCCCTTTGTCACTTTAATGCTACTCAGTCTGCTGGTGGTCAGTATTCTTTACGGCCAGCATAATCATTGTTGTAGAGAACTTGAATGAAAAAAATAGTAATAATGATTTGCTATTTTCCTGGCAAAGACTTTATCTTCTAAAGAACAGTGTATGGATTTTTTTATATACCGTCCACAAGGCATAACATAAGATTCGGCATTTGATGTTTCTTTTGGATCTGCTGTTCTTCTACAGGTTCATGTGCCACCTTCCTGCATGCTTGATGGTGTCCATTCACAGCATTTCTTTGGAACTGGTGTGATTATTCATCATTCACAAAGCATGGGACTGGTTGTGGTTGACAAGAACACGGTTGCAGTATCTGCTTCAGACGTGATGCTCTCATTTGCTGCATTTCCGATTGAAATTCCAGGGGAGGTAGGTTTTTTATCTTTGGTGATGATTGAGGGAGCATTCTAAGTATCTCTTAATGTGAAATCACTTTTATTTTTCTCAGGTAGTTTTCCTCCATCCGGTTCATAATTTTGCCCTTGTTGCATATGATCCTTCTGCTCTGGGGGCTGTTGGTTTCACTGCTGTTCGTGCGGCTCAACTCCTTCCTGGTAATTTAAGTTTATTTATGTTTTGGCTTCAGCTATTCATTAACTTGATTCAGGATATCATCTGTATATTGTCATATTTCAATCTCTTTATGCTTTTTTCTTTTTATGATATTTTTGGAGAGCCTTGCACATATAATATTCTTTTAAGTTGGGTTAGTTGAAAATTAGACCAGTTAAAAGTTCTATCATTAATTTGCTCACCCTAAACTCTTCTCCCAAATTTGGTCAAGAAACTATCACACAACTCTAGATTATTGAAGGACCTTTATGAGAAATTATTAGTCTTAAGTAAGTTAATATGTAATTTGTATTTTAAGTTGGTGAGATTAATACCTTATTTCACTCTTGTATGCTGTTTAATGGCTATGTCATTGCAATATGTTGAAAATATTCCCTTGTCTTGTACTACTAATAGTCAAGAGTCTTGCATCATCATCTACTAGGTAATATATCTGATCTGTGAGGTTACAACGCCAAGTACTTTTGTGTTAGTGGTCAGTGATATCTTCTGAAGAAAAGTAGGCAGAATTTACTGGGACACAAAATGAAAGGGTGTGGTTCCAAATGATTTCCTGATGACAATCTTGAATTTCCCTGCACAGAGCCTGCATTATGTCGTGGAGATACAGTGTATCTTGTTGGATTGAGTAGGAGCTTACAAGCAACGTCCAGGAAATCCATTGTCACCAATCCATGTGCTGCACTGAATATTGGATCAGCTGATTGTCCTCGATACAGGGCCATTAATATGGAAGTTATTGAGCTTGACACTGGTGATTTGCTTTTCTTTTGTATCTGATAATACCAACCCTGCATTCTTTTTGCGCCCCTTTCCTACATCCTCTTTTCTTCCATTTGCAAACTGGAATTTGATTTTTTTTTTCTTTTGTTCTTTTCATTACTTTCAGATTTTGGCAGCACATTTTCAGGTGTGCTGGCAGATGAGCAAGGCAGGGTTCGAGCTATATGGGGTAGCTTCTCAACTCAGGTTTGTTTCTTTTTTATTGTTGATGTCCTTTTTTTCCCCCTCCCTAAAGTTTAGTATTGTTAGATACTGAAAATTATGTTGCCATTTCCAGCTGAAGTATGGCTCAAGCTCATCAGAAGACCACCAATTTGTTAGAGGCATCCCAGTTTATACAATCAGCCAGGTTCTTGAAAAAATTTTGTCTGGTGCTGATGGTACACCTCGTCTAATAAATGGTATCAAACGGTCCATGCCACTCTTTAGAATTTTGGAGGTCGAACTCTATCCGACATTGCTCTCAAAGGCACGAAGTTTTGGACTGAGTGATGATTGGGTTCAGGTACTATTGGGCAGTGTAAAATTTTGATTCTCTTCTTGACTGTTTCCTATATGACGTATAATGACTTGATACGACTCTTTCTTGTAGGCTCTAGTCAAGAAAGATCCATTAAGGCGCCAGGTCCTGCGTGTTAAAGGTTGTTTTTCTGGATCAAAAGCTGAGAATATTTTGGAGCAAGGTGACATGATTTTAGCTGTCAACAAAGAGCCTGTCACATGCTTCCGTGATATAGAAATAGCTTGCCAAGAGTTAGACATGGATGTTAAAAATGACGGTGCACTTCAAGTGACTGTTTTCCGGCAGGTGAGTGGAATAGTGTGCATTGAACTGTGTTAGTCGCTGTGGTTGCTGAGCCAGTCGGACTTCTAGCTTCTATGGCATGGTTGAGGTACTTTGGCAACTATTCATGAACATGTTGGTCTTGCAGGGATGTGAAAGGGAAGTACTCGTTGGAACAGATGTTAGGGATGGCAATGGTACATCACGGATCATCAATTGGAGTGGATGCATAGTTCAAGATCCTCATGCAGCAGTGCGCGCTCTTGGATTTCTTCCTGAAGAAGGTCATGGTGTTTATGTCGCAAGGTAGATACTTCTTGAGATGAGTATGGGTTAAAGTGTTGGTGATATTTCCCATCTTATGGGTTTGAACATCTGCAAGGAATGTCTGTCATGTTTCCTTGTTTTGGGCTCAGTGATGTGGGCATTATCAGCATTGTGCATCTTCTTTGACAAGTCGACCTTAAGTTTGGCCACCTTGCCTATGCGAATGATAATTTGCTGAAGTTGTGCGCCAAGTTCGTTGTTGTTATTGCAGTAATTGATATTCTTTCTGAAATGTATTCAGGAACAGTTAATATTGGTCTTATCAAATTTGTCAGGTGGTGTCATGGAAGTCCCGTGCATAGATATGGCTTGTATGCTCTTCAGTGGATAGTCGAGGTCAACGGGAAGCCCACTCCTAATATAGATGCTTTTGTTAATGTGACCAAGGTATTTTCTAATCATCTTCAATCAGTTGTCGGCATGGCAAAGGTCCTTGCCTTTTTTTTTTGGGTAATTAAAATTGAACATTATGGATGAGTATATACAAACACACACACACACCCCATTCAAGTATAATTGTGAAGTACCTCCCCCATTTATGAAAGGTTTGGAACTTATCTCTATTCCTCTGTTAATTCAAATCTCAAGGAAGATACCATTATCACCCAAAGAGGCACCTATCTTACATTTGCCTTAGCAAACTCCCATATGACAGTGAAACCATGACTATATCAACCTGGCCACCCCCAAATGCCCCTATACAGCGCTCTGACCATCCACCTAATGGCAATGACACAGATGATACCACTACATGGACATACACATACCAAACAGACAAAAAAAGAAAAAAGAAAACCAAATGGAGGACGGCCGTCATTGTTCATTGGTTTGCCTAATATGGGTGTTGTGACGAATTGGCAGGAATTACAAGATGGTGAATTTGCACGTGTGAGGACGGTCCATTTGAATGGAAAGCCTCGGGTATTGACATTGAAGCAGGACTTGCATTATTGGCCTACATGGGAGTTAAAATTTGATTCAGAGACCGCCCTGTGGCGTCGGACAATGATCAAGGCACTAGACAATGCAGTTGCATGATTCAGTTTTCGTTTTGATTGCTTGGAATGTTCGTGTTAGAAAGATCAGGGACTACATACATTCTCCGTGGTCTTCTTTTTGAGATCCAGTTATTGCGCAATTGTTCTCTCCGGGGTCTCAAAGAAATCGTCTTCGTCCTCGCGGTGCGATACAGTGTAATATTAAGTCCGACGCGGGTGTAATTTTTTTTGCCTGCATGCTGATGTACTGAGATGATAATAAACTACATAAAAAGCCATACTAATATAAGGGGCTTTATTTTCCGAATTGACCGTTGGATTAAAGCATTGATCCCCCAACTAGAATAGCTGATGTTTGACCCCCTTGCCCCCTCAATGTAATTTGATTATCTCCATGAGGTCGTGCAGTTGAAGTGGAATGGATTAATTTGTATTGGGAGTTGGGGGTATAAATGAGTATGGTTAAAACTATTAGCCACAAATTGGATTAAATTGTAATTATATGGTTTGATTTGGTCGGGAATTTTTGGGGGATATGTTTTGTACACCTTCGTTTAGCGTTTTTTCTCTTAATTATAAAAAAAAAGGTTTGATTTGGTTAACAATTAAAATATATAGTATTTTTAAAAAATAATTTGTTTAATTGTTAAGGGATTAGAATTTTGATTAAGCAACCATTAATTATTTACTTGCATTATATATGTCTTTAGTATAATATAAAGACACACTTCATCATCTAGCCCTAATTGAGTATATTAGATTGCTGTAAATTTTGTAGTCTCGGGGATGGTTTGAAACCACAAATGGTTGGTGGTTTCGAAGTAGGATATATTTGATATTTTCTTATAATTTTTTTTTTCTATGAACAATAAGATATATCTATTGTAGTAAGCAACAACATTTTTGTATTCTTTTTACTTTTTCAGTGAAGTATTAACTGTATCAAATTAACCCTTAATATTATAGTCTAGTTTGATTAACTATATTTTAAAATGTAAATTAGTTTGGTTCAAAAAATTAACCTTCAAATATAATTTGACTTGACTAAGGATATTAATGGTCGTTGACCAAACCTTCTAAGTCCCTATGTACTAAAAGCTCTTAAAAAAGATGCTTCGAAGATAGCCTGCGTGTGTCCGAATCTATTTATTAAACGGTCGCATTCATATTAATTAGCGTTGTTTCTTTTCAAGGTCCGGTGGTTGATACTCACGATTCAGGCTAAGCTTTTTTAGTATTACTATCAAAGGCAAAAAAATAACTTCATTTCATGGTCAGGATGATTGATGAAGACATTAATTAGTACATGGATGAAACAAGGACAGCGATTTTCATTTGTAAAGACTAGAGTGATCTTTCATTTGCTTTTCTTTGCCCAATAGCATACCTCAAATTAAACAAACAAGACTTCACACTATGATTTTTGACCTATCTTATTTATGTTTCTCTCAACCCTAAATTAAACAGTCATCTCTGCAATATAAAATAATCAACTTATTTTTCCTCTCCATGTTCAGATTATTTAGTTTTTTTTTCTTTTTTCTTTTTAATATTTTGAATAATCTAAATAATTCAAATTTAAGCAATACACATAATCCAAGCATAATAAAAATCAACAAAATTCAAATCTCAATTTTTCAAAATCTAAATTTTCATAGTATTTATCATCAGTTAGTTATTAGTCATTAATCATGTGCTTAATGTACTAATATAGTTTAATAAATAGATAACTAATATGGTAATTACTTACTAGATTTTTTAACATCCGTCGGTTAGTACTGTATATATATATATAGCATTGTATAGATCTTGGAAGATAGGATTCTTGGATAAAAAATCAAGAACTCATTTTATTCTCTCTGTTTTCTTTCTTCTTCTTTTACGACTAAACTCTCATTCTGCATTTTGCATTCTGAACATCTGATAGTATTCAATATATTTAAAATTCCCAAAATTCAAAATTTCAATCGTAATTATATCATAAGTAGTATTGATATTTTGTTGTAATATTTTCTTAGTGTTGGGATATGTCTTATTGGTTTTATATGTTCTATTACTATTAATTATTACTTTTGAAGTAGAATTACCGAGAAAATAGCATCAGATTATTTAAAAAATGAGATCCTAAAATATTTTTTTAAAGTTTTTTTTATATATAAAACGTTCTAGTTCAATTAAAAATACTATGAATTTATGCTCAACTAAATATTATTATATGAAATTATAAATGATCTTTATTGATCAAAATAAATTGACAAATTAAATGAAGTAAAATCCGGAGATGTAATATATATATGCAAATAATGATTCGCTAATGAAGAGCAGAGAAGCATTGGCCGATGAAATTGGTAAAAGTAGGAAAGATGATAGGGAATCGTTTTGAAGGGCAATATATAGCCCCAGGAACTTAGTCCCTCTAGTAAAGTTTGCTCCAAGCTTAGATGTTCTGACGAGACAAGGGATTAGCCACTGCAGCTGTCAGCTCCCAAGCATATTTCTGAATTTGAGATAATCTAACGCAGTTTGTGTTATTATAATACCGTCCATGGAGAGTCTGAAAACCGCACAAATGCTATTCACCAATTCCTATAATAAAAAATATAACGCCATGAAAGGCGAGAGACAGAAGAACTGGGACGTGTATTTTGACACTAATTAAAAAGCTGAAAGCATTTCTTGTCACTACTTAGTTAATACAAAACCATGCCACATTTTTATTTGTGCAATGATATCCGTAAATCTTTCCATAATTAAGCGCCCCAAGCTAGTTTCATCAATGTGGCACCTCAAAGACGAAGCCATTTTCTCTCTCTAAGCCTAGAGAAATAACACTAACGAGATAAGCGTGCATAAACTCGAGAATGGAAGTAGAGGAATTCTTGTTGCTGATGAAAATCCTTGTGCCGGAGGCGAATTCGTGTAGTAGAAAGAATACGGTGTTATGGTGTTAGTTGGAGGGGGTGCGAAACGGTAGACGTACCCTGCAGGCGCTGGTGGAGAGTAATATGTTGATGGTGGCGGTGTTGACATGTAGTCGTAGCCAGAGGGAGTACTAGAAGGCGGTGCCGTCGAAGGACGCGGTGCAGGAGATGAAGGTGGAGGTGGGTAACCAAAAGTACTGGTGGGTGGTGTTGAAGGAGCTGGTGGTGTAGGTGGTGGGGAGAAACTAACGCTGGGTGCAATGGGTGGCGGAAGACAAGGGTATGAACAATCATTTGAACTGTCAGCTGCTGCTGACTGCATAGGAAGCATTGTGATCACTGCAATGATCAACAAGAAGTTGTATACCATGTGGCGGTGATGGGGTAAGAAATTGTTGGCCATTTTTACTCAAAATTGCTGATCAATGGAGTAAAATGAGAGATGAAAGTGTACGTGCATGTGATCAGGGGACACCGGAGAAATAGGCAAGTTGAGGGCATCATGGTGGAGTCGATCCAATATAAAAAGGATATGGTGTGGTAGGTACTGTGGACCACATATTTTAATACAACAACGAAAAAGGAGGCTCGCGGGGCTTTGTGAAATTGGAATGAGATTGATATCATTATTGAAAAGAAGAAAAACAACCTTCACACCTAGGTCCGACCCTTTTCTTTTCCTTCCTCGGAAAAGAATAAAATCTATCTTAGGATTTTTTTTAAAGATATATACATTTATTGAATCCTATTTTTTTAAATAATCTTTATCCGTATCAAAAATAAAGTTATTCTAACAAATTCTATACTTTTTAATAAAGTCATAAAATAAATCTTAAAATTACACTTACATATTCCATTAAAAAAATAACAAAATATTTAATATGTATACAATTTCAAAAAGTCAGGATAAAAAATAGAAAGTATGAATTTTCTAAAATGACTTTGATTTTGATACAAAAATTTAATAATACTTCATTTTTGATACGGATAGAATATTTTATTGACTAAGTTGATAGTTTCATACTAGCTTATACGCATGTAAAATATGTGATTAAATGTTTCATAAATGATCATGGTTTATCTAATATGGTTTGAACCATAATTTTGCGATTTAATTTAGTTTACAGTTTAGTTAATAATTTATAAAATCAATATAGTTACAGTTCTAAAATTGAATTATTACTTATAAGGGCAAACCGTGTGAATAACATCCATAGTAAATGATTTTTTTCTAAACAACTCCCAAGCTGTGTAATGTAATTTGTGATCCCAATATTTTTCGTTTTCTTGTATCGTTGCCTACTCACTACTATTATTCGTCTTATTTTCCCTACTATCTTCTATGGGATTTAATTATTATTGATCTTGTATTAAATGCCATAGCTTAAACTTCAAAAATTAGAGATTACATTATAGAATGTGATGTTTTACTGGTTTGATTTAGTTATGTTCCGATTTGAAGCCTAATAGTGCACCTAATGAGATTATGTTAGTTCATTACTGAAAAGGGCAAATTATATTATATGCCCAGGTGTATCTTGCCGTTATCATACAAGATACACCCCAAAAAAAAAAAAAAGGTTTAGGGACATAGCCCAGAACTTATTTTAATAAAAAAAAAATCGTTTATGACACAACTTGGAAGAATAATACATAGAACACACAATCATTTTTTGTTGTGAAGATACTCCCTTTTTTTGCTGAGATAATCATATGCAGGGACAAGATAATCAATAGCATTGTGCATACAAGATAATCACTTTTTTACCTATATGTAATCACTCGTGTTTTAAAAGGTTTAGGATTGTAATATAGAACTTGGTTTGATAAAAAAATTATTTATAACACAGAACTTGAAAGACCAAAACATAAAATAAATAATATTTTATTATTATTTTGAGATAATCACTTGCAAGAAGGATATAATAACCCGCACTGTGCCATAAATCAGCTTTTTTTGCCCAAATAATCACCAGTATTCTAAAAGGCTTAAGGATGCGACACATAACTTGATTTAATGAAAAAATTGTTTATAATACGAAACTAGGAAGACCAAAATACAGAGCTCAAAATCGATTTTTTAATTGAGATAATCACCTGAAAGGAAGATAAAATCACCAACTCTGCTCAAATGAGATATTAATTTTTTTCCCAATATGATCACTTGTGTTCTTTCATTAGGTACATTTTGCTAGATGCACCTAGGTGTATCATATATGTATTGACTTAAAAGATGGCTTGATTTTAGACTCCTCCGCATGATTAAGAGGTGAAGTGGAAAACTCTTGGAGGTTGCATATATCTAGTGACATAGGTAGGGGCACAACATCAGGGAAATAGATGAAATACATAGAAGAGAACTTTTCGATAAAGGGGTTTTCCTTTCTTCCTCTTATAATTATTTAAGCATAAAGATAAGTAGAAGCATCTAATCAATTTTGTCGGTTAAGTTTATAAACTCTTTTTTTTTTACTCCTAATAAAATTAGTCTGTGTTGAGATCTTCAAGTGCTAGCTAGCAGCCCTTTCGTTGTCTAATTGCTTTAGCTAATAACTTGATGAACTAATTATAAGAAAAAAACGAGAGGAATTCTAGTCCTCAGAGATTTTGGCAATAATGATAATAGCCCACTTTTCTTTTAAAATTAATGAATTAATAAATACATTGAATGATACATAATAAACATGCAATTAATCATGTCAATCAAGTTTCTATATTTGAAAATGTGCCACTTTACACATAAATTATTGTATTAAAAAAATATTTTAAAAATTTGAATACTAATTATTATTTTTTTTGGAAAATGAAAACAAAATTAAAGAACCTAATTAGACGGTTATTATTAAATACCTTTTTAAAATGTGTAAAAAGTCGACAGTGAGCTTTTCATATGCAGGGGGGCTACCATGCAGCTAATATTTTCTATAAGATTTGCAAACTAATATTTGGCAGCTTTTTAAAGCCTAATGGTTGTAATCTTAGCATCAACACCTCACTTTCTTGTACATAGGGCTTATCATTCATTGTGGAGGGAATATGGTATCCAACAGATGTTCATGCATCCATCCATATGGACCAATTAAAAAATTTCAAGCTACGAAAGGCAGGGTTTTAAAATGGGAAAAAAATATGGTGGAGAAACAAAAGTACAAAACAATGTAGGGTGGGAAGGGCAATGTTGGCGTGAAGTCAACCTAAAACTTTAATTGTCAGACCGAATTCGGAAGTAACTCTTGGCATTCAATGGAGGGTGGGCGGACAAAGGAAGTGGGCATTCTTCTTCATTACAACATTCTATTATTGTTACGTGAAACGCAAGCCGAGTATGAGTGGTTGATAGAGAGAGAGAGAGAGAGAGAGAGAGAGAGAGAGAGAGAGAGAGAGAGAGAGAGAGAGAGAGAGAGAGAATATTTTCGGTTTAAAAATTGTCTATCTTTCAAATGGTGGGAGTAATATCTTATTTACAATGAGTATTGTTTGGATTACTATGTGAGTGCTACTAAGATTCCTTTAATTATACCTAGAATAATGACTCAACCTACTAGTCGGATTAAGATCTATAGCATATTTACTTGCTAGCTAGGATACAAAAGCCAACATCATGCTAGTATGATCAATAATTGAGCATAGTCTTTTAGTGCATAGTATGTCTTAAATAAGTTATTGGATGAGGTTTGGTCTAGTGGCAAAGACCAATTTCTGAATATTAGAGGTCCTATGTTTGAATCTCCCCCTCTCTCGATATTATAACATTTTTATAGTATGACCAAATATATAGTGATTTATATTTATTTTTATGAACCCCCTATGAATATAAAAAAATGCTTTAAATAAGTTATCTAAGACTAAAATAAAACCCTAGGTTTTAATAGCGGCAATACTACCGTTTCTTTTAATTGGTGACGATAGATATGCATCATTCCCCCTGGTGGGTTCTGAAAACAATGGAGCATATTAGGGGCACTCCCCGTAATGATGATGGAATGCATGGCAGAGGCATTAGAAGAAATCAAGGCTAGAGAATGTTGAAGAAGATGACATTTCCATGCAGGAATTCTCACACATGAACATGTTGAGGGATGTTGATTTGACCAATCCTGATGTTAATGGATAGGGGATCTTATGGACTTGTATGCTTTATCATACTATAGAGAGGCATTAAAGGCTTATTTTCCCCCACAAACTAGAGACAAGGATTTTAAGGCCAATGAACTTGATTTGAACAAAGAGGTTGATAAAAGGCAAAATACCCACCCTAATTAGTCTTGTTAAAGTAGGGAAAAACAACATTAAGAAAGCCTTTACAAACAGAGTTGACCATTGAGCTCTTGGAAAGATTAGTAAGATTTAAGCACCTACAGGAGAGACTTGAGAGGATATGGTCCTAATTTATGTGTGCGCTTGCATGATAGAAGTAGGGATGGGTTGTTGACCTAGATAAGATATCTTAGCAATAACCCTCATAAACCAAGTTAAACACGTAATATCTCATAGCTAGATAGTAACAACCATTCCCTTATATTTAGGAGATATTTACTGTAGCATATTATTAAGAGACACTTACCAAAATAAATCCTACTCATAAAGTAATCAGTATCTAGTGACTTACCAAAATCTACATGGTATCATATAGCCTTGCCTTAAAGTTATTACGTCATGGCCGCTTCTCCTACTTCTTCTGCCACCAGCTCCACCACTTCTTTCATCACCTCTCCTCTTTCAACCACTCAAATCCATCGTCAGATTACTGTCAAACTTGATTCTTCCAACTATCTTTTGTGGCTTACACAATTTAAAGCTTTATTAAAAGTCATATCCTTGAAGGATATGTTAATGAAGCTTTTCATTGCCCTCCTTAGAAACCTTCCCACTGATACTGATTTAATCCAACCCAAATTCAATGGTAGAAACATTACCAAATAATCCTAGGGTGGCTTCTATCTTCCCTAAGCGAACCTATACTTGCTCAATTCATTAGATTTTCTACCTTTTGTGATGTTCGATTAGCTTTTGAGGATCATTTTGCTTCATGTTCTAAGGATCTAATTATACAACTTTGTTGTTCTCTCTAAACTCTCCAAAAAGGTAACATGCCCATGTCTTATTATTTTCTTCATGCTAGACAAATGAATGCTTTAGAAACTCAAATTGAGTATTCATATTTGCAACAAATCATACTTGATTATCTTGATTCCACTTACGATCCCATTTTCACTACCTTAACTGCTACTAATGGTGCTTTTTCCATAGAAGACTTATACTCTCATCTACTTTATTTTGATATAAGGGTCAAATCCTAACAAGCATTCATCTAAAAACAACCTTATTGCTAATTTAGCCTCCTAGGACTGATCTAGCTCATATTGACCTCCAACACCTCAAGGTAGTAATTTACCCTCATGACATAGTTATGGGGCTTCTCATCCTAATAATTGACCCCTTCCTAATTTAAATGGCCAAGGACCCTATGAGATTTTTGGTTGAAAAAAGCATACTGCTCTTGACTATTGGTTTCACTTTGATAAATCTTTTTAGCCATCCAAACCTTCTCCACAACCTTACATTGATGCTCCAAGGTCTACTCTTGAACATCACTAGTTACCCGATAATGGGGCCACTCATCACATGAATTTTTACCTTAACAAGCTCCATTTTTATTATATATATGATGGTTATGATCAAATTAAAGTTGGTGATGGTAAGATTATATCGATTGCTCACATTGGTAGTTCCTCCTTCTTCACTCCACCTTGCACATTTTATTTAAATAATCCGTATCATGTTCCATCCATTTATGAAAATTTACTCTCCATCTCTTAGTTTACTAAGGATAATGACTACTAGTTGCATTTCATCCCAACTCTATTGTTGTGAAGGATTGTCACATGGGGAAAAACCTTATGCATGACTAAAATAAGGGTGGTCTTTATCTTTTTGAAGATGCTTTCTTCTTCTAGTTTCAATTTAAGTTAGTTTCCATATGGCACCAACACCTAGGTCATCCAATGTCTAGTATCACCCAAAAAGTTCTTATGTCAAATAACTTTCTAGTGTCTAATTAATCAAGTCATTTTTGTTAACCATGTCATCTAAGAAAGAGTTATAAACTATTATTTTCATTAAATAATGCATATTATTCAGAGCCATTGAGTTTAATTGTTTTAAATTTATGGGTATCTCCATGTTTATCTCATAAAGGCTTATGACATTACTTGCTTCTCATTGATTTTCTTAGTCACTTCACTTGGCTTTTTCCTATTACTCAAAAATATGAAGCACTATCATTTTTCATTTCTTTCAAATATGAAATTAAAAATCTATAAGGATGTAAAATTAAAATCTTCCAATCTAATAATGATGGAGAATTCAAGCAGTTTACTCCTTACCTTGACTCTCATGGTATCTATCATTACTTTTCCTATTCCCATACATATGAAAAAAATGACGTAGTTAAATGACAACATCTTCATATCATTGACACATGGCTATCCCTTTCGTACTCTTCCTTTATGCCGCTCTCTTTTTGGGGCAATAGTTCCATCATAGCTAGCTACCTTATTAATAACCAATCATTTAATGTTACTAATGATAAATCCTCTCTTCACATTTTATTCAATTAGAAGCTAGATTAAGTTTTTAAAGGTTTTTAGATGTCTTTGTTGGCCCTACAGATCAACATGAGTCATTTTAGTGCACTTTTTCATCACTCACACACTTCTCAAAATTTTTAAAAAATTTATAAAAGTCACTTGGAGGGTCACCTATCTTAAAAATCATTCCACGACAAACGTGCTTAACTATAGACTTATTAGGCCAAAGTCATCAAAAAGATGGTATATCATGTCGATGTAAGTAGTCATATCAATCCTTATAATACTCCACTTAATTTGGGGGTATTACACCATTAAATACCTTCTTTAGGTTAAGAATTTTGGGTGATCTAAGTTGCTATAGTCAAGCTTTACTTAATCTCTGGTGGCAATGTGCTATGGATGATGTATTTAATGCCTTAATACGTAAAAACACCAGATCTCTTGTCTCTTCCAATACTAACATGAATATAAGGGTGTAAATGGGTATTCCACATAAAAAAACCCCGATGGGTTTGTGGATTGCTATAAAGCTAGGCTTGTAGCCAAGGCATTTACTTAGCAAGCTGGCATAGAATATAGTAAGACATTTAGCTCTATAGTCAAACCGTGCACCTTATTTATTTATTTTATTTATTTATTTATCATATTCTCTTTTGTAATCCCGACCCATTTACCAACTAGATGTCCATAATTCTTTCTTGCATGGTTTTATCTATGAAGAAGTATTTATGAAAAAACCCCTAGTTGTGTTGACTCTAGATTTTCTAACCATGTTTGTAAACTTCCAAAGTCTCTCTACGGACTAAAGCAAACACCACATGCATCGATCTCTTAACTCAATTCTCATCTTCTCAAGATAGGTTTCTTTATTTCTAAGGCTAACTCTTCCGTATTTATTTGGTGAATTCTAGATTTTGTTATATATCTCCTCATTTATGTTGATGATATAATTATGATAGGATCTCATTCTATTGCTGTCCAAGATTTTATGGATGGTCTACAGTCTAAATTTTCAATCAAAGATCTTGGCAGTCTTCATTATTTCTTGGGAATTGAGGAAAATCCTCACCTTGATAGGTTATATATATATATATATATATAACCCACAGTGTACCAAGATTGATGGTGTTAAGCTAGTGCATACACCACTTACTACTGATACTTGACTGCCTTCTTATGGTGGATCCAAACATGTTGATCCCACTTCTTATGGTGAATTCTAGATTTTATTATATATCTCCTTATTTATTTTGATGATATAATTATGATAGGATCTCATTCTATTGCTGTCCAAGATTTTATGGATGGTCTACATTCTAAATTTTCAATCAAAGATCTTGCCAGTCTTCATTATTTCTTAGGAATTGAGGAAACTCCTCACCTTGATGGGTTATTTCTCTCTCAAATATATATATATATATATATATAACCCACCATGTACCAAGATTGATGGTGTTACGCTAGTGCATACACCACTTACTGCTGATACTTGACTGCCTTCTTATGGTGGATCCAAACATGTTGATCCCACTTCTATTGCAACATGGTTGGATCGTTTTAATACCTTAGTTTCATACATCTTAATATCTCTATTTGCAATACCCAAAAATATTATTTAATCTTAATCCTAATCCTAATTAATTTATATTTTTAACTTAACACTTAAATTTTAGCTTAATTATTTTTATTAATATTTGACCCACAAATCTAGATAAATTTTTAAATGAACTTATCCTAATTATTTTTTATTTAAATCCACCCTAAATTGATATTTTTTTCCTAGATTTATTTTTTCTAATAGGATACTCTAAACCAAGATAAATTAATTTTAAACTAATCCTAAATCTAAACCTAATTCTAATTCTAATTCTAACACTAATTTTTTATTTCTTTTTTCTCTCTTTTTCCTTTATCATTTCTATTTCTTTTTCTCTCTCCCTTTTTTCTGATTATTTTTTTTCCTTCTCTTCTTCTATTCTCCTCCCTAACCTATGTCCTAAACCACCTCTTCCTTTATTTTATTTTTTCTTTACCTAGCCTATGCCCTAACTTAGCCCGTTTCCTTCTTCTTCTTTTTTTACTTTCCTTTTCTTCTCCTTCTTCCTTGATGAACCCTACATGAGCTCTTCGCCACCAACCATGCATGTCAAGTCCCTACCCTTACCAACACCATATAAATATATTATAACTTATATGTATAAATTGCAGCCATGTTAGATAAAAATTTACCTAATAGTTTTGTAATTCTAACCTAAACAGTTGAATATTTAGATACGTGTGGGTAAAGGGATATGAATATAACTAGACATGCTTATTGTACTAGTTTGGGTACTTAGATTTACATCCTTTCAAGCGTACTTCATGCATTAAATCTAGTTGAATATAAGAGCCGCTTGTTGCTACCATACTACTAGTATTTAATAGGATTAATATTGACACTTTGTCATATTAGTTATTTTATGGAAGTAACATAAGGTGCATAGACCTATTTTTGGCTAACAACTTGGTTAATTTCCTTCTCATGATTAAATATTGACTTAGAAATTATTATTATATTTTAATAATCTGGTTGTGGAATTCGATTTCCTTAGCATATTTATCATATTTGTGGTTATTCATTATGTTTATTTTTATTATTTTATTTATCACTTTTATTATTTTCAATTTTTAAAACCCCACTTAAGGTTTTTCTTATTTATTTATTTTGTGTGATTTTAAGTTTTTATTTTAATTATTTTTGTTCTAGTTAAATAAAGGTGAGCTTTCTTAATCTTCGATATAGAATGATACCCTTATTTGCCAGCACCACAATTGTCAATAAGAGGGTTTAAATTGCGTATCGACTATGGCTAAACCAATTTTTGGTTCCATTGCCGGAAATTGGTAACTTCACCTTTGTTTAGCTAGTATTTTTAGTGTGTTTATCTTTAGTGTGTTGTGTCATCCTTTTATTTAGAGGTAAGAGTGCTTGTGGACAATCAAGTCTCTAAATTAATAGGATTTTCAGGAGTTAGTATGTTTCTTTTTTTTCCTTTAATTTTTTCTTTTTAGAATTTTTGGTGTATTTTGTTTCACTTTTAACTTTCTCTTTTGAAGTGTTGGTGTCCTTCAGGTTGCTATGAAAGGATACTTGGGCTATAGATAGCTTTGCATGAACCTTACTGTAAGAATAAATGAGGTAATTTCAAGTACCTTTGATGATAGACTTAACCAACTCATTACCTTTGTTTCACTAGTTACCATAACTACTAGAGTTATTAATACAAGCTGAGTGTGTCACACACAATAAAATCCATATGCTTACCATCCACAAGCTATAAGAGGAGGATGGACACAACCCAATGCTCAATCTTTTAATGGTTTCCAAGGACATGACCCCTACACTAACAAATGGGAGATGAAGGATCGTTATTAGGTGCCATATCAAGACCCTTACACACTCAAATATGAAGCTTCAAAATATTATCAATATCCTTAATAAGAATCTTCTTTAATTTTAGAACCTTCAAGTTTAGAAAAAATGGACAAACTTTTTGAAGCATTAACAAATGGGAAAAACTAACTTATGTAAAGTCAAATTAAACAAAATGAAATGATGTCAGTGTTAGAGGAGCAATTAGTTATGTGGTTAACATGATCAATCAATTACAATCACACAAAGATCTCTCTAGTACTTCGGTTCCAAATTTAAGTGGGAGTTATGACTATGATGATGCCATGTCTGCATATGAGGATGAGCTAGTTGAGAAGGTCCCCATGGAGCATACTAAAAAACATGATCATGTGGAAGAAGAGCATATAAAAGTAGAAGAAGAACCTCATCAAAATAAGGATCAAGTGAATAAAGAGAAGCATACAGATGACAAAACTATCACTTTCAACTACCATAGACCATCTTTGGACATTTGTTCCCTAAATTTACTTGGAGATGAACATGAAACATGAGGTAAGCCTTTGAACCACTTTGATTTTATATATGCTAATCCTACCCCTTTTTTTCCCTCTTTTAGAAGGTTTTATGGGTCAAAGATTGAAGAGAGTAATCAAATCATCTTAGATATATCTAATAAGAAGCATAATGCTCCAAAGGAGAGGTTATGTTGGAAATATGTGTTAAAAGACTTTGAGATGGGACAATATTTTCCTCCTTTGATAGAGAGACCACCATACATTAACATTGGGCAAACCATTCTCTCTTTACACACAAGCTTAAATCTTATGATAGGTAAGTTGCGTTTTTGTTGGGTCAAATCTTTTATTAACACTAATATTTTATCTTTTTCTTTTATCTTGCAGGATGTAGATAATCAACATGAGGAGGGATTTGGTGAATCCATTCCAAAATGGATGTACCCACCTTGAACAAGTAAACCAAGATCATGTCAGGCTGAAGATATAAAAATAAGCACTACTTAGGAGGCAACCCAATATGATAAGGGAGATTTCTACCCTTTAGTTATTTTTATTTATTCTTTTCCTCTGCATACTTAAAAATTATATTTTTCTTTATTTGTTTACACATTGAATAAAATGTGTGATTTAAGTGTGGGAGTGTGAGTAATTTTTTTTTTTTAAAAATACAAATTTTTTGGGGTTTTTTCAGAGTCGAAGGAGCCCTTAACTAGTTAATGGGGATCATATCTTTGAAATATAACAAAAAGAGGATCATAAAATCAAGATAAAGCAAGTGGAGATTTTTTATATGTTAATTTCGATATAGGGAACACATATCTACATGTCTAGATGTGAATGGAAAATGAACATGTATGATTATTTAACCATCGACATGTCATATTGAGATTCATCACATTCCTCAGTGAGCTTTTGAACCATATATATATATATATATATATATATATATATATATATATATATATATATATATATATATATATATATATATATATATATATATATATTTTCTGAGTGAATTCATAAGAAATTATCTACTTATCTTCACTTTAAATTTTCATTGTAAACCTCATATATGTTTAATTGCTTTGATCAAATTACTTGCTATAGATTTTGTAATGAACTTTAGAGATTACTAGAACTTACTCTTGTGCTAGTCAAAGCTTATAGTCAAACGTAATTTGATTAAGAAAATGATAAAGGCAACTTAGGATTTTCCACCATATGACTAATAATTTGATCTTAATTTGTGTGTATATGATATACACCCCATAGAAGCCCTTTGAGCCTATATATTGAACACATATTTTTCTTCATTACCCATATTAAATAATATTTGGGCCTTATCCTTACCCTTGCTTAAAGCTAGTAGAAGGGATTCAATTCATTATAGGTATAGAATGGTTGTGTATGTGAAAGAAATATATGTATTTATGTTAAGAAAGGAATTGGTTATGTTTGGTGGTAGAGATAGAATTTATATATTCATTGTATTGTCATCATTATTCTTTATATAAAAAAATATTGAAAAAAAGGAAAAGAAAGAAAGAAAAAAAGGATATGATATAAGGAAGAGAGGGAGATATAGAGATAATGTTGAGAAAAGTTCTATTCATGTTTTATTTTTATCTCACAGTTCTAATTTGGCGTTAAGGTTGAGGAGTGTATTATTGCTTATTGATATGGAGTTAATGCTTATATTTCATCTAATTATAAGAGTCCACTAGTTCTCAACCTTTTTAGCACCATAATCCAAGAATACTCTATATCCTTCTATACCTTAAACCCATTACAACCAATAAGTAAGTCCTATTTAATTCTTGAGATGAGCAACCTTTGATCTGATGGATATTAGTTACAAGATATAAGCATATAGTGTGGTCCATTTAGTATCTTTCATGAGGTTTATCCATAAGAATATGTGTAACACCCCCAAAATTTACTATTAAAAAATTTCGTTTTATTAAAAGAAATAGCGGAAGCAAAATATAAAACGGTGAATTTCGGGGATATTACCGCCACACTTAGTACCAGATCGGTTCACTCATACCGTTCCAGCACCAAGTGCTAAGGCTAAAGAACAAAATATCAATTGCTAGAAATTGAAACCATTTTAAAATCAGAGTAGCACAAGTAAACATTTTATAATAATAGATTTCACTAATGGCGGTTACAAGAACAAGGAATACATTTAAACCAGAAGGTAAAGGCAAAAGGGAGAACCCTAAAATTTCGGATAATCCTTACGCTCTTTCCCATTGACTACTTAAATAGTACCTGAAAAGATACTTGCAAGGGACACTGCCCATTGAATAGGCAGGGGCCCTACGAATGGAACCCTTCAGTACTATAGTACTGAGTAACCCTTTAAAAACACACTTAAAAGCAGGCCCGCAATGTAACACATGATATATTACTGTGTCCATACGTAACGACAGGTGTAAACATAATATTCAGATCCATACATTCACATATTCAACAAGTCAATAAGATATTAAAGTTGTATACACATCATTCATTGTCATACATTCGCATACTTAACAAGTCAACTAAATATTAACAGGCCATAATGAATAATCGATACTTTTAGGGCTTTAATGCTATTAGTCCATCATTAATCAATCATCTCGGATTATAAATGTCTATATGAGTGCGGGAACCCCACTATTATAGCTAATGGATCGGAAATACATACAGGGCAGAACGCCCCTTACCACTTTTATTCGCCGGTGGACTGGTCTCCAGGACAGAACGCTCCTGGCCACTATTATTTGTCGGTGGACCAGTCTGGCCCCGACTCATAAGGTGTTCCACTATAAGTGATTAGTGTCTTCCCCATGTCTTATCGTTATTACATTTGGTTTGTTGAGCATTGAATCCCCCTATTATAGATAATGGACTAGAAATACATACAGGGTAGAACGCTCCTGACCACTATTATTCGCCGGTGGACCGGTCTCCAGGGCACCCTGGCTCCTGGCCACTATTATTCGCCGGTGGACCTGTTTGGGTCCGACTCAACATCTTCCTCTTTAAGTGGTTAGTCTCTTATTCGTATCTTATTCAAAAGCATTTCACCCTTGACGTGTATGGCTAACTATATCCACACTTATCCTCCCAAGAGGGCCCGTCCCATATCTTGAGACTTCTGTACCTCCTAACTCGCCCCGACATCCTTCCCTTAATCCACTAATTACTCACACCAGAAGCCCAACTCCTAAGTGTGTGGGTCAAGGCCCACCACCTTATACCCCAACGTCAACTCACCGGCTTACCCTAGGGCTTTCTTCAGAAACCCTAATTTGGGCCTATGTGGCCCATCCTCACAGCACCCAAACTGTTTAACACCCCACACATTATGACCCTTAGATTTAACTCTCACTTCATACCCCACTCATTTTCATTTATTTTTATTATTTTCTTTTTCCACCTTCTCACATTAGGGTTTCTGCTAAACCCTAGTTCATCCCATGCGACCCTAGTTTCTCCCACTCTTTCCTTTTACTTATGTCCCCTCTCTTTTTCACCACTCAAGGATCATGGATTATTTAGGTCATTGTTTCCTACGTTAGCCAACTTACTTCCCCTTGGTTATCTTATTCTCCCATTTTTCTTTTTCATGCCTTTCACCCCATATCCTGTTATTAAACATCTTAGCATGCATGTCCTAGAGGGTCACATCATGTAACATCGAACACACAACATATATAATCATCATTTACATGCTATAAGGAGGTTACATGAGCATACATTCACTCAAAGTTGCACTAGAATGATTAATCATTAAGCATAAAGTACACAATATGGTATAATACATGGCACACATGGCATGTAACCCATATATAGTTGATCTTAGCCATATCCCTACTCGGTTTAGGTTACCGAGCCATCTCCCACACACTTATTAGGTCACTAATCACCCTTCGTAATTGTTACATTTATTATAATTCCCATTTGGTTGATTATATTACCGAATTACCCTTCTCCTTTGTTATAATTACCAAATTGCCCCCTTTAGTTGCATAAATTAGCTAATTACCCTTCTACGTCACCATGATTACCAATTTGCCCTTTAGTTGGTTAAATTACCAATTTTCCCTTCTCTATTATCATAATTACCAATTACCCTTTAGTTGATTAAATTACCAAATTACCCTTCTCCAATATCATAATTACCAATTTACCCTTCTCAATTGTTATAATTACCATTTTACCCTTAACCATTATTATAATTACCAAATTACCCTTCTCCGTAATTACAATTGCCAATTTACCCTATTTCCATAATTATAATTATTAATCTACCCTTCTCCATAATTATAATTACCAATTTACCCTTCTCCATTTTTATAGTTACTGTATTGCCCTTCTCCATTAAATTTACCATAATACCCTTTTATTGGTTAATTTACCAAATTACCCTTCTCTATTATCATAATTATCCAATTGCCCCTTTTTAATCATAATTTAATTACCAAATTATCCTCCGTTGTCATCATAATTACCAAGCTCTTACTCCCAAGTTTGCCATAAATACCCTTTTATTTACAAAATTACCCTTCTACCCCTTACTTCCAAATTACCACATTATCCTTTTATTTACAAAATTACCACAATACCCTTTTACTTATAAAATTACCATAATACCCCTTTTACTCACAAATTACCAATGTATCCATTTACTTACAAAATTACCATTCTACCCTTTATTCACAAAATTACCATTTTATCATTTAATTATAGAATTACCGTTTTTCCCTTTAATCACAAAATTATCATTACCTTTAATTATGAAATTACCATTTTTCCCTTGAATTATAACATTACCATTTTATCCTTTAATTCTAAAATTACCTTTTTAACCTTTAATTACAAAATTACCATTTTACCATTTACTCCTAAGATTACCATAATACCCCTTTACTTACAAAATTAACATTTTGCCATTTACTTATAAAATTACCATATTTCCATTTACCTCCAAAATTACCATATTGCCCCTTTACTTATAAAATTACCATTTTTCCATAAAATTATCATTTTACCCCCTTTTACTTAGAAAATTTATCATTTTACCCTCTTTTTCCAAAATTACCATCTTGTCCCCTTATTACACCACTTTTATTAGATTAACATTACTACATGGAATAATAATATTAATACTCCCTTAACAATATCCAGCTCCACCAACTATTATATTTTAATATAATACTTATTAGCACCCACACATATTAGGCCACATTCTTACACAAGAAATATTACTAAAATGCCCCTAGGGCTCACAATAATATTATTCAAGTATAAATGGTCACAATAACATAATATGACATGGATAAATACTTTAACACTTTCATTAATAATCAAGTTCTTCCCTTAGACAACATTTACACACATAACACATAAAAAATCATTCTTTCCTTTTTATTAAAAAATACAAGCAAACATATGAATTATACAAACAACCATATATCAAACATAATAACATATTAAAAATCCTAATGTGGAAACATACATTTATCTATGCGTTTAAGTAGGGTTTAACGATTACCTTAATTCCCGCAAAATTGAATCTTACCAGTATTCTGGTTAAAGATTCAAGCTTTGATTAGCAAAACCAATACCTTAAAATTATTAATAAAAATGGTCAATAAGTGCAGCAACTCATCCTGCTTATGCAGCATGAGCTGCATGTAAAAATAAAAAAAGGGAGGTTTGAAGGTTGCATGGAGAAGAGGTGGAAGGGGTGTTTTTGGGTTGGGGTCTTTAGGCTAGAAAAGAAGGTAGATGGGGGAGGATTTAAGGCAAGGGAATGGTGTAGGAGTGAAGAGGGGGTGTAGGTGGATGTTGGGGATGGGTTGCTGGCGGCAAAGTGCGACGGAGGCGAGGTGGCGAAGTTGGCTGTAGGGCTAGGCGTGTTTGAGAAGGAAGGAAAAGAGAGGGGAAAAATGGAGGGGGTGAGGGGGCTTGTTTTGGACAAAAAAGGTATGGGGGCACTAGAGGGGCTTGTAGGGTGTGGATTGGTGGTTCGGGGGGTGGCAAAGGTGGTCGGAATGCGGCGAACGGTGGGGTTATAGGTGAGCTGCCGAGAAGGGGAAAATGGGGAGAAAAATAAGTGGGGAGGAAGAAGGGGCTACGGGATGGCTTGGGGTGGTCCTGTGGCGGTGCAGGGCAGTAGTAGAAGGGTGGAGAAGGTAGTTTAGGTGGTTTGTGAGGTGTTTGAGCCGGCAGAGGCGGCGGCGGTGCACAAAATAGGGGGAAAGATGGAGAGGAAGAAAAATGAAGGGAAGGAGATTGGGATAGATAAAGGGCTCAAAAAATATGGGGTAGGAGGGCCATTGATGAGAAGAAAAAGAAGAGGGAGGGTAAAGGGGATAGGTGGCTGGTCAGTGGTAGTGTTTAGGGTGGCAGGGAGGTGGTAGTGTGGCAGGGAGAGGAAAGAGAAGAAGGGTAAGGGAGGCCATGCATGATGGGGGTGCATGGCCAGTCGACTCCCAATTTGTGAAAAAAAGGGACAGGAGAGAGAGAGAGAGAGGGAGAGAGAGGGAGGGTTGCAGTGGTGGTAGCAGGCGGTGGCCAGTGTGCTCGAGGTGGCAGGCATGGCGACGGGGATAGCTCGGCCACCTTGGGTTGATCAACGAAGAAGATGAAGAAGGAAAGAAGGGGTGCACTAGGCCGCTTGGGGGATAAAATAGAGATTTGGGCCGGCTTGATCGTTGGGGTGGAAGGAAAAAGAAGGGAGAGGCTGGGGCTGGGACAACGCGTGTGAGGAGAGGAGGGGAAAGAGAGGGAGAGAAACGGCTCCCTGGCCCAGCGCGCAAGGAGGGAAGGCCTGGCAGCCTGGTGCCAAGAAAAAAAAAAGGAAAAAGAGAGAAAGGAGGAAAAAGGAGAAGGAAAGGAAAGGAAAAAAAGAAAAAAATTAATTTAATTTATAAAATAATAAAATGTAATATTTTTGATAAATTATTTAATTTAATAATTTAATTCAATATAATTTAATATATTGGTTCAAAAAGGATAATTTTAGTAAAATATTAGTTTGGTAAATTATTTAAATAAAAATAATATGATAAAATAACAAAATATTTATTTTTAATTTATTAAATACTCCTATCCAAATTTATATACTAAAAAATTCATAAATAATTAAACTAAAGAATTTTAAAAGCTAATTTATTTCAATTAAAAGCTATTTATTAAATTATAGGTTTTCTAAAATTTTGGGGGATTACAATATGATCCTTCCTTATTTATATATTTGATTCGTTTTTTATTTTTATCATCTTATCTCACATACTTGAGTATTTCTATTTATTTGTAGCCATGAATCTAAGAGAGAGAGAGTAAAAAATAGATGGTATCCATAGTAAGGATGGATCTTGATGTGACTAAGGCATGGTAGATCTCCGTCCATAATATTTATCGATCCATACCTGTCATGTTTATGTGTGAACCATATGTTGAAATTAATCCCTTAAATCTCCCAACGTTGAATCTTGATTTATTGCTAATCTTGATGTATGAAAGTAAAATATTCTAAGACAACATTAGTTAAGGGTGTTACATGTGATTTTATTATTAGTACTATTATTTACTGTGTGTGATTTTGTGGGTATATTATCTGATAAACCCTCATGAAACCTTACTTGTCCTTTGTGGGTGACCTAAGGGTTTACAAGGCTTAAAGGGCTTATTGCACATGCTAAGTGCAATCATGAGACCTACAAAAGTGACTAGTTAGTTTATTTTTATTCGGTTTGAATCATAACTTTCTTGGGAAAAAGCAAGAAGCTAACTGTGGGGGGTATTGATGAGTTCATATTTTGACATATTTTATACTTTTTAGTATCCGTTTTTAATATTTTATTTGAGTAATATATGTGAATAACTATAATATTGTAATTAAGTAATATTAATATTATATATTTTATTATTTGAATTAAAATGATATAAATGAAATAAATTTAGAGTATAAAATTATTTATTAATCTTTCTAATTTTCTTTTGTAGGTTAAATAAAAAAAGAGAGAGTTTTGGATTCTTTGGGCCAAAAGGCCGAAGGAACAACGGAACAGAAATGAAGGCCCAAGAAAAAGAAGAAGAATCAGGAAAAAAGGCCCAGCAATCGAGAAGAAAAAAAGGTTAGTAGCGGCAGCCACTTGCGCGCGAAAATAAAAGGCAGTGAAGCCGGCGAAAAAGTAAAGGAGGGTTGATGGCAGCAGAACAGTAGTGCAGAAGGAGAACCAAGGGGCGTAGAGGAGAAGTCAGAGGAAATAAGAAAGAAGAGAGAGAGAGAGAAAAAGAGAAAAGCAGCACTATCAACAGAAAATGAAAAAGAGAGAGAGAGGTAGAAACAGTAAAAGAGAGCCAACAATAGAGAGAGATGAACTAGACACCCATCTGCCGTAGTGGAGCACAGTCAGAGTTAGTGCAGCATTCAAAGCCGGGATAGTCAAGGAAAGAGTCAACAAAGAGGCTGTGAAGAAAAAAAATTAAAGACTGGCTAATTATTTTAGTTATTTTTTTTCTATTTTTGATATATATTTTTATATAATTAATTTGATTATTATGAATGGCTAATTATTTATTGTTGGAGAATAGACTAAAACCTTGTATTATGATTTGAGATATGATATTATTATTCTTTATTTTATGAGATTATTTTTTAATTTTATTTTAATTGCTATCATTTATATATATGATTTTATCAAGTATATTTTGTATAGTACATGCTTTATTCTAGTTTCCTCATAGTGATATTATATAGGATTATTTACCTGTTAAGTGGCCACATAAATATGTTAGAGTTTATATGTATAAATTGTAGCTAAGTTAGATAACAATTTATCCAATAGTTTTGTGATTCTAATCGGAGTAGCGGAAAGTTTACATACGTGTGGGTCAAGGGAGAGAAATACAACTAGACATACTTATTGTACTAGTTTGGGTAGTTATATTGACATCCTTCCAAGTATAATTAATGCATTAAATCGAATTAAATAGAGGAGTCACTTGTTGCTACTATACTGCGAATATTTAGTAGGATTAATATTGACATTTGTCGTATTAATTATTTTTGGGAAGTAATATAAGGTGTATAGGCATGCTTATGGCTAACAATTTGGTCAACTCCTTCTCATGATTAAATATTGACTTCTAAATTATTATTATTATTATTATTATTATTATTATTATTATTATTATTATTATTATTATTATTATATTTTGACCTAATCTAGTTGTAAAATTTGATTTTCCTAGCATATTTATCATATTTGCAGCTATTCATTATTTTTATTTTTATTATTTTATTTATAATTTTTATAATTTTCTATTTTTAAAACCCCCTTATTGCTTTTATTTGTTTATTTATTTTGTGTGATTTAGAGTTTTTATTTCTATTATTTTTGAGCTACTTAATATAGGTGAGTTATCTCAATCCCTGATAAAGAACGATACCCTTATTTATCAGTACTATAATTATCAACATGAGTGTTTAAATTGTGTGCTAGTTATGGCCAAACCAATTCCACCTCCAGCGAAACCAACTAACCATCATCACCACCACTGCATTCCTCCCCTACTATTCCACCCATCGCCAACCACCGCTACTTCCAACCCCCTACAACATCATCCACAACATCTCCCTAGCCTTCGTTAACTACCCTCACATCCCTCTCCTTGTAACATCCCAAGTTGATACAACCACATAGGGCTACTCGGAGTTCTTTTGGATTGATTAGATGAACCCATAGATCAACACAAGTTCTTTCAATGTACTTTGACCTCACACATACACTTCTTGAGATATTTTCAGAAAATTTATAAAACTTCTCAGGAGGGTCATTATAATACCCTAGAATTTACTATTTAAAAAAATTATTTTGTGGAAGTATTAATTACAGAAAATAATAGGTGTTACCGCCATATTAAGTATAAGTTTGACATCTTCTACCATCCTTATACTAAGTGCTAAGGCTAAAACATTAATGTGAATAACATTTACAATGTAAGAACAAAATATAGATTTCATTACAAATTACATTATCCTAATAATTACAAAAGAATAAGGCAAATTTGTTTTAATATGGAAAAAGGAGAGATAGTAAGGGACTTAAGAGTCCGAGGAATATCTAAATCAAAAGACGTTGGGGAGAGCATCAGATAGACCTAACTCTCAACCCTATATAAGAAGCCATCAAGACGAAGCTTCAAAATATTCTTGCAAGGTCATCACTTCCCATTAAATAGGTAGGGGACCGCGAATATAACCCGTTAGTATAATGATACCAAGTAAGCCATTTCACAACACTAATATGCTATCCCACATGGAGCACATTATGTTAAAAAAAAAGGTATAGATACATTAGGGAACTCATGCGGTCATAAAATGGCAACAACCAATTTAATCAAAAGAAACCCAAATACCAAGGTAGGACACTAAGGTAACTACCCAAACAACCATCCATATCAATTCTAGAAGGCAATGAAGGCCACGAAGGCAATAGCTACACCATATAACAAAGCATGTAGCGCATAACGAAAACTACCAAAATAGTGACTCTAGAGCAACCCAATACTATTTTCAATTTTAATTACTTGAGGGAGACATAATACTAACCCAAAAATATAAAAGTAAACTCGTTATATTAGTGCATAAGATAACATACTACCCTTCAACCATCCAGCCTAGAGGCATCACAATACACTGGTCATACTGGTGTACAAGGTAACAAAGTACCTTACTAACCTAGGACACCTAATCTTTAAGTATTGATAACCCCTATAGGGCTTGTAGGTCACCTATAAAGTAGACTAGTGCCTTAATGGGGCACAACAATACTAGTGAACCAAACAAACTAAGGGCTCCTACCTCGTGTCTAGGGTAGCTACTCCTAGAGAGAAACCTTTCTTGAACTTGAGGTCTTCTACTTTAAGTATTAGTATTTATAAGATAATCATATAGTGATACCAAAATAATAATAGCAAAGATACTAAAAATAATAACAATGATAATATTAATAAGAATAAGAATAATAATAGTAACAATAATAATAAAAAGGGCATTACTCAAAAACATAGTGAAATAAGGGCTTCGACCCGTTTACCAAAATAATACTAATAATAACATTAGTAAAATAAATAAATAAAATTTAGTAATAATAATAATGATGAAATAGCAATAATGATAATGATAAAAACCATAATAATATTGCAAAAATGATAATAATCATAATGGTAATAATAATAATGATAATAATCGAAGATAAAATGAAGTGGGTTTTTCACCTTACATTGAATAATAATAAACTTAATACATAACAACAACAAAAACGACAACAACAACACTAATAAGAATAAATGCTAATGATAAAAATAATAATAATATTACTAATAATAAGACTTGATATTTATAATACCACTACTACAATTCAAAATAGAAACAATAAGGTTTTGAGCCCTATCTAGAATAATAATACCAACAATGAAAAAAAAAATAAGGATAATAATACTAATAATAATTGCATAACAATAATAGTAATAATAGCAACACTAATAGTAAAATAGTTGTAATAATAATAATGGAATAATAATAATAATAATAATAATAATAATAATAATAATAATAATAATTTCGAAATAGTAGTAGTAGTAGTGGTAGTAGTAGTAGTAATAATAATAATAATATATTTTGAATAAATGAAATAAAATAGATTAAGGCTTGTAAAAAAATAAGGTAAAAGGGTTGAGAGGGTCTAGGGTTCAACATTAGGCTGGTGGTGAGAGGTGGCACCGGCGGTGGTGCACGGCAGCGACCGCGGCGGTGGTCGAAAAAAGATAAGAAAAGGAAAAAAGTTAAAGGTTGGGAACAAAGTAAGAATAAGGAGGGTGGAAGTAAGGGTGATTATGGTTTCCCAAAAGGAGTCCCATAAAGAGGGTGGCGGTGCAACCAAAGGTGGCGGCGCATAGCGGCAGCGTACATCAGCAGCGGTGGTGGCCGAATGGAGGAGAATGAGAGAAAGAGAGGAGGAGAGGGAGGAAGGGGAAAAGAAAGGTAGGGGAAGATAGAGGAGGGTATGCAGAACAGAATGGGGGGGTGAAAGAAGTGGCAGCGGTGGCGGAAGTGGTGGCTAAGGGTGGTTCGAAGGGCGGTGGAGGTGGAAGAATGGGTTGATTGAGGAGCAAACTTTGCACAGCCAGGGTGGCTTGTGCAGGGAAAATCGAGGAAGAAGGGAGGTGTAGTTAGTTAGAGGGAGGCGCAAGGTTGAGTTGGGTGGGTAGAGAGGGCGGCAAAGTTGGCGGGAGGCGGCGAAAACGACGTTTGAAAGGGCGACAGTGACAAGGGGGAAAGGTTTGGGGTAAGAAATCAAAAGCTCGAACATGGCTAATTATGGGGGGTATTTATAGAGTTTAAAGGAGAGGTTAGGGTTATGTGGGTCGGTGAGGGGATAATGCAGTTAAGGTTAGGGTCACTAGCGACAACAAAGGTGGTAAAATTTAAGAATAATGTGGTAGGGTATGGCTGGCTGGGAAAGAGAATCACGTGAGAAGGAAGGGAGGTGAATTCATCTATGTGGTTGTCAAATCATAGGGAAGAGAGAGGAAGAAAAATGGTTGTTCAAAAAGGCTGTAACCGGCGGTGAAAAACCAGGAACAGTGGATGGTGGTATAGGTTGGCGTCGGGGGAAGGAGGAAGGAAGAAGAAGGAAGAAAAGGGGGTTGGACCATGTGGCCAGGTAAAGAAAATAAAGAAAAAGAAGGAATCGGGCCGGTTGGCGTAGTGAGGGGGTTAATTTAAATGAAACATGGCATTTTGGGGTAGAAAAGAGAGAAAACACGACACTTTGGTTGCCGCAGAAAAAGAAAAGAAAGAAAGGAAGAATGGGCTGCGAGAAGGAGGAGGAGCGGCTTCGTGGGCTGGGCCGCGCCGAAGAAGAAAGGAAGGAAAAGAGGAGTTGGGTGGCTGATGAAGGAAGAAAGGGAAGAGGGATCTGGGCCGTTGGGCTGGCCCAAGTTGGGGAGAAGGTAAGAAAAAGAAAAAGAAAAAGAAAAGAAGAAGAAAGAAAAAGAAAGAAAAAGAAAAAAAAGAAAGAAAAAGAAAGAAAGAAAAGGAAAAAGGAAAAGGGAAAAAGGAAATATAATGGATTAGGTTAATTAAATTAATTGAAATATTTGGGATATTTAAAAATAATAATATTTAAAAATAATAATATTTAATTCCCTTTTTAGGCTAAATTAGGATTTTTCAAAGGTTTTTTATAAATTCCATTTTAATTAGCAAAACACCCTAAATTTCTCCAATTAAATTATTTATAAAATTACTATTAATTTGAAACTATTTTCTCCTTATTATTTTAAATAAAATAATTTATTTAATTAATTTCTAAAATAAAATACTTAATTAGTTAAAATACCTAAATTTCTTCTAATTAAAATACTTATAAATTCCTTCTTGATTTTCCCTAAATAATTTCCTTTTATTTTAATAAAAATAATTTATTTAATTAATCTTCATAATAAAACCTTATTTTACTATAATTCTTAAAATTAGAATTTTTGGGGTATTTTAGGTATGGTGTGAACGGTAAAGTAGAGCCAAACATGAGGAGGGAGACATGATGAGAGGGAGGCATGGTGTAGGGGTATGGTATGAAGGGTCTCGTTGAGAAAAAAAAGGGGAGTAGGGGTATGATTAGAATCTATAATAGGGCAGGGATAATAATTTGTAAAGATTAACTAGGGTTACAACATCCACTTACCGGGAGTAAGGTTACCTAATAAAATAGATTTTAGTTGAGGTTTAAGTTAGGTTTAAATGAATAACCCTAATTCTATCATATAATTAAAATAGTTAATACAAAACACCCTCATAATAATTATAACTAATTACATATAGTTATCATTTTATGATTAAGGTTTCAAAGTCTAGTTTTGAAATCATCTCTTCTGTTTTTTGAAAACTTTAGTTCTTATATGTTTTGAAACCCATATTAGTCTTGTGAAAAAGTGTGGTATAGGTTTGGGCTTGGCCTTAGAACTAACTGTGGTTACCTATTAGCCTAGATGTGAGTAGTTGTTTAGTACTTCTCTAGGTAGCCTTATTATGTTACAATGTTATGTGGTTGTCTTGAAGTGTGTGTTGAACCCCTCCTAGCTCCAATCCTAGAGCATCATTACTGAGAATGCAAAACTTGCTCGTATGGAGGATCTTCTTATCACCATACTTGAGAGGGATTTTCATCCACCACCACCTCCATCTCCATTTCAGATACCTATCCACATTCCTGCATCAGCTCCATAGAATGACTAGTTGCAAAAGACACGGTCATATGCACTACCTGTATTTATGGGTACCAAGGACCCATTGGCTTTAGAGCATTAGATTTGAGAGTTTGAGAAGATATATGAAGCTTTAGAGTTCCACTTGAGAAGATGGTGAAGGTATCTTCATACTTCTTGATGGTTCATGTCGATGAGTGGTGGCATAGCCAACAAGTTCCAGGTGCACCCATTAAAACTTGGGAGCACATGATAAAGCTTGTTTTTGTTCAAATAGTTTCAGGATGGGACTGTATGATATATTCATGACACTTCTCCAAGGTTCCTCCAGTATTGAGTAATACTACCTAGAGTTCACTAACTTGATTCATTTTACACCCGGTGTAGGGGAAGAAATAAAGATGTGCCAATTTAAGATAGCTTTGAATGCTTGCATCTAGAAGTTGTTCTCGAGTTCTTCTTTTTGCACCCTCTTTGACATGTTTGAGAAGGTAACTAAGGTTGCAAAGTTTTTTCAAATCAGGGTTAGTGAGACCTTAGGAAATAAAAGGACGTTAGAGATTGTAGATAATGATTGTAGGATTAAGCTTCGGATAGAAGGTCAAACTAGTCAACACTAGGGTAATTAGGTTGGCTTCTGTAGCCTTATAGAGGGTATCAATACTTAATGATTAGGTATTCTAGGGTTGGAGGGTACTGTGTCTCTTTATAAACTATTATGATTGGATTACTGTTATGTCTCTATGTTAGATAGTTGGGAGGTTACCATGATGCCTTGTGTGCCGGTATGATCGGTTTACTTTTGTGTCTTCACTTTACTATTGTATCCCCTTAAGTAATTAAAAATGGAAATAATGGTTTTATAATGACCTAAATGGATTTTTGTTGTATGGGGGTTTGATAATAGCATTCGTGCATTATTTGGATTTAATGTATTGGTTGATAATTGTCTCAATGTTTTTCTTATCATGTTATATGTGATATAGAGGTGTTTATTGAAAAATACCTCAATTATGGTTTAGTGTTTCCCTTCTTGGAATTCCCTTGATATAATTAGATTAGTGAAATAGTTATAATATAGTCAAGTTTGGTGTGATGAGCATGTGACTTATGGTATGAATTTGACACTTAACTATGATATGGAATGTTTAACATGTTAGATCATGATACTTTGAGTTACCTTCTATGTACCTCTTGTGGCCTTTGCATGTTAGTGTTTTGTGGTGGTTTACTTAGTATTGTTTTACCAATGGATTCCATTTCATGGTCCCCTACCTATTCAGTGGAAATCATTTACCTTGTAGGAGTACTTTAAGAGTTCAACTTGATGGATTCTAATAGGGATTAAGGGTTAGGATTGTCCAGGATTCACTCAACATCTTTTGATTCGAATTTTTTGTGGACTCTTATATCCCCTTTTATGTTTCTTTTTCTAATTAGATTATAACTATTTACCTAATGTTTTGGACTATCAAGACAATGTTATTCTGTAATAAAGATGAAGAGATGAAGATACACCAATTTAAGATGGGCTTCAATGCTCGCATCTAGGAGTTGCTCTAGAGTTCTTTCCCCAAACTCTTTGACATGTTTGAGAAGTGGAATAAGGTCGCAAAGGCTATTTAGATTAGGGTTATTGAGATCTTAGGGAGAAAGAGGAAGCCGAAGGCTTTAGATGGTGATCACAAGGTTCAACCTTGTGTAGGAGTTTAAAGTGGTTAGTACTTGGGTAGTCAGTGTAGCTTTCGTGGTGGAGGAGGCAAAGGGCAAACCAAGCACCACCATTGCAAGCGTTATGGATGAGATCACCTGGGGAGAACTTGTGAGGGTCAACTAGTCTAGTGCTACTATTGTGGCAAATATGGTTATAGGAATTTTGAGTGCTTCTAGAGATCCCAAGATGGAGTTAAGAGGGTGTAGGTACAATTGTCAGGGCGGTCACCTACCACCAGCATTTTTCTTGTAGTTTGTGTGAAAGCCCCCAAAACTCTTGATTTAATAATGCCGTGAGGATATTGCCAAAGCTCATTGGAAGACCATTAAAGGTAGATCTTTCTATGTCGGAAGTGAGAGATGAGGCTATGCCCATATAGCAAACATCAATGTTCTAATTAAAAAGTGTAAAAAGTTTGAAAGCATTAATCTTTTATATACCAATAAAGTATATAAATTAAAACATCTATATATATATTCATAGAAGGAGGAGCATAGGTTTTAAGTCGTTTTCTAGTTTTTACCACCCAAAAGTGATGGGCCGTAGGAGTAGAACAAGCAGAGCAAGTAGTGAGCAAGCTTGAAATACTTGAGGCATGTACCAATTATTGCTGATAGGCACTCTTTGTTTGTCCCAAGTCTTTAATTTTTTTGTGCCTAAAAACAATCCATTTGAGAAAAGTGCATTGAACCCACCTCCAAATACAATCCTTTCTTCTTTGTAAATTTGTAGCGATTAGAGGTGGCAAACAGGTCATTTGGGTCAGGTTGATATGGGTCGGGTCAACTTTGATTTACTATACAATCGAGTTGGGTTCAGGTTCGGGTGTGTTTCGGGTTGTGTTGCTTTGGGTCGGGTTTGAGTTCAATTCGGGTTAAGTGATGAGTCGGGTGTGATTTGGGTTGGGTCGATGCTGGGTTCTTTGGGTATCTTGGGTTCGGGTTTATTTTGGGTTTGACTCGGGTCTATAGAATTCGGGTTAGGTTTGGGTTCGGGTCACTACATGGGTTGGGTGTAAATCGGATCAACTAAGTATAAGATCTATCAGTTTTTTTGAATTCGGGTCTATAGATTTTGGGTCAAATCAAAAGGCTCAAATTGGATATTATACATAACAATATGAATCATGATCGAGAACGAGTTAGAACATAAAAATTGGAACTTGTATGAAATAAATCAGATAAAATTATTTTTGATTTTTACAAAATTAACTTTAAGTATTTTTAGAACACTAATAAAATCTTTGAATACACTGCCATCACAATTTAAAATAAGAGGGTTTTTTCCTATCCATAATAGTACGATCTTATCCTATTATTATTAGTTTGGTTTTAGCTTATTATGCTACGGTTTTTTAATTTCTCAATGTCACATTGTTACTATATTTCATTTTCAATAATAATTTTTAATACATAATAAATAAATATGTGACAAATTAAAATTACAATAATCAATAACTTAGTGAAAAATAAAATATCAAAGTTGTCTTATGATTATAAACCCTACACCACTTCCAATGAATTTGTCACAATGCCTAACTTAGTAAAACAATACTCCGTCATAGCACACTAAATTCTATATTGTATGTCTAATATCTTAAGACAATTATCTATATTGTAAATATATCGCTAGATATTTATTATGGTCACAACATAGCTAATAACTAATAAGTGACAATACATCGCCTTTTACACCTCAAATCATAGTTATAATTTTCATGATTCCTACATTGCTTTTCCTACATTGTTCGTGTTCAATTTCCATCAACATGCATATCATCTATTTCCTTCATTATTATAGTTGCTTACATAGTGGATCATGCCCTTCCTTTGTTAATTATTTCATTTCTTGATATTATGGCATACTATTCTAGTAGCAAGTGCATGGTATCCTCAATAATATTATTTAGTCACTAAATTAGTGTAGAGTCCTTTGAGTTTGATATCCTCTTATTTCCATTCATTCAAATAACCCATATTAGTGTACATGTCATTTCTAACGTCTCGTCATCTAAGTGATAGATTATGAAATAGACCCAATTAAATTCATTGCCTTTTCATAGTGTAAAACTTCAGTATGGATTATCATCATCCAAATAAAACACTTTGGCAATGGGGAAATCATAAATCTCATGCACCAAATTCTAAGTTGCTTGTTCACACATCTCACACATTGGTTTATTTGTACCTTTCTCAACCAACCTATTTTTAGTTAATAGCTACTCCTTAAAAGCCTTTGATTCTTTGAAGTATTAATCTTAATTTGATATTCTTAGTGAGGATTGTGAGGTGCTAGATTTATTGTCATTGCAAACTTGATGATGATGACTCATCCTTGGCTCCCTTTAGATCTTTTAGCTCAATATCATGCCTATCTAATATTATCCCTAGTTGGTTGTAAATTTAATAAAGCTTTAAAATATCCAATAGTTTCATAGGTTGTAAAATAGGTCATAATAAATTTGTATTCTTTTGCAAAGAGCCATGATCTAACAATTTCATGATATATCTCATATGTGTTGCATTTCAATAATCATGAACTCATATGCTTACTCATGCATCTTCCCGTACCCATTTATCTGACTCATCTCCGACTCATCACACATAATATTCTTCCAATAGGTGTTTCCTCAAACATATTCTTTATCCTTGATTTTTTATGAGAGATGAGTTAAATTGATTAAGGCCTAAAAAGCCCACATATTCTTTAACTTTTCAATTTTTACTTATACTGATCATAGTTTTTAATATTTAATACAAGTTCTATATATCTTTAAATTCATTTATTCCTTGTTAAATTACAACTAAATTTATCAAATTGGATCAATTAGTTTTTAATCACTAATGGATTTGCTCTTCATATTTATAACTTATAAGTTTGGCGACTGAGATGTTTGATGTGGTTTTAAATGGAATGGATTAAAATTTCTAGTAATGTGTTGTCATAGATTCTATGATATGTTAAGATACTATTATAATTATATATGGGAAATTCAATCTACAATATGAAAATATTAAATATTCATATATAAAATAAATCAACATCAAAATAAATACTAGAAATATAATTTATTTAATGAGTTAACTCAATTTTAGTTGGTTGCAATTATTATAACTATCTCACTTGTCATTAATTTAATTACAAAATAAAACCTACCATCGAAGATGCACATTTCAAAGTAAATTTATAAAATTATAACTTAGTTACCCTTTTATATTAGCAATTAACCTATTATACCGTAATTCCATACACGAATTGACATATTATCTTTCAAGTTTCAACCAATATTTATTTTTAAGCTCCAACATCATTAATCATCCAATAAAAAAAATTTAAGATCTGTGAATACATTACATATATAATTCAGTCTCAAACTTCAATTAGGGTTAGAAATAAAAATAACTTGTATCTTTAAATTAAATGATAATTATAATTAATAATAACATTATATATATTATTATTAAATTTAAATACTATGAGAAAATAAAATCAAAATCTTACAATGATTAAAATTTATTTGAAAGTATCATTTTGACTTATTTTATTTTTTATACATTAAATACTAAGTATTTTTTTAATACTTTGTCCCTTCTTAAATATTTTACTTACTTCTTATTTTTCTAAGCCTCTTAATTTTATATTAACTATAATGAGATATTAGTTAAAATATTTCTAATTTTCTAATAAATTTATATGTTTCTAATATTTCACCTAAATTTTATTTTTTCCTAAATAAAATACCTATATCTTATTTTTCCACCAAATCTAATATACTATTTTTACCCTTTATTTCTACGGTACATTATTACCTGCAAAAACTCCACCCCTCTGCCCCTAATTTTCCCCTAAAATCTCTCTCCCTGTCTCACTCCATGCAACGTTAGTTTCATCTCAAACCATCCTCATTCCTCACTGGTGGTCAATGGCTGTCTCTGGCTTCACTTTATTGGCTCACACAGGCATAACTCACTGCATGAGTGTGTATGTATACGTATTGAACTATTGATAGTTTGATACTCTCTGAATTTCCCCTCTCAAGCCTCAACTGTTAGCCGACTCAGCCCTCCTAGGCCTCTTCTAGTCCTCTACAGTTTCCAACAGAAACAACACGCATACACACACCATACCACCGAGTCAGAGAGTGCCAGCCAATGCAACCACCTTCTCCATTTCTGCGCCCTTCGGTGCATGTATTATTCTATTCTCATGCATTTACATTCGATTGTATCAGGCTATCGGCATGACAGCACCATTTGGCAATCAAATTATGGAGTCTTGTTGGCTGTTTCTTATTTTTGAGATAATAACATCCATCTTATGCTCATTCAGTCATTCGTATACAATATACATGCAGACACATTGTAATATTGCATATTGAATCACTGCTAAGTGATAATCTCCAACCTAATCCTTTCCCCTCTCAGCCCTCCTCTACGAGAGTCTTCATACAGGCATACATTACACACACGGACACACCACACCATCGAGCCACCATCTTCCATTCCCACAGCTAGTCACCTCTAGCCTCCTCTGTGCATCCAACCACCCTTCTCCTTTCCTCCTACACTACCCCAGTCTCTTCATGCAGCACCGTTGCCTTTCCTCCTCTCCTTCCTTCACAATCCTCCTTGCTGAGCCTTCTTCCAGGCTCCACCTCCTCCTTGTCGCAGCCCTTCCCATTTTCCCCGCACCCTCCACCGAGCTAACAACACCCTCCATCGAAGCATCCAGCACAACAGCCACCAACTCCTCCCAGCTGAGCCACTTTGCAGCCAACCCAGCCACCCAAGTCCCAACCAGCACCTACATGTCTACACCTCCCCGTTGCCCCCTTTTTCCTTGCGTACATGGGTACATATGCAAGACAACAAGAGTTGTGCTTGTTTAAAATATATTTTGGTACCCATTATTAATAAGTAAGGGTATTTTTCGTAGTTTTTGGAAGATAAAAATTTTACTGTTATAATTATTATTTTACTTGATAATTATTATTGTATGTGATTTTATAAACACCTTAATCAAATACTAATACTAATAATTTATTGTAGTTATGAAAGCTAGAGATTATGATGCTACTAATCTTCTGGATCCTGAATTGCATGAAGCGGATAAGAAAAGGAGCTCAGTTTGGAAAGAATTTATAAGGCTTAAAGGAACCAAGACTAAGGATGGAAAAGAGAGAGCATTTTCAACCATTGTAAGGTGGCTTCTTTCATTGATAGTTTACATTATGGAACAACAAATCTAAAAAGACATCTTAATAAATGTCCATCATATCAACAAACTGTGAAAGTAGAATCTAATGTTTATGACCAAAGGATCTGTAGAGATCTATTAGCAAGGGCTATCATCAAACATGGATATGCATTCTCTTGGGTTGAACACAAAGGTAATAGAGAAATTCATGCATACTAGAATAATCAAGCTAGAACCAATCGTAGAGATACTGCAAAATCGGACGTATTGAAATTGCATTCAAGCTTGAAAATTGAGCTTAAGAACTATTTTCGTAGTATCCTTGGTCGCATTTGTCTGACTTCTGATATGTGGAATTCTTGTCAAACCAAGGGATATATGTGTTTAACTGCTCATTTTGTGGATACTAATTGGAAGTTGAATAGTAGAGTACTGAATTTTCATCATATAGAAACACCACATACGGGACAAATCTTACATAATTCGGTGTTAAGTTTGCTTCAAGATTGGGGTATTGAGGATAATATTTTCTCTATCACATTATACAATGCTTCTAGCAATCATAGAATGCAAGATCGTTTGAGAAGTACACTAAACGATCAAAATTTTTTGTTGCATGATGGCATTTACTTACATGCTCGTTGTGGTGCTCATGTTTTGAATCTCATTGTTAAGGATGGGCTTAAGGTGATAGAGGATATTGTTGTTAAGATTAGAGATAGTGTAAAATACATCAACTGGTCAGAATCAAGGAAGACTACATTTCAAAATTGTGTGAAATTAGCTCGGATATTAGATACTAAAGCATTATAGCTTGATGTTCCCACAAGGTGGAACTCAACTTATTTGATGATTGATAGAGCTATTATTTATCGTAATGGATTTAAGGAGATGGTGGTTGTTGACACTTTGTATAAGAATTTTCTAGGATCTCGAGAGTGGGGCATGCTTGAAAAAAATTGTAATGTCTTGGAACCTTTTTATGGTATTACTGAGTTATTTTTTGGTAGTCAGTATCCCACGGAAAATTTATATTTTGAGAATGTATGGAATATCAAAATTCTTTTAAATGAGTTGGTAAAGGGTGATGATGAAGTGTTAAGGAAAATGTCTATAGAAATGAAGATTAAATTTGATATTGGGCCAACTTAGATGGGAATGAATATGGTATGTTATTTGCTTTTGCTGTGATTCTTGATCATCGTTGTAAGTTGGATTTTCTAAAGTATTGCTATTAAAAATTATTTGAGGATGGAACAAGGGCTTCTTTAAAAGTCAGTGATATACGGTTTAAGTTAGGGATGCTTCTAGTGGAGTATCCTTCAATTAATGATGGAGGAGGTACTTGCAATAACTCTTGTGGAACATCATCAACATTAGACACTAACACCCTTGGTTCTACTAGCAAGTGCAAATTTGATTTCTCTGCTATAAGTTTACATTTCTCACCTTCCCCTAATCTTTTATGCCTTTCGTTTGATTTTGATTTGTTATTATTATATTTATATTCAATTGACCATTACATATAATTTTTTTTTATCATTCTTGATTGTTATATCCATCTGCTTTTGTAATTTTTAGGGTTTTGATGAAAATGAGACTACATACACTTACAATGAAAAGATAAAGCTGGATAAGTATCTAGATGATTCAAGAATGGACCGCAAAATCAAGCTGAACGTTCTTGACTTTTGGAGAGAGAACGATTCTCAATATGGAGAGCTTGCACATCTAGATAGGGATATTTTAAGTGTTCCCCTTACAATTGTTGCATCAAAATAAACTTTTAGCATCAGAGGTAGAGTTCTAAATAAGTGGAGAAGCTCGTACTTGCCTGAAAATATTGAAGCATTTATAACTACTTGTAGTTGATTGTATGGTTTTGAAGGTAGTGTTTTTAAGGCTTTTATTAACTTCTTTGTTTCTACGTCATTGAAAATTTCTAATGTGTTATTGTTTCTCTGGCAATTGAGGAAGATGAATATGTTGGTTACAATATGGGATGGGATGGAGCTAACCCCCCTACTAGACACTCTTAATAATGTCCATAGCTACTATTTTAATTCTTTATATAATTGATAGTTAAGTATGTAGCTTTTATCCAAATGGAGTGTATTTAACTACATGTTCTTTCGCTGCAGGGAGGACTACACTAATATTTTTGAAGAGCTTGCAGGAGTTTTTTATGTTGTAAGTTTCATAATTTGCTTTTAGTAGTGATATTAACTTTAATAGGTGAAAGTTTACTTCTTTATATGTTGCAGTGAGAAGGTTTTTAGTGTTGCAAGTTTTATAAAAACAATTCTCTGAATTAATGATGTGGCTTCTTTGATCTTCTATAGGTTGTATTGTTAGCTGTTGTCTCATTATTATCTCAACCAGATCTTCCCTTAACAAGTAAAGGGGTTTGGGTTTGGAGTTAAAAATGGGGTGATATTATCTTTTTTTTTCCCCTCATTGTTATATAAGCCTCAGATTAAGGTGTGTGACTTATTGGTGTGATGTTTGTGTAACAACATATATGGTGATGGTTAGGTCTTTCTCTTAGTATTATAACTATCCTATAGGACATCTTTTGCCTTTTGGATTGTAAATTTCTTCCTTTCTAGTTAGTATTTTTTGGTTACTTGCCTCAAGGTTAGAGCTTGAATCAAATAGAGGTATTCACCTTCATCCATTAAAAAGAGGATCAAGTATTCATTGTAGGTGTATTATCAATGCTTTAGTTTTCTTATTTACACTTGTTTGGACTTCTATTATATTTATTTGTTAGTAATTATCAGCATATTTGATACTATTGTGTATTTTGTATCATATAATGAGTGTATGATGAAATGATGAATTTGATTGTCAGGTCCTCATGAATCATTAATACAATACCATATCGCTCTTCTTCTTCTTCTTTTGGTATCACTATTTACTTGAGTTTTTTTATTCATCATCATTTGCATTTATAATGTTTTGAAAATTATTTGTAAAGAACTAGATTTGAGGATCGGTTCACCTATATTAATTATTTTATTTTATTTTATTTTATAGGAATGCGAGTTGGCACATCACTTCACATGACACATCTACATAAGCTATTCCATCATGTTTGAAGTATTCTATGAGTTCAATCATTGAAATCATTTAAGATCGATACTTTGTGGCCTTTCACATGTATGGTTGTTTTTATAATGTATTTTGTGCTAATTTTATTCCGAGGGACAATAATGGAATGTTAATGATGTATGTAGGTAATGTAATAGATTATGAAGGTTACATTGGAGTATCTGGCCACCTTCTATCATAGTTATTCATTACTTGGATTGTAGATCCCATCCGATTAGACTTTTTCTAATATAGATTATATATATATACTACTATAATATATAAGGGTTCTAAAATTGAACTGAAAGATTATGCTCATAAGTTCTAGATTTTATAAGTTTAATGATCTGTCATTAGTTTTTTTATTATTATGGTCCAAAGTGTCGAGTTTAAGTTATAGGAAGTTATCAAACAAAATGAAGCAAAAATATAAATTTATGCTTATAAATGTTTGCATTTATTTACATTGTTTGAAAAATTGATAAGTATATGGAGTTAAAAATATCATATATGAATAAAAATAATCAATTATAGATTCAAGTCTGGTTCGGGTCCGGGCTAGATTTCGGGTTAAAGTTAGAGTTCGGATCGGTTCGGATTAGAGTTCGGGTCAGTTCGGGTTCGGGTTGAGGTTTGGGTTGGTTCGGGTTTGGGGTGTGTTCGGTTTGAGTTATTATTGATTTTGGTCACTTCGGTTCGGGTTAATTTAGGTTCGGGTTATTATCGGATTAGTTAAATTCGGGTTAAGTCCGAATTGAATCGGATTGTTTTGGACTTTTAGATTATGAACGGATTTTATTTTTTAGATTATTATCGAATTTTAAATTGGATTATTCGGATTGGGTCGATTGGGTTGGATCACCTTTACCGAGTCTAGTAGCCATGACGAGGAGTCTATCCCCTACTCCTCGTGTCGTGACTCGTGCGGGTCCCCTCCATTCTTAAATTATTGAAAGTAAGAAAAGGAAACGAAAAACAAAAAGAAAAAGAAAAGGAGAAGGAGGGAGATAAAGGCAGAAAGAATACTCTATCGAAGTATCTTGTCTGCTCTACTACTAGTGGTACGCAACTACGCATCACCGGGAATTTCCTGCAGCTAGCATTTGTCCAGCAGCCACCCTTCGTTGTTTCCTATTTCCCTTTTGATCCGCCACGTATCCCCGTATCAGACACGTGGATTAAAGCTAGAAGCTAAACTAAGCTGCCGCTTCTTCCGACTTCCAAGTACTCGTTCAAGGGGAAAAAAAAAAACCCGCCGACATTGCTGTGCCCATACCGAGACGAGATCACAACGAACCACGACGACAAACTGCTCCCCTCCGTCCCTTCCCTCCCTCCTCGCCTGTCAAAAATCTTATAAGTTTTGATGATTCGAGTCGTCCATAACATCAACAACATCTGTCGACTCCTTACCTTCTTTTACTTCATCTACGAAGCCATACTCTCTGCTCTTCAAATCCTGAATTAGATCCATCCGATTTCCTGATTGATTACAAAAGAATAAAGCGGTTCGTTACTTTACCGCCGACGTATATATTTCATCCATCCATCTTGATCGTCGAAGGATATCGCTATGCCGGTGTTGGGAGTTCCTTTGTGCGTGCAGTGTGGGACGAGGAGCAACCCGTGTAGGTGTAAAGTTATTGGGCCAACGGTTGGTTTCTTAGCGTTTGCTGCGACGGCGGTTGTGGAATGGCCGGTTGGGTTGTGCGTCTACCTCTTTAAGCGTAGGAAAGGGAAGAGGATTATGGCTCATCCTTCTTCTGTTGTTTATCCTTCTGTTAGTAATGTTATTCCTATCTGAACTTGATCCGTTGTGGTTGTTGTTGTTGTTGTTGTTGTTTTAATTCACATCTTCGCAAGAGAGATTAATTTCTGGTATTGGGTACTTTTTTCGTACGTCAAATGTAAGAATTTATGTTAAAGAGTGTTTCACTTTTAGTCTGTATAATTTGCTTCTGGTTTCAAATTAAGGTTCGTATCAATAAAATAAAGGTATTACTACAACTTGTATTGTTGGTAAACAACTTGTGTTATTATTTAAATAAATTAATGACTTTCTGTGACAAATATTTTTATGTCATCCAAAATCAGCAAAATCCAATCAGTTATATATATATATATATATATATAAAACACAAATTAAAGTTTATCTTTACTGATTACTGAGTACTAACTGATAAGTATGGATGTTTCCCTAATAATTAAAGAAAAGAGGGATGCGTCATTTGAAAAGCTTTCAAATGGTTTGAAGGAGTCGCATCTCGGAGGAGTCGCAGCCTTTTAAGAAGACTCGGGAAAAGTCGCCAATCATCTATCTTCTCGATCGGGTAAGATTATGGCGGACGTCAAACAGCTGGCATTCTATCCAGTCAAGTATTACACCACTACACGTCGCCAGTTATTATTTTTGTTATTGCTGCCCTATCGCTTATCAAAACTAGACACTATTTACGCGTCTACTTCTAAGCAAAGCTCATTAACTGCAGGCGTTGATAGTAAGCTCCAGCACCCATCATATATCAACACAGCCAGACCCAACATCGCTGCGTACTCCCCCTTTGCCGTACATAGAAGCCTTGTACCGGCCGGGATCAAAAGCACTCAACCAATATTCGAAGCTGCCTACCTCAAGCTGTAGTGGTCCGTAGTAGTACTGCAGCGAAATTCTCTTCTCTGCAGCATAAGAAAAATCGGCTCAATTTTCCTGATAGTTACAGCCTCCCAACGAAAGGCATGTGTCAAAGAAGTCCCTCCTTAATGGGCTACGCAAGTTCCATTGTGCTTTTCGGTGTAGATTAATGAAATTCAGTTCGCAAAGGATCCATCCATTGCAGGAAGGAGATACCGTCCGGCCGCACTCATGGAATCCGCGAGCTTATACGAAAGCAAAAGCAGATAAACGGCCGGGAACCATATATAGAAGCAGCAGGAAGACGACAATTTTTTTTTAAAAAAAAAAAAAGGAAACGAAAAGTTTAGAAAAATTATATGCTTATATACCTTAAAAGATTTTCATTCTATAAATTGTAAATATAGTTATAACACATTATGATAGAAAATTTTTATTACTAAGTCGGTCATTCATTCATTCACACAACAAATACTTCACCATTATCATTAAAACTTTACATGACAATAATGATCACATATGGGAGCTGGAGAGGAAAAAACACAAAGCTACCTCAAACGCTTCATCTATACCCGAAAAGAGCCAAAACGACTCATTTGGGACTTTTTTTTCCAGAAAAATAAAAAAAATAAAGAAATCCTACTTATTTACCCGATATTGCACGATGGGTCCCAAACCTGATCCAGACCTGCTAAACCTGTCTTATTTTTAACGGGTCCGAGTTTATAATTTTTTCACCCAATGGGTCTGAGTCTATATGTATAGTCGGTCTGGTTTTGAATTCAGTAGTTTCAGGTCTGACCCAGACCCGACCCATTTAGTGTGTATATATATATATGTGTGTGCGCATAAATATATATTAATATTATATTTGTCATCATTGTAGTAATCTTATTTGAGTTATTTATTTATTTTTTTAATTTTATTTTTGTATATTTACTTTATAAGCAATGCGTATAATATTGTATTCCAAAATTATTAAAATACTATTTAAAAAGTTAACATAACTATTTTAAAATGTTTATTTGTTCACTCGAAGAATTTTTTTAACAAAAAATACATATAAGTTATATAAAACATACATATATTTGTATTTACATAGATTATTAATTATTTTTTTTAAAAAAATAGCCGAACCCATTTAGGACCCGTTTATCCACTAGACGCAGTGGATCTGAGTCTAGATCTAAACTTTTGAGATCTGATGGATCTGGGTCGGATTTGGGTCCAGGTAATATAAATAAATTTGGGTCTGAGTTTGACTGGACTCGACTCAGACCTGACCCATTATCATCCTTAGTAGAAACTATTGATTTTTCTCCTAGCTACCCCTATTTTCTTCCACCATCTCCTTCAGTACCCCACTCCACAAAATCGAATGCCTTCCACTCGGTGACAGGCACCAAAACAAGCAGCGACAACCACCAAAGCAAGGCACCCCAAAATTAGTTATATATTTCATTGTTCCAGAAGTGTTAATTATAAAAATAATGGGTGTTACATTGATATTTAATATAAACCTGACATCTTCTACCATTCTTATACTAAGTGCTAAAGATCAAACATTAATTTTTGCTTAAATTAACATTTACAACATAAAAACAAAATAATGATTTCATTACATATTAATGTTATCTTGATACATACAAAAGGATTAGGCAAATGAGTTACAATATGACAGAAGGAGAAATAACAAGGGACTTAAGACTTCAAGGAATATTCGAATAAAAAAAATTCGGGGTGAATACCAGATAGCCCTAACTCTTAATCCTTATCAGAAGCCATCAAGTCAATGTTACACCCTAAGTCAATACGACTATTGGGGTTCACTTGGTTGCCACTTGATAACACCTTGTCCCTACAAAGGTTTCGGGGCTGCCCTAAAGTGCTTTTGGATTTATCGGCTAGCTCCACACATTAACACGGACCCTTTCAGTGTACTTTGTCCTAACTCATACACTATATGAGAAATTTTTAGAAAATTTTTAAAACTTCCCAGAAGTTCATCCATTGTAAAAATTACTCTATGGCAATCACGTTTAACTTTAGAGTTCTTAGGACAAAATCACCAAAAGGATGGTTTACCATATTAATATGCGTAGCCATACCAATCCTAATATTATAGCTAAACCCTTAAAGTATTAATGTAAGGTAAACACTACCCATTAAATAAGGAGGTGACCATGAAACAAAACTTGTCAATTTTACGCTATTGAGTGAACCATTACACAACACTAACATGCAATGCCACATGAGGCATATAGGCAATAACATGACATAGATATATTAAGGAAATCATGCAACAATGAAATGGCCAAAACCAACTGTATCAAATCAATTCCAAATACCAAAGGTAGGGTACTAATGCAACTATCAAATCAATAAATCTAAATACTAAGGTAGGGCACTAAAATAACTACCAAACCAGGTAGTGCATAATGACAACTACCAAATGAATAACCCATAACGCTCAGTTTATATTTTTATACAATAGTTACTTTCATATTTAATTATTCGAGGGAGATACAATAATAACTCTAAGATAAAAAAGTGCATTAGTTATAATGACACATAAGACATCACAGTACCCTCCCAACCATCTAATCTAGAGACAAACAACACTCTAGTGATACTGATACACAAGGAGATACAATATCTTCCAAACCTAGGACACATAATCCTTAAGTATCAATACCTCCTATAGGGCCTTTAGGTCACTATAGAGTAGACTAGTTCCTCGTTGGGGCACAACGACAGACTAGCTAACCAAAACAAATTGAGGGCTCCTACCTTATCCCTAGGATAACTAACCATAGAGAGAAGCCATTTCCAAACTCTAAGCCTTCTACTTTATGTATTAATATTTTATAAGGTGATCATAGATATTACAAACAACACAATAATTCTCATTTCCACACTTAAGCATTTTTCCTTTATTTCTAATTATCCAAGTCAAACCTAATGTTAATGGTCGAGATGAAGATCAAATTCATAACTAAGGTCAACCTATGAATAGTTAAGGATACCATATGTCCAATTATTCACATTAGGTGCATTAGATTTAAAATGACGATAATTCATTCAAAACCCTAATTTTACCATTATTATTTAATTTTGTATCAAAGATTATGGTTATGAGAATTTTTCATGAAAAGACTAAAAGGAAATAATTTATAATATTCTAGTATGCAGGAAATTTTTAAGATTTAGTGATTGACTATATTTTCCATCTTGCATGCATTTTCATCATATGTGTACAAGCCCTAATCATGCATTTCTAACATGTCATATATTCCATGCAACACATACACATATTTATAGCACGAATCCACATTTAAAGTAATAATCATAACAGATTAACCCTAATTAGGCATGTGTACAAAAATGAGATATTTTCACTTTAGTTTCAACATGTAATGATAATCACGTAACAACTACCTTGGTATTGCCATACAATTTGATGAAGTCACATACCCTAATGTAATTCTAGGTAGGGAGATGTTAACCCTTTGATATATATCACATGATTATATCTTATATTAAATAATAAGTTGAACACGTGCTAATTATTTAATATCATACCTTCACATTCACACCTTTTCATAACATTTGCATACTTATAGTATAAATTTTGCTTTATAATATATACATAAACCCTTTAAAAATCAATGCATAAATCATACCTTAAGCAATATAGCAACCTTTATTTTCACCACATGATTTCACATTTTAGTACAATGGTACAATTAATTTTTATCTGAGTAAAAGAAATAAGTAAGATTCACCCAACTAGTCTCCACTCAACCTCATCGAACTCCTTACATCAAAGCAACCAAACATATTAGTTAATTAATCTAAGCTAACTAATTTACTAAAATCAAGCATATTAAGATGTGTGAGGTTACCACTTCACCAAGGTTGAAGGAAGAAACTCACCCTAGGAAGGGAAGGGAACGACATGAGTCACATAGAGGATGGTTGGTGAGGTTTTGTGCATGAGAGAGCATGGTTGTGTGAAATTAAAAGATTGAAGAGAACAATCTTGCATGTAGTGTATGCACGAGTTGAAGAGGATGAGTACACATAGGCTACTCATAGGTTGTACAAGCGTATGAGGAGAAAATGATAAGATAAGTGCATGGGCTATGTGTGAGAATTATGGGTGAGGAAAAAAATGCATACATGGGACGTGCACGAAGCCGTGAGTGTACCATGCAAAGAGGTAAGACTAGGGAGTGTGAGGGGTGCATAGCCTTGTGCATAAAAAAAAATGTCGGGGAAGGAAAAGAAATGGTTTAAGGTGGTGATAGTTGGGTGATGACAAGGAAACATAATGGGGAGGTGGTGGTTTATAGGGAAAAATGGTGGTGCTTGGTGGTTGTTAGTGGTGAGGTGTTGTGCTGTTGATTGATGATGGTGGCTGGTGTTGCTTTGAACAAGAACCAAATACAAGGAGAAGGGATAAGAATAAGAGGAAAGAAGATGATATGTTGGGTTGAACCAAAACATTAAAATAAAAGGATAAATGGATAATGGTGTGAATGGAGCAAGTTGAGCAAGACATGGCAAAGGGAACATAGGTAGAGCTAATGTAAAGGGAAGGATGGCGTGATGAAGAAAATTATGTTGGGGAAGGAGATGGAGTATGGAAATAGAAAATAAGATCATAAAGGGTAGGATGCTAGATAAATAAGCTATACTAGGAAAAGATATCTACTTAGTGGAATTAGGGTTCCTTGATAAAATACATACGGGGCAGGATTCTAACTATGGTTAAAACTAATAACCTAAATTATATTCGAATTTTAACCTAATTAAACACACACACACACACATATGCCATACTAATACACATAATAATAATACATTTAATATAAAACAACCTTAAATAATTATTATAACTAATTATACATAATTACTAGTTTATAATTAAGATTTCTATATATGGAGCATTAAAGTGATACTATCGGCCTCTAGTGACACAACAACTCAATGACATAAAGGTGGAAAGTAGCTGTAACACCTCGAGTCAATACGACCACGTGGGGACTACCTTGAAGTGCTTTTGGATCGATTGATTGGCCGTATAAATCAACATGAGTCCTTTTAGTGTGCTTTGTCCTCACTCATGCACTTCTTGAGAAATTTTTTAAAAATTTCAAAACTTCCCATGAGAGTCACCCATCCTACAAATTGTTCCATGGCTAGCATGCTTAGCTATAGATTTATTTAGGATAGAATTACCAAAAGAATAGTGTACCATGTTGATATAAGTAGCTAAATCAATCCTTATAACACTGCGCTTAATTTGAGGTATTACATTCATCCCCACTCAAAGAACACAATGTCCTCATTATGCCTCAACAACTAACTGTCTTAATATAGTTTATTCCAAGAATTGCCCTGCTAGGTGGCTGATTGGCTCATCCAAGTTTAACTCACAGTCGTGGTTTCACTCTAATACCCTTTGTAACACTAGGAGTCGATACGACCATGCAGGGGCTACCTTAAATTGCTTTTGGATTGATTGGCTGGCCCCACAAATTAACACGATTCCTTTCAACGCGCTTTGTCCTCACTCACGCACTTTCTAAGAAGCCTTCAAAATTTTTTAAAAAATTTCAGAAGGGTCACCCATCCTAAAATTGCTCCATGGCTAGCAAGCTTAACTGTAGAGTTCTTAGGATCAAATCACCAAAAGGATGGTATACCATATTGATTTAGTAGCCAAATCAATCCTTATAACACTACGCTCAATTTGGGGTATTACAGTAGCAGTGGTGGTCTGTCACCCATAGTTGTTGAATCTCAATGTTTTGGGAAAAAATTACTTCAAGTCTTAATATGAATGCCAATCCCATATACTTTTACTATCCTTAGTTAGCTTATACTAATATTTATTGATTCTTAATATTTTATTTTTATGCATGCTAATGTTGTAATTTTCACATGCAACCTTTGATGGATAAAATTACTGCTAGATTGAGGCATTGGAGCAATTTATTTCTTTCTTATGCTGGTCGTTTATAGCTCATTAAATTTTTATTGTTTAGTATCCATCTCTACTTTAGTCAAATTATCTTACTTCTTAGGAAAGTGTTGCACTGTTTTATTAGCATGTGCAAGAGTTTCCTATGGTCTGGAAAGTTGCATGTAAGGAAGGCTGCCCTTGTTGCTTGGGATAAGCTTTGTTCCCCAATCAATGAAGGAGGACTTGGATTACTAAATCTTGAGCTCTGGAATTGTTGTGCTTTAGGGAAGCCTCTTTGGAATATTACAGCTAAAAAGGATACCTTATGGGTCAAATGGGTGCATTCCATCTACCTTAAGTAGGGATCTGTGTGGGATTTTACTCCTTCCTCTTATACTTCTTGGTTTTTTCTTAGGGTTTTGCATACAAGATCTCTATTATAGGGGTATATATAGAGTTATGAGACCGGAAATTTTACTGAGTTTAGCATTTAAACAGCTTACCATTTTATTCATGCTAAATAAGACAAGCAAAAATTGGCAAACCTGGTATGGAGACCTTTAACAGCCCTAAGATTAAGGTTTACAGCATGGCTTGCATGCAGGAATAGATTATTAACTAAAGCCAGGGTGAGGGATCTAGTTATGGATGTGGACCAAAGTTATGTTTTCTGTCAGCAGCATGTGGAGATAAGGGAGCACTTGTTTCTATTTTGTTCTTATACTTCCATTTTTTGGCAGCATATCAGGAAGGTTGGTGGTAGAAGTGACCTAATTGTTGTTTGGAACCATGAAATCAAGGCATTAACTACAAGATCTCGACAGGCTTCTAAGAAAAAGCACATTTTAGGAGCTTTGTTTGTTTCTTACCTTGCTACTATTTGGCATAAAAAGAACATTCGGTTGTTTCATAATAGGGTCAGGCAGAATTCTATGATCTTAAGAATCATCATTATGAAAGTTTCTAGGAGAATAGTTCACCATAGTCTTCATGCTAAATATGCTAGGTGGTTATCGCTTCTTGATTATATTGAATGTTCTGCTACATTGTAACTTCTCTTTCGAAAGTAATAAATCTTCTTACTTATTGAAAAAAATGTTGTAATTTGACTTATTTTTGGATGAAATTGAAGTTGGAACTAGAAAGAAGATTTAATAAAGTTTAGGTTATTTTTTTTATTGTAATTAAATACTAATATATGAAATTTTTGCGGGGTTGCATAAGTATAGAGCCAATGATAATACTCATCTTGAAACCCTTTTGATATGAGACCTGGGTTTAGAAGCATTAATTTACAACTGTATCTTCCAGACCTATCTAAAATGGATAATTTGGTTTTAAAATCCTAATAGCATTAGATTTGGGTTATGGTAGCATTGGATCCCAACTACCTCCTCTGAGCCCAATAAAATAGAATAATAAATTTAAAACCTCTTAGACTAAGATTTTAGACTAAACCAAAACTTTAGCTTTATGCCCTACAGCCCTTTATTTTATACTCTCTCTTCCCTCCTCTTCTTTGGGGTCTGGCAGTTTATTTTCCCATTGCTGACTCTGTCTTCTCTTCATAATGAGGCCATAATTTCTATATTTTCTCCTTCTCAATAGTTTCCCCTTCCACTTTTTTGTGAGATTTTTTCCAAAGGTCATCCTCTCCCTCCCTCCCTCCCTCCATCTATCTATCTATCTATCTATCTATCTATCTATCTATCTATCTATCTATCTATCTATCTATCTATCTATCTATCTATCTATCTATCTATCTATCTATCTATCTATCTATCTATCTATCTATCTATCTATCTATCTATCTATCTATCTATCTATCTATCTATCTATCTATCTATCTATCTATCTATCTATCTATCTATCTATCTATCTATCTATCTATCTATCTATCTATCTATCTATCTATCTATCTATCTATCTATCTATCTATACATACATACATACATATATACATGCATGCATACATAAATACATGCATACATACATACATACATACATACATACATATGAGGCTCGATTGTGAGGTAATGGATGGATTATTATTGATTTACGAAAGTTGAGGGTTGTGTGTAACACCCCCAAATTTACTACTTAAAAATTTTATTTTACAAAAACCTTAAATATAAAATAATGGGTGTTATCACCACACTAAGTACGAGTCTAGTATCTTCTACCTTTCCTTTACTGAGTGTTAAGGTTAAAACGTTACTTCGCTTGAATTAATAAATACAAAAATCATAAGAATAGAGTATAGATTTCATTTTAGATTAACATTGTCATGATAATATAAAAGATTAAGGAAAAAAGTTACAATATGATAAAAAAGAAATATAGAAGGGAACATAAGAGTTCAAGGAATATTTAGATTAAATGATGCCAAGGCAAACATTGGATAGTCATAACTTTCAATCCCTACCAAAATCCATCAAGCTGAACCCTCAAAGTATTCCTGCAAGGTAAAGATTACCCATTGAATAGGTAGAAGACCATAAAATAAAACCAATCCATATAGTAGTAATGATTAAACCTCTACATAACATCAACATGCAAATGACACAAAAGGCATACAGAGGGTAACACAAAGTATCAAAACACATTAACTAGTATATACCATATCGAAGTGCCACATTAACACCATAACTCATACCCTACTAGATTCCACATTCTCATCATATCAACTTAAGGATATTGAAACATTTCATTACTCCAAAGATACCTTGGGTATTATATAAAAGGGGAAAATAACAACCATAATTAAGGTATTTTCTGATAACCACCTCTATACCACTTATAATATGATAAAGAAAGCACTATGACCATTACTAACCAATATACCAAATCTAAATAGTGTACAGAGGCAAATATCAAACCAACATACGAAAACCAATTAGCGCACAAAGGTAACTACTAACCACAGGCAACAAAAATCCATTTAAATCATTATATAATAGTTACTTACATTATTAATTATTGAAGGGGATACAAAAATAACCTAGATACATAAAAGTACACAAGTCATACCGGTGTACTAAGACAACATAGTATCCTCCCAACTTAAAACCCGAAGAGGTGAGAGTACTTTGGTCATACTGGTGCAACAAGAACACACAATATCCTTCCATCCAAAGACACCTAATATTTAAGTATTAATACCTCCTATAAGTCATGTAGGTCATTTATAGTCATAATGTCGATGCATCTGATGAAACCACCAAACCAAATTGAGGGCTCCAACATCGTCTCTAGGGTAGATAACCTTAAAAAGCAACCATTCTCAAATCTCAAGTTGTTTCACTTTAAATATTAGTATCTTAATAAGGTGATCACAAACATCGCATATTACATAACAATTCACACTTCCATACTTAACCCTTTTTCTTTTATTTTCCCATTACCCAATTCAACCTAAAGGAAAATGGTCCAAGTTAAATTCAACGCTAATACTAATGTCAAGCTATTAATTTACTAAGGCCATCCTATATCTAATTATTTACATTAGGTGCATCAGGTCAAAATATCTGAAATACCCTTAAAGCCCTAAGTATACTATTTTATCCACTTTAGGTACCAAATTTATTAATATGATAGTTTTTTATGAAAAATATAAAAGATAATATTTCACAACACTTTAGCATAAAGTTAAATTATAAATTTTCGTGATTAGCTATATTTATCGTTATGCGTGTATTTCACAACTTACATGTACAAACTCTAAACATTCATTTCTAATATGTACACACCAATTTATATCACGATTAAACATTTAAGATAACACTTAATATCATGGTGCATTCCATAATGTGTCGCTAAGCCTAAAGCAAGTAAGTAACAATTATCATAAACTAACTGTAATCATGCTATATTTATGTCGACATTAACTAATACTAGCAATGGTAATCATGAAACACTTATCATGGCATAGACATAATCACATAACAAGGCCATATTTATTAACTAAAAGCCTAGAGATGCATACATTAACACTTTACAAATTCCACATGCATCTCACTTGTATTCAACCATAAATCACACATATATATTAGCTATTTAAGATCCTACCTTCCTCTTATCCTACATTTTCATAACATTTGCATATTATTAGACTCATAATAAGATTCTAACATATTTCACATGCATATATCCTTTAAAAAGTCCACATGCATAAAACATACTCTATGTAACATAACAACTTATATGCCACCATATTGTTTCACATTTTGTTGGAGGCATATGGTTACCTCTTATTCAAGATAAAAAAAAGGAATAAGGTAAAGAATCACCCAACTAGTACCCACTCAAACCTCTTCAAAATCCTTGCATCAAACTAAAAAAACATGTTAGTAACTAATTGGTAAACATTAACTAAAATAGAAACTAAATATCATACTAAGCTGTGCGAGATTACAACTTCAACAAGGTTAGAAAAAGGATAATCTCACTCTATTAGTAATGGTTTAGTAGCAGGAGGTCTTCACTCAGGGGAGAAATAGTAATGGTAGAATCTCATGTAGATTGGGGAGGGTTGCATTAAGAGGTCACATAACTATGGTGGAGTTGTTTCACAAAGTCATACAACCATAAGAGGGGCTATATCACTCACTCATGGATATTGGTGGCATTGTAATAGCCCCATTTTTTTAGAACTTAAATATTTTGTTTGAAAGAGTTAGAAGTGAAAGACAAAATATAAAATGTAGGGGTGACACCCTACATATAACATTGAAGAGACACTTCCTATGCCTAGTCTATGTTATATGTAAGGAAAAAGTAACCCCATACCTATGAATCAAGCATGTCAATCACTTGATTCACCATGATACATGATACAAAAAAGAAAGAAGGACTAAGAGTCCATAGAGAGAGATGTCTGAATAACCATACCCTATACCATTTTAATTATATACTCATCTAAGGCAAGCACATTAAGAATAGAATCAACATTCACCTACAACACAAGGTAGATATGGTCATGAGAATGAGAAACATGTATGAGAAGGATGGTTAGTATGCTACATAATAAGTAAGGTAACAATACAGTCATTGTAAGATTATACAAGATATAAGATCACAATAGGGGATGCATATATATATAGATTAACATATGGAGGTACCAACTTAGTTATAGATTTCAAGTCTCATAAAGATATTAGCATAATCAAAGCCCAAAATCTTTTTTCTATTGAGTTCAGGAACCCCATTATTTTCTATCGGTGGAACCGTATCAATAATATATAATACTAAGGTGTGAAACTCCTATTTACTATTCCTATTTGGTGGAACAGATAAGTACAACCAGTTCTGACTCACGTGATCTTTTACTTTAAATTATTAATATCTTATCGATGACTACGATCATTTTGATGATTTATTTGAATTGAGTTTAGGGATTCTACTATTCTCAACTGGTGGAACGATATCAATAATATACAACCCCAAGGCATAAAGTTCTTGGTCACTATTCTTTACTTGTGGAACTATATCAATACTATACAACCCTAGGGCATAAAAATCCTGGTCACTATTCTTATATTGTAGAACAAATAGATATAACCAATCCTAACTCATGTGGTCTTTCGCGTTAATTAATTAGTATCTTATCCATGATTATAATCATTCCGATGATTTATTTCAAATTGAGTTTAGGAACCCAATATTCTCAACTGTTGGAACAATATCCTTAATATACAACCCCAAGGCATAAGATTCCTGACCACTATTCTCTACTAGTGAAGTTGTATTAATAATATACAACCTTAGGGTGTAAAGCTCCTGGCCACTATTCTCATTTGGTGAAATAGAGAGATATAACTGGTGTTGCCTCATTTGATCATTTGAATTAAATGATTAATATCTTATTAGTGGTTATTTATCTCGTGGTCATCATAAAAACACAAATATAGACATGAAAGGCACATGAATCATCTTACCATAAACATTGGAAATGCATAAAATGCAACCATGAGAATATCATTATTTTTCTCAAAGGATAAGGCTATATTTTCCCTAAGAAACCCAAATTCCATAAGTTAATCATAATGTATTCCTTAGTGCTAATTTTATCACCACATTAAAATAGTGTTATTAACAACATTTCCAAAAATAATGGTCTAATCCCAAGGTCTTGCACATGTGATAATAACCTAACTTTAGGATTACTATTTATAATTCCCTGTAAAATCCTAATTTCAAAATTTAATCATAATTTTTTTTCTTCACAAAACTCATCTAATTTCTGAATTAAATAAAAATTATAAAATACCAATATTGAAAACATATCTAAAATTCAAGATCTACCTCCAATGGTTTACACATGCAATAACAACTCTGCCTCTACGAAACCTTAGTTTCATATGATGAGCATAAATTTTTCCATAATACTCATACAATCATCAAATGTAATATAAATTCCTAAAAATGTCAATTTTAACAATATACCCAAAAATAAACCTCTAAATCTAACTTCTTATGTATACAATAATGACCCACCTCTAGAGCTACTATTCCTAATATAAGTCCTTTTCTTATTTTATGGGACTTAGAATGTTCATAATTACTCTAAATATTAACATAATATATTTAACTTATTTGAACCAAGTAACATATTAAAATACCAAATATTCCATATTTAACCCATAATGACCAAAATACCCTTAAGGATAACAAAATGCCTATATTTTTGACAAAACCCTATAAATCTAATGTCATTATTTTTTGATCCTCAATTTATTACATCCCCATAAATATTAACCATAATAATTTTACATTTACAATAATTTATCAAATCCATATTACAATATCATATATCACACTAAGTTATTTAGGGTTCTAAAGATAAGACTTGTTGTAACAATATTATATAAGTGCATGCTTTCTCATCTTACTCACTTTCCATCATATGATACCATATATCATATAATAACATTAAAAAATGTCATTATCAATATAATAAAACCAAAAAAGTGATTTCACACAAGGTACACATAACATGCTAAAATTTCATAACTACAACATCTATTCTTACCAAAAGAACATCAATCTCTAAGCACATATAATCTAAACCACCTCCTTTGAGACCTCTCAAAAAATAAATAAGAAAAAAGAAAAATCCACAATTAGAATTTAATAATACTACCAAGGAAAATAAAAGGAGAAAAATCAAAGCAAAACCAAAGCAGCAAGGGTCAAATAGGCTGCAATGATGAAATAATAGAGGGTGTAATGGTAAGAGTTTCCATAGCCAAGGGGGTGGCAACAAAACTCCCTTCTATTATTAATGGGAGTGTAACAACAATCCCTATTGTTAGGTAGGGTGGCAATGGCAATTTGAGGCACAAGGGGTGGTGGTTTGAGGGGGTTTTTTGATGTTGCTAAGGGGTTGTGTAGAGTTGTATGACAGACGAATCTTCTCCACACAACTATGGAGGAAAATAATGGGGTGAAGTGTAGAGATATTCATGGAAGTAAGAGAGAAAGTTTAGGGGTGCATTTGGTGATGTAATTAAATGAAGTGAGGAGAGAGTGTGGATGGATATTTATAATGATGTTCTACAAATGGGAGGAGTGGTAGAAATTAAGTAGAGGTAGGTGTTGAAAATGATAAGGGGGTACATTTAGCCAAAATTCTAAGGGACACATCTCATGAGTCAAGGGAGCTGATTGTGGTGATGATGAATGTATGATAGATAGGTTTGGGGGTGGAAGATAAGTAGGGGGATTTAGTTGGGAGAGGAGAAAATCACTTAGAGAAATAAGGAAGAAGAATAAGGAGGAAGACAGGAAGGAAAAAAGAAAAGGGATAAGAAGGAGAAGGAGAAAAAGGGAAAAGAAGAAAAAGAAAATAGGTTTTAGGGTTAATATTGCTAAAAATTTAGATTAGAGAATATGGGTATGATTGAAATAGAAATCATACAGGGTTAGGTTTATGTTAAAATATCAATGACCCAAAATAAAGGTTGGAATTACATTTAGATTTTAGGATTAAGAAACTAGGGTAAGGTAAAAAATATTAATTTTTTGAGATTAGGATTATTTTAAGATACTAATTACTAAAGATTACAATTAGATAAAAATTGAGGTATTACATACATGAACAAGAGGTCACGTAGAGGGAGTTATGTAGTGTGTACATCTCACATAGAAGAGGCTCAACAATGTGAGGTTGGGGAGGAAAAATGGGGGCTCTTGTGTGGGAGGCTCATGCATCAAGAGGAGGGTTATGTTGGGGTTGCACAAAAAGATCGTTAGGTGGCATGAAGTGTAGCCAAATGTGGTGTTGTGTGTGAAAATGGTGGTGATGAAACTCAAGGAAAAATGATATTAAAGTTGGAACCAGAAACAATTTTATGTTATTTAGTGAATTTTCAGTAGTTAGCCCATTTAAATGTTCATTGTAATTAAATATGAATATTTGACATTTTTGTGGGGGTGTGTAAATATAAGGCCATTGATGAAAAATATCTTAAAACCCTCTTGATATTCGACTCAAGTTTGGCCGTGTTAATTTTCAATTGTTGCCTCCAAACCTAGTTGAAATGGGCAATCTAGTAGATTCAGGTTCTGGTAGCATTGGATCCCAACTACATCCCCCGATCTCAATGAAAATAGAAGAATAAATCTTAACACCTTGTAGATTAAGATTTTATATCGAACCTATAATGCACTAATTTTTTAAAACATGAAATTAAATATTTAACCTTTTATCCAAGATATTTTAATGTTAAATTATTGATTTAATTATTTTGTTGAACTTTGATTTACAAAATTAGATAGAATTATTTACTAAATTAATATAAATATTTTTTTTGTCATTTTTTCTTACTCTTTTTATTTAAATAAATTCCCAAACCTATAATTTTACCAAAACTATTTTCTTAAATTAATAAATTAATTTTTGAATAAATTAATTTAATATTTTTTAATAGCCAATTTCAATCTAAATTCTAATCCTAATTCTAAAAATAATTTTCTTTTACTTTTTTTTCTTCGTTTTCTTTTTCCTTTTCTTTCTTTTCTTTTCTTCTTTCTTCCTTAGGCTAGCCCAACTCTTCTCTTTCTCCTTCTCTTCTTCTTCCGCCTCGGCCGGCCCAGGATTCCTTTCCTCTTTGAGCCAACCCCACCTCTTTTTATTTTTTTTCCTCCTCTCCCACAAGGGCCTACTTGCCTCACCTTCCTTTCTTTCCCTCCTAAGCAACCCCTTTCCCTTTCTTCTTTCTTCTTCCCCTACACCACCATGAGATCAACAACCCTTCCCCTCCCTCACACACCTCATCCCTTCTTCCTCCTATGCCCCTACATCTTCCAGCCTGCACCTCTGCCCTCCTCCCTTGCCATTTTTGACCCTACAACCCTAACTTTCCCTTCCCTAGCATGCCCTTTATAACACCCCCAAATTTTATAATAATTTTTTTATTTGCATAGAAAACCATACACTAAAATAAGGGGGTACTATTGCCATGATCGGTATAAGACTGACCCTCAGCCAATCTCATACCAACTACAAGGCTAGAAAATTTTAAAAGACATTAATTTGAGTAGAAAATAAAACCATAATGTTTCTAACATTTCATAAATAAAATAGAGTGCACATTGTAAGAGTTAATAAAAGAATAGAAATGAGTACAATAACAATACCCTTATGGGGGAAATAAAACAATCAATACAATGGTGAGAAATCAATACAAAATGAGTTCTGACAACACTCTCTCAGACCCTAGAATAAGTACAATAGGCCATAACTCAATCCCTGTAACATCCCCAAATTTTATAGTTGAAAATTTTAGTTTAATTAAAAACCATACGCTAAGATAGGGGGTGCTACCGCCGTGGTGATTGGCACAATTCTGACCCCCGACCAGTTTCATACCAACCACAAGGCTATAAAATTCACACAACATTAAACTTATTAGGGCATAAAACTGTAATGATTCAAAAAATTTATAATTAAAAGAAAATTAGAGTGTGCGATTAAAGAGTCATTACATAATAGAAAACTAGTATAGCATTAAAGCCCCTGAGGGGAAAACAATACTATCAACAAAATATGATAAAAACTAGAAAGGATGAGTCATTACGTAGAAAGTAAGGTAACCATATGTATAAGGCCATACAAGTACAAATAGACAAATAAGGCATATAATAATTAATTTAGATTCATAACATCATTCGAGACATAGACCATTATTTCCATCTTAAACATTTTCCAAATTATTTTTCATGTGAGTAAGGGAACCCCACTATTATAGCCAGTGAACCAAAAAACACTCCAGGGCAAAATAAACTTGACAACTATTATATCCGGTACTAGATGACACTCTAAGACAAAGTGCACCTAATCACTATTATAGCTGTTGGACCAAAAATTATCCTCACTTGGCCCTGACTCTCATGGTGCTCCACTATAAGTAGTTAGTATCTCTCTCTTGATTTATTTCTATATAAAGTTTGGTTTATCGAGCTCAAGACCCCCACTATTATAGCCGGTGGATTGAAAAACACTCCAAAGGGTAGAACGCACCTGACCATTATTATAGTTAGGGGACCGAAAAATACTCTATAGGGCAAAACACACCTGACTACTATTATAGTCGAGGATAGGAAAGTATCTTCACTTAGGCTAGGCTCGATAATCTTTCACTTTAAGTGTTTAGTATTTTACCCATATCTTATTCCACATGCAACCCCGACTAGACATGTATGACCCATTGGACTTCCCATTCTCACCCCTTTGTCTCAGTTCTCCTAAAATGCCCCTTCCTATATCTCGGGGCCTTTATGTACCCTAAGTATCCAAGACTTCTTCCTCACTTTTTTCCCTACTCACCATGAGAGACCCAAACTATTATACAAGTGGATCAAGGCCCACTCCCCATAACTTCATTTTGACTCACCATTGCCCTCTAGCGTTTCCCTCAGAAATCCTAATATGGCCTATGTGGCCTCATTTCTCCCTATTCTACATCGTCCATGCTCCCCTTTACTTTCAAAACCCCCACTCCACTTAAAACGCATCCAACATCACAACTTCACTACCCATATTCCACATGTGATCATGAGAACCCTAGTTCGTCCCCCAAATCCTAGTACTTCTCCTTTCTTTTATGTCATCCCCTCATCACCCAAACATCGAACCTTTTTCCACTTGACTCACTTTCCCTCCATGTGACACCCTTCCATTATTATTCTACACTATAACCACTCCCATAAACTCTTCCTTCCTCACACATTTCCCCCTCTTAGGGTTTTCCTTACAAACTCTAGCCAAGTCCCCCATGCATCCTTATACCAATCCATATACTATTTTTCACATATGGATTCCAATCACCCCAACTACTCTTTCCTCATCTTACTTAACCCTTAAGCTAACTTTTTCCATATAAAGGTTATCCCTATGTAAAGACTAACCATCCTATGCAAGCCTTATGCTCCCCATGCAAGATTTATTCCATCATCTTATTTTATTCATATGATCCTTTTATTTATCCACCCATAAGTCATGAGATACACAAGCCTTTCTCACTTCCCTCTTACTACTTCACTCTCTTTACCTCTCTCATTTTCCCACAACCTCATCTTACTACTTAGGGAATCCAAGTATGCATGTCATACAGGGCAACCATACATAAGCACAATAAAAGTATAAGTTACATTACCATATTGTAGATGCCATAAAACATATACAACTTACTGTAGCTCCATGCTTAGCAAGTTGCACTACAAGTGCATAGTCCATAACCACATAAGGTACACACATATAACCAACACGCATAAACACATAATACACATATTGGGCTTTAACCATATCCTTACCTAAAATGACTTTGAGCTTGGAGCACACTTGCTACGCCTCCTTAGGGGACGGACTTGATTCACCAATAAGAGGAAAACACTAGGGGTAACTTCACTCTTATTCCTTTCATTATTCCCTAATTTACCTTTGGTAGGAAACTAGTAGTAGTGATGATAATAATAGTAGTCTTAGTAGTATTAATAAGGGTATTATTATTAAAGTAGTTAACAATACTATTAGTGGTAATATTAACCATAATAGGGTTAGTAGTAGTAATGATGTTAGCCATAATAGTCATGGTAGAATACTAATAATAATAAAAATAACAAAAACAGCAACAACAACAACAATAATAATAATAATAAGGCTAAAATAATAATTATAATTAGTGATAACAAGGGTTAAGGCACAACTTAAGTAGAGGTAGCAACTAGGGTGGCAACGGTGGTGGTGGTAGTTGTGGTGGTTGGTTTGGGAAAGGTTGGACATTCAGGGATGAAAGAGAGAGAGGGAGGTGGTGGTTGTGAGTTAGTGGACTCCCTTGACTAAGAGGGTTGCAATGGTTCTGTTGGCGCAGCAAAGTGGCAACACATGTGGTGGTGGCTGTGGTGGCCGATGGTGGTGGAGAAGGAGGGAGGGGGAAGGAGGGGAGAAAGAGAAAATGATGGGTAGGGGAAGGTAGAGAATGGTTTGTTGGGTTGAGAGGGAGGTAGTGAGGGTGGTGATCATGGTGGATGAGGCGGTACAAGATGGTGAGACAGGCGGTGATGGGGTGCAAAGGGTAGCTCAAGCTACCCACTTTGCACGATTGGGGTGAGTTGTGTAGGGGAAGTTAAGGGTGGGGAGTGGTTTGGTTTGGTTGAGGGTGATGTAGGGAAGGGGTTGGGTGGTGGTTTGGATGGTGGTGTTGTATGGTAGCGGCTAGGGTGGCGTCTAAAGGCATGGTGGTGGGGAGAATTAGGTTTTTCTGGGCAGAGCAAAAGGAGGAGAATGGGGGGAATTGATGGGGTATTTATCGTCGTGGAAAGGAGAAGAGAATAAGGGAGCAAGAGGGGCAGGGGCTCGCAAGCCGGTGATGGTAGGCAGGTATGAGCCTATGGATGGTAGGGGTGTAGGGTCGCAGATGGGGAGAAAGGGAAGGGGAATAGGAATGTGGGGGAGGCAATATAGGGGTAAGTTGGTCTCAAAATGGAAAAGGATGGAGGAGAGAGAGGGGAGAAGTTTGGAGCGGTACGGTGGTAAGGGAGGACGACCAGTGGCAGGTCGCAGGCATGACCTATAGCGCCAAGGAAGGAGAGGGGAGGAGGAAGAAGAAGAGGGTAGGCCATCTGGTTAGGAGAAAAGAAAGAAAGAAAAGAAAAGGGGGCAAACAAGTCAGGCCAGAGGGGGAAAAAGAGAGATTGGATGGGCTCACATGGGGAAGAAGAGGGAGAGAAGGGTTGGGCTACACAGGCGAGGCCCAACTGAGGGGGAGAAGAGAACAAAGAAAAGAAAAGAAGAAAAGGAAGAAAGACAAAAGTGAAAGCAGGAAAAGAAGGAAAAAAAGAAAAAAAAGAAAAAGGAAAATAAGGTGGTTGGGGTACTTAGGGTCTTTTTGTATTTTTTTTAAATTATCTTAAAATTAATAAAATTAATAAAAATAAAAATAAATAATTATATTCCTTTTTATATTAATTTAGAAATTTTGGGAAAATCTTCCTAAATTCTATTTTAGTTAACAAATTAACCTAATCTTCCTTAATTTAATGCTATATTATTTCCCTATTTTTTTTGTCTTGATTACTCCAATATTTTATTAGAAATGTTATATTTAATTAATCTCACATATTAACCCCTATTTTATTATAAATTACTAAATTAGGGTTTTAGGGTATTATAGTCCCATCCAATGCATTGAAGGCCTTCAAATCATCATATGCAACATCTCCTACTTGCACAAACTCAAGGGGGCCATTTCTCATGGGAATGAGTAGCACCCATGCCATGGGTGATCAGTACACTACATACTAAGTAAGGTAACAAGGCGGCTAAGATCATACATCATAGATGGTAGATAATACATGGTGTGAATCAGTCCAGTTAATCATAAGTATTAGATCTTAGCTTATTAATTCCATTTTCACACAACTCTCAATTTAGATCCATGCGAGTATGGGAACCCTACTATTTTAGTTGGTGGATTAGAAACTCCCAGGACAGAACGCTCCTGGCCACTATTATTTGCTGGTGGATTGGTCTCTAAGGCAAAGTACTCTTGACCACTATTATGATGGTGGATCGGTATGGCCCTGACTATTATGGTGTTCCACTATAAGTAATTAGTATTTTTCCTATGGCTTATTATCATTTAAGGTTTGGTTTACTAGCTTGGGGTCCCCTACTATTATAGCCGGTGGATTGGAAACATCCAGGGCAGTACTCACCCGGCCACTATTACACTAGCTGGTGGATCGGTCTTTACGACACCCTATACCTAGTCATTATTATTGCCTGTGGATCAGTCCATTCTCACCCCTTTCACCCTTGCTCTCCTGAAAAGCCCCATCCAATATATTGGGACCTCTATGCATCCTAGGACTCACAGACTTCTTCCCCACCTTTCCCTTACTCATTATGAAAAACATAACCTCCTCTATATGTGGGTCAAGGCCCACATTCCCATATCTTTGCTTTAACTCACCATCGCACTCTAGGGTTTCCCTTAGAAAACCCTAATCCGGCCTATGTGGCCTAAAATCTCCCTATCATACATGGCCCATGCCCCCTTTACTTCCAACCCCATCACCCCACTCAATCCACACCCAACATCACAACCTTACTTCCCATCCTTCATATATGATCATGGAAACCCTAGTTAGCCACCCCAAACCCTAGTACTTCTCCTTTATTTTATGTCATCCCCTCATCACACACACTCTACCCACCTTTCCACTTGACTCATTCCCCCTTCATAAGACACCCTTTTGGTCTCAATCCTTACTCCTCCCACTCACCATCAACTCCCTCTTGCACACACTTCCCCTACTTAGGGTTTTTTTCCCCACAAACACTAGTTAAGTCTCCTATACATACTTCTATCAAGCCACTCACTATTTTTCCCTCATGGATTTCAATCACCCAAAATATTCTTCCCTCACCTTGCTTAACCCTTAAATCACCTTTTCCCATATAAATGTTATCTCCATGCAAAGACTAACCACCCTATGCATGCCTTACACTTCCCATGCAAGATTTACTCCCACCTTCCATTTTATTCCTATTATCCTTTTATTTGTCCACCCATATGTCATAAGGTACTTTGCCCTTTTTCACCTCTCTCAAATCACTCCACTTTCTTTATTCCTTTACAACGTCTACCATGACTCCCGCCGCAAGCACTACCCTTTACACCTTCCAAAAACACCTGCAAATCCCCCTCTATCTTCCCCTACCCTTCTTTTCCTCTTCCTCCCTCTCCTTCTCTCTTTCTCTCTTTCCTCCACTCTAGGCCACCACCACCACCACCACCGTCGTGCGCCACCACCTCTAGCTACATCACCTCCCTCATTCTACTCCTCTCCACCTAGGCTACCATGAATACCCCAACTCCCACCCTCTTTCCCCCTCTCCTTTTTCCAACACTCAACTTTCTCTCTTTTTTTCTCTTTTTCCAGCCACCGCCGGTGCCGCTGTGTACCACCACTAGTGCGGCCTGTCACCATCAACCTAAGGTGGTACCCTAAACTCTCCCAACCTTTTTACCCTATATATACAAGCTTTATTTTATTTTATTTTATTATATTTCCTTTATTTTGATTATTATTATATTATTATTCTTATTATTATTTCATATTATTATTATTATTATTATTATTATTATTATTATTAATGTTAGTAGCATTATTATTAGTATTATTTCGGTGAAGGGTTGAAGCCCTTACTCCACCATTTACTTCGAACTATATTATTATTATTATTATTATTAGTATTATTAGTATTATTATTATTATTATCATCATTATTATTATTATTATTATTATTATTATTAGTAGTAGTAGTAGTAGTAGTAGTAGTATCATTATTATTATTAGGGTAAAATATTCAAATCTATATTATCATCTTTTATAATATTACTATTATTACTTTTATCTTTAGAAAAATTAGTAATTAGTTAGTGTTATTACTATTATATTATTATTTTATCCAAAACCCTAATATTAGAATAAATTAGGAAATAATAGTATTTTTAGTAGGAGGGAACCTAATCTTTAGTTTTTCCCTCTTATAGGTGAAATCAGTTAAAGCCCTAAGAAGGTGTAGGAGCATGCTCCAAGACCAGTGTCGTATTAGGTAAGGGTGTAACTAAGGCCTTATGTGTGTTATGTGCCTCATGTGCCTTGTATGCTATGTATCATGTTGTGTTATGTATCTTATGCTTATTGTTATAACTATTTCATGTGTAGTGTGGCTTGGAGTGGAGGTATGCTTATCTGCTTTCATAAGGCATGTGTTACTATATATATGTTTTAGAATGTGATGTAATGTGATATAACCCTTCAAGACATGCATGTGAGGATGTTTAATGTGGTTTGGAGGGGTGGAAAGGATGGAATAGGAAAATGGGGAAGTAAGTTGACCAAAGGAAAATAAGTTGACCAAGGGATGTGAGTTGACCTAAATATTTTAATGGACCATGAGTGGATGAATAAAATGGGGACTTTAAATAAAATAAAAGAGTAGAATAATCTAAGGCTTGCATGGGAGAATCTATGGTTTGCATGGGAGAATCTATGGTTTTGCATGGGAGAATCTATGGTTATGCATGGGAGAGTCTATGGCTTTGTATAGGAGAGTCTAGGGTTTCATATGGGAGAATCTATAGTTTTTTATGGGAAAATATAATATATGGTGTTGTATGGGAGAATCGAGTCTATGGTTTTGTATGGGAGAATCTAGGGTTTTGCATGGGAGAGTCTAGGGTTTACATGAGAGTTTAGGGTTTTGCATGAGAAAGTTTGAAGGTTTGTATGGGAAGGTTAGTGTCTGCATGGGAGTAAAGTTTATGTATAAAAAGTTAACTTGGGATGTAAGGAAGGTAATTGATGAGTTGTTTGGGTGTTTGGAGGCTTTGGGTGAAAAATAGTACTTCGGATAGTACACGAGCACATAGGAGACTGAGTTAGGGTTTGGGGGAAAACCCTAATTTGAGGAGGTGGTAAAAAAGGGAAATAAATGAGGGTGAGTGGAGTATGAGAGGATGATGAAAATGATCAAGTAAGGATGAGCATGATTGGCATGGAAAAGTAAGAAATGGAATGTGAGAAATGGAAGGGTGACATTTGGACATGAGGAAGCTAGGGTTTGTTGTGGCCAGTTAGGGTTTGGTGTGGTTACTGAGAGTTTTGTGAATGCACGTGTACTTGAGGATTAAGGCGGCATGATGAGGGTTGAATCTAAGAAATATGAAGTCTGGGGTGTTAAAATAGTTTGGGTTGTGTGAAGTAGATTAGGATGGACCACATAGGTCTAAATTAGGGTTTCGGGATAAAACCCTAGAGTAAGGTGTTGAGTGGACTTGGAAGAGTAAGGTAGTGGGACTTGACCCATACACTTAAGAGTTGGACTTCTAGTGTGATATAGGATATAGAGGAAATGATGTTGGAGCAGGTTAGGAGGTGCAGGAGTATGATAATATGCATTGGGTCTATTAGAGGATAGGCGTAGGGAGATTGAGTTATGCATGTCTAGGGTGAAGCTTCTAAATAAGACACTATAAGACAATAATCATTTAAAGTGGAAGATTGTTGAGTCGGGCCCATACCGGTCCACCAACAAATAATAGTGGTTAGGGCGTTTTGCCCAATGTGTGACTGATCTACCGGTGAGTAATAGTGGTCAAGCGCATTATACCTATATGCTTCCAGTTCACTGGCTATAATAGTGGGGGATTTTGTGCTCAACAAACCGAACATAATTGTGCTAAGACATGGGAAAGACACTAGATACTTATAGTGAAACACCATGAGAGTCGGGGCCAAATCAGTCCACCAGCAATAATAGTGGTCAGGAGCTTTGTGCCCTGTCTGTTTTCGGTCCACTGGCTATAATAGTGGGGTTCCCGTACTCACATGGACTTGATAAAGAGCATGCTGTGAAATGAGTATCGATAAGAGATTAATTAATTAATTAATCTAGAATTTAAATGGCCTTTATTTATTTATTATTTATCTAAAGTGATCGTATGTTGTTTTATTATTCTATTGGGATTATATGCTTTTATGTGTCGGCCTTAGTGCACGGTTACCTTACTCAGTATGTAGTGTACTGATCACCCCTTTTATGAGTGTTACTCATTCCCATGAGCAGAAGGCCCTTTTGACTTTGTGTAGGTGGGCGATGCATATTTTGATTCCTTTGATGTTCATGAGGCATCAGGCGGGGCTGAGTGATGAGCATGTGCTTGGTTCGATGATTGAGAGTGATGTGTTGGGATTCTCTCTCTAGGTTATTTTATTTCCTTCTATTATTTCATTTCTGTATTGGACTTTCCACAATTAAACTTTATTTTTTGTAGACATTATTCCTTCCAAGGAATTTTGATTTCATACTTTGGGTTAAGTAAACTTTTTACGCATACTCTAATTTCTATGCTATGAACTCTTGGTTTAAATATTGATTTAAGTTTAACAAATATCCTTTTTAGCCTTAGCACTTGGTATTGGAATGGTAGGAGTGAATCGGTCTGGTACTAAATGTGGCGGTAACATTCCTAAAATTTACAAGTTCTAATTTAATTCATTTGCTTCCGTTTGTTTTTTAAAAAATAGTGAATTTTGGGGGTGTTATAAAGGAAGTCAAACTAAAAACTAACTCCACACTCCTCCCTATCATATTTCACTCTATTTTTTTTTCAAATCATGCATCCCATTGCAAAACATATATAAATAATAAAATTTCAATAGAGTTCAAAGTTGATTTCTTTCCAACTTAGAGCAACTCGTTCTCTCTCTATGTTTTCTATTTTCATTTTTTTGTTCAAAATATTTAGTTGCAAACTAAAAATCTATACCATTTAAATATCCAAAATTCATCTCCTTCATGATTCTTTTTACCTCGACTTTTACTTCCCAACCAACTACACAACTATAACAAAGCTGATTTTTTTTTGTGACTTCCATCTTCTACCACATCTATACCTAAATTTATTTATCTTTATTTCTTACTTGGTTTTGTTAATGTAATGTTATAATTAATATAGGCACCATTTTTACCCAATAAAGCGTGCCTTTACCCTCTTATTTTCCCTCTCTTATCTTTCTTAATGACCATTCCCCTCAAAATTTCTAATGATGTTTTTTATTGGTTCAATATAAAAATCTTGCGTTGAATCATTACTTCCTCCTCTTTTTCCTTCCCATTAACCCACCAAAGCCTTGATATATCATTAATTGATGGTTTTGGTGGTGGTTTCTAAGCCACCATATTCAAGAGTAATCTTATCATTTCACTTCTTCCATTTCTTTCCTTTCATTTCGTTTTACATATTTATCAATATTGGTTTATTTAACTCTTTTAATATTATATTATTGAAGGTGACCAAGTAGTTTAGAGAAGGAGTTCCTTGATTCTTTATTTTAACTTTGCTAAGGAACTTGGGAATTTTAGTAACTAAACTAACCTTTATAAATAGGATTTTGTGCTTGGTGTATTATATATTATTTTATTCATAATTATCTTTATTTTAATTATAATCATTAAATAATATCTTGAAAAATATTGTATGACATGTTTATATTTCTATCTTATGTGCATAAGAATGAATATTTAATGAGAAGATGAATTGTGTGTTTTTTACATGTTCTTATGTTTTCTGGAAATATGATGAATATTTAGTAGATTAGTTTGAATTTTCATTAGACTCGTGCTCAATATTCAACATAATCATGATGAATATGCCTAGATTCGAGTTGTTTGGCTCTAATCTTTGTTATTTTATGTGATTTTTGGATTGTTTTAAAATTATATAATTATTAAATTGTATGTGTAATAAGGTATAGAAGCTAGGTTATAAATTTTGGATAATTTAGAATTGAAATGAATTTTTTAAAGTATTAGACATATAAGGCCATAGGTATATTGGGAATTACATATTATTTTTGAAAGTTTTAAGTGTAAAATTGTGTTAGTTGGGTCTCTTACAAGAAATTTAGTGTATGATATGTTAGGGTTTGATATTTTTTAGAGTAAGTTATGAATTTAAGAATTTTAAGTCAATTTGAGGTGAATAAGGGACATTTTGAGCTTTATATGTAAATATAAAAATTTTGAGACCTACGTGAATATTATATTAATAAAATAAGTTAAAATGCATAATTTGAGGTGACATTTGATGAGTAGACTTAGATACCATAATTAAAATAGTTAATTAGTCAAGAAAAAGAAAAGGAGAAAGAGACACTTTTGGTGCATTGAGTAATTTTAGTATTTTATCTTAAGGTCCCATTTATTTCATCCTAAGAAAGCAATTAGATAAGTATCATCTTTTTAGCACTAAATACAAATTTTTTAATATTAAGGTAAATTGGTGGGTCTTAAAGATATTTTAGTCACTTTATATGCCTTTAGATCAATTATTTAATTGGGTCTTATAAGTAAATCCTTAGTTGACTTAAATATTTGCTATTGATCTTTATCTCAAATAACTAGAGTTAATATATATTGAGATATAATTTTATTTGGTCTTTCATGGAATGGAACTTGGGCTTTAATATCTTACTAATCTGGCTTGGGCTTTAATGCCTTAATAATCTTCCTTAGGCTTTAATGCCTCATATATTTAATTGGGATTTAATAGCATGTTAATGGGACTTTGTGCTCTAAATGGTTGAACCTTGATTCCTCTATGGACCAAGTGTGTGGATTATATTGGAATTTAATAAAATAATTAGTTTATGTTCATAGAAGTGATTAAGTGATATTTTGTAGCCTTTGTTCTTGTTTGACCTAAATCCTAGATAAGGCATTAATCTATTAAAGTAAAAGATCTTGAGTAGGGACATGTACTACTTGGAGTAGCTATCCAATTTAGGTTTAATATTCACTTGATACCATTCTAGTGTTCTTTATTCTATAATCCCATGTACCTTATGAGGTTCAAATAGACCCTCTTCTACTTTATAGGTGTATCGATATATTTTGATCCTATAGAGAGTATGCATACTTAAGTGATTAGGTGTTCTATTATTTAGTAGTTTAGTTACGTTTCTAGGTGGGCTAGTTAGGTCAAGTACCATTTGTGTACTAGATTAGTTGTTATGTTTTCTTCAAGTCTTCATTCTCAAGTTAATATAATATAATGATTGTGATCATGATAATAAAATATAAAAATCAATAAATCTCATTTATCCATACACTTGTATTATATTATTTTATACTTTATGGTTGATTTCTCTTATGCTTAATTGACATTGATATGTAAGCATGTTATTATCTTTTTATTAAATATTCTATTACTTTATTCGCATGGGCCTCGTACACAATGTTATATTTTTAGGACAGTTGTGTTACTCGGTACAAGATGCGTATTAATACCAAACATTTGTGGCTCATAGGTATATGATGATGATCTTATTGACTTTAAGGAGGTTTCTCAGGTGGAGTGATATGGGTTTATACCCCGAGGTTAGGGTTTAGATTTATATCTATCCAAGGTCGCACTTGTTATATGCGTAAAATTATGGATATCTCTTTTGTAATCTTCATCTCTTTTATCCTCTTTTTCTCTTTTTATGTATCGCATTATCTTCAGCATGTACTTTGTACTCTATTATCAAGTTTAAATTATTAAAATTGTTTGCTATTTATATATATTTCTGTAAGTTTTGATTTATTTGTTGTAATGTTTTGGCCTTGCACTTAGTATAAGAATTTGCACTAAATGTTCCAGTAACACTTGCTATATTATGTTAATTCTTCCGCTTAAAAAAATAGTAGTACATTTTAGGGCTATTACACAATAGTTCAAGGCTCTAAATAGAACACAAATGAACAAGGAGGGCAAAATTTTATTGATTGTAGATGAAGTGTAATTTTTAGGAAAAAAAAAATAGCAAAAAACAAGTTGATAAAACACAAAACCAAGCCATCATAGCTAGATGAAGTTGGAAAAATATCATCCCAATAGGTTGAAGGTTGATTATAAATTAAAATTTGGGGGCAAAATGAAGCTTGAAGGGGCATGATTTTAGGAAAGAATATGGTAGGGAGTTGTAATACGCAATGTAATATTAAACAAAATAAAAACCAAAGGAATAGGACAAGCAAAGAGATATAAATAACAAGCTTTTCAAAGTTGGAAAGAATTCAACTTTGTTTTACGATTAAAATTCTATGATTTTATGTGAGGTTGAAGTGACGTGCATGATTTGGAAAAAAAATTGAGGTTTTATTAAAAGGAGTATGGAGTGAGTTTTTGGTTTGATTTTAGCATCACTTGACTCCTAGAATTAGGGGTGCAAGAGAGAAGTTAGGCTATATTTGAGTGTGCTAGAGAAATATCATAAAATCATAATTTTGATAATTGATATATCGTTTGATTTGATAAAATGTATCTAAGTTACAAATAATTTTTTTTTTGGTTAGGAGACTAGTTAGGATTGAAAGAATGGTTAGAGGGTTGATTATAATTTATTTTGATTAATTAAATTATAAGAAAGTCCAATAATGGTCACTTATTGAAAAAAAAAACATTAATTGAATTACAAAAATCATAAAAAATTATAGAAAGGTGCAGAATAATTTTAGAAACTCAAATATATAAAAAATATTGGGCATCAAAGTTAATTTGAAGTTTGATGGATGGAAAATTGGAAAAAATAGAAAAAATAAATAAGTTGTGGAAATGCGTTTTTCTTACAAATGCACAAAACTAATAACCCCAGAGGGTTTAAATTGCTATAGATTGATGTGGGATATTTTTAGACAAACAAATATATAAATATGTGGTATTGAAGCTCATTTGATGATCAAAGGCTTACAAATGGTAAAAACTTCTGAAATCTTCTCACTGTGTAAATAGACTTTTTCGTGATTTAAAGATTGAGAAGGAATGGATAAAACATGAATGAATACGATGAGTAAATGAACTCAACCTTTTTTTAGTTGATTCAAAGTTTTTGAATGAAAGTGAAAACTCAAGAATTTGAGGAATCGTACTAAAATGTGTTTTCTGCAGTCGACGAAATGTTTAAAGTTAACACAAAAAAATAAAAGAAGAAGGAGTTTGATAATAGAGTATATATTTTTAGAGACATACTATTATTCCAATCACGTATGATAATTAGGGTTTAAGAGAATGAAGTTTACTAATTAGAAATGACATTTGTCACCAATAGTGGCTATCGGGACAATATATTTGATGAAAATATTGATGGAAAACTTTCCGCTCATGGTTGTTTTTAGATGAACTTTTTATCTAGAATAATATAAGGGGTGACATATGTTGAAATGCCCCAAAGCCTAATTTTTTAGAATTTTAGTTAAATAAGGATATATTATGAAAATTAATTAGCTAAATTATTTTTATTAAAATAAAAGGAAGTTAGATAGGGAAAATTAAGAAGAAATTTATAAATATTTTATTAAGAAAAAATTAGGGTGTTTTGCTAATTAAAATTGAATTTAGGACAACTCTTTTAAAAATCCTAAACTAGCCTAAAAAGAAAATTAAATATTATTATTTTTAATATTCAAAATATCTAAATTATTTTAATTATCCTAACTCACCTATTCTTCTTTTTTCCTTTTTCCCTTTTTCCTTTTCTTTCTTCCTTTTTATTTCCTTTTTCTTTCTTTTTCCTTTTTTTCCTATTCTTTCCCTAAAACAGGCCTGTCTACTACTGTAACACCCAAAATTCACTATTTTTTTGCGAAGAAATTAAAATAGAAATATTCAGATTAAAACTCGTGAATTTTGGGGATGTTACTGCCACACTTAGTATCAAACCAGTTCTCTCCGACCACTTCAATACCAAGTGCTAAGGCTAAAGAAAAGGTTAACATTTAAACTCAAACCAATAGTTCATAAGGAACTAGAAAGAATCATACATCAAAATCAAAGTACGCGTAAATGTTTACAAACCAATAGAGTGAAATCAATCATAAGACAGAAATTAGAGTGGGAAATCAAAATTCCTTGGAGGGAATAATCTTATAATCAATAAAAGGTTTAATTGAATACTTAATACAAAGTAATAAATCAAAAAGAATAAATGCGATACCAATGAAATAACATAATGAAATAAAATCACATGAAGAGAAAAATACGGCCACGACACTCTCGAACTTGAGCCAACCACAAGCTCAACACTCAACCTCGCCGAATGTCTTGCCCACCTGCACAAAGTCAGAAGGGCCAACTACTCGTGGGAATGAGCAACACCCATAAAAAGGGTGATCAGTACGCTACGTACTGAGTAAGGTAACCGAGCACTAAGGCCAACACATAAAATCACATAAATAATGTAAAAGAAATAAAAGAGCATAATCCATAATGATAACATAGTAACGAACAATCATTTGCGTAGATACATAAAGGCCCAATTATAGTCCATATTAATTATTTAATTAATCTTTTATCGAAAATCGATGCACACCATGACTTTTATCAAATCCATTTACGTACAGGAATACCCCACTATTATTGCCGGTGGGCCGGTCACTTGCGGGACAATAGTCCACACCACTATTTTTTGCTAGTGGATCGGTTACTTGCAGGACAATAGCCCACACCACTTTTCCTAACCGGTGGATTGGTTGGTTCCTGCTCATATGGTGTTCCACTGTAAGTAATTAGTATCTTTTAAGTGTCTTAGTAAACTCTCTGGTTTGGGTTTATTGAGCTCGAGTCACCCCACTATTATTACTGGTGGGCCAGTCACTTGTGGGATAAAGTCCACACCACTATTTTTTACTGGTGGATCGGTCATTTGCGGGACAACAGTCCACACCACTATTCCTAACCGGTGGATCGGCTGGACTCGGCTCAATAATCTTCCACTTTAAATGATTAGTGTCTTAAGTATCTTATTCAAAAGATTTCACCCTGGACATGCATGAATCGCTCCCTTTACACTTCACACCTCACCAAATACACAAGATACCACAAAAACCCTAAGCAGTCACACCAAACCCTAATTGTCCATGCAAACCCTAGCTCGATCTCCTATGTACCCTTATAATGCTCCATGTACTATTTTTCATCCAAAGTGTTCAAACACCCAAACAACACTTACATTAACTTCCTCACATCCCAAATTATCTTTCCATACGTAAATTTTATTCCTATGCAAACTTTATACATCCCATGCAACCTTTCAAAATTTTCATATAGAACCCTAAGTCTGTCCATACGAAACCCTAATTTATTTCATGCAAAACCCAAGATTCGATCATACAAAAACCTAAACTTCAATCCACACGAAACCAAAGATTCATCCATACTAAAACCTAGATTCAAACCATATAAAACCCAAAGATTCATCCATACCACATTCTAAATTCAATCCATACCAAACCAAAGATTCATCCTTACCAAACCCTAAATTCAAACCATATAAAACCCAATATTCATCCATACCAAATCCTAAATTCAAACCATATAAAACCCAAAGATTCATCCGTACCAAACCCTAAATTCAAAGCATATAAAACCAGACATTCATCCATACAAAACCCTACATTAGATCCTTTCATACAAAACCATAAATTAGATTCTCCCATACAAAACCATAAATTAAATTCTCCCATACAAAACCATAGATTAAATTCTCTCACACAATATCATACAAAACCATAAATTAAATTCTCCTATACAAGACCATAAATTAGATTCTCCCATACAAAACCATATATTAAATTCTTTGACACAAAATCGTACAAAACCATAAATTAGATTCTCCCATACAAGACCATAAATTAGATTCTCCCTCACGAAACCATAAATTAGATTCTCCCATAATAAACCATAAGTTATATTCTCCCTCACAAAACTATAAATTAGATTCTCCCATAAGAAACCATAAGTTATGTTCTCCCACATAAAAATATAAATTAGATTCTCCCCTATAAAACTATAAATTTTTTACTCCCACACGAAACCCTAAATTTCCCATTTTATTCTTTCACTCATGGATCACTAAAATACTTAGGTCAACTCACATCCCATGGTCAACTTATTTTCCCCCTTCTCCTTTTTCATCCTTTCTCCCACACAAACCATATTAACATCCTCACATGCATGTCTTACAGGGTCACAACACATATAATCACATATACATAATACACATGCCATATAACAACATAAGAACATGCTTGAACTCCACGTCATACCATATATGAAATAATGACAATAATAACATAGGATACATAAAATACAAGGCATTTAATGCACAACAACACACAATAGGCCTTAGTAACACCCTTACCTAAAACGACACCGGTCTTGGAGCACGCTCCTACGCCTCCTTACGACTTTAACAAAATAATAACATATTAATAAAATAACATTAACTAATTACTATCTTTACTAAAGATACAAGAAATAATAGAAATATTATAAAAGTTGATAATATAGGGTTAAAGACTTTACCCTAATAATAATAATAATAATAATAATAATAATAATAATGATGATAATTATATTAATACTAATTTCATAACAATAATAATAATAATAATCAAAGAAAAACTAATAGTAAAATAGGTATAATAATAATAATGATAAAAACCATAATAATATTGCAAAAATGATAATAATCATAATAGTAATAATAGTAAGGATAATATTTGAAGATAAAAAAGAAGTAGGGTTTCTACCCTACATTGAATAAAATTACCATAATAACTAATAATAAATGCAAATTATAAAAATATTAAAAATATTAATAATAGTAAGACTTGATATTTATAATACTACTACTACAATTCAAAATAGGCATAATAGGGTTTTAGACCTATATAAAATAATAATACTAACACTTGAAAATAATAATAACAATAATAATAATAATAATAATAATAATAATAATAATAGTAATAATAACAATAATAATAATAATAATAATAGTAACAATACTAATAAAAATACAAGGGTGCGAATCCTAATTAAAAATTAAGGTCTCAGCTCTCCTTAAATAATTACAATAATAATAAAATAATTATTCTAATAATAATAATAATAATAATAATGATTATAAACTTATAATAATTCAAATAAATTCCTAAAATTCGAAACTAATAATCTAATTAACTCAAGAATAATCTCAACCTTGCTAATAAAATTTATCAATAATATTACATCTAATAACAATACTAATAATAATGATATTAATAATAATTATAATTGAATAAATATTAAAAAGTAGAATAAAAACAAAATAAATTACAATAAATAGGAAAGAAGGGCTGAGAGGGTCTAGGGTTTCACCTTGAGTTGGCGGAGATGGGTGGCACTGGCGGTGGTGCACGGCGGCAGCGGCGGTGGCCAGAAAAGAGGGTAAAAAGGGAAAAAGGGGAAATAAGGTTATGGTTCGGTGGAGGAGAATTAGTAGAAGTTTTTGGGTGATACAGAAGGCAGTAGAAGTGGCGGTTATGGTGGCAGATGGTGGTTCAAAGGTTGCGGGGGTTAAAATTTTAGTTGGTGGGCAGGGGATTTTGCATGGCTACAGCGGCTCGTGCGAGAAGAATTGAGGGAGATGGGTAGTTTAGGTAGTTAGAGGGCGGTACAAGGATGCGTTTGGTGGCCATATATGGCGGCATAGTTGGCCAGAGGCGGCGAAAATGGCGTTTAAAGGGGCGGCGGCGCACAAGGGAAATATTCTAGGTAAGGAAATCAAAAGCTTGATATAGGCTATTATGGGGGTATTTATAGATTTTAGAAGGGAGTTTAGGGTTTTGCGGGTTGGCTACGGGGTAAGGCAGGTAGGGTTAGGGTTACTGGCAGCGAGGTTGGCCAGTGGGAGTCAAAACGGGGCAAGGGTTGCGTAGGGAAAAAAGGGAGGGATCACACGAGAAGGGGGAGATTTGGTTGAGTTGATGAGGTTGCGAGCTAGCAGGGGAGAGGGAGAAGAGTATCAGCTGGTCAAAGGGGCGATATCAGTGGCGGGATTTTTGGTTGGTGGCTACAATGTTGCAAGTGCGAAGGTCGGCGGGGCTGGGTAGGTGCGAAGGAAGAAGAAGAAGAAGAAAGGTGGGGGAAACTGGGTGGTTAGGGGAAAAAAGAAAGAAAAGAAAATAGAGGCAAACCAGACCTATAGGGCGTGGTAAGGGGGAATGATTTAATAAAACGCGGTGCTTGAGGGTAAAAAAATGCAAAACGAGGCACGGCGATGGAGAAGGAAGGGGGTGTCGGTTGCACGGGCTGGGCCGCGCTGAAGGAAGGAGGGAGGGGGAAAAACTGGGCCGCAGGAGGGGTAGGCCCAAACGGGGAAAAGGAGAGGAAAAACAAAAAGAAGAAAAGGAAGAAAAAGAAAGGAAGAAAGAAAAGGAAAAAGGGAAAAAGAAAAAGAAAAAATAATGGGTTAGGTTAATTAAATTAATTGGGATATTTAGGATATTTAAAAATAATAATATTTAAATTCCTTTTTAGGCTAATTTAGGATTTTTAAAAGATTTTCCATATATTCCATTTTAATTAGCAAAACACTCTACTTTTTTCTAATTAAATTATTTATAAAATTAATATTAATTTGGAACTATTTTATCCTTCTTATTTTAAATAAAATAATTTATTTAATTAATTTCCAAAATAAAATCCTTAATTAGCTAAAATACTCAAATTTCTCCTAATTAAAATACTTATAAATTTCTTCTTAATTTTTCCTAATTAATTTCCATTTATTTTAATGAAAATAATTTATTTAATTAATTTTTCTAATAAAACCATATAAACTCTAATTTTAAAAATTAGAATTTTTGGTGTATTTCAAGTATGGCCAAAACATCCCTTTTCTTTCTTCCTTCGGTGGCCCAGAATGTTGTGTCTTGCGTTTCTTCTTTTTCCCTCAAAATGTAGCATCTGATTTAAAAAATTTTACCCGTCCCCGGTCCGGTTTTTCTTCTTCCTTTTCTTTCTTTTCTTTTCTCCTGGACAGTCAATCCACGCTACTTCTTCTTTTTTCCTCCATTCCCTTTGTCAACCTGCAACTCCTCCCGCCTCTGAGGATCACGCCGCTGGTTAAGCCCATTTTGACCGGCCATTTTCCTTCCTTTTTCTTCCCCCTAACTCACCAATCAACATGACCCAACCTACCTCCCTTCCTTCTTGCGCATGACTCACCTTTTCCTGCACAAACATCCCTACCACGACCTAAATTTTTGCTGGCCAAATGACGCCGCCGATGAACCCTAACCCTACTTGCCCTATTCCCTCATCGTCCCATAGAGCTTACCCTCATCTAAACTCTATAAATACCGCCACTTCAAACGCTTCCTCCACCGCCGTCGGCCAACTTCGCTGCGCACTCTACCCACCTAAGTACTCCCTACACTACCCTCTAACTAACTACACCACCCTTCTCCTTCAATTCTCCTTACATGAGCCACCTTGGCTATGCAAAGTAGCCCCCTTAACCAACCCTTTCTTCCTCATCCTCCACCCTTCACACCGCCATTAACAACCAATTTCGCCACCACCACTTCCCCTTTTACCACCCAAAAACACCTACAGACCCTCCTCTATCTTCTCCTATTATTCTTTTCCTCTTCCTCCCTCTCCTCCTCTCTTTCTCCTCTTCTTCCACCTTCGGCCACCACTACTACCATCGTGTGCCGCCACCATTGGCTGCGTTGTCACCTTCATTCTACTCCTCTCCCTATAGGTAGTCACAAACACCCCTATTCCCACTCTCATTCTTCCTCTCTTATTCCTAACCTTCAACTTTTCCCTTTTCTTCTCTTTTTCTGATCATCACCGCTACCACCGTGTACCACCACTGGTACCGCCTGTCACCACCGACCTAAGGTGGAACCTTAAATCCTCTCAACCCTTTTTTACTATTTGTACAAGCCTTATTTTTTTTTATTTTAATTTATTTCAATTATTTTGAATATATTATTATTATTATTATTAGTATTATTATTACTAATGATATTATCATTATTATTTATATTGAGGGCTAAAGCCCTATTCTATTTTTTATTTTGAATAATAATAATAATATTATTATTATTAGTATTATGTGTTATTATTATCATTATCATTATCATCATCATCATCATTATTATTATTATTATTAGTATTAATATTATTTTAAAGTAGGGTCAAAAACCCTACTTTACCTTACTCTCAGTTTATGACATTACTACTACTACTACTACTACTACTACTTCCTAATTACTATTATTATTTTATTGTTATTATTATTACTATTTTTATTATTAATGTGACTAATATTATTATTAGTATTATTTTGGTGAAGGGTTGAAGCCCTTATCCCACCATTTATTTCGAATCATATTATTATTATTATTATCGTTATTATTATTATTTTTACTATTATTAATATCATCATCATCATTATTATTATTATTATTATTATTAGTATCACTATTATTATTATTAGGGTAAAGTCTTTAAACTTTATATTATCAACTTTTACAATATTACTATTATTTCTTATATCTTTAGCAAAATTAATAATTAGTTAATGTCATTTTTATTAATATGTTATTATTTTATCAAAAACCTAGTCTTAGAATAAATTAGTAAATAATAGTATTTTATTAGGAGGGAATCTAATATTTAGTTTTTCCCTCATATATATAGGTGAGACCAGTCAAAGCCCTAAGGAGGCGTAAGAGCATGCTCCAAGACCGGTGTCATTTTAGGTAAGGGTGTAGCTAAGGCCACTTGTGTGTAATGTGTTTTATATGTCTTGTATGCCATATGCCATGATATATGATGTATATTATGTGTATTGTTATAACTAATGTACGTGTAGTATGACTTAGAGTTGAGGTACGTTCATGTGATATTTTATGGCATGCGTATGATATGTATAAATTGTGTTTTTAATGTGAATTGATATGGCCCGTAAGACATACATGCTAGGTTATGTAACATGTTGATATGGAGTGAAATGAGTTGGAGTTTACCTAAGTGTTGCATGATCATGAGTGGAGGAATCTAGGGTTGCATGGAGGAATTTAGGGTTTGCATGGGGAATTTAGGGTTTCACGTGGGAGTTTTAGGGTTTTGCATGAAAAAGTTTGAAGGGTTGCATGGGAGGTATAAAGTATGCATGGGGGTAAATTTTACATATGGAAAGTTGATATGAGGTATAGGGAAGGTAATGAAGGTGTTGTTTGAGTGTTGGAATTCTTTGAATGAAAAATAGTATTTGGGACTGTATAAGATTACATAGGAGACCGAGCTAGGGTTTGGTGAAGCCAGTTAGGGCTTGGTGTGGCTACTTAGGGTTTTTGTGGTCACATGTGTACTTAGTCATTGAAGTGTGAGTATGAGGGTGAAATCCATGGGTTGTGATGTGTGGAGTGTTAAAATGATTTGGGTTGTGTGAAATGGAGTAGGATGGGCCACTTAGGCTTAAATTAGGGTTTCTAGGGAAAACCCTAGAGTAAAGTAATGAGTAGATTGCAGAATTATAGTAGTGGGCCTTGACCCACATACATCAAAGTTGGACTTATAGTATGAGTTAGAGTATGAGGAAAGGTTGTTGGGGCAAGTAAAGAGGTGTAGGGTTCTCATGATATTGTATAAGTTGGTTGGAGGATAAGCATAGAGGGAGTTAGTCATGCATGTCTTGGGTTAAATTCTAAATAAGACACTTAAGGCATTAATCGGGTAAAGTGAAAGAGTATTGAGTCGGGCCTAGACCGATCCACCAGAATAATAGTGGCCAGGTACTGAGGTACCTTGGAGACCGATCCAACAACATATAATAGTGGTTAGGGTATGTTGCCCTATGTATGACCGATCCACCGATTATAATAGTGGGGGATCCCAAGCTCCATAAACCAAACCTTAAAGTTTGTTAAGACACGTAAAAGACACTAATACTTATAGTGGAACAACATGCGAGCAGGGACCAAACCGATCCATCGACATATAATAGTGGTTAGGGTATGTTACCCTATAAGTGACCGATCCACATGCTATAATAGTGGCTAGGTGCCAGAGTGCCTTGGAGACCGATTCACCGGCTAAAATAGTGGGGTTTCCGTACTCGTGTGGACTTGATAAAGAGTATGGTGTGGAATGAGTATCTATAAGAGATTAATTAAGTAATTAATCCAGACTATAAATGGCCTTCGATTATTATTTCTCTAAAGTGATCGTATGTTGTTTTATTATTATCTAGTTTGAAGTATGTGCTTATATGTGTTGGCCTTAGTGCACTGTTACCTTACTTAGTATGTAGCGTACTGACTACTCCTTTTATGGGTGCTACTCATTCCCACGAACAAGAGGCCCTTCTGACTTTGTGTAGGTGGGCGATGCCTATTTTGATGCCATTGATTTCCATGGGACATCAGGCGGGGATGAGTGATGATCATGGGCTGGATTAATTATTGGAGTGGCGTGGCCGATTTTCTCTGCTTATAATATTACTATTCTTTTCCATCATTTCTCCTATGTATTGATGCCACCACTTGTATGTGTTTTTCTTAAGTATTATATATATATGTTAAAGGTGATTATAAGTATGTTGATGTATGTGTATGTATGTTGGTAATTTCAATTAAATATATGTGCTTTGATTAAATAATTTATTATTAAAAAGGTATAACAATAGGGGTGATAATATTATATGGGTGTTGGCAATTGTGATTAAATAATTTATTGTGTTTGTGGCATGACAATTGTGGTGGTAATTGTATATGCATGATATTGTAATTAAATTTCTTTATTATAATTAAATAAATTATTATTAAAAAGGTATAATAATTCTAATAATGAATTATTATTAGCTTAAAAAATAACATAATAATACTTTGAGTTAATAAATTATTTTTAACCTTAAATAAAGTGTTATTAAGAAAATAAAATTTTTGAGTCATAAAATATCATTAACCTTAAAAAATTTATTATTTAATATGTAAAATACTTATAAACATTAACTCCATCAAGAAGCATTAAACCATATTCTATATCTAAATCCTAACTTTGTATGTATAGTTAAATTTTAGTTTACACATCATTATAATAGTATAATCAAATTTGAAATCATAAAATATTATTTATATTAAATAATTTATTATGGATTATGTGGATTACTTTTACACCCTAAATGAAACACCCCCAAATTTTAGGACTACAAAAATTATTTTAAATATTTAATTATAGAAGCCAAAATACAAAACGTAGGGGGTGTCATGTTGTATCCAACATAGAAGAGGCACTCCCTATTCCTAGTTAATGTCGAGTGTAAGGGAAAAGTAAGCTTGTACCTAGGAATTAGGTGTGGGAAGTACTTGATTCTACCTTGATACAAGATATAAAATATAGAGAAGGAAACTATATAGTGAAAATAAACGACTACGAGACCATAGAGATATAGAGATATCTAAATAATCATACCATATACTAATTCAATTATGCACAAACCAGAGACAAGCACATTAATAGTAAGTAATAATAACCTGCAAAATAAGATGGTTCTACTCGTGGTAATGATCAACACCCATAAAAAAGTATGTTCAGTATACTACGTATTAAGTAAGATAATAATACAACCATAACTTGGTTACACATAAAAAAAATCATATGGAAGAATAAGCGAGCACAATGGCATAATGTAAGATAATACTGATTCCAAAAGCCCATCATTAGGTATAATCATAATCCATATTATTAATACACTAATTTTGAGGGAATCTACTATTCTTAAACTAGTGGAACGGTCTGAAGCACCTCTTGGGAAAAAACACACTTTAGTGATTTTATCCACTTTAGCCATTTTTCTCATTTAATGACCTTAAATCATTCATAATAACTCCAAACATTACAAACAAGGTATTTAGAATATTTATAAAAAATAAACATATTAAAATACAAAAAATTCTATTTTTAACCCATATTAACAAAAATACCCCCAAACTAGTCAAAACACCCATTCTTGCAAAAACCTTTATCTCAATATGAATGGTTCGCAACTTCCAATATATCATCAGGATACTACTTAACTAGTTTATTTAAAAACTTCTAATAGCTAGTAAACCCATATTAAAGTATCATATGCCATATTATCACACATAGGGAGATTTATTACAACCATAACATTTAAGGTCATATTCTTCACACATTCTCACTTTCGATAGATTTTATACCACATCATCATACCATAAAAGCATCATCATAATAATATCGAACATGAATACATATTGCACAAAAAAAATCCTAGTTATGACATATATCCTTACTAAAGAGTATTTGGTTTCTATGAATGAATAACCTAAGGTACCTCATTCGAGACCACAAGATGAAAATATAATAATTAACTAAGAAAAATACAACATTAGAACTCATGGAATTAACCAAGGAAAAGATAAGGCAAGGGACTGTGGAAAAAAGAGAGAGGAAAACTCAGAGCAAACCAAAGTGAACAACTATGGTGGAAATGATGTGCTAAAAATGAAGGGAGTAATGACACTTGTTGCCATTTCTATGGAAGGTGGGAATGACAATAAAAGCCAAAGGTTGGGGGTGATGAATGGTGATGGAGGCTGAATCAAGCAGAAGGCTATGGTGGTGAGGGCTGAAGGTGATGGGGGAGAAACAACAATGAGGGTTAAGGAAAGGAAAACTATGGTTGTGAGGTCTGAAGGTGATAGGGGAGCAATATCAATGAGGGATGAAAAAAGGGGGAAGGGAAGGAAAAAGCTAGTGCTGTAGCAATGGACAGAAACAATGCAGGGGGTGTTGGTCAAGGCTTTAGGGGACAAGTGAGGAGAAGAAAAATTCCATGGTCGGTGTGGTGGTGATACGTTGAGCGGATAGGGTAAGGAAGAAGGGAATAGGGTTCGAGTGGAGGTGATGGGTGATGACAAAGGTGGTGATGTTGGTGGCAATAGGTGGTGGTGAGGAGAAGAGAAAATTAGAGTAAGGGTTGGATTCCTTTGACTAGAAAGGGAAGGGGAGAAGGTAGGACATACATGTATTTATAGGCATGCACATATGCATGGCTGGGAGGTGAAGGGAAGAATAGAAGGCTATGACGAAAGGTGTGTTTATATGTGCTAGGAGGCTGGTAAGGAAAAAAGAAAACGGAAGAGGTATAGTGTAATACCCCAAAATTTATCTAATATTAATTTCAAGTAATTAAAATATTAACCTAATTCTAATTTTGTAAAATTTATAATTATACCCTCTCTTAAATCCTTAATCCTAAATATAAACCTAATCCTAATCTTTATTCTGTGTCATTAATATTTTTCACCTAAATCTAACTTCAGATGGTTGATAATTAATTTTACCCTAATTCACTAATCTAAATTATTTTAACCTAACTCTAATCCTACCCCCAAACTTATTTTCCCATTATCCTTTTCTTTTCCTTTTTCTTTTTCCTCCTTTCTAGGTTCCTTTTCTTCCTACGCACTTCACTCTCTCTCTTGACCATTTCACTCCTTCCACGCTTCCATATTTGAACCTATTTCTCCTGCCCTCATCATCACAACCATCAACTCCTACATCTAGCATTGATGCATTCTATTCAAAACCTTACCCCTGATTGTGGTTCACTTCTTATTTCTTTCTCTTTGTTGTTCTTCAATGCAAATATGTGTGTGCATGTGTGTATGTGTGTGTGTACCCTCCTAACCTCATTTATTACCTAACTACATTTATCACTCCTTACATTTCCATCAATCAAAACCATCCCAAACAATCTTCCTTCTTCTCCTTCCTTTCTTGCTATGTTCATGTTGTCACTCACTATCAGCTCGACTCCCCATCACCATCCACTAAACACCACTGGTCCCCTGGAAAACTAGCCATCACTACCTTTTCATCATCCCCCCTCATCGTCTCCCAAAACTTAGCCACCCCAATCCTTTTCTTTTTCCTTCTCCTATTGTGATCTACTTCATTTTTAGTGAGGTACTCAACTGTGCATCCTTGCATGCACTAGTCATTCCCCCTGTCACATGACCCATGCACGGTCTACATATAGCCCATGTATTCCCTTTTCTCTTGATTTTGTGCTTCACACAAAACCATACACACCTCACGCACCCTACACATCTGTTTTCCATACTCTCAACCATGCATGCTTTTTATGTTACGACCACGCCCTTCCTTTGTACACAACCATGCTTCCCTCCCAATAATTGGATCTCATCACTATTTCCACCTTGTAACCTTCAACACTCACCACCATTATCAACCCCTTAGCTTCAACCTCCATTTATGTTCTTTCCCATTTAGCAATAACCCTCACCACCATAACCTTCCCCTTACTTCATCCTCCATCACTATTGCTCCGCCATCACCTTCAGCCCCTCCTTGACATTGCACCCCCCTTATAAATAGCAACTAGTGTCATTAATACCTCCCTTTCCATGGCATTAGTTGCCATTCCCTTTCCCTTGTTATTCAAAGTTCTACTATTGCATATTCAAGCCTTGTGATTCATTTTTTGCTCAATTTTCACCTCCTTTTCCCTTATCTTTTTCTCTATTATATCCCTAAGTTCTAATTGTGTTTTATCTTTTTTTTAAGTGATTTTTAGGGGTCTCAATGGAGGCGAGATAGGATTATATGTGTTTATAGGCTAATATTGTTTTCGATAGGGATATAAGTTTTCTTTTCTGCTAAATATTATGTATGATTGTGTGTTAGTATCATGTTGTTATGACTATGCTTTTAATTTCATTTTATTAATATTATGATATGATAATGTGATACCATATGATGGAAGATGAGTACGATGAGAAAGCATGTCTTATTTTGTAAAACCTAAGTGAGTTAGTATGATATATAGTATTCTATGTGGGTTTGAATAATCATGATAAGTGGCTAATGAATATATGTAAGATGTATCGTGATGTAATAAATTGAGGATTGAAAAATAACGAAATCATACATATAAAGTTTTTGTGAAATGAAGGGTCTTTGGTTATCCTTAAGGATAGTTTGGTCAATGTAGGTTTAATATGGAAATTTTGGTATTTTATTGTGTTAAATGGTTAAAAATATGCTAAGTAAATCATGTAAAATATTTTAGAGTAATTATTAATGGCTTAAGTCCCACAAAATCACCTAAATTAAAAATAATAATCTTGAGGCGGTGTCATTATTACATGTGTAAGAAATTAGCATTAGAACTTGAATTTAGGATATATATTGATAGTAATAATAATAATAATAATAATAATAATAATAATAATAATAATAATAATTATTATTATTATTATTATTATTATTATTATTTTAGGAATATGTGGTAAAATTGGTGGATAAATGATAAATATGGAAGAATTTATGCTTATATGGTGAAATTAGGGTTTCTTAGGAAAATTACAAGATTTTTCTATGGGGAATGTTCTAATATTCTTGTGGTTTTAATTTAAGTGTTATGGATAATTATGCTAATATAAATTATGTTCCTTTCATACTTATCTATTTTTTGAATGGTGGCCTTGAGATCGATAACAATGAAAAAGACAATAATCATTTTAAGTGAAAGATTACATGAGTTAGGGTTGAGGTGTAGGAATCTATTCCATCAGCATAATAATGGTGGCATGGAGTAATTTTTCCCTGGGTATGTTTCAGATCGTTCCACTAAATTATGAATAGTGGTTAGGAGCATTTTATTTTTGGAGGTGTAGAGTCCATTTTACCAATTTAATAATAGTGGTCAAGAGCATTTTGACTTAAGAAGTATTTTAGTTTGTTCCATCATATTAAGAATAGTAGAATCCTAATTTGGATGTAAATAAAAAAAAATGGTTGATGAAGTTATTGAATGATGTAAATTCTATATTCAGTTATTCTCTCACATTGTATCATGCTTAAGCTTTTCACCTAATGGGTTATTTATGTGATCTTATATAATTGTACCTAGCCTTTTTCAACTTTATTATCACCTTACTCAATACCTAGCATAGTGATCATCCTTTTCATGGGTGCTAATTATTCCCATGAGTAGAGGGATCAGTTGCTTTTGTGCATATCGATGAGGATATGTTTAGGTTTAAATTTAGGGAATTAGTCTAAAATTTTATTTATCATTTATCAAGGGTTAGGATTAGGCTAAAGAAAATATAATGAACCAAAAATTAGAATTATGATTAGATTTATGGTCGAGGATTTGGGTAAAATAAAATGATCAATTATCCAATAGTAGGATTAGATTAAAATGTAAAATAATTAGGATTAGGATTAGATGAAATATAGGGTATTACACTAACTCTAACCATAATCATTAAACCCTAATAAATGACTAATATGGTAATCCATTACTATATATAGTTGTAATAATAACATATTGTAATGGGTTGAATACAGATACACATATCAAGTTATATACTAACTCCTTAATTTGTATTTCAATAACAAAAAAATTTGAACAAATTAAATATTCAATCCTTTTTTCTTTTTAATAATTAATCTAATGGATTGCATAAAAATACATATATCAAGTTATACACATCCTTCGAAAGAATATCTCTTGGGGGGAAATCATTTCTTTTAATAAAAAATAAGTAATGAATTACATTATGTTCTTTGAGTTAAAATTCATATATTTTGAGCACAATATGAAACTCAATTTTTTTTGTGAGAAATTCATTAAGATAAGGGAAAAAATAAGTGGTAGAATTTATAGTGATGCTTTAGTATTCCAAGGTATTTCATCCAATATTAGAATGAGCTTAAGTAGGTCCCTTAGTTCTTAGGTAGGCCTTTGAATTGAATTTAGTTGTCTTATGTAAAAATCGATATGCAACTAATATTTTTTAATTTTATCGATTGTGAAAACTATATGGCTGACCCATCCTACAATTGTTTTTGTTCCATTACAAATTATAAAAAAAACTTTGATAAAAACTAGGGAAAATGCATCACATCAAAATCTATATTGAGCCATCTAGAGTGTAAATTATTCTATTTTGGTCATTGAAAAAAATAATTAATTTTAGTCCCTTTAGTTTTCTTTTCCATATTAGTCCTTATGTACTACAAGTAGAGAAATTCATACTCTAGATGGACTAATTTGAAAGAAAGTGAAATCTAGAGGGACTAAAGTGACCAAAATAGTATCTAACTGAAAATGCATTATACAACCCTAACATTAGATGAAATATATGAAACATATATGATCTTCTAGGAAATCACAAGACAACCTTAAGTTTTAAGGGTTAATGAAATAGCCAACAATTTTCTAACTTTAATTTCTAGGTGATTACTCTCCTATGCTATTCTTTAACCCTTAAAATTTATTTAAACACTATACCTATACATCTCAAACCTTCATTTTTACCTTTATACGTTTCAACTCCTTATTTTTCAATTCATCCAACCAGAGAAGTTCCAAAACCCTTAGTCCAAGTTGACCGCTAGCCTCATCTAATCAATCAGAGATGAGAAATTATGACCATTCTTGATTTTTATAAATTATTTTGACCTAAAATCAATTTCTATGCCCAAAATTTTAATATATTTAGGTTTCTAAATTAATTCCAAACCTTTTTCTAATTTTTTTCATGAGTTTTGAAAATTATTTAATTATTTTCCCTATTTTTAGCAATTTATTGGATATTCTACCCTATCTAAACCATTTTTAATCCTTTTTTTTACGGGCATGTAGACTTCAAAATTAATTCCCATTTATACTTCATGATCTAATCATGCTTTGTCCTTGGTCACTCTACCAAAATTCTATCCATAATCACGTAAATCACCTTACACAACTCTTATACACCCTTTCACCTATGCTAATGACTCCCATCACTCCTCTTTCTTGCATTTAACCCATTCCAACTACATTATCCCTCTCTATTCTAACAATTTTGATGGCCACAAGGGGGTATTCTCTTTTTGTTAGTCATTACAAACTTTGCAAAATTTCTAATGCCTACTTTGCTCTCTCCTCTCTTCTTATTCTTCGTTGGTGGTGTTGTTGATCACTTCCCTTGTGTTGTGCCCCTTCCTTATTCTCTTTTCCATCTTATTTCATCATTTAACATCTAAAATCTTTAACCTTAACTTTGTGGTGCTTCTTATAAGAAAAATAGGGTTGAGTTCAAGCTTGTTTCAAGTCCCCATTTTTGAGCCTTGAGGGTTTATTCTCCTCCATTTTAATTTTTCTCTTCTATTCTATCCCTTACTATAATTCTTTTATCTAATTATTGTACTATTATTTTGGGTTCTCAAAGTATGGAAGGAGACAATTAAGATTATTTATTACTTATAGGCTGGAGCAATTTTTAGTAAGGATACATGTATCTAGCTTATGGTTTAATTAGTGGTATGTGTTAATTCTATGAATTTCCATGTTATCATATTTTGTGCTAGAAATTATATTGAGGTTTTACTTTTATTCATATCCATGTATTACATTAGTAAATTCATGATTTTTATGAGTTTATTATTTTATGTAAAATTTCTATATTTTGTACCTTTATAGGATTTTCCATAAAATCTCAAGTATGATGCAATATTAATTTATATTAATAAGTTCATGGATGAGTAGAATTAATTAAGATTTAGTATTATAGTTAGTGTAATATGTTGAGATTGCAAGATTTGGGGTTTTAGGCTTATGGATGTCTTAGCGATATGACAAACTAGGGTTTTATGAACTATTTGATTAAATATAATTACATTTTTTCATTACTAATAATTTAAGGGTGGTTGTGTGTAATTTTGGTAAATTTTGGGAGCATTATAAAATTTTGTGGGTTATATGTGTATTTCGACCTTGAGTGTAATTTAGTCTCTTTGTTAGTTTTTATAGAAAATGACTGTGCCATTGTATTCCTTTAATTCTTTTACATTAAACTTGATATATAATATATTAGGGTTTGGATAAGTAAGACCTTAGTTATAACAATAATAATTTTGGAGGTATTTAGGTGAATTAGGGTCATTCTAATCTTTTTGGGTAAAATCTAGAAATCTAAGGTTGTATAAACATTTATGGGTTGTAAAATATTTAAGAGTGATATTGAAATATAAGGAACAAATAAGAGTAGTATAGGTGTAATACTATAAGAATATGACTTAATTTAGGAATAATAATAAAGGGTAATATAAATATTTCATGTGTGAAATGTTGGAGTTAGGTTATAATTTTTAGATATGGTATTTTTATTGATATATTAGGATATTGTGTTCAATTTGATGAATTGGAGAGCCTTATAGATGGAGTTATGGTATAATTGTGAATTAGAGTTTTATAAGTATGGTCATTTCCATTGTGAAATATTTTTTCTTTTACTTAATCTCTACTCTTATGTATTACCTTTACTTCATGTGATCATACCATGTCCAATTTGTTTAACTATGATACATTTCTAAGTGTTTCAAATATTATTAATTGTTGGAATGAATTCATGATAATCAAAGATCCTTGTAATAAGTTGATAAGATACGTTTCTCATAATAAATAAGTGGTAATAAAAGTGAAGTATGATAACATTAAGTACATCAAGTAATAGACTTATTATATGCTAAGTGTTAATTAATGTATTAATAAGATATTATTACTTAAAGTGGAAAAGCACACAAGTCAAAACCAAAATTTTAAATTATAGAAATAATTACTTAGATCTATTAGATGTAGATGATCCTAATCTACTCTATATTATTTTGATGCATTAAACTATAGATGATATTCTTACTTAAGGATAAAAGGTTTACTAGTAATCTAGATATATTTTACCCTAGATGTGAGAGTATCAATGAGGTTAGCTACCTTTCTCCCATATTTAGGGAGAAAGGGTTTAATGTTGTCATTGATGGATTCCTAGTCTTAATGTATTTATTAAATGGATTTGTATGATCACGTAGTATGGATTTTAATAAGGTTGCACTTTTAGGTTATGTTACCATGTGTAATGTGCGCATATAGTTTATCTTGTTATGACCTTTTTGTGTTATGCATGATTTACTTTAGTGATATTTATTTTCACCTTATTAAAAAAATAATGTGTAAAAAGTTAATAGAAACTTAAAATTGTTACTTCATAAGCAAATATTTGAAAATTTTGGAAGTTAGTAGAAACATAATAAAGAGTATAGACAAAGTGTCACCTAATGCATATTTCTCAAAACCTAAGGTTGTTTGGCAATTTCCTAGAAACTTAGGATTGTTTTGTATATTTCGTTTGAAGTTAGGGTTGAATGGTGAACTTTTCCTAAAAAATATTTGAAAATACACAATGCATATGTAATACCCTATTCTACGAAGCCTAATTTACCTGATTATATTCTCCATTTAGATTAGTTCTTCCCTGCTAAGGCTACTTCTTCGTAGCCTTTTGTGTTTATTTTTAGTGTAGAGGCACCAGTTGATTAGTTACTCTTTCACTTGGATATTAGTTCTAGCAAGACCAATTAAATGATCGTGCCAATTTAGTTAATTGATTCAATTGGGTTTCCTGTTTCCTCCTTCATTTCGATTATGAGTTGTATGATTATTCCCTTTTTTCATCCATGTTATCCAAAACTCTTGAAACCTTCCATTCTTGACATTTTCATTCATGTTGATAATAATCCTTATGGGTTTTGTGACTATTCCCATTCTTTCTAGAGCATCATTAAACTTAATTTATCTAAATTTTATTAAACATATATTTTCCATCTACCCATGATTATCTTACTCAAAGTCAACCTTTCTTTTTTCTAACCTCACTTCTTTGTTATCCCATAAAGATTAACAACAAAATTGATTTATAGGTGGTTTTCCTTTCTCTAATTTTCCTCCCCTTCTTTCCCCAAACCATGAGATTTGATTATATGTTTATATCTCACACTCCTTCCCACAAGTCAAAATGTCACACTCTCTCATCTTTCATTTTTCATATAAATGAGGGGACTTAAGGATTAACTTCTACTTTTGATTAATTAACTCTCCTAAAATCTCATTCTCTCTATTGGTAAAATACTAAATCTTTAGGATCATTCATTGTCTTCTTCCTTGATCTTGCAAAGTTAAGGTCCCCCCACATCTTAATCTTCATTCTTCTTCCTACTATATTTTTTGTTATTATTTGTTATAGTATCTACTTGTTATTAACTAAACAATTGAAGGTTATGCTTTAGGGTTATTATGAAGGAGTTCAAAAAATTTCTCTTTGGCTCATCCTTCCTTCAAGAAGGGTTTTCAAGAGAGTTTATTATGCTTTTTGTTCTTTGAGATTTTGGAATCCATGTATACCGAACACCTTGTATAGATGATAGAACATCATGTGAATACATGATTTATGCACACAACCACTCTTCTTTTATGTGTATGACATGATTTTAAGCATGAAAATGCCTTTGAATTATGTATGTGCATGACAATACATGATTGATAATATGTTCAATTGGTCGATTGAGTTTTGAGCATATTACAAGGTTTAACCTCTTGCTATCTTTAAGGTATAAGGTTGGTTGTTCAGTATGATGGCTTCATTTTTGGTTGGTGATATTTTTGTATGAATTTCCATGCATAATGAAATGCCCTGAAATTTTCTAAATTTAAATATTATATTTAAATAAGGTTGTATTTGAAAATTTAAGTTAATAAATTATTTTAGTAAAATAAAAGAAAATTTATTAGGGCAAATTAATAAGAAATTTTATAAATATGTTAGGTAAAGGAAATTTGGGCATATTATCTAATTAAAGATTTTAATTTGGAAATTTATTTAAATAAATTATTTTATTTAAATTAAGAAAGATAAAATAGTTTTAAATTAATTTTAATTTTATAAATAATTAAATTAAATAAAATTTGAAGGATTTATTAATTTAAAATGAAAATTTTGGAAAAATCCTTTAAAAATGCTATTTAGCCTAAAAAGGGATTTAAAAATTATTTTATTTAAATATTATTAATTTTAAATATCCTAAACATTTAGATTTATTTAATTTGACCCAACCTCAATTAATTCTCTTCTCCTTTTCCCTTTTTTCCTTTTCTTTTCTTTTCTTTTCTTTTCTTTCCTTTCCTTTCTTTCTTTTCCCTTTCTCCTTTCCTTTTTCTTCGGTGCGGCCCAGCCCGCGCGTCGTCGCCGCCGCCCCCTTCTCTCAACGCCGCGTTTTACCTCTTCTTTCTCTTGAACGCCGCGTTTTGCTTCATCTTGTTATTACCGTTGTGCGGCAGAATGAAACGCCGTCCTTCAGGCCTTTTTACGCCAAAACGCGTCGTTTCATTTAAGCGTTTTACCTCCGCACCGAACCGCCCGGTCTCCCTCCCTTTTTCTTTCTTTTCTCCCCCGCGAAACGCCCGGTCCAGCACCTCCACCTTCTTCTTCTTCCTCTAGCCCGACGCCATAACCACCCACCTTCCTTCTCTCCCCCGAAAATGGCACCGCCAGCCACACGTGGCGTGACCGGCTCTTCTCCTGCTCGTTTTCTTCCTCTCGATCTGCACGTTCATTTGAAACCATCAAGTGCCCCTCTCTCCCGCTCGTTTGTGCACTGTTGCCTCGCGAAAGTCGGCAAAAATTCAAGTTTTTGCCGCCCGACCTTCGGCTTGAATTAAACCATTTCCCCCCTAATTTAAACACTTATTAACCTCCCTAATTCAAATATAATCTCCCCAACTAAAAAAACCCCCCTCATTTGCATGATTTCGGGATTTTATTTTCCCCGAAACCCTAAGTTGTGCCTGTGCGCCACCACCCCATCAGACGCCATTTTATCCTCCTCCGACCAACTTCAACACCTCCTCTTGCTACCAATCTCTTCCCTGCAATACTATCTAATTAACTAAACTAACCTCATCCCTCGATTCATCGTGTGCAAGTTTCTATAATCATCCAAAGTTGGCTAGTTGATTCGACAAGAATCTTGACCCCGAGACAGTGAACCACCGTCCACCACCACATCCACCACTTCTAACACCTATTAAACAAACTATTAACTTCTACTAATTATCCTCTACAGCCCCATGTAGTTATCTTAATTTTCTTCCTCTCCATCACCTATTTTCCTAATTTTTAACCCCCTTAGACCCATTTTTCGGCCACCTCCGGAAACCACCGCTGGTTCCACCTATATCCTCCAACTCAAGGTGATGCCATAGAAATTTTAAATAATTAGTTTCAAATTATTTATAATTATTCTAATTTTAGCCAAAATTTTAGTATTAATTCAACTTTAATTATTATTATTATAATTATTATTATTATAATTATTATTATTAGTAATATTGACTGTATTCTAACTTCTAAATTTTGTTTACAGGTCTGGGAGTATTATTGAGTAAGATATAGTAATTATCTCGGTCTTTACCTATTTACTTAGATTTTTACATAATTGATGTTATTATTAATAATATTAATAATAATATTATTATTATTATAATTATTTGTTTGATATTGTGATTATTATTGGAAGAACAAAGGCCTTAAATTTTAATTAGGCCTCGCATTTATTAATTTTATTAACATTATTAACAATTTTCAACATTATTTTAATTATATTATCATTATTACCTTTATTAAAATATAATATAAGTATATATACATTATTAATTTTATTATCACAATTCTGAATAGTATTATTTTTATCATTGTGGGATGGTTAGAAATCCAACTTTTAATTTTAAGAATTTTGATATCATTAATATCTAATATTCTATTTATAAAAAGTATCATTAATATTATTATACTTTATTTATATTACTAATTATTTTTATTATTATCATTCTTATTATTGTTCTTATTATCATCATCATAGTTATGATATTATTAAATCTATTTTGGGAGAAGGGTAGAAACCCTTAGTTTATTACCTTTTCGAAAGAAAATAAGTAAATTAATTATATTAGTTTCTATAGTTATTTATTGAATAGTAAAATGTCATCCTAAAACCAAACCTCGAAATAATTTAGAATTATGTAAGAGAGTCTAATTCTAGTATGCTTTGATATAATAGGCGAACCCAATCAAATCCCTCAAGTGGAATAGGAGCGTGCACCAAGACCGGTGACGTTTTAGGTAAGGGTCTACTAAGGCCATTTATGTGTTTGCATGCACTATGTGTTTGATATGCCATGTATTTTATGTTCGTTATTATTAATTATTTCGCATGTGGCATGATTGTAGAGTTGAAGTATGTTGGTGTGAATAAACTATGGCATGAGAACTATGCGTATGTTTATGTCACTATTGTATGATATGACTTGAGACATGTTGTTAGGGTTCATGAAATGGCATGGAGTTAGGGTCTTGCATGAAATGGCATGGTGCTAGGGTTTGCATGGAATGCCAAGGAGTTGAGGGGTTGCATGAAATGGCATGATGTTAGGGTTTGCATGAAATGACATGATGTTAGGGTTTGCATGGAATGGTATGATGTTAGGGTTTGCATAAAATGACCTGAGGTTAGGGCTTGCATGGAAGCATGTCTACATGGATTTAAGGTTTGCATATGAATTGGGATTGCATGAGAGTGTAGTACGTGGAGTTAGGGCTTACATGGAGCTAGGGTTTGTATGGGAGCTAGGGCATGCATGGGAAGATAACTTACGTAGAGTTCGGGTTTCATGGTAATTAGGTTTATTATAGTATTGGGATACGTTACCGGATGTGCATGTCTTGAAACGAATATCTGAATAAGATACATAAATTATTAAATACGTAAAGTGGAAGATGTTGAGCCGGGCCTAGACCGATCCACTAGCATAATAGTGGCCAGGTACTGCGGTAGCCTGGAGACCGATCCACCGGCTTAATAGTGGTAGGGTATTTTACCCTAGTGACCGATCCACCGGCTATAATAGTCGGGGATCCCGAGCTCAACGAACCAAACCTTATATGTTGATAAGATATGAGAAGATATTAATTACTTACAGTGGAACACCGTGCGAGAAGGGGCCAGACCGATCCACCGGCATATAATAGTGGTAGGGTGTATACCCTAAGTGATCGATCCACCGGCTATAATAGTGGCCAGGAGCCAAAGTACCCTGGAGACCGATCCACCAGCAAAAATAGTGGGGTTCCCGTACTCGTATGGACCTGATAAAGAACATGGTGTGTATCTATATTTGATAAAAGAAAGATTAAATAATTAATCCGGACCTTTTTGGGCCTTACGTATGGACCTATTGATTATAAGTGATTTCACTTTATGCTTCTATGTATCATATGTGTGGTTTGTAATCGTATGTGATCATTATCCTGCATGAATTAATGTGTTATGTGTCGGCCTTAGTATTCGGTTACCTTACTCAGTACGTAGCGTACTGATCACCCGTTTCATGGGTGCTACTCATTCCCACGAACAGAAGGCCTGTCTAATCTGTTGTAGGTAGTAGATATTTACTTTGATGCTATCGATGTCTACGGGACATTAGGAGGGGCAGAGTGATAGTTGGGCTGGATCAATCTTTAGAGTGACGTGGCCGTTGTCCTTTTTAAATTTATGATTCATGTTATTTTTATTATGTTTAAGTTGCAGAAACAATTTTATCAATGTTGTTTAATTATTATTTGAAAAACAATAGTTGGCATTTTGAATTATGTAATACTTGAGCGTACTCTGATTTCTGTTTTTATAAATTTGAATTTGTATGGTATTACTGATAATGTTTTCTTAGCCTTAGCACTTGGTACCGGAACGGTAGAAGTGAACTGGTCTGGTACTAAGTGTGGCGGTAACATCCCCAGAATTTACAGTTTTAATTTATGAGTATTGATTTTAAAAAAAATGCGTAAATTTTGGGGTGTTACACATAATATGTGACATATATGCATAAGATGGAATGATATGCCTTTTTTGGGTCATTTGAATGAATGGGTAATATAGAGCATGAAATAAGATTATTAATGGTGTTTAAAGAATGAGTTTTTGTTTATACATTGCATGCTAATTTTTATAAAAGTGTGGCATTTTGATGGTGATGTTTGATATGTTTAATTTAATGAGAATGATTGTTAATTTGGTTAATTGATTAAAGGACGTGTCTTAGCTATTTATCTCAAATCAATTTATTATTTCATGCAAATGGTCAATTAGTTAATTGATTCTCCAAATATTTTAGGTTCTAACCTAAACAATTTAACTGATTTTTGTTAGTCTAATCGATAGATTCTCTAGAATATTTGATTGGTTGAACTAAACTAGCTTATTGGTTTCCTGTGATTTTATAATTGTTGGTTTGATGGTGCATTGACCAGTTAATTAGTTCTAGAAAGTGGTTTAATGGTTCCACCATGGACATATTTCTTTGTTAAATTTGGTTAGTGATATCTTGGATGTTTTCTATGCTTAACTTTGATTTTTGGAGATTGGAAATTATATATGGCCTCAAATCATTAGATTAAGAAAATAAGTGTAATGGTTTGAGCTAGGTGTTATCATTATAAATTTAATGGATATTATGAATGGTTAAGTGGTGTATTTATAAAGATGTGGATTTTATATGCACGACATTCCTCTTGTTGACATTATTATATTGTGAGAGTGAGTGTTATATTATTGTAGCACCATGAGTTGTTATTTTGGCCACCATGTCCATGTTGTCTCATTTTCCATGATGGTCATGTTAAATCCTTTTATCCTTTATCATGATGGCTATGTTATCTCCTTTATTGTGATGGGAATGTCTTCTAGCATGCCATGGTCACCATTTTTTTCCTACGTCATTATGGGTATATTATCTCCTATGATGCGAAGGTCATTTTATCTCCCTTTCTGCCATGACTATGTGGTTACATTTCTTTGATGTGATTCATGGCATTAATAACCAAGTGTAATGGATGTGTTAGTCCTTGTGTAATGCCTTTGGCACCAAGACCATGTGCATGTGGTGATTTTGTTGCCTTTGTGTTAATGTGGCCCATGGTTGGATTATTACATATGGTGACAATAACGTGATTCAATTGATAATGACACCTTAAGCCCCTTTAATTATTGTATATGGTTACATTATGGGTGGTGTGTAGGGAGGGTAATTTTTCCCACGGGTTCGGAGCCCCTTTAGGAATTTTCTATTCAGATTTAGGTTTAGAGAGAGAATTTAGAGATCGGGTTTGGGATTCTTATCGGAGACGAGGCAGGGTCCCCATCCGCAAGTCCCCCTTAAAATTATATATATATAATTTTTTATATAAAATATAAATTAAAATATATTATAAAAAATAGATTGAGTATGGGGGATGGTGTTAGATTTTGAGTATCAGATCGAGATACTCGAGTTTTAAGGTTGGGGAATGATTAGGGATGGAGAATAGTTTGGGGATTAGGCCAATGACTCCTTGATAAGAAAAAAAATGGGGATTAGGGCAGGTTCAAGGATGATTCTACTTATTAGGTTCGGGGATGGGGATTGGTTCCCTGTCCCTGACATGCCTTGTTGCCATGCTTAGTGTTTTGAAACATATTTTTTATATTTGAAATTATGTTCTGTTTCCTACATATATTATATTAGCATGTTATCTCTATAAAGTAGTTGTGGTTTAGTTGATATAATGATGTATTGAAACTACACTTTTTAGGTTCATGTGATGTAAGTGCTAGCTTAGGCCCGTAGTTGACTATATGCTTGTGGAAATCTTTTGAGTCTATGAGTTAAGCTGAATTGTAATACCCTAAATTAGTGATGGACGGTGGTTACTTAAAAATATTGATAAGACTACCTGTATCAACAAAGTACACATTCCTGTTAGAAAATCCATAACTAGAAAACTCCAAAGTTAAATTTTCTTGGGTTGGAATAGTAAAAAAATGAGTGATATCCTAGGAAGTTTCTCAGGTAGCCTGTGAGTGAGGAAAAACATGTCACAAAAGGACTCATGCTGATTTATTAGGTTAGTCATCAATTCTAAAATTGCTCTACGTAACTACCTATGACCAGTGTGGGAATAAGGTGTTACAAATGATATCAGAGCAAACCTATGATCATGAGTTGAACTTAGATGAGCCAAACGGCCTCCTAGTAAAACAATTCTTGGGATGGAATATACTGAGATAGCTATTGGTTGAGGCACATTAAGAAAGATGTGTTCTTTGAGTAGGAGTGTTTGTAATACTCCACATTAATAGTGGATGGTGGATGTTTAAAAGAGTTGATAAAACTACTTATGCCAATAAAGTGCACATTCTTTTTTTTTTAGAAATTCATCAGCAGAGCACTCTATAGTTATGTGTGTATGGCTTTAAGTAATCAAATGATAGGTAACCTCCTAAAACTTCTCTCGGATAGTGTATGAGTGGAGACAAAATATGTTAGAAAAGATTCATGTTGATTTGTAGGGCCAATCATCAATTATAAAAGTGCTTTGCGTAGTTACCCAAAAATACTATGGGGCTAGGGTGCTACATGAGTGGTGTAGATGGTTTTTTCCTATGTGAACATAATATTTTGTTTCTTTTAATTATTGAGATCTCTTGGCTTCCTCCTATGACTTTGGATTTATGTTTCGTATTAGCCTAAATGTTGTTGTCATGCTTATTTTCTTTTCTAATTTTGATGTATAGTTTCACAAATGTCTTAGTCTTGCTTCCGTCGTGGGGTTAGGTGAGCAATCATACCTTTTTTCATGATAAAAGTGGTACTAACATCTATCGTTTTAGTTTTATCTTCTACGTACATCCTTCTAAAATAGAATTTTATAGGTGAGAAAAATAGAGTTGTTGCCACATATCCTTATTCATATTTAATTTTCCTAAAATGACTATTAAGAAAATTAATGTAGATAATTGAGTATGAGTAATAAATAAATTCTAGAAACCAATCATTAAATTGATTACAATCGTTGTGTATATTGCTGAAATGATTTAGTGTTATTAGATAGTCAACCAATTCAAGATTATATATAATATTTTCTTTGGCTATATCTTTTGAAAAATCATATCATATACCAAAATTTTCCAGTCACTTAGAATTGATATTGGAATGCCTGTTCACACAAATCCCCCACCCCACTCATTTATGCAGTGCCCTACAACAAGGGAGGTAAGAGTTATGCTAATATTTGGGGTTTCAATTTGATGGGGCTTGATATTTTTACTACCACTGATGTTTAAAGTAGATAAAGTTGTTGAGAGTTATAAGTCTCATTTAAACCTAAGTTGTTTGCTTATTAGTATGGCTATTAATGAGCCGCATTGACTCGGATCTTTTGATAAAGTTATTAAGTTGAGTCATCTTGTTTAGTCTAGATAATGGTATTCAAACCTACCTTATTCAATATCAAGTCCATCCAAGATTCGTTTATTAATGAGTTGACCTAAAAAAGCTCTAAAAATAAAAATAAGTTGTGTTATTTTCGTTCGTTTCCTTAAGATTGTTAGTTGCCATTTGCTCTTTTTTCGTCTAGTAAGTACAAACTTAACCCTATACCGTTATAAGGCTTCTAGACTTATTACAAAAAAAAAAGAATATGAAAATTACAAAAAAATAAAAATAAAAATCTATACTTATTTTATATAACCATGAAATGATTAATGCTTATAATTCTACATGTAATAAATAAGATTATACAATTTGGACACTATTTGTAATTGGCCCAATAAGATGCTCAATGTGCTGGCTTTCATTGATCGCGTTTTTTTTTTTTTTTTTTTTTTCTTTTTCAAATCCAACCGAATTCGTTCGACATCAAACCACCTACCCAAAAAAACTGCCTAACACAGATGCACGCAAAAGCGAACCAAAGAAAAAGCAATAATGTTGCTCACCTTAAGTAGCTCTAGAGATTGATGGAGGACCCGGGGGGGGGGTGTATTCTTCACACCTTTGAATTCTAGCTCTTAATATCAAGTAGAAATACTATGGTACAAATTTTCAATCGATTTGAAAGAAGGAAAATAAAAAGTGCATTCACTCCACAAAATTCATATTCACAAAATTCACTCATAGGTCAACCTTCCATACTTACTATGCGACGTCGTATAGGGGCTACATAAGGACTGAAAATCTAAGCAGTACTTGGACGCCAGATCCTTATCCTTGTTATTACTCTTCTTGGTACCGTCTGGCTCTTCTTCCACCGTCGGCAACACTGTGGACGACTGAGCCGCCATCCCTTCTCCACCAGCACTGGCCTCACCTTCCTCCATACAAAGATCAAGTATCCTCTTAGCCATCTCCGCCTTATCTTTACTCTCTTCCATAATTCTCTCCACTTGGGCCTTTGGTAATCTCATCTTAAACCTCACCGGCCCACCACCATCACCACTGCCGGGAGACCTCGGACTACCGGGAAGGCTCATCGCTCTCCGTGGACTAGGATGATCATTCCGTGAATCAGTCCTCGGAAGGTCAGAAAGCGATCTACGTCGTTGGGACATCAAGCTATCTAATCGGTCCTGCGCATTACTTTCCACATCGGATTGCGTTCGTCGGATCGACTTCCTCTGATAATTGTTCGATGGCGTTGGGAATCTCGGAAGTTGGACTAAGAGATAGATTTTCTTCGGCTGAAGCTGTGTTCCGGGGCTCAACGGCTTGGCTCGGAGATTGAAACGGACGAATTCGTCGGAATCTAAGAGGACGTAACCTGGGTAGTCTTTAATTATGTCTTTCGCTTGAGCTGGCGTCTTTAGCTTGAATAACTCACCGTTCGTTTTCATAATTCTGGCTTTGTCGCCGCCGCCGTTGCGGGGGATATGGTTGCCCATTTTTCCTCCGGTGGAGGGAGGAAGGATAGGAGGACCTGAGAGGGTGGACAGAGTCACGGAAGGGGAGAGGATTTGGCTGTTCGGGATGTTTTGATTTAATTTATCGAAGGAAGTTATTTAGTTCATTGTAAGAAAGGAATGGTATTTACTGTGCATACTTAGGGATTTGGACTGAGAAAAATATATGAATTATTTAAAAAATATCTGATTTGTACATGGCCGTTGCCATGTTGTTTTGTGTGGCATACGTTTCTAAGATGGCACATATTTGACCTTCAATAGATAACTTTTTTTTTTCATTAATAAACTCTTGAATGCAACCTTTGGAGGGTGCGTAATATTTAATTTTTAATGACATCAAACATAATGTGTACTAGTTCAACATTTTTATAAATTAATTTTATTGTGAAAAAATTTAATATTTATCCATAATTATATAGATCTTATTATTATTATTATGCCTACATAAGTTATTTGTGCTTTAATCATTCACACAAGCTCACACAAGACATTAGACTTGAACATATTTGATGATATTTGGAACCTAGTCTAGTTTAGTTTGATCATTAATTAATTAATTATATGTATAATTTTTAATATTGATACATGGTTTTTGATCTATAGTTATAAAGGTTATAACTAAGTTATTTATTTATGCTTAATATTAGTCTAAATATGCTTCTTATGTCTTATTTATATTTAAAAGAACACTATTATTCTGTAAGAATATTCTCTATATTTATTTAAGTACTTAATTATCATTTCGACGTATAATATATAGGTAGCCGAACCAAAATTTCCCTCTACATTGTTTTTATTGCTGGATTAAATAATCAAAGGTTATGCATAATAATAATAATACTACTAATAATAATAATAATGAAGGATAGTGGTTTGTTGGAAAGATAATATCCGACCCTGGCTCAATCATTTGCCCACCTTTTATTTTACGGGGGGCCACTTTTAGGATATGCAGAATCGAAATCCGGCCCCTTTATTGGATAGCAGGTCCCGTGGTGATGGAACATAAAGGCCCCAAAAGAGGAAAGTTGAACAGAACGGTCTAACGTCGTGGTTGTATCACCATGTATGGAGGAGATTGTATAATGTATTGGAGGATAAATTATTAGCTCTATCCGGTATTTTTAGTATTTTTATGTGTTTATATAATAATAATAATATTATTATTATTATAATACAATTTCTTTTTAATTTATAAATATAAAATAATTAATATTATATATATATATATATCAAAAAAAAAGTTTATAGTTATATGAATATATTAAAATAATACTAAAGATACACTTGACATATATTAAAAAAATTTATAGTTATATGAATAGATTAAAATAATATTTAAAATACACTTAAAATATATTCTACGTATGTATAAACGCACACGGGGCACCTAATAATTTCTGTTACGGACGGAAACGGTGGAATAAAAGATAATAGTGCCCTTTATGAGGGATCCAAGCCATTTCTCTCTTTTGTGATTCTCCATTCCAAAATAGCTGAAAAGAGAAACAAAAGAACATACGTCGTTTTGTCTAAAGATGCTCTGTGCGAAGATTTCCCCCCTCCCCCACTTTTTTTTTCCTTCATTTTTTTTATTCGGTTGTTGTGCTGATATTATTTACAAGAATTATTTTTCTTTCTTTATTTGTTAAAATAATAATAAAAAAGGCGTACTAATTTAAATTAGTAGTTAATATCTTATGTTCACCCTAGGATGAAGTCATCAAATATGGTGAATTAGATCTTAAAACAGAGTTCATCAAAATTTACCCCAATTCAATGAAATATCCTAACCGCAAAGAGGGCTGCAAATTCTCGTCAGTTATTTCACAATAAAAACTACGAGCACAAGCACACTGATTCATAGGTAGCGCATGCACGTGAACTCATTACGTGTACCAGGCCGGGAGGTTACCGACGACGACTCTTTACTTTAACAAGTATGTGGATACCTATGAGAGACGAAAGCATGTTTCGTGTGGTATATATATATATTAAGACAGATTGATAGATAGATCAATAGCGAGAGAGAGAGAGAGAGAGAGAGAGAGAGAGAGAGAGAGAGAGAGAGAGAGGGAGGGAGATGTGAAGGTCTTAATCTATTGAGCCAAGGCTTACATTATTATATCCTATGATCTCATGGTCATAGATATCCTATAATGGGTTGTTTGTTTAGAGGGATTATGATGCAAGAGCATCCCAATTAAATAATAAAAACAAGGATAATCTACTTATAATTTTTTTTTCAAAGTTGAAGACTTTAAAATTCTTCTTACTTGTGTTGATGAATAACAAGATTATTAGAGAGCCATGCAAAGCCAAAGCAAGCCATCGACCCCCATATGTATTTGGCTCTATTTGTGGCTGCATCATGACGTGACTTACCAAAGCCATGCTTTTATCCATCCCTACACTTCACCATTTTAGCTGAGGAGTCTACCTTTTATAACCCTATTTTGTGTGCAGAATTAAGGGGCTTTGGGAAGATAATCTTGGGGAGATCAATGCCTTCAAATCAAGCTTAAAATAGGGAGAAGCAACCTCAAGATTTTCTTCCAAATTCTAGCTTGCTGAGGAGAATAAATCCATCATCTTTCAGTCAACTAAAATTTTCCTTTCATAGTTAAGTATGAAAATTTTGTTTAATAAAAATATTTAATGAAAGTGAAATAACAAAACAGTAAATTCTGGGAATATTACCACCACACTTAGTACCAGGCTGGTTCACTCCTACCGTTTTGGTACCAAGTACTAAGGCTAAAAAGGATTATTGTCAAGCTTAAGTCAATACTTAAAACAATAATTTATAAAAAGAACTAGAAAGTTCATAACATGAAAATCAGAGTACGCGTAAAAGGTTTACAATCCAAAAGAGTAAAAAAATTAAAGTTCCCGAAGGAACAGGAAGTAGAGTACGATAAAACAAGGCTAAAATAAGGTGATATAGAGTAAAATGAATGAACGATAGAATCCGGCCAAATCACTCTCGATCTCCAGGCCAAGTCCAGGTTCAACTCTCAGTCTTGCCCGATGCCTCATAAGTATCATAGGCATCGAATATAGCATCTCTTACCTACACAAACTTAGGTAAGCCCTGTACTCGTGGGAATGAGCAACACCCATGAAATGGGTGGTCATTACGCTACATACTGAGTAAGGTAACCATATGGGTAAAACTAGCAAGAAGCACGCAAGTAGGGCCATGCAAGAGAATAAACACATAAGGCGTACAAGATAATAATCCAGATTTACAAGATTAAGCCGAACTTATATTAAGGATTTATCTTACATCTCTTTTATGTTAATTCCATGAGAGCATGGGAACCCCACTATTATAGCCAATGGACCAGAAACACTCCACATGGCAGAACACACTTGACCACTATTATAGTCGGTGGACCGGAATCACTTAGTAGGGCAACACGCACCTGACCACTATTATTGCTAGTGGATCGGAAAGTATATATATAACCTCACTGGCCCTGACTCACATGGTGTTTTACTATAAATTATTAGTATCTTTCCATGCCTTATACTTTTGGTTCACAGATTTCTTATATTAATTCCCCGTGATTATAAGAACCCCACTGTTATAGCCTGTGGACCGGAAACACTCCACAGGACAGAACACACCTGACCACTATTATTGCTGGTGGATTGGAAAATATATATATCCTCACTGGCCCCGACTCATAAGGTGTTCCACTGTAAGTAAATAGTATCTTTCCTTGACTTATTACCACACAATGTTTGGTTTATTGAGCCCGGAATCCCCCACTATTATGGGTGGTGGACCGAAAACACTTAGCAGGGCAAAATGCTCCTGACCACTATTATAGCCGATGGACCAGAGAATATATATGACCTCACTAGGCCCTGGCTCGATAAACTTTCACTTTAAATGCTTAGTGTTTTATTGTATCTTATTCCACACACAACCCCGACTAGATATGCACGACCTGCTCCACTTTTCAAACTCCTATCCCATATCTTGGGACTTTCACTTCTTTAAGTATATCTAAATATCATTTCCCGCTCTTTCCTCATTACCATGAATAATTAACTCTGAAGTTCCATATCTCTTAATCAACTTAATATCACTCTCTAGGGTTTTCTTCCCGAAAAACCCTAATTTGGCCTATATGGCCCAACCTACCTCTATCCCATACAACTCATACTCCTCCAATTTATCACCTCACTCGATTCATCCCCAAGCACCACATTTTACTTCCCATATAATACATATAGCCACAAAACCCTAGTTAGCCATCCCAAAACTCTAGCACCTCTCTTTCCCAATATGATATTATTCATTCATCACTCTTACTTACCAACACCTCTTCTACATGACACATATCCAACACAACCCATGCTTCCGATACTTCCTTCCATCTTTTTCCCGCTCACTATGAAGCCAAAACTCTTCTTTGTTACTAAAACCATCACTTCCCTTGATCCACACTTAACATTACAACCTCACTATCCAACTCCCATACATGATCACCGAAACCCTAGTTAGCTCCCCAAAAACCCTAGTACTTCTCCTTTCTTTTATGTCACTCACTCAACACCCAAATACATTCTTCTCACTTTACTCACTTTTCCCCCATGTGACACCCCTTTCATCTTTTATCCTCATTCTATCCATTTCCATAAATTATTCCTCCCTTACACATTTCTCTCAAATCCCCCATGCATCCTTACATCAACCCACGTATTATTTTTCACATATGAACTCCAATCACCCTAAAAATTTTTACCTTACCTTACTCGATCCTCAAATTAACTTTTTCCACGTAAAAGTCATCATCATGCAAAAGCTAACCATCCCATGCAAACCCTAGACTTCCCATGCATGTTTGATCCATTCCCTTAACTTCATTCCTATTGTTCCTCTTATTATCCACCCGTAGGTCATATTATAATTAGGTAATCATTACCATTTTCTAGTCAACTCACTTTCGTCATTCTTTTCCATTTCTCTTACAACCACATCATACTACTTAGGACCTCCTATCATACATGTCATGAGGGGCGATATTACATAATCACAAGTCAAGTACATGTAATAACATCACATTACATATATCATAAACACATGCAACTTACCTTAACTCCATGCTTAGCAAGCTACCATAAGAACATGACAATATACAATATAAAGCACACCCTTCAAACCAACACACATAGCACATTCTTTTACATAAAAAGCCTTAGCCATATCCTTACCTAATATGACACTGGACTTTGAGCATGCTCCTACACCTCATTGGGGTTTTGACTTGATTCACCTATAAGAGGAAAATACTATGGGTTAATCTCCCTTTTACCAAAATTACCATCATTTCCTATCTTACCCTTATCATGGCCTACTATTAAGGTTAATAATAGTAACAATTGTTTTATAAATAAAAGTAGGGTTATTATCCTTTAATGTAGCTAATCATGCTGCTATTAATCAAAATAGGTCTTAGGAGGTACATTAGTTCATGTTAAAGTAATTATAGTGATATTCATATTATTAAAAGTAATAGATTCAATTTTGCTAATGATAATGATAATAGTAGTTGTAGTAATAATACTAATATCAACCCAAACCCTAGTAATAATAATAGTAGTGATATTAGTAATATAAAAGTAGTGACCATAATGATACTTATATTGATAATGCTAGTAGTGGTAGTAGGTTAGTGATTATGAAATATTAACAATAATGACAAGGTAATAATAATACTAATAGTACTAATATTAACAATAGTTCCAATCTTAAGAATAATGCTAATAAAGATCCTAGTAATCATAATAGTAGTAGCCTTAGTGATAATATGGTCAAATATAATAATAATAATAATAATAATAATAATAATAATAATAATAATAATAATCATCATCATCATCATACAAATAATAAAAATAATAATAACAATAACAATAATAATGTTAAGAATACTACTACTAATAATAATAATATTTGAGATGGTAATAGTAATATAAAGGTTCAAATATTTACCATAATAATAAAGGTAATAATAGGCCAAGGTTAGCATTAATAATAATAGTAATAATAGTAATAATAATAATAATGATAACCGTAATAATAATAGTAGTAGTAGTAGTAGTAGTAGTAATGATAATAATAATAATAATAATAATAATAATAATAATAATAATAATAATAATAATAATACTAAAGCGGTAGACTTTTAATAATAATAACATTAGTTATAAATATTTCTAAAGTTAGGTTAAATAATAATAATGATAACATAGCAGTAATAATAATGATAATAATAATATCAAGGAAGGTACTTATTAAAAATAGCTAATACTTGTATAAAATAGGTTTAGGGGTTGGGAAGGTTAGTACCACCGGCGGCAGCGACGACAGTAGTGGAGGGAGAAGAGAGGTGTAGAGATGGTGGTATATGCTAGAGGAGAGGGAATGAGGAGGTGATAGAGGTGGTGGATGGTGCCGGGATGGAATGAAGGTGGTGGTGCAGCCAAAGGTGGCGACGGACGGCGGTGGGTGTGGTGGTCCAAGGTGTTGCAGGTTGAAGAAGGGAGAAGGAAAGGGAGGTATGGGGAGGTAGAGGAAGTTCCCATGGGTGTTTTGGAGGGTAGAGATGGTGTTAGTTGCGGTGGAATCGGTGGCAAACGGTGGTGTGAAGGGTGGCAGGGGTCAATGAGGGGCTGGTCAAGAGGGAGACTTTGCACGGCTGGGGTGGCTCATGTAGGGTAAATTAAGGGAGGAGGGAGGTGTAGTTGGGCATAGGGTGATGCAAGGAACGCTTAGGTGGGCAGTGGCGATGGTTGATGGCGAAGAAACGGGTGTTTGATTGGGCAGTGGTGCAAAGGGCAGGATTTTCTGGGCTACGAAAAGAGTCCAAATTTGGGGCTACCTATGGGGTATTTATAAGCCAAATGAAGGGTGAAAATGATGGTGGAGGAAGAGGACAAGAGGGGGCAGGTGCCAGGCACTCTGGCCGGTAGTTTAGGCTTGCCATGACAGGGTAGGTTATGTTGGGGAGATAAGAGAAAGGGAGGGGCACGAATGGAGGGGAGTTGTGGGGTTATTTGGGGTCAAAAAAGGAAAGGAAAGTGATGGGGACAGAGGAGAAGGACGACTGGATGGAGTTGGTGGCTATTGAAAGCACAGGCTGCAGGTTGGGATTAGGGAAGAAGAAAGAAAGGGAAAGGCTGGACAGGGCAGTCCGGGGAGGAAAGAAAAGAAAAAGGGTGCATATGACCGGGCAGTTGGGTGGTGGGTGAAGGACGCGGGCTTTGGTTGAAGTCTTTCCTATAGAAAATGGTTGTACCATTTTCTATAGGGAAGACTTATCAAGATAATGTTATATGTGATGTAGTTCCCATGGATGTTTGTCACTTATTGTTAGAGAGGTAATGGTAATTTGATAGGTGTTTCAAGCATGATGGTAGGGAAAATACGTATAGCTTGAACTATGCTAACAAAAACATTGTACTCCTCCCTTTAGTATCTGGTCCTCATTTGTTAGGGAGGACACCAATTATAAGAAGACTTTATTCATTGATGGGAAGGGTTTGGAAGGACATAGGAAAAGGGAAGACCTTGTATTTCTTACTAATGCTCGAGTCTTATAAAAATGGTAACACACTCAACCCTTAGGTCAAAACCTTGCTAGAGGAGTTTGGGGATGTCTTCCCAAAAAAATTAACTAGTGAGTTGCCTCTCATAAGGGGCATAGAGCAACAAATTAATTTTGTTCCTAGTGTTACCCACTTAAACAAACCAACTTATAGGAGTAATCGTAAGGAGGCCATGGTGTTACAAAGGCAAATTGATGAGTTGTTGCAAAAGGGTATATGTAACACACCTAGAAATCACAGTTGAAATTTTTTATTTAAATAAAACAAATACAAGCACAGGGGTGCTATCGCCATGATTAGTACAAGCCCTGCCCCCGGCTAATATCACACCAACCATAAGACTAAGGAAATTTTTTCACAATCATTAAACACACTTAACGTAGAGAAACTTAGAAATTTAAAATACTCATAAAGAGGGAATCAAAGTGTGAAATCAAAGCATTAATACAGAATTAAAACAAATACAAAGTCAATTCCTCGAGGGGAAAAAGATATATAATAATAAAGTAAAATAAGAGAAAAGTAGAGAGTCTAGTCAGCACTCACTCTTGGCCCTAACTAAGTCCAACGGTCATCACACATCCCCGCCTGACACATCCAGTACGTCATATGCATCAAACACAATACCTCCTACCTACACAAATTCAAAAGGACCCTCTACTCATGAGAATGAGCATCACCTATGAAATGGGTGGTTAGTACGCTATGTACCGAGTAAGGTAACCATATGGGTAAGGCCATGCTAGAAAATAGATAAGTAAGGCATACAAAGTATAATTTAGATTCATATCATCAAGCTAGATTAGACTAATATTTTGTCTTACACATTTCTCATATTAATTCTACTTGAGTACAAGAATCCCACTATTATAGCTTGTAGATCTGAAACACTCCACAAGGCAGAATCCACCTAACCACTATTATAGCTGGTAGACAAAAAAATCAACCTCACTAGCCTCGACTCACGTGGTGTTCCACTTTAAGTAATTAGTATCTTTCCATTCTTATATTTTTATCTTACACATTTCTCATATTAATTCTGCATGAGTATGTGAACCCCACTATTATAGCCAGTGGACTAGAAACACTCCATAGGCCAAAACACACCTAATCACTATTATAGTTGATGGACTAAAAAATCAATCGCACTGGCCCCGACTTACATGGTGCTCCACTGTAAGTAATTAGTATCTTACCATGCAAAATTTGGTTTATCAAGCCTGAAATCCCCTACTATTATAGCCAATGGACCAAAAACTCTCCACAAGGTAGAACACACCTGGCCACTGTTATAGCTAGTGGACCATAAAATCACTCAATAACACAAAATGCACGTGACTACTATTATAGTTGGTGGAGCAAAAAAATATATCCTCATTGGGTATTGGATTGATAATTTTTCACTTTAAGTATTTAGTGTTTTATTCATATCTTATTCGGCACACAACTCCGACTAGACATGCATGACCCACTAGACTTCCTGTGCTCACCCTTTTATTCTCAGCTTCTTGAAAACCCTATCTCATATCTTGGGAATTCTACACTCCATAGTACATCCATACATGCTTCCCACCTTTTCCTCATTACCATGAATATCCAACTCCTATGTGTGTGGGTGGAGGCTGACTTTCCATATCTTTGAGTCAATTCACTAACAATCTCTAGGATTTTCCTCAGGGAAACCCTAATTTAGCCTATATGGCCCTATCCCACACAACTCATGCTCCTTTACCCCCAATTAATCACCTCACTTGATTCATCCCCAATCACCCCACTTTAATTCCCATTTTACACATGTGGCCATAAAACCTTATGTAACACCCCCAAATTTACTACTGAAAAATTTCGTTTAAATCAAAGTTTTAGCGGAAGCAGGATAATTAAAACCGTAAATCCGGGGGCATTACCGCCACACTTAGTACCAGATCGATCCATAACTACCGACCCGATACCAAGTGCTAAGGCTAGAAAGAAATAAAACCAGAACAACCATTCATAAACCACGAGTTCTACAAATCAGAGTGCGAAGGTAAAAGTTACATTCCGAAATACAATTTAAAAGGTCCATATATCAGAATACTTAAAATAACGGAATAGCAAGATACGATAAAACCCTTGAAAAGTTAAATACAACATTTGTATCCTCTAAAGACAAATACGATTAAACCACACGATTTTCGAAGGGTAATTATCCGGACCACTTACTCACTCAGATCTAGCCTTCCACCCCAATTTAGTAAACGATCAAGACCTGCATCAAAGGTCTGCTCCCCACCATTGGTGGATCATCACAGGACCCATTCAACCAGTGTAGCATCAGTACGGGTCCAGTACTGAGTAAGGGCGTAGGTGCCAAGGCCCACACACAAAGATGCATAACATAGCAGACATAGCATAGATACATAGATCGAATGCAATAACACATATAAACCACACAGGTTACACACCAAACATCACTTTTCTTTTATCAGGTCTCTGAATATAATCGATCATCATCTTGTCCAGACCCTGTGAGTGCGGGAACCCCACTATTATAGCCGGTGGAACGGTCGCGAGGGCCATGCCCTGCCACTATTATAGCCGGTGGAACGGTCGCGAGGGTAAGATACCCTGCCACTATTATAGCCGGTGGACCGGTCTGGGTTCGGCTCAACATCTTTCTCTGTAAGTCGTTAGTGTCTTAAAGTATCTTATTCGAGGGCATATCTTTGTCATGCATGGCCAGAGTTCTCAACACATCACATCAAAACTGACGACATAATCGTACTATCACATGTTAATAAAATATAAGTACACGTCTTGTTTCCAAGCCACATTACCCACGAAACAAGTAAGATAACGACATTTAGAATACAACACAGCATTCATATAAGGCATCCACAGCACATAGGACACAGGTCACACATCCAATCTTATCTATATCCTCACTCGGTTTAGGTCACCGAGCTGTCTCCTACGCTTATATTAAGCCACTAACACCCTTTGTATTTAATATACTTCTCGCATCGGGAACCCAAATCATGACCCTCAACTCAACTTCCCCACATACTTCACTCTTCCCCATAAATTCTTATTATTTTCCTTTTCTTCTCTACCTCCTCAAATTAGGGTTTCCATCCCAAACCCTAGTGTTCCCCAAGTAACTTTACTTTCTTCTACTCTCCTAATTATTAAATCCCCCCTTTTCCCATTTATTCATTAATCATAACTTGCCTAGGTCATTCTTACCTGCGTTAGCCAACATACTTCCCTTTGGTTTTCCTATTTGCTTATTTTTCTCTTCCAAAGCCCCCACTCCACAACTCCTCATCAAAACATTCTAACGTGCATGTCACATCACACCATATCATCCTTGTATCATGCCATACTAGTACATATAAGCCAGAGTACGGAAACGTACCTCGGTTCCATGTTGCACTACACGGTAGAACAGATAACATACACGTAATGTAGCATATAAAACACATGAGGCATCCAAGGCAAATAAAACATGTAATACACACAAGCGGCCTTAGTTACGTCCTTACCTAAATCGGCGCCGGGCTTGGAGCACGCTCCTATACCTCCGGTGGTTTGACCTGGTTTACCTATAAGAGGGAATACTTAGGGTTAATCTCCCTCTACCAGAATTATCAAAATTCCCATCTTACCCCTATCATGGCCTAATACCAAGGCTACTATTAATAATGGGGTTTATAAATAAAGGGTAGGTTATTACTATTCTTACGATAACTTATACAGATTATCACTAATTAAGTAGATTTTAGCAATCCAAATACTAAGGTGAGGGTCTTAACAACATTAATAATATGCACCAATAATACCTACCCTAGTAAGAGTACTATTTATAATACTAGTGCTCCTAATAAAAATAATAGCAGCTAATGATAATAATGAAAATAATAATAGTAATATTACACTAATAATAGTAATATGGGTAATAATGGTAATGATCATAATGACAATGATAATAATACTAATAATAATAGTAATAATAATACTAATAACAACGGCCATAATAACGTTGATAATAAAATAGTAAAGACAATAATAATAATGATATTAACAACAATACTACTACTAATAATAATAGTAATAGTAATAGCAATAATAATAATAATAACAATAATAATAATGATAACGACAACAATAGTAAAACAACAATAACAATATTAATAATAATAATTATACTAATAGTAAAATAATGACCATGATAATAATAATAGTAATAATAATAACAATAACACAACCCTAAGAATAATAGCAATAATAATAACAATATCAATAATAATAATAATAACAATAATAGTGCTAACAATAACAATAGTAAAAATAACAATAATAATATTAATAATAATTATTATAATAGTAATAATAATAATCATACTAGTAATACTATTAATAGTAATAGCCATCATAATATTAATATTAATATTAATATTAACAATAATAACGATAATAGTAATAACACTAATGGTAATGTTAGTAGTAATAATGCTTAATAATAATCATAGGGATAATAATAATAATAATAATAATAATAATAACAATAATAACAATAATAATAATAATAATAGTAATAATAATAATAAAGATACTAACAATAATAATATCCATAATGATAATAGTAATAATAATAATAATAATAATAATAATAATAATAGTAATAATAATAATAATGTTAATATAATAGTAATAAGATAGTAATAATAATAATAATAATAATAATAATAATAATAATAATAATAATAATGATAATGATAATAATAATAATAATAGTAATATCAATAATAGCAATAATAATAATAATAGTAATATCAATAATAATAATAATAATAATAATGATAATAATGATAAGATCAATAATAATAATAATAATAATAATAATAACAATAATATAATGATAATAATAATAGTATGGGTGGTAGTATTAGTAGTAGTAATAATATTAGTAATAATAATGATAGTGTTAATATTACTCATAATAATACTCATAATATTAGTTAATAATATTAATCCCACTAATCACCTTTATTTATTTAATCATTTAACCCTTATTATTATTTACTTATCTTATTCATTTATTTATTTAATTTTCTAGGACTTAGGGTTCGGGGGGGTTGACAACCTGACTAGGGTGGTGGTGGCGGCGGCGGCGCGGCGGCGGCAGCGGCGGCGGTGGAGGAAAGGAAAGAGGGAAAAATGGTGGTGGAGGCTAGGGAAGGGAAAACCAGAGGGAAAGGGAGGTACGGGGTGGTAGGGCAGGAGCTGCTGGTCGTTTTGGGGGGTGGTGGTGGCGCTGCAAGCGGCGGTGTGGCCGGCGGTGGCGGCGCGAAGGTGGCGCCAGGGCTGGAAGGGCCGATTCGGGAAGGGTTTTTCGCACGGCCAGGGCGGCACGTGCGGCGCGAGTTAGGGTGGCTAAGAAGGTTGGTTGCGTAGAGGGCGGTGCAGGGAGGATTTTGGTGGTAAGGGCAGGCGGCAACGGTGGCCGAGGGCGGAGGAAAAGGCGGCTGAAAGTGGGGCGGCGCGACGGGTTGGATTTCTGGGTTCCAAAGAATCGAACCCGATTCAGGCCATTTCCGGGGCTATTTATAGAGGATTTGGAACGGGAAAACGACAAGGAGGCGAGGGAGAGTCAGAGGGTAGGTGGAGGCGTGTCCGGCGAGGCTGACCGGAGTAGGTCTGCAATTTGCAGATCGTGACCCGCCGGAGAGGACGACAGGGCTTGCGTGCGGGGAAAACGCTGCCCGATTGGTCACATCTCAAGGTAAGGTCAAATCAGGGACGAAAAGACAGGAGAGAAGGACGGAGAAGGGACGGGACGCTCGCCGCTGCGTTTTCCGGCGAGGTCGAGTTGCAGGCGGGGAGAAACGGCGTCGCGAGGAAGAAGAAGAAGAAGAAGAAGAAAGGAGGGCTGGACCGGCGGTCCAGGGGAAGGGAAAAAGGAAGGGAGAAACCGGCCGGGCGCGGCGGTTTATTTTTCCCATAAATGAAACGCGGAGTTTTGGTCTATTTTTGGGCAAGACGCGGCGTTTGAGTCGGTCTGGCAACGGTTGCTTACTTCCTTATCGCGACGCGGCGTTTTCGCGACTTCAGCGTCGAAACGCCGCGTTTTGGGTCACAGACGGCCGGGCTCGCTGGGCCGCGGCGAGAAGAAGGAAAAGGGAGGGGGTTTTGGGCCAGCGGGGCGGCCCAGGTCGGGGAAAATAGGGGCGAGAAGGGGAAGGAAGGAAAAAGGAAAAAGGAGGGAGGAAAAAGGAAAAAGGGAAAAAGGAAAAGGAGGGGAAAGTTAGGGGTTGGATTAATTAATATCATTTGGGTAATTTAGGGTATTTAATATAATTATCAAAACCATAATTAATTTCTACCTTTAGGTAAATTTTGGGATTTATGGAAAAATCTTCCTAAATTTATTTTAATTAACAAAACCCCTAAATTTTCCTCTAATTAAATTACTCATAAATTTTATATTAATTTGAAACTATTTTATCCTCCCTATTTTATATAATTTAAGGTACTTAATAAATTTCAAAAGTGAAAACCTTAATTAACTTAAATACCATAATCTCCCCTATTTACACTCTTATAATTCCCTTCTTGATTTATCCTATTAATTTCCTTTTTATTTCACTAAAAAGTAATTTATTTTAATAAATTCCCTAATAATCTCCTATTCGGCCATGATTTTCTAAATTAGGAATTTTGGGGTATTTCATCACTACCCCCTTAAAGAAAAACCTCGTCCCCGAGGTTTACGCCTCGCACTAGGGTTTACCAAAGGAAATTCTAGGGTACTCAGGGGGTAACTACCCCCTTAAGAGCAAACTAACTAAAAACCCATAATAATCACAACCTCTAGAATACGGGGTTAGCACAAATCCGACACCTACAATCACAAAGATCTTATGCTATGGTATAGTTACAACAATAATTCATAAGGTCGCCTAACTACCCAGTCACACTATCCTCACAAGCTGATCCGGATTTTTAAAAGAAGAGAAACGCTTGAATCAGTGAAATACATTTTTAGTTAAAACATTTAGGATCGTGAGAGTCGAATTTCTACCGAAACCCGATTCTCAACAACCAAAAGCTCTGATACCAACTTGTAACACCCCCAAATTTACTACTGAAAAATTTCGTTTAAATCAAAGTTTTAGCGGAAGCAGGATAATTAAAACCGTAAATCCGGGGGCATTACCGCCACACTTAGTACCAGATCGATCCATAACTACCGACCCGATACCAAGTGCTAAGGCTAGAAAGAAATAAAACCAGAACAACCATTCATAAACCACGAGTTCTACAAATCAGAGTGCGAAGGTAAAAGTTACATTCCGAAATACAATTTAAAAGGTCCATATATCAGAATACTTAAAATAACGGAATAGCAAGATACGATAAAACCCTTGAAAAGTTAAATACAACATTTGTATCCTCTAAAGACAAATACGATTAAACCACACGATTTTCGAAGGGTAATTATCCGGACCACTTACTCACTCAGATCTAGCCTTCCACCCCAATTTAGTAAACGATCAAGACCTGCATCAAAGGTCTGCTCCCCACCATTGGTGGATCATCACAGGACCCATTCAACCAGTGTAGCATCAGTACGGGTCCAGTACTGAGTAAGGGCGTAGGTGCCAAGGCCCACACACAAAGATGCATAACATAGCAGACATAGCATAGATACATAGATCGAATGCAATAACACATATAAACCACACAGGTTACACACCAAACATCACTTTTCTTTTATCAGGTCTCTGAATATAATCGATCATCATCTTGTCCAGACCCTATGAGTGCGGGAACCCCACTATTATAGCCGGTGGAACGGTCGCGAGGGCCATGCCCTGCCACTATTATAGCCGGTGGAACGATCGCGAGGGTAAGATACCCTGCCACTATTATAGCCGGTGGACCGGTCTGGCTCCGACTCACAAGGTATTCCACTGTAACCATTTATATCTTTCCCATGACTTATCACTTTTGCATTTAGTTTGTTGAGCACGAAATCCCCCACTATTATAGCCGGTGGAACGGTCGCGAGGGCTATGCCCTGCCACTATTATAGCCGGTGGAACGGTCGCGAGGGTAAGATACCCTGCCACTATTATAGCCGGTGGACCGGTCTGGGTTCGGCTCAACATCTTTCTCTGTAAGTCGTTAGTGTCTTAAAGTATCTTATTCGAGGGCATATCTTTGTCATGCATGGCCAGAGTTCTCAACACATCACATCAAAACTGACGACATAATCGTACTATCACATGTTAATAAAATATAAGTACACGTCTTGTTTCCAAGCCACATTACCCACGAAACAAGTAAGATAACGACATTTAGAATACAACACAGCATTCATATAAGGCATCCACAGCACATAGGACACAGGTCACACATCCAATCTTATCTATATCCTCACTCGGTTTAGGTCACCGAGCTGTCTCCTACGCTTATATTAAGCCACTAACACCCTTTGTATTTAATATACTTCTCGCATCGGGAACCCAAATCATGACCCTCAACTCAACTTCCCCACATACTTCACTCTTCCCCATAAATTCTTATTATTTTCCTTTTCTTCTCTACCTCCTCAAATTAGGGTTTCCATCCCAAACCCTAGTGTTCCCCAAGTAACTTTACTTTCTTCTACTCTCCTAATTATTAAATCCCCCCTTTTCCCATTTATTCATTAATCATAACTTGCCTAGGTCATTCTTACCTGCGTTAGCCAACATACTTCCCTTTGGTTTTCCTATTTGCTTATTTTTCTCTTCCAAAGCCCCCACTCCACAACTCCTCATCAAAACATTCTAACGTGCATGTCACATCACACCATATCATCCTTGTATCATGCCATACTAGTACATATAAGCCAGAGTACGGAAACGTACCTCGGTTCCATGTTGCACTACACGGTAGAACAGATAACATACACGTAATGTAGCATATAAAACACATGAGGCATCCAAGGCAAATAAAACATGTAATACACACAAGCGGCCTTAGTTACGTCCTTACCTAAATCGGCGCCGGGCTTGGAGCACGCTCCTATACCTCCGGTGGTTTGACCTGGTTTACCTATAAGAGGGAATACTTAGGGTTAATCTCCCTCTACCAGAATTATCAAAATTCCCATCTTACCCCTATCATGGCCTAATACCAAGGCTACTATTAATAATGGGGTTTATAAATAAAGGGTAGGTTATTACTATTCTTACGATAACTTATACAGATTATCACTAATTAAGTAGATTTTAGCAATCCAAATACTAAGGTGAGGGTCTTAACAACATTAATAATATGCACCAATAATACCTACCCTAGTAAGAGTACTATTTATAATACTAGTGCTCCTAATAAAAATAATAGCAGCTAATGATAATAATGAAAATAATAATAGTAATATTACACTAATAATAGTAATATGGGTAATAATGGTAATGATCATAATGACAATGATAATAATACTAATAATAATAGTAATAATAATACTAATAACAACGGCCATAATAACGTTGATAATAAAATAGTAAAGACAATAATAATAATGATATTAACAACAATACTACTACTAATAATAATAGTAATAGTAATAGCAATAATAATAATAATAACAATAATAATAATGATAACGACAACAATAGTAAAACAACAATAACAATATTAATAATAATAATTATACTAATAGTAAAATAATGACCATGATAATAATAATAGTAATAATAATAACAATAACACAACCCTAAGAATAATAGCAATAATAATAACAATATCAATAATAATAATAATAACAATAATAGTGCTAACAATAACAATAGTAAAAATAACAATAATAATATTAATAATAATTATTATAATAGTAATAATAATAATCATACTAGTAATACTATTAATAGTAATAACCATCATAATATTAATATTAATATTAATATTAACAATAATAACGATAATAGTAATAACACTAATGGTAATGTTAGTAGTAATAATGCTTAATAATAATCATAGGGATAATAATAATAATAATAATAATAATAATAATAACAATAATAACAATAATAATAATAATAATAGTAATAATAATAATAAAGATACTAACAATAATAATATCCATAATGATAATAGTAATAATAATAATAATAATAATAATAATAATAATAGTAATAATAATAATAATGTTAATATAATAGTAATAAGATAGTAATAATAATAATAATAATAATAATAATAATAATAATAATAATAATAATGATAATGATAATAATAATAATAATAGTAATATCAATAATAGCAATAATAATAATAATAGTAATATCAATAATAATAATAATAATAATAATGATAATAATGATAAGATCAATAATAATAATAATAATAATAATAATAACAATAATATAATGATAATAATAATAGTATGGGTGGTAGTATTAGTAGTAGTAATAATATTAGTAATAATAATGATAGTGTTAATATTACTCATAATAATACTCATAATATTAGTTAATAATATTAATCCCACTAATCACCTTTATTTATTTAATCATTTAACCCTTATTATTATTTACTTATCTTATTCATTTATTTATTTAATTTTCTAGGACTTAGGGTTCGGGGGGGTTGACAACCTGACTAGGGTGGTGGTGGCGGCGGCGGCGCGGCGGCGGCAGCGGCGGCGGTGGAGGAAAGGAAAGAGGGAAAAATGGTGGTGGAGGCTAGGGAAGGGAAAACCAGAGGGAAAGGGAGGTACGGGGTGGTAGGGCAGGAGCTGCTGGTCGTTTTGGGGGGTGGTGGTGGCGCTGCAAGCGGCGGTGTGGCCGGCGGTGGCGGCGCGAAGGTGGCGCCAGGGCTGGAAGGGCCGATTCGGGAAGGGTTTTTCGCACGGCCAGGGCGGCACGTGCGGCGCGAGTTAGGGTGGCTAAGAAGGTTGGTTGCGTAGAGGGCGGTGCAGGGAGGATTTTGGTGGTAAGGGCAGGCGGCAACGGTGGCCGAGGGCGGAGGAAAAGGCGGCTGAAAGTGGGGCGGCGCGACGGGTTGGATTTCTGGGTTCCAAAGAATCGAACCCGATTCAGGCCATTTCCGGGGCTATTTATAGAGGATTTGGAACGGGAAAACGACAAGGAGGCGAGGGAGAGTCAGAGGGTAGGTGGAGGCGTGTCCGGCGAGGCTGACCGGAGTAGGTCTGCAATTTGCAGATCGTGACCCGCCGGAGAGGACGACAGGGCTTGCGTGCGGGGAAAACGCTGCCCGATTGGTCACATCTCAAGGTAAGGTCAAATCAGGGACGAAAAGACAGGAGAGAAGGACGGAGAAGGGACGGGACGCTCGCCGCTGCGTTTTCCGGCGAGGTCGAGTTGCAGGCGGGGAGAAACGGCGTCGCGAGGAAGAAGAAGAAGAAGAAGAAGAAAGGAGGGCTGGACCGGCGGTCCAGGGGAAGGGAAAAAGGAAGGGAGAAACCGGCCGGGCGCGGCGGTTTATTTTTCCCATAAATGAAACGCGGAGTTTTGGTCTATTTTTGGGCAAGACGCGGCGTTTGAGTCGGTCTGGCAACGGTTGCTTACTTCCTTATCGCGACGCGGCGTTTTCGCGACTTCAGCGTCGAAACGCCGCGTTTTGGGTCACAGACGGCCGGGCTCGCTGGGCCGCGGCGAGAAGAAGGAAAAGGGAGGGGGTTTTGGGCCAGCGGGGCGGCCCAGGTCGGGGAAAATAGGGGCGAGAAGGGGAAGGAAGGAAAAAGGAAAAAGGAGGGAGGAAAAAGGAAAAAGGGAAAAAGGAAAAGGAGGGGAAAGTTAGGGGTTGGATTAATTAATATCATTTGGGTAATTTAGGGTATTTAATATAATTATCAAAACCATAATTAATTTCTACCTTTAGGTAAATTTTGGGATTTATGGAAAAATCTTCCTAAATTTATTTTAATTAACAAAACCCCTAAATTTTCCTCTAATTAAATTACTCATAAATTTTATATTAATTTGAAACTATTTTATCCTCCCTATTTTATATAATTTAAGGTACTTAATAAATTTCAAAAGTGAAAACCTTAATTAACTTAAATACCATAATCTCCCCTATTTACACTCTTATAATTCCCTTCTTGATTTATCCTATTAATTTCCTTTTTATTTCACTAAAAGTAATTTATTTTAATAAATTCCCTAATAATCTCCTATTCGGCCATGATTTTCTAAATTAGGAATTTTGGGGTATTTCACCTTAGTTGGCCATCCCAAAACCCTAGCATCTCTCTTTCTTTATACAATGTTATCTAATAAGTGTAACTTTTACATCTTATTCCTAAGGTTTATAAGAGTTTTTACCTCTAATTTCAGTCAGAATTCTCCCTTTTTGTTCTTGTTACTACTTTTGTGTTGTGAAATTTTGTAGGGTCTCAAGCAACAAAAAATTCATGAAGGATGGAAAAAAGAATAAGATTAAAGGGAGAAGAAAGGAGAAAAAAGGAGCAAAAGTTAAAGCGGAAAGAGATTTAGAGCTAAAATGTAAATTCTAGAATAAAATGAAAGTAAGAATGCATATTCAAAGTATATGGGCCTAAAAGAAGTAAAATTTAGACAAGGAAAAAGCCTTACTTTGGAGACACTTCAACCATAAAAATTTTATATCTTTCTAACGCATCCAAAATCATCTTAATCAGAATTATGATGAAAATTTATGGTCAAAATACGCATAATTATCAAAGCTAACACGGGAATCCCATCTTTATCAATACCTTAGGGATCCGTGAAGCGGTAATATAAAAACTCTCATTCTGATTTCTCAAAGGAGCTTCCACTCCCTCTCTCTTCTCTCTTCTCTATCCTCTTCCCTAATTCATCAAGATCTCTCTTGTAAATTAGAGACCGAGGAGCAAGAAGTTTAATTTTTGCAAGAATTTATAAACATCAAGGGTATTATCTATTGATCTTTTCTCTATCTGTGGAATCTCTTGTTGTTTTTAATATTCTTGCTATGAATTTGATAGGCTAGATCTTGTGCTAAGGTGAAGGGGAATTTCCCCTGATCCAAATGTTTTGAATTATTGCATCCTTTTTTTTCAATTTATGATCTATATGTTGTGTTATTGATTGATTGACGGATTGATGAACCACAACCAGTTTCCAATTTTCAGTGTGGGAAATACCGGTTAGATCGAGAGATAATCCAGTATTAGACCCAATAGCATAATGGGAGATTACATTGTAGGTCGAGAGACAATTAATTTAACCTCTACAACAATACAGGAGGAAACTTTATGGAATTTAATATATTACATTCTATTAGACTCTAAGTTAGAGATAGTTAGGGCCATAGATATGTAATAGGGTGGTTGTGGCTTGAGAAAGTATAACACTTTCTATCCTTGTTGGCATGATTGATTATGATTATTGAATTATTTTGTGATGTGATATTCGATTACATGTGAGGATCAGGGGTGATGAATCGAAACCTTAGCTCTTCTATTTGTTTGAGTCACTTGAGTGATATTTTCCTTTCCTTTTAGCTTAGATAGTTATTTTAGTTATTTTAGCTTAAAATTTATTATTTCATATCATCTCGTAGTTTAGACATAGCTAAGTTCTATCATTGTCCTAGTGGTCATTCACCAATCCCTGTGGGACCGACCTTGACTACTACTCCGACCTCGTGCACTTATGGTAGGAATGTGTCAAGTTTTTGGCACCGTTGCTAGGGATTTAGTAGCGAGTGATATTAGGACTCAAGGAATTTATTGTGATCTAGACATTTTATTTTATTTAATTTTATTCTTGAATTTTTTGTTGTGGTTGACTAATCTTGGGTGTAGGAGTTTTTTATTTAGTGCTGGTACACTAGTGCATGACCCGTGCTAGTGGGGGCAAGTTATTGCCACTTGATCCCGAGATCGAGAGAACCATCTCACATTTACGCAGGTTACAAACCACACGCATTGAAATGGAAACCAATCCTCCACCCCATGATGGACAAATCCCACCACAAGGGCACATCCTACTTCAAGAACAAGCTCCTATCCAAGAGCAATCTCCCATTCCTAGGTCACTTCGTGACTATGCTACACCGAGCCTTGATGGCTCAATCTCAAGCATACGAAGACCGGTCATACAAGCTAATAATTTTGAGATCAATCTTGCCATCATCCAGATACTACAAACATCAGTTCAGTTTGGAGGTAACTTTAATGAAGATCCCCACTCCCACATTGTTAACTTTATAGAAATCTATGACACTTTTAAGCTAAATGGTGTTTCTAATGATACAGTTAGGCTTAGATTGTTCCCTTTTTCATTACGTGATAAGGCTAAGAGTTGGTTACACTCATTAGCCCTCGGGTCTATTACTACTTGGGATGATTTGATGAAGTCTTTCCTTTCTAGATATTTTCCACCATAAAAAATGCAAAATTACGGAATGACATCACTACCTTTATGCAAAATGACCTTGAATCACTTTATGATGCATGGGAATGGTTTAAGGATTTGCTTAGGAAGTTTCCACATCATGGCCTGCCTATGTGGCTTCAGATGTAAACTTTTTATAATGGTATCTCTGCTACTAACCGTTCTATGATAGATGTAGCTGCAGGAGGTACCATTATGAACAAGACTCCAAAGCAGGTTTATGATTTCATTGAGGAGCTAGCCTTGAATTCTTACCAATGGCACTCTGAACGTGCCCCAATACAAAGGACTCCTGGAATTCACTCTTTAGATTCCATCACGGCATTATAGGCTAAGATTGATTTGCTTGCTAAAAAATTTGACAAAATTGGTAGTACTTCTTCTATGCAGGTACAGGCTAATGCACCTATGTGTGAGTTATGTGGTGGATCACACTTGAGCATAGAATTTCAAGTTGGGAATCCCTTCCAACAATCTTATGATCAAGTGAACTACATGGGTAATAGTTATGGGAGACCGAACAATCCCTACTCCATTGTGTACAATACTGGATGGAGAAACCATCCAAACTTCAGTTGGAGAAATGAAGTTCCTACAAAGCCTCTGGGGTTCACACAACAACAATCAATACCTCCAACTCCTTTACCTCCCCAACAACCTCAATCTTCTTCCCTTGAAGAGATGATGTCCAAGTTCATCATTCGCACAGAGAGCACCCTTCAAAAATATGATGCTCAAATTCAAGCTCACTTTCAGAAACAAGACGTCCGCCTCCAAAATTAGGATGCATCCATCAAGAACCTAGAGGCATAGATTGGATAACTTACTAATGCCATTTCTGGTAGAGCACCTAACACTTTGCCTAGTGATACAATCATTAACCCCAAAGAGAAAATCAATGCAATAGCCTTAAGGAGTGGGAAGCCACTACCTGAACCATACCCTCAAGAGCCCAAAGAAGTTGAAGAAAAAGCTCCTAAAGAGAAAGCACCTGAAACACAACCAAAGGCGATCCACACTTCACCTCAAGAGGTAAAATCATATGTTCCCCCTCCTCCATTTCCATGTAGGATTGTACAACGCAAGTTAAATGTTCAATTTGCAAAATTTCTTGATATACTTAAGAAAGTGCACATTAACTTGACTTTTCTTGACATTGTGAGACAGATGCCTAGATATGGGAAGTTTCTAAAGGACATAATCACTCATAGGAGGAAACTAGATGAGTTTGAAACAGTAAGTTTGAATGAGGAATGCTCTGCAATCTTGCAGAAAACTTCCTCCTAAGCTCAAGGATCTAGGAAGTTTCACTATCCCATGTGTAATTGGGGATCTAAAATTCGAGAAGGTATTGTGTGATCTTGGTGCTAGTATTTATTTGATGCCTTTCTCTATTTCCTAGCGTCTAGGTCTAGGGGAACCCAAACCCATTAATATGTCCCTTCAATTGGCTGATCGATCTATCAAATATCCTAGGGGTATTATTGAAGATGTTTTAGTTAAAGTGGACAAATTTATCTTCCCTGTTGACTATATGTGCTAGATATAGAGGAAGACCACAAAGTCCCCCCCAATTCTTGGTAGGCCTTTCTTAGCAACATGATGCACTCTCATAGATGTCCAAGAGGGTAAGCTCATTCTTCGTTTCCAAGGCAAATAATTCACTTTTAATGTATTTAAGGGCATGAAATACCCCTTAGATGATAACACTTGCTATCACATTGATATCTTAGATAATGTAATTGATGATTGTTTTCAAGCAAGTGTTGTGTAGGATCCCTTGGAAAGGTGTTTTGGTTCAAAAAAGAGAGTGAGAGAATGAAGAGAAAGAAGAAGAGGTTGTCTAGTACTTTAATGCACATCCACCATATGGTCGTCACATTATGGTCCCCTTACGAGGGCTAGAGAGGGCCCAGATACCAAAATTGAAGTCATCCATTGAGGAACCTCCTACGCTAGAGCTCAAGCCATTACCTCAGCATTTGAAATATGCATTTCTTGGTCATAATGATACACTTCCCATCATTATTTCTTCATCTTTGACTAATTTGTAGGAAGAAAAATTGATGAGAGTGCTTAAGGAACGAAAGAAGGCCTTCGGATGGACCATTGCTGATATTAAAGGGATTAACCCTTCCATGTGCATGCACAAAATTCTCATGGTATACAACCACAAGAAAGTGATCCAACCTCAAAGGCGATTGAACCCAACAATGCAAGAGGTGGTGAAGAAGGAGGTAATTAATCTATTAGATGCACGTATGATCTATCCAATCTCTAATAGCTCTTGGGTTAGTCCTGTCTAAGTGGTTCCCAAGAAAGGGGGAATCATAGTAGTCAAGAATATTAATAACGAATTGGTGCCTACTAAAACTATTACAGGTTGGCGTGTCTGCATTGATTTTAGAAAGTTGAATGATGCCACTAGAAAAGACTACTTCCCCCTTCCCTTCATTGACCAAATGCTTGAACGCTTGGTGGGGCATGACTATTATTGCTTTTTTGATAGGTATTCTGGTTATATGCAAATACCTATTTCCCTTGAGGGCTAAGAGAAGAATACCTTCACTTTTCCTTATGACACCTTCGCATATAGATGGATGCCATTTGGTCTTTGTAATGCCCCAACCACATTTTAAAGGTGTATGATGGCTTTGTTTCATGATATGATTGAAAAATTTATGGAAATTTTTATGGATGATTTTTTGATCTTTAGGCTGTCATTTGATGCATGCTTAAATAATCTTGAGCTTGTTCTTAAGTGTTTTGAGGATACAAATTTGGTTCTAAATTGGGAAAAATGTCATTTGATGGTCCGGGAAGGAATAGTTTTAGGGCAGAAGATTTCATGCAAAGGGATAGATGTAGACAAAGCCAAAATTGAAGTCATTGAGAAATTGCCACCCCTATATGTGTTAAAGATATATGTAGTTTCCTTGGCCATGCAGGTTTCTATAGATGTTTCATTAAATATTTTTCAAAAATTTCAAAACCTCCTTGTGATCTGTTGGCTAAAGATGTGCCCTTTCACTTTTCTAATGCGTGTCTGGTTGCCTTTAACACTTTAAAGGCAAAACTTATGGATGCTCTGATTATTGTTACTCCTAACTAGAATTTACCTTTTGAGATTATGTGTGATGTCAGTGATGTTGCTATAGGAGCAGTCTTGGGGCAGCGTAAGGACAAACTTTTTCATACTATCTACTATGCTAGCAAGACTTCGAATTCAGCACAAATGAATTATGCAACAATTGAAATAGAGTTACTAGCTGTGGTTTTCTCCTTTGACAAGTTTCGTCCTTATCTATTGCTTAACAAGGTCATTATCTATACTGACCAAGCTGCCTTGAAGTATCTTTTTGTTAAGCAAGATGCAAAGCCCTGAATCATTCGGTGGATTTTATTGTTGCAAGAGTTCAACTTGGAAATCAGGGATGGGAAGGGTAGCGAGAATCATGTAGTTGATCATCTTTCTCGTTTACCCTCTACCTACGAGGTCAATCAGGAACCTACACCTATTCGAGACGCATTTTTCGATGAGACACTCTACGCGATTAGAAATCATCCTTGGTATGCTGATATTGTGAACTATCTTATAAGTGGAATCTTACCCAATGATTTTTCCTTTCATCAAAGGAAGAAGTTATTACATGATCTGAGGTATTACTTTTGGGATGATCCCTACCTCTATAGGATTTGTGCTGATCATGTCATTAGAAGATGCATCCCTGAGCATGAACTGCATTCTATACTATCTCATTATCATAGTAAAGAGTGTGGTGGCCATTTTGGCCCCATCAAAATGGCTGTAAAAGTCTTGAAATGTAGATTCTATTAGCCTACCTTATTTCATGATGCATGTTCCTTTGCTAAGACTTGTGATAGGTGTCAAAGAATGAGAAATATTTTTAGAAAACAAGAGATGCCCCTCATAAACATTCTTGTAGTGGAGTTATTTGATGTTTGGGGAATCAATTTTATGGGGCCGTATCTTAAGTCTATGCTTAATGAATATATTCTTATGGTAGTTGATTATGTATATAAGTGGGTAGAGGCTATAACCACTCCCACAAACGATGCAAAAGTCGTCACCAAATTTTTGAAAAAGAATATCTTTTCAAGGTTTGCGATACCTAAGAATATCATTAGTGATGGGGGTTCTCATTTTTGCAATAAAGCATTTAATGCTCTTTTGAGTAAGTATGGAGTTCACCATAAGGTTTCTACCCCTTATCATCCTCAAACTAGCGGTCAAGTGGAGGTGTCAAACCGTGAGCTTAAGAGAATTCTTGAGAAAATGGTTAACTCCTCTAGAAAGGATTGGTCCTTGAAACTTAAGGATGCTCTATGGGCTTACTGAACCACTTTTAAAATCCCCATTGGAATGTCCCCTTATAATCTTGTTTTCAGAAAATCATGTTACCTCCTTGTAGAACTTGAGCATAAATCATTTTAGGCTACTCATTTCCTTAACTTTGATATGTAAGCTGTAGGTGAGAAGAGGCTCTTTCAATTGAATGAACTCGATGAATTCCGGCTTAAGGCATATGAGAGTGCGAGGCTATACAAGGAGCGCATAAAAAGGATTCATGATCATTGCATCACCAAACGAGAATTTGAAGTGGGGAAAAAAGTGCTTCTATTTAATTCTCTTTTGCGATTGTTCCCTGAAAAGCTTAGATCCCTATGGTCAAGACCATTCACAATCACGCAAGTTTTTCCATCTGGAGTAGTCAAAATCTATAGCCTTGATAAAGAACCATTCAAAGTGAATGGACAAAGTTTGAAGGTGTATGAAGGTGGTGAGGTTGCAACCCTTAAAACCACCATTCGTCTAGATGATCCCAAGTGAAGTGAGAAAGTCAAACTAATGACTATAAACAAGCGCTTCTTGGGAGGCAACCCAAGTTTTTTATTTTTATTTTATTTATTTTTCTTATTTTTTTTCACTTGGTTTGTTTGCTCTTTGTTTCCTTATGGCTTTTGTTTGATGGATTTGTAGGTGGTGACGTGGAAATTCTAATTCGAATGGTGACCATGGTCAAATTATTTAAGTGTGAAGGTGTGAAATTAACCAAGCAAATTTTTTACATCTCCACTAAATTCTCCACCGCCACAATTGCATAACGCTGTTGCCATCCCGCTACCACCACAACCATTATCCCATCATATACTAACCTCTGCCACCTCCTCCATTAGATTGATCCATGGATTTTCCCCTCTTTTCTTTTGTGCTTCTTGTTTCACATTGAGGACAATGTGATACATAAGCATGGGGGAGAAGATGGCCTATCATTATCATTTGGGTAGTATTATGTTCTTCCCTATTTTATTTTGATGAGTGTTATTGTCTTTTTCCTTGGTTATTTCTTTTGGATATTTAGCTATAAAAAAAGCAAAATGAACAAAGAAAAGAAAAGGAAATGACCCTTCATTGATGATATTAAAGCATATGTTTTGTCTTGCAATGGCATGAGTGTTTAGTTTGGCATCTTAAGACCCTTTGAATCATCTTTTGAAAATGGATTTCTGTGTGCTTGAATATCTTAGTTGCATTGTTATGAGAAAAGTGTAATTGTGTTTGAGAACTTTAGGGTTACACATGCCTTAACATTCTTGTGGTATTGTAGTTTGACTTATGCTAATTTACTCTTTGCCAAAGGGGTTAGAATTAGAGATTTTTGGACCCAGTGAGACTTTGAGCCTTTAGACTGATGCATCACTACAATCTCTTATTTTTCTTTTGTGTGTGTCTCCCACCATGACTTGGGAAACTAGAGCTTGCGATGGTTTTCTTCAAAACCACAGATGACTTAGACGCGCATTAAACTGATAGAGGCACTTGTTTTTTTTCGTTGTCATAACCTACATTAGCCAAATAGCCTGACCTTCATATTTTATCCTTTGCTAACCCTGTTGTGCTTATGACCATTTTTCTTGATCTAACCACACATGTAACCCACTTTCCTTTATCCCCCCTAAGTCTAGAATCAATGGTTGTTGTGCAATTTGAAAAAAGTAGTTCGAAGTGTGATGTAAGCTTAGCATGGGGGAGGTGTGAAAGAGTGAATGGTTGTTTATGATGAAAAGCAAATCGATATATCTCTTATTTAAAAAAAGAAGAAGAAGAATCAATAAGAAGTTTGTGGTGATTGTATTTCATGATGAAAAGTTGGGATGGTAAAATATATGTTATTAAAAAAAATTCCATATCTCATTGATACTAGAATTTTAAATCCAATTTCCAAAAAAAAAAATTCCATCATAACCTTTTAACCCATGGCCCCATTACAAACACAATAAGACCTCTTGATTTTTGTGTGTTCTAAGTCTTTCTAGTGGTGGAGAATCGAAAAGCATTCCAAGTATATGGATGATCTTGATCATGAGTTAGAGGACTAGAGAGGAACCTTTAAATAGAATAAAATACATGAGAGGTGTGTCCACAAGACCTAAAGTGAGAATTCTAATTCAAAACTTTGAGGAATGAGTGAGTTGGTATATGGTTGCCTGCTATCCACTGTTGGATATCCTTTGTTCCATGGCAGGTCCCTAGAGCTTGATAGTACAGTTACATTTCTCACATAAGGGGGCAACCTAAATATCTTTCAAAAAAGGAGCTTTTAATTGTTATATTTTTGGGTCTTATTGCTTCTTACTTGACTATTGTGCTATTAAAGGGCTAAATACTATTTTTTGAGAAAGGGATCCTAATTCTTTTCTTTTTCCCCATGGTGGGTTTCTTGTATTACTTTTCTTGGGAACAAGTAAATGTTTAAACATGGGGGAGTTGATAAGTGTAAATTTTGCATCTTATTCATAAGGTTTATAAGAGTTTTTACCTCTAATTTCAGTCTGAATTCTCCCTTTTTGTTCTTTTTACTACCTTTGTGTTGTGAAATTGTACAGGGTATCAAGCAACAAAATATTCATGAATGATGGAAAAAAGAATAATCTTAAAGGGATAAGAAAGGAGAAAAAAGGACCAAAGAGGAGCAAAATTTAAAGCGGAAAGAGATTTAGAGCTAAAATATAACTTTTGGAACAAAATGAAAGTAAGAATGCATATTCAAAGTATATGGGCCTGAAAGAAGTGGAATTTAGACAAGGAAAAATTATGAATTTGGAGAATATTTAAACATTAAAGTTGTAGATGGTTTTAATATCTTTCTAACTCATCAAAAATAAGCTTAATCGAAGTTATGATGAAAAAGTTATGGTCAAAATATGCATAATTGTCAAAGCTGATACGGGAAGCCCATCTTTATCAATACCCTAGGGATCTATGAGGCGGTAATATAAAAACTCTCATTCTAATTTATCGAAGCAGCCTCCACTCCCTCTCTATTCTCTCTTCTCTATCCTCTTCCCCAATTCATCAAGATCTCTCTTGTAAATTAGAGACCGAGATGCAAGAAGTTTAATTTTTCCAAAAATTTGTGAACATCAAGGGTATTATCTAATGATCCTTTTTCTATCTATCGAATCTCTTATTGTTTTTAATATTCTTGCTATGAATTTGATAGGCTATATCTTATGCTTAGGTTAAGGGGAATTTCCCCTGATTCGAATGTTTTGAATTATTGCATCCTTTTATATTCAATTCATGATCTATGTGTTGTGTTATTGATTGATTGACAGATTGATGAACCACAGTCGGGTTCCGATTTTTGGTGTAGGAAATACTGGTGATATTGAGAGATAATCCAGTATTAGACCCAATAGCATAACAGGATATTAAATTGTAGGTTGACAGACGATTAATTTGACCTAATAAAGGAGGAAACTTTATGGACTTTAATGCATTACATTCTATTAGACTCTAAGCTAGAGATAGTTAGGGCCATAGATATGTAATAGGGTGGTTGTGGCTTGAGAAAGCATAACAATTTCTATACTTGTTGGCATGGTTGATTATGATTGTTGAATTATTTTGTGATGTGATATTCAATTGCATGTGTGGATCAAGGGCAGTGAACTGGAACCTTAGCTCTTCTATTTATTTGAGTCACTTGAGTGCTATTTTCCTTTCCTTTTAACTTAGATAGTTATGTTAGTTATTTTAGCTTAAAATTTATTATTTCATATCATCTCGTAGTCTAGACATAGCTAAGTTATATCATTGTCCTAGTGGTCATTCACCAATCCCTGTAGGATCGACCTTGACTATTACTCTGACCTTGTGCACTTGCGGTAGGAATGTGTCAAGTTTTTTCATACGATGTTATCCCTTTATCACTCTTACTTACCATCCCCTTTTCCACATGACACATATACAACATAAACTAAGACCTTGAGACTTCCTTCCCATCTTTTTCCACTCACCATGAGAACCTAAAACTCTTCTGCACATAGTTCAAGGCATCACTCCCTATAACTTAGTTTTGACTCCTCTTTGATCTCTGGGGTTTTCCTCTAAAACCTAAATATGACCTATGTGGCCTCACTTCCCTTCATCTTACATAAACCGTACACATTCTTGTTAACAAAACTATCACATCCCTCGAACTACACCCAACATCGCAACCTTAATATCCAACTCCCACACGTGACCACAAAAACCCTAGTTCGCTCCCCGAAACCCTAATACTTCTCCTTTTCTTTTATGTTACCCCCTCAAGCCCGAACGTCTTTTCTCACTTGGCTCACCTTTCCTCTATGTGATACCCCTGTCATTCTTTATTCTCCATTCTAACCATTTCCGTTAGTTTTCCCCTCCTTGCACACTTCTCTCAGTTAGGGTTTTCTCCCAAAACCCTAGTCAAGTCTCCCATGCATCCTTACACTAATCATGTACTATTTTTCGTATATGAACTCTAATTACCCTAATAATTCTTCCCTTACCTTACTTAATCCTCAAGTAAACTTTTTCTACGTAAAAGTTACCCCCATGCAAAGGCTAACCATCCCATGCAAACCCTAGACTCCCCATGCATGTTTTGGTCCATTCCCTTAATTTATTCCCATTATTCCTCCTTTTGTCCACCCATAGGTCATGAGATATTTAGGTCATCCTTACCATCCTCTAGTAAACTCATTTTCCTCACTCTTTTTCATTTATCTCACAACCATATCACATTATTTAGGGCTTCCTATCATGGATGTCATGAGGGGTAATATCACATAAGCACATCTAAGTACAAGTAATAATACCACATTACACATGTCATAGAACACATGTAACATACCTGAGCTCCATGCTTAGCAAGCTACACTACAAGAGAAAATCCATAATATATAAGGCACACATGTCAAATCAACACACATAGCACATTTTTCGCACACATTAGGCCTTAACTGTGTTCTTACCTAAAACGACACCGGGTTTGGAGCACACACCTACACCTCCAAAGGGTTTTGAATTGATTCACCTATTAGAGGGAAAGACTAGGGTTAACTTCCCTATTACCAAAATTATCATTATTTCCTACTTTACCTTTATAATAACCTAGTATTAGGGTTGTTAACAATAATAGTGGCTTTATTAGTAAAAATAAGGGTGTTATTCTTAAAGCAGCTAATTATGCTACTTCCAGTCAAAATAGGTCTTGGTAGTTATATTGGTCTATGTTAAGGTATTATTAGCAATATTAAAAATAATAAAGATGATAACTTTAATAATGATGATGATGATGATGATGATGATGATGATGATGATGATCATAATAATAATAATAATAATAATAATAATAAGAATTTGAATAATCATAATAATAATAATATTAGTAATAATAGTGCCAAAAGTAGTAGTAGTAGTAGTAGTAGTAATGATGACGATGATGACGATGATGACGATGACGATGATGACGATGATGATGATGATGATGATGATGATGATAACACTAATAAAATAAAATAATAATTACATTAATTATATTTAAAGGTTAGGGTGGTTAGGGCACAACCTAAGGTGGTGGTAGTTAGGTGACTGTGGTGGTGGAGGAAGTGGGGGTTGAAGAGGTGGCTTTTTAGGTTAGAAGAGAGAGAGTGAGATGGTGGTTGTGGTGATGGTGGATTATCTGGGTTGAGAGGGTTGGAATGGTGGTAGTGGTACAACAAAGGTGGCAGCGTAGGTGGTGGTTGTTTTGGTGGTCGAAGGTGGTGGAGAAGGAGGAAGGGTGAAGAAAAGGGAGGTAAGGAGAAAGGAAGGTAGGTGGAGGTAGGGGAGAATCTGCTGAGTGGTTTGGGTGGTAGGAGAGGTGGTGGTTGCGGCAGAGATGGTGGCGTATGGGAGCGAGAGGGGCGGCGATGGGTGCAAAGTGGCTGATTGAGCAGCCAGCTTTGCACGGTTGAGGCGACTTGTGTAGGGGGGATTAGGGGTGGTGAGTAGTATGGTTTGGTGTAGGGTAATGTAAGGAAGCTTTTGGGTAGTGTTTCGGGTGGCAGCATTGGGTAGCGGTAGCAGGGAAGGTGTTTAAATTGGTAGTGGCATAAGGAGGGGTGATTTTCTAGGCAGGGAAAAAGGGGCCAAATGGGATCGGTTGAGAGGTATTTATAGACTATTGGAGGGAGGATAAGATAAAGGGGGAAGGAATGGCAGAGCTCACCGCCAGGTGGTGGAAGCCTAGTACGAGCCTATGATTCTATAGGGTTGGTTGGATCAGGGAGGAGAAAAAGGAAAGGAATGGGGCACGTGTGGGAGGAGGAATAAGGGTGGTTAGGGTTGAAAAAGGAAAGGAAAAGGACTGGGAAAGAAAGGAGAGGGTCAAGCCGACATTACGGTGGCTAAGCATGCGGCGATAGGGTTACAGGTTTTGACTTGCATCATGTGGAAGGGAGAAGGGAGGAAGAAGGAGAGGTGGGTCAATTGGCCGGTTTAGTGGAAAATAAAAGAAGAAAAAGAAGGGGAGACTGGGTGGGTGAGGTGGAGGAAAAGAAAGGTTGGCATATTGGGCTACGTGGGGAAGAAGAGGGGAGAGGAGTTGGGCCGCGAATGGAGCACTGACCTAATTCAAGGGAATAAGGGGGAAAAAGAAAAATGGAGAAAGGAGAAAAAGAGGAAAGAAAAAGGAAAATAAAAAAGGAGAAAGGAAAAATAGGTTTGTTGGAGGGTATTGAGAATATTTTGGTATTTTTAAATATTTCAAAATAACAAAAATTAGTAAAATAATAATTAAATTTCCTTTTAATATTAATTTATGATATTTTGGGTAATTTTTCCTAAATTTTATTTTAATTAGCAAAACACCCTAATTTTTTATAATTAAATTATTTATTATTTTCCTCTTAATTTTGCCTTAAATATCCCCCTTATTTTAATAAAATAATTTATTTAATTAATTTTCCTAATAAATTCCTATTTTAACATAATTTTCTAAATTAGGATTTTGGGGTATTTCAATGTCATTAGGGAATCTCATAGCCCATGCATTGTACCATCCCTCTTAGTGCCAATGAAAAATGGGAAAATGCAAATGTGTGTTGATATTAAAGCTATCAAGAACATTACCATCAAGTATATGTATCCAATACCTAGGCTTGATGACTTGTTGTATTGTTTGCATGGGGAAAATATGTTTTCCAAAACTGATTTGAGAAGTGGGTACTTTCAAATTAGGATGAAGGAGGGAGATGAGTGAAAGACCAACTTCATGACCAAAGGGGGAATTATATGAGTGGTTGGTTATGCCTTTTGGACTATCCAATACACCATGCACCTTCATGAGGCTTATGGATGAAGTTCTTTGACTCTTTATCGCTAAATTTATAGTTGCATATTTTGATGATATTCTTGTGTACTCTTCTAGCCGTGATGATCATGTAAGGTACTTGATAATTGTATTTCTAGCTCAAAGTGACAACAATGTATGGTAAACTAGAGAATTGCTAATTCTTTGTGCCAAAAGTCATATTTATAAGGTTTGTTGTATCTGAAAATAGAATCTCCATGAATTAGTCAAAGGTAAAGGCAATAAGAATGTGGCATACACCCAAATCCATTACCAACATTATATCCTTTCATGAGCTTGCCTCTTTTTATAGGAGTTTCATAAAAGGATTTAGCGCACTTCTAGCACCCATCATAGAATGCCTCAAAAAAGGGGAATTCCAATGGACTAAGTCCGCACAAGAACCTTTAAGCTAATCAAGAGCAAGTTGAGTGAGGCCCCAATATTACATTTACCCAAATTTGATAATGTGTTTGAGATCAAGTGTGATGCAAGTGGAGTAGGCATCGTTGCCATTTTTCTACAAGAAGGATAACCGGTATCCTTTTTTTAGTGAGAAACTCAATGGTTTAAGATCCACTTACAACACCTATGATAAAAAAAATTTATGATATTTTTAGGGCTTTAGATCACTGGTCGTACTATCTTCTATCATCAAAATTTGTACTACATACTGATCATGAGTCCCTAAAGTATATAAATGGGCAACATAAACTTAACCTTAGGCACGCTAGGTGGGTAGTGTTTTACAATCTTTCTTATTTGTAGCTAAGCATAAGAGTGGCAAGATCAATATTGTAGCGGATGCACTACCTAGGAGATATTTTATACTTTGATTGTTATAAGCAATGGTCGTAGGATTTGGGTGTTTGAAGAAACTAAAAAATATGGATGAAGACTTTTCAAGCTACATGGACGATCAAGACAAGTGTAATACCCCATCCTAAAATCCTTCAAATTATAATTAGATTTATGTTGATGTAAAACAAATGAGTTTTGGTTTTGAAATGAGATTTAAATTCTAATAAAATTGTTTATTTTAGGTGTACAAGTCAACTGTTTTACATGATCGATCTATTAGTGCATTAAGGAACTTTATGTTCTTGTTCTCGACAAATCAGTCAGTTGGTTTGCCCAAACTGATTGACCAATTTTCCTGCTATTTTAGATATGTTTCTGATTTTTATTCAAATTTCTCTCCAATGATTATGAAAACTTCTGATTTGAATTCAATTATGCTAATAAGAATATTTTTGTGTTATGGTATTATTTTCATATTAATTTTACCATTTCATGATTTTAATTAGGAAATTTTTTCCAAAAAGCCACTTTCAGAGGTAAGACTCCCTTCTCCTTTTCCATCACATCTCCTTTTCTCTTTTGGTAGCTAGGGCAGCAAATTTTGACTTTACGTGCTCTCCCCTGACTTGCCAACCTAATTTTATTCCCTTCTCTATTTGCATTGAACCCCTCACCACCTCATCAAGTTATCCTTCACTCCTTATCTTGTCCACACTCAACCTCACATGTCACATCCCTCTTTTCCTTGAGGATGTCAACCAGCCTACTCCTATACCTCTCATTTTGTGATATGTTATCACTCCTCACTTGTGTTCTTTCTCTCTTCTCCCTTTGTCTCATAGAAATCTCACTAAGTGTTAAATACCTTTCCATTATCCCCTCTTCTTTCTTCTGTTGTCAAAAAGAGATCCTCTATGAATTTATCCTTTGATTATGCAAGCATTGTGTTCATTTCTCTTCTTTTAATCTTGGTTTTAGTTCTCTCTTGCTTTGCCTAAGCAAGTAAGAATTAAGGTTGTGAAAAGTTGAAAATTTTATATTCTTTTTAACACTCTATGTTCAGTCAAAAGGTGGTGTTTTGTGTTTCTCATGATCTTTGATTTTCTTAGTTATTAATGAAGTTTTGGAATAGGATTTTTAATGGTTTTGATTTTATTCAATTAGGAGTCAAAGTTCTACTAGTTAGGCCATCCGGTATGAGTTTTGTGCTAGAATAATTTCTTCAAGGTAAGACACTCTTATCTTTAACATAATTAGGTTTATGTGGTATATTAGGATTCCATGTGTTAGTATTTATATGAGTAAAAATCTAATGGTCCTCCATAATATGAGATTGTGGTATAATTCATTCCAATTAAGTGTTACTAAGATTCCTGGTTTTAAGCATAAAATTGATTGTTGAGCATGATTTGGTCAAGTGTGTACATCACCATATGTCCATGTGATTCTATATGTGAAGCATGTATCTTTATGTGTGTTTGGCATAGAAGCATACTAGGATTAATATGGTAAAGTATGGTAAACTTTAGCATGTGTTTTGCAAGTCTATGTTATGTTTTACCTAGACCAGTTGATTGATTTCTCAAACCAGTTGACTGGTTTTGTGTAACACTCCCAAATTTACTACTGAAAAATTTCGTTTAAATCAAAAGGTTTAGCGGAAGCGGAAGATAAAACCATAAACTCGGGGGCGTTACCGCCACACTTAGTACTAGACCGATACACTTCTACCGCTCCAGTACTAAGTGCTAAGGCTAAAACCAAACAACATCAAGTGCGAAATATTAAAACATGAGTCGAAATTTGACATAAATCATTAACGAAACACAAGTCAATTAGTATTTAGAATACGGTTTAGGAGTACAACTTAAGAGTACGATTTCAAGACATGAAGCGTAGTACAAAATACCGCTAAATAAAACAAGTCCCGAAGGATCAATATCCGGATTGCCTACTCACTCAAGTCAAGCCTTCCACCCCAAAATAGTACCCGATCATAAACCTGCACAGGAGGTCTGCTCCCCACCATTGGTGGATGATCATAGGACCCATTCAATCAAGGTAGTATCAGTACGGGTCCAATACTGAGTAAGGGCGCTGGTGCGCTAAGGCCAAGCATACGATCATACAACATAACACACATAGCACAATCACATAGACAACGTGTGATAACACACAAGATAAGGCCTGAATACTTTCCCGGTGACATTATTCTTTATTCTCATTAATAATATATTCATTCCACACATATTCTTCAATAGTCCATGTGAGTGCGGGAACCCCACTATTATAGCCGGTGGACCGGAAGTAAACACATAGGGCAGAACGCCTCTGACCACTATTCTGACCAGTGGACCAGACTGGCCCCGACTCACATGGTGTTTCACTGTAAGTATTTAGTATTTTTCCCATGGATTAACTTATTTACTTGGGTCTGTCGAGCCGAAAACCCCCACTATTATAGCCGGTGGACCGGAAGTAAGCACACAGGGCAGAACGCCTCTGACCACTATTCTTACCGGTGGACCGGACTGGGTTCGGCTCAACAGTCTTTCGCTTTACATGATTAATGTCTTATCCGTGTCTTATTGAATCACATTCCACGCTTAACATGCATGCCAACAACATTCTACTGCTTTCCGTTCAAGCGGGCCCGTCCCATATGTTGAGACTCTTGCCCCCCTTTATCACACCCCGACATTCTTTCCCCTATGCTCACACCTAATGAAAGGCCAACTCCTGAGAGTATAAGTCAAGCCCAGCACCCTATGACATTGACCTCGCCTATTCTCAACCTCTAGGGTTTTCCCCTTGGAAACCCTAGTTGGACCTATGTGGCCCAACTTCTTCTCACTTACCTTATCATTACTTGTTCTTCACCCCACACCTCACCCTTATTAGGTCAAACCCCAAGGCATATCACTTTACTCCTCGATCTCGCATGTGATCGGCAAAACCCTAGTTGGCCTCATCAAACCCTAGCACCTTACTTCTTCCACAAGTAACCTCTCTCTTTTCATCCCCAAGTCTCTTCTTCCATATGGAAACCCATACCCATCTTTTATATAGTGAATTCACACTCTTAACCCATACTCCACCCCTCCTTAATCATCCGCACTTTCATACTCCCCAAGTATTCACTTTCTTACCAAAACCCTAGTTAGGCCCCTTATGCACCCTCGTACCAACCTACGTACTATTTTCACCCCAAGTCTCCTATCACTCCACAACTCTCCCATTCTCTTATTTACACCCAATTTTAACTTTTCTCACGTAAGACACACCCCCATGCAAGAGTTAGTCACCTCATGCAAACGCCCCAAGTCACCATGCAGATTTTAAGGCCTCTATGTATGGTTCCCAACTTTCATTTACTTTGGACATTCTTCTCACTTAAAAATTCTCTCATGGATTATGAGGCACTTTGGTCAACCCCATATCCCCCTTAATGGTCTCACTTCCCATTCCCCATCTTATTATTCTTTTAGTCCCATTTCATAGTACCGAAACCCTAGCATGCATGTTCTAGAGGGCCGTATCAACACATCATAAACATCACACATAAAACATGCCATGCTCATGTCATAGAAAGTACACACGACGTACTTCAAATTCCAAGCTGCGCTACACATGAGACAAGTTATCCATAAATCATATAATACACGTCATAGCATGGCATACACAACATTCAACACACCCAAATCACACATAGCATAAGGCCATAGCTTTGTCCTTACCTAAAGCGGCGCCGGGCTTGGAGCACGCTCCTCTAACTCCTTAGGGCTTTGGTTAGGATTACCTATAAAAGGGGAAAAATACTAAGTATTAGTTTCCCTTGAAAGTGCCATCAACCCTTATTCTAGTTTAGGATTAAGGTTCTTATCCCTAGAGGGGGTATTATACAAAAGCTAGGGTTTTTATCTTAAATTTAGTATATTAAACCTTACTAGTCAAAATGTATTTATTTTTGATACTTATTATTATCCTTATTTTATTAGACTCGTTAGTTCTAATCTTATAGTAATAGGGTTCATGCTAACTATAGGAAAATAGTGATAGTATTAATAATAAACTAATAATAGTGACACTAATGTTTAGTGATAGAAACCCTAGTGTTTTAAGGCCAAGTCTATTAATGGTGTTAGGGTTGAAATAATAATATTACAAAGTCACAATACTACAAGTAAACTATTCCTAAGGGTGATAATGATAATAGTTGTATATTCTTGAATAATATAAGGGTTCAAATGCTTTTGGTTACAATAATAAAGTAGTGATAGTAGTAATGATAGTAATAGCTAATAATAGTACCATAGTAATGAGGTTAGGGTTAAAAGCATTAGGGGTAATGTTAAGTGGTATGGTAATAAGGTTCAAGTACTCTTCTTAGTTAACAACCCCATGATATTCACTAGCTTGAGTTAAGTAACATGGATAAGAACAAAAGTAGTATTATTATTAGCAAAATGATAAGGGTGTTAAGTATAATAATAATAATAATAATAATAATAATAATAATAATAATAATAATCATAGTAGTAATAATAATAACAATAATAACAACCAAGTAAGGTTAAGCAACAATAATAATAACCATAGTAAGGATAATAGAAATAATAATAATAATAATAATAATAATAATAATAATAATAATAATAATAATACTAATATAAAATAAAACTAAAGTTAAGTATAATAGAAGTTAGGGTTCAAAGGGATGCGAGTATTGGTAAAAATGATAACTTTAATACAGAGATAATAATATTAGTAATAATAATAATAATAATAAAAGTAATACTAATAATAATAGAAGGAATAATAATAATGATAATAATAAGTATAATAACATTAATACTAGTTAGATTTAATAGCAGCTATATAAAAAGGAATGTTAAGGTTTGGATGAGTGGAAAAACCACCTAGGGTCGGTGGTGGTCCGGCGGCGGCGAGTGGCGGCGATGGCGGTGGTGGAGGAGGAGAAGAGAGGGAAAAGTTAAGGTGGAGGTTAGATGGGAGGAGAAAAGAAGAAGTTTGAGGTGGGGGAAGAAACAGCAGGTGAAGGGGAGTGGAATGAGGGTGGTGGCGTGGCAAGAGGTGGCGGTGCGCTGTGGTTGGCGCAGCGGCCGAGGGTGGTGGAGAGTGGTGGAAAATGGGGGAGGTAGAAGGAGAGGGAGGCAGGGGGAGATGAAGTTGTGGGAAGGTAGGGGATGGTCTACTGAACTTTTTGGAGGGTGGTGGAGGTGTTGGCAGAGGCGGAATTGGCGGCGGAAGGCGGCGCAAGGGGCGGCGAGGGGCTTCTCGGGGTGGCTATTTCGCACGGCCAGGGCGGCACATGCAGGGCGAGGTAGGGGCCGATGGTGGTTCTGTTTCGTAGAGGGAGGTGCGGGGAAGGTTTTTGTGCACAGAGTTTGTGGCGGAGGTGGCCGACGGTGGCGAGATAGGTGTCTGTTTGGGCGGCGGCGAAAAAACGGGGTTATGGGATGCGGGAAAAAGGAGCTTGAACCAAGCTGGTAATGGGGGGTATTTATAGGGTAATTGAGGAGGAAAAAGACAAGGGAAGAAGAAGGCGTGCGGGGCAGGTGTGGCAGGACCACCGGCCGGCGGTGGCAGGCGGTGTAGTCCTGCCATGGCAGGTTAGGTCGAGGAGGGGGAGAGAAAAAGGGAAAGAGATGAGCACGCGGGGAGGTGAGAGATGGGATTGGTCGGGGTCGAAAAGAGGATAGAAAATGATAGGGAGAGGGGCAGGTGAGGACGGCCGGTCGTTGGCTGGTGGCTGCCAGCGGAATCAGGGCTGCAGGTCGAATTGTAGGTCGGGATGCAGGTCGGGGAAGAAGAGGACTAGACCAGTCGGTCCAGGGGAGAAAAGAAGAAAAAGAAAAGGATTGGCCAGCCTGGGCAAAGGAGTGGGTTGACACACGAGACGGGCCAAGGAGGAAAGGAGATCTGGGCCGACGGGCTGGCCCAAACCATGGGGGGAGATGGAAGAAATGTAAAGGAGGAAGAAAGAAAAAGGAAAAGAAAGGAGAAAAGGAAAAATGGAAAATGGAAAAATGATAAAATGGTTGGGTTGGGGGTATTTGGGTCTTTATTTGTTTATATATTTAATTTAGATATTTAAATTTAATCATAATTATTTTAAGTATAATAATAAAATTCATTTTTAAATTAGTTAGGCTATTTGGATAAATTGTCCTTAACTTCCATTTTAATTAGTAAAATGTCCAAACTTTTCTACATAACTTATTTATTATTTTCTCCTTATTTTCCTCAATTAATTCCCTCTTTATTTATTAAAATAATTTATTTTCTTAATTTTCCCTAAGAAATCATTGTTTTGCCATAATTCCTAAATTAGGATCTTTGGGGTATTTCATTTTGTGAGCAGTTAAATGGTTTGGAGTTTTGGATTAGTTGGTCTCGAGATTAGTCGATTGGTTTGGTAAACCCACTGATTGGTGTTGATGAATAGTCGATTGGTTGGTCAAACCCATCGACAGGTATCCCTGTAAACCATCGGGGTTTGGTCTCTACTCGGACCCATTGATCGGTTGGATCAAACCAATCGACTGGTTATGATGGACCAACCAATCGACAGGTGTCCCTGTAAACCATCGGGGTTTGGTCTCTACTCAGAACCATTGATCGGTTGGATCAAACCAATCGACTGGTTATTATGACTAGTTAATTAGTCGGTCAAACCCATCAAACATTTTTTCTTCAGGTTAAAATGGTTTGGTGTAATACTCCAAAAATTTCTTTAGCCTAATCCCATGTTATTAGTACCCTAATTTGATTCTAATATTGAAAAATCTTGTTTTAGCCTTAACCTAATTTCTTAAATCCCAACACTTTAACCAAAACTGAATCCTTAACTTGGATAAATTGTAATTTGTAAACTAAAATCAAAACCCACTAACATTTCTACTAATCCTAACTATTTTGACTAATCTAAAACCACCTAAACTAACCCCAAAATCTTTTTTCTATTTTTCGTTTTCTTTCTCCCTTTCTTTTCTTTCTTCTCCTTCTCCTGTTAACCTTAATTGTAAAGTTTGAGTTTTCTACAATTAGCATTTCTCCTCAGTAGCTGCACCATATCCCATCATCCCTCATCCATCATCCATCAACCTTTAATCTTTTCTTCTTCTCCTTACACATTGCATACACATAACCATCATCATCACCCTGCCACTCTTATCCCTGCCGACCTGCACACACACACACCCTATTCCCTGCCACTCTTCTTTTCTTCTTCCTCTTATCCTTACACATTGTGCACACATAACCATCATCACCACCTACCATTTTCCCCAACACTCAACCATCATTTTCCTACACCACCCTGCATTACTGATTGCATGTCTCCTCTCTTCTACTTTTCCTCTTCCCCGATTCACTCCACACACGCACACATGTACACATATATATACACAATCTACTATCTCCCTTTTTGTTTTATCTTCAAAACCACACAAGCTTCTCTTTCCTCTCTTCCCTTCTTATTTTCTTCTTCTCGTATGGTTGTTCCCTTTTTTGCAAGACCAAGCCACCCTTTCCACCACCATCATCATCGTGAGGCACTCAGCACCTCCCAATGCTAGTGGGCCGACCACCTAAGGCCACCCCAACCTTTCCCTACACTGTCGTCGACCATTACTGCTAACCACTTCCTCTTTTTCCTTCTTCTTTTTCTCGCCTATCGCATTTTTAAGAAACACACGACATGTGAACAAACCTCAAGCATGACCTTGTAACACTAAAATTTCCTATCGCATGCACGTGTGATCCTGCACAGCCTACCCGTGCACCCTTGCATGCCAGTGCATGGTCAAAACGTAAGCCTGTGCGCATCAATTCAACTTGTGACCTGCTTACCTAGTGATCAAGCATGGTTGTGCCACTTCACACCACTTATCCATGTGGGATTCTTCCTCCTAGACTGATGTGTACTACTTGCAGCATAGACATGTAGCCCCCATTTTTCACTTGGACAACCCTATTTTCACTCTCAAACTTTAACCAAACACCACCAAATTTTTACCATAGCTTCACCACACATTCCTCTACACATCTACACAACTCAAGCTACCATTTGACTACGATTCTTTACATTTTACCCACTCTACCTTAATTTCTCCTTCGATTAAACTCTTCGAGCCTAACCATGGTTTTTATTATTTTTTGTAGGTGGCATTCCTGTAGCTTCAGAAGAGTAAGTATAGAATTTGCATGTTTTGAGCTCGGTGTCCTAGTTGGTAAGAATATTGTTCCATGTTTGGGATTTTTGTGTTATTGCTTGTATGGTTTAGTGTGTTTCATGATATTGTTGATACATGCTTTAATATATGTTTGCTATGATATTCTATGATGATATTATAATAGTATGGATATTATGTTATTGAAATAAAGTAAGAATGGGTAAGGGGTACCATTATGATTTTGTTGTGATAATGTCATAATTGTGGAAATATATCTTATAACATGAAATATGGCCTAAATTAGATTTGACAAGTGGACATAAGTTTTTTAAGATTTATACTAATAATTGGTGGATTTGGAAAAAAATTGTGTGGAAGGTACAATATTTTATAAAATAAAGGTTATTGTTTGTGCATAAAGGTAATTTGGTCATTATAGGGTAATAAGGTAATTTTGGTATTTTATGTGTTAGGTGGATTAAAATATGATAGTAAAATCATGAAGAATTCTTGGAAGTATTATTATTTTTTTAGAGGTATTAAAAGAAATAATGGTTAATTTGGGCATGATAACCTTATAGTGATAATATCATTATTCTATGTGTAAAAACTATAGGTAATTCAGATTTTGAATACGTTTTTAATGTTTAACCTTATGAGGTTGTCTATAAGAATTGGTAATCATGTAAATTTCATGGGAGATGTTATGACAAATTTGTGGAATTAGGGTTTTGGAAATTTCTATGAGTAATACATTAGGATAAGATTATTAATGTATGTGTATGGGAACTAGACCGTGCATTATAGGTATGATACTAATGATGAGATTCGAGAGTGACATATTGTAAAATATGGATGAATAATCAATATAGGAGAATGATTTCTAAAAGGAGTGTAATTAGGGTTAGAGAAGAGCTTAAGGACCTGGACCTGTGCTATATGTATATCTATTTGAATGTGTTCATTAACTGAGAATTAACCTTGAATAAGGCATTAATTACTTAAAGTGAAAGAGCACGTGAGTAGGGCCAAGGTGATATATATATGCATGTATGTATGTATGCATATATGTATATGTATTCCTGTTCCACTGGGGAGAATAGTGGCTTGGGAGTATTTTGCCTTGAGAAGGTAATGTTTTTAATCAACATTCCACTAGAAAGAATAGTGGCTTAGGAGCATTTTCCCCTAAGAAGGTGTTTCAGTCCATTCTACTAAATTAAGAATAGTGGGGCCCCTACTCATCATAAAATAAAAATGTAACAAAATAACCTATGGAAAAGATATTGATGATTTAAAGTGGAACAGTATATGAGTCTAGACTAAGGTGTTGTTTATATATATATATATATATATATATATTCATTGTACCGGATGATATTAGTGGCTCAGGTGTACTATCTTATAGAAGACACTTTAGACCATTCCATTAGTTTAAGAATAGTGAGATTATTGCACTCAACATATATAAAAGAATGAAAATGGATTACACTTAATAGAGAGATATGGATCATTTTCTGTCTTATGGGATGCTTCATTTATTTATTTATACACTTTTATCTGATGTGAAAGCATGTGTTAATTGTGTCCTTATTTTGGTAGTACCATTCTCTTGCTTAGTACGTAACATATTAACCACCTGTTTTATGGGTGTTTCTCATTCCCACAAGTTGGAGACCCTAATTCTTATGTGTAGGCCTTAGAAGATCCGCTAGATGATTATGCTTCCTATGATGTCTTATGTGGGGGATGAGTGACTTCACCTATATTAGGGGTTGGGTGAAGAGTAATTGTTATTTGGTAGATTTATTTAACCATATACCTTTTTAGACTCTTGATTCCTGGTATCCCTTCTCTTATAATTTGTATTATAACTTGGAGTTAAAATCTAAACTTGTGATACCCCAAATTGAGTGGAGTGCTATAAGGATTGATATCAACATGGTATACCATCATTTTGGTGATTCCATCCTAAGAACTCCATAGTTAAGCATGCTGGCTGTGGAGCAATTTTAGGATGGGTGACCCTCCTGAGAAGTTTTGGAAAATTTCTAAAAATTTCTCAGGAAGTGCATGAGTGAGGACAAAGTATGCTGAAAGGAATCGTGTTGATCTGTGTGGCTAGTCGATCAATCTAAAAGCGCTCCAAGGTAGCCCCTGTGTGGTCATATCGACTTGGGGTGTTACAAATGGTATCAGAGTGAAACCACGACCGTGAGTTGAACTTGGATGAGGTAGTCAGCCACCTAACGGGATGATTCTCGGAATGAACTGTATTGAGATAGTCATTGGTTGAGGCGCAATGAGGACGTTGCATTCTTTGAGTGGGGGTGAATGTAATACCTTAAATTGAGTGGAGTGCTATAAGGATTGATTTGACTACTTATATCAACATGGTATATCATCATTTTGGTGATTCCATCCTAAGAACTCCACAATTAATCATGTTGGCCATGGAGAAATTTTAGGATGGGTGACCCTCGTGGGAAGTTTTAGAAATTTTATGAAAATTTCTCGAGAAGTGCGTGAGTGAGGAAAAATCGTGCTAAAAGGACTCGTGTTGATCTGTGGTAGCCGATCAATCCAAAAGCGCTCCAAGGTAGCCCCCGCGTGGTCATATCGACTTGGGGTGTTACAAAACTCATTATTATATTATAAATGTTTTTTTCTTTTCTAATTTTCTTTTGTTACTATAAATATTTAAGCCTTATGATTGATGTAAAGATGTTTGAATGAACCAGACTTATGTTAATTATGGCGATAACCCTTACTATTTTTCTTGTTTACTTTTGTTGTGAAATGAAATTTTCTAGTAGTAAAAATCAAGGTGTTACAGGTTATTATCAAAGCTTTTGGTTTTGATTACTATGTTTTAGTTTTTAAATTTCATATGATTTTTAATGGTTTATTTCACATTTCAAAAAATCCATTTTATTTTTGAAAACCCAGATCAGCTTATGAGAAATAGAGGATGGGTAGCCTAAGTAGCTTTGAAATGTGAATTATATGCCTTATGTGTTAGTAAGCTAGGAAGGCTTTGCCATAATACATTTTTGTCTTGCAACTAGTTAGTTGTCATGGAACTCAATGGCCGTGTTGGTCATTTGGAAGAGAAATTCAAGGCATTTATTGAGTTCGTCCGATGTTCGCCTCAGCCATCACCATTACCTTTGCATCACCCATAAGAGGGTATCAGAGAAGACTGGCTTCGGAGGGGTACAAGACATCACTCACTAATTTATGGTGGAGATGAGAACCCGATCATCCTAGAGGGATGGATTTGGGACTTAGATAGGACATTCGGGGTAGTTTGTTTCCCTTCTGCTTCGAAGGCGGTATTACAGCCTTTTTCTTACCTGGAGTTACCGACGCCTGGTGGGTAGGTCGTCATGCATAGGATAGGCTCAAATGTCTTGGAAGGACTTCAAGGAAACAATTTGTGCATATTTTACCCTAAGAGTCTTAAGAGGGATAAGTTGAAGGAGTTCATGCAGCTGACTTAGGGAGCATGACAGTAAGGCAGTTCCATGCCCGGCTTATAGAGTTGCTGATGTTAGCACTGGGGATTGCAGCTATTGAGTTGACTATAGCCAACCAATTTGAGTAGGGACTCCACTTTAGCATTTAGAGGATGATGGTTGCTATGGATTTTTAAGACTTATTCACGTTGTATGAGAGGGCATGTATCGTCGCTACGTTGGTTCAGGAGTAGTCTTCCATTTTGGGTAAGAGTAAGTCAAAGTTGTAGGGTTTCGGAGGTAAGATCAAGTACCAGGGAGGAGAACCTATAGGATTTCATTTGAGAGGTCAAAATTAGCCTTAGAGAGGTTAGTATTGGCACTAGGGTTAGTTAAAAGGTCAAAGTAGATCCTGGGGATAATTGAGGTACTTCACGTGTAGTTTCTGTGCTTAGGATCATCAAAGGAAGAGTTGCCTGAATGCTCCGATTCATTGCAGGATGTGTGGTTAGCTGGGCCACCGGTCTTTTGAGTGTCAACATCTATAGGGTCAGTATTAGAATTAGGCACTACTAATTCCACATCAATAGGCTTTTTAGCAGTGAACCTACCAGCAGCCTCAGTAGAGAGCACTTACTGCACCTAGTGGACAGCCTAGAGAGAGTTAAGGGAGACCATAGGGGCATTTCCATTTTCCTTAGAAGGGAGGACTTCGGTCTAAGATTTCCGGAAGTTATCGTGGAGGACTAGGGAGGACAGTCAACTACACATCTGAATTTCATTAGGTAGGCCGGTGCTGACAAATAGTAAGATGTGGTTACTACTACATTCTCAGTTCTATTGTTACTAGTTTATTTATTGTTTGATTCGGGAACATCTATGTCATTTGTGTCTTCCTAATTTGTTGATAAATTTGTGTTGACTTCATCTTCTTCTATATCTATGTCATTGCCTTCTTGGGATAGAATGGATTGTACTAGGCTCTACTCGAATGTGACCTTAGAGATAGGCGGGGTAGACTTCCTAGTAGATCTAGTTGAGATTGACCTTTAGGATTTTGATATTATCCTTGGGATGCATATGTTAGGATAGTATAAGGCAATGATAGATTGTGTGTAGGAGCGAGTCATGTTGTGGGGAACTCAGGGTGCTAGGATATCTTATCAGAGATGCAAGCCTAAGCCTACGATGAAGGTCGTGTTTGTCCATATATTTTATTCCTTGGTGTAGAGGGGTTACCCTTTGTTTTTATGTGGATTTAAGGAGTTGAACAAGGACATGTCAGCGTTGGAAGGCATTACGGTTGTTTAGGAGTTTCCATACGTGTTTCCTAAGGATATTCCATGTATTCCACTTTTGTAGGAGATAAATTTCACCATTGAGTTGGTAACGGGTGTTGAACCTATTTCCAAGGCACCCAATCGGATGGCACCACTGGAGTGGAGGAAGTTCAAGACTCAGTGGGAGGATTTGTTGGCTCACGGGTATATCCAGCTGAGTGTGTCTTGATGGGAAGCACCAGTGTTATTTGTGAAGAAAAAGGACGGAAGGCTTCTCCTATGTATAGATTACCAAGGATTGAATCAATTAACAATGAAGAAATGATATCCACTTTCGAGGATCAACAACTTGTTTGATTAGCTTCGGGGTGTTTCAACCTTCTCACAGGTTGAATTGAGGTTGGGTTATCATCAATTGCGCATCGCCGAGGAAGACATCATGAAGATGACATTTAGGATATTATTGCCATTAGCATTACTTTATATTTTCAAAAAAAATAGGGCTTTGATTTATGTGTTTCTATTTTCAAAAAAAAAAAATCTTTGGAATTTTTAAAGGATCGCCATTTCCAAAGCATTGATATCCATTTCTATTTCTTCTTCTACTTACTTGTTTTTATACCATTCCATTTTCTTCATTCTTGGTTTTCTTCTAAGTTTTCATTTGGGATCTTTCATATAGCAATAAAATTGTAATCTTCCATAGGTTCTATTATTTCTTTTAAATTTAGGGCTTGACATTGTTTCTTTGTTCATGAAGTTAGTTGTATTTAAACTATTTTATTGATTAACTTTTTTTACTCATGAGTAGATATATATGAAAAGAGATTTTAATTTTAACTTTGAATGCTTGGCTAGAGATGATGATTGTAATGACAATGATGGTATAGGTTATAACTTTGATTTTGGAAATGATTCTAATGATAATATTATATTTGATTTGGATGACCAAGAAAGAAATTCTTATTTTGGAGTTGACTTTATTAGGGATGTGGGTGATGAGTCCAACAATGATTGTGAACTAGATGATACAGAGTAAATTGTATGTCTGTATGTTGGGATGATATAAGGATCGGTTGATGAAGTTATTTGTCATTGTCATGAATATGGAAAGGCCAATAGATTTCAAATAAAAATAAGAAGTTCTGAAAGAATAAAAAATATTGAAAGCAGGGCCACTAAAAATGTTGATGATTTTAAAGGCTAAAGTTAGTTTGCTCCAAACGGAGAAAGTTTTGTCAATGTCGAATAATCTGGAAAGGATAGTTAATACTTATGTTATAGGATGTCCATTTAAACTTTATGCATTGTTGTGCGCCGATATCTTATGGAAGATAACTAAAGTTGTTCTTGAGCATAATCATCCTTGTGAACCAGAAAACTCTAGATTCTTTCTAAGGTATAGGTATATTAGCCTAGAAAATGAGAAGAGGATTCTAAACAATGATATGGCTAGTCTACCTATTGCCAAGAGCTACAACTCATTTGTTTTATAATATGGTGGTCATGATAAAATGTCTTTTGATGAGAGAGAATGTCGTAACTTAGTCAGCAAGGCTAGAAGACTAAGTTTGAAAGATGGTAACTTTGTTGATATGAGGAAGTATTTTGATTATATGTGCTCTACCAATTTTTCACATGTACGATACGAATGAAAATGGCACATTGAGCAATGTTTTTTGGGCTGATAGAAGAAGTAGAGCTACATATAAAGATTTTAGAGATATTATGTCTTTTGACCCGACTTATGTATCTAATAGATATAGGATGCCATTTGCTCCTTTAATTGGAGTGAATAAACATGGTTGGTCCATCCTATTTGGTTGCACATTGTTGGCTAGAGAAGAAATTGAAAAATTCATGTGGTTGTTCAAAGCATGGTTGACATGGATGTTTGAAAAGGTCCTAAAAGGAGTTTTAACTGATTAGTGTGTCTCTATAGGTGTGTAAACTTACCTTTTCATTACTTGGTATGTCTATTAGTCTTGTAGTGCTCATTATATGAATTGGATATATATATAAATAGGGTATATTTCAAATTATAGTACCAATAAGCTATTTTTCTCTTCTTTTTTGTATGTTGTTATTCTTGTATTTTATTTTATTTTTTACATTATTTACATACGAAACTTATTTGATTATTGATAGGTAATGTTCTAGCATAGGTATTTCCAGAAACTCGATATAGATGATGGATATGTCATATAATGAGAAATGCAAAGAAGCATCTATGAAAGAATCCACAATGAATGTTACTCTATTTTTTATATTAAAATACAAAAAATAGGGTTTATTGGATGTTACTCTATTTTTTTATAGATTTTTTAAGCTGATGTTTCAACTCCATCTTGTATTATTAAAATGAAAATTAAACATTTAGCTTATCTTATACAACAATACAAGTTCCCTTCCTTTCTTTCTCCTTATTTTGTTTGTCTTGTTTTAATATTCTTATTAACATGAGAGTGGGTAATCTTGCTCAAAATGGAGCATCAAGCAAAAACTATTAATTACATATCAAGCATCAACACTCCATTTACTCAAACCAACATCAAAATCATGGAAGGAACCTTTCAACCTTATTCTACCAATTTTCATTTTGTGAAAGGACCCTATTTTGCTCTTAACCAATTAGGTCAAGGATTTCCAATTTTAAACAAAAGCAAATAGAGGTGTTTCAGAGGGCATCTATGAAGGAAGACGTGAAAGGAAAAATAAGGAACCTATTAACAAATTATTGGCTCACTAAAAGGATGTCAACCTAGAAGCTTCAAGTCTATTAACACTTTGAATCTAAAGTTTTGGGTCACTGAAAATAGCTATATTAGCAGCCACTCCAAATATTTCTGTTGTCATGCTCAACCAGATCCTATGATGTGTGTGGAAAAATGTAATTCTCAAATTTGTGTGAAAATGGTTCTATTATATTAATCTTGAGTAGAAGATGATTCAATGATGATGTATTTGGTTTTAAAATGCTCGAATGGGATGGAAACTTAATAGTAATGATTCAAATAAGAAAGGTAGGATTCGTTGATGATGGTTCAAATGGAATGTACTAATTAGCATATGCATTCGATGATGGAATGATGATGATGTTTGGTTTTGAAAATTAGGATTTGGATGATTGTTAGAGTCGTGATTTAGGGTTAGGGTTAGGGTTTGGTTCGAAAAGAATAAATAAGGTTGTGTTTGAATGGTATGGAAGATTAAGGTTTCGAATGCAAGGTTTAGGGCTTCGGTTGTGTTTGCCGAATTAGGGCTTTGATTAACCAAAAATTAGAGTAGGATTTTGATGGTAATTATAGCAAGAAAATATGGATTAAGAATAGAAGAAAAGATATGGATTAATCTCTAATTTATATAGATGAAGAGATTAAAACTTTCAAGCTAAACCGTTTACACATATTCGATTTGCTTGAGTTTGAACTCACATGGAATTCACATGTTTTCAACTTCAATGTTGATCTTCAACTTCAATTCAATTATTCATATCCTCATGTTTGACATTCATGTAGATTATTGTAACACCCCAAAATTCTCTAAATTTTTATACAAGCGGAAGTAATCAAATTTGAAATTAAAACCTGTGAATTCTGGAGATGTTACCGCCACACTTAGTACAAAAATGATTCTCACCGACCGTTTCGGTACCACATGCTAAGGCTAAAGAAAATATTGACATTAAATTCAAACCAAGAGTTCATAAAAGAACTAGAAAGAATCATACATCAAAATCAGAGTACGTGTAAAGAATTATAATTCATATCCAAAAGAAAATAAGCTTATAACTGACAAAATGTTCAATTAAAATACCCAATACTGTTAATGAATCAGAAAGGGTTTGATACATAATAAATAATCGAAGTAGATAAAATAAGAAGAAGAGAGAATACATCCACGACACTTTCGAACGTGGAGCCAAAACATGCTCAACACTCAGCCTTGACTGATGTCTCGCCCACCTGCACAAAGTCAGAAGGGCATACTACTTGTGGGAATGAGCAGCATCCATGAAAAAGGTGATCAGTATGCTGCGTACTGAGTAAGGTAACAGATGCACTAAGGACAAAACATAAGCACATAAATTCATATAAATCAAGCAGAAGAAATAAAAGAGCATAATTGTAACACCCCGAGTCGACACGACCACGCGGGGGCTACCTTGGAGCGCTTTCGGATTGATTGGCTGGCCCCACAAATCAACACGAGTCCTTTCAGTGTGCTTTGTCCTCACTCACGCACTTCCCGAGAAATTTTCAGAAAATTTCCGAAACTTCCCAGGAGGTCACCCATCCTAAAATTACTCCACGACCAGCACGCTTAACTGTGGAGTTCTTAGGACAGAATCACCAAAAAGATGGTATACCATGTTGATATAAGTAGCCAAATCAATCCTTATAACACTCCGCTCAAATTTGGGGTATTACAATAATCCATCGTGATAATAGAATATCATACAATCATTCGGGTAGATACACAAAGGCCCATTTATTCCAGATTAATTATTTAATAACTCTTTTATCGGAAATCGATTTATGCCATCTTCTTTATCAAGTCCACACGAGTACGGGAACCCCACTATTTTAGCCGGTTGATCAGTCGTGAGGGTAACATACCCTGCCACTATTCTATGCCGGTGGATCAGTTGCGAGGGTAACATACTCTGCCATTATTCCATACCGATGGATCGGTCTAGCCCCTTCTCGTATAGTGTTCCATTGTATGTAATAGTGTCTTTTACGTCTTAGCATTTGTAGGGTTTGGTTTGTTGAGGTCGGGATCCCCCACTATTATAGCCGGTGGAGTGGTCATGAGGGTAACATATCCTGCCACTATTTTATAACGGTGGATCAGTCGCGAGGGTAACATATCCTACCACTATTATCCCAGTGGTATAGGCTCCGAATCAACATCTTCCACTTTACGTAATTAATGTTTTAAGTATCTTATTCAGAAACCCATACCAAGACATGCAAGTCTGCCTCCTACCATGCTTACTTTTCAACTCGGTTAATCACTCCAACCCTAGTTAACCACCCCCACCATAGTTAATCCTGACATACCCTAACACCCATGCAAACCCTAGCTCCACAAAAACCCTACTCCCATGCAAACCCTAACTCCCATGTAAAATCCTAGCTCTACCATACAACCATTAATACCACCATGCAAACCCTAATACCACCATGCAATCATTATTACCACAATGCAACCCTAATACCACCATGCAATCAGTATTACCACCATGAAAACCCTAATACCACAGTGCAACTATTAATACCACCATGTAAACCCTAATACCACCATGAAAACCCTACTACCACAATGCAACCCTAGATTCTTCCATATAATTAAAACCCTAGATTCCTCCATATAAAACCTTATATTCAATCCATATACAACCAAAGATTCATCCTTACCAAATCCTAAATTCAAACCATATAAAACCAAAGATTCATCCATACCAAATCCTAAATTCAAACCATATACAATCAAAGATTCATTCTTAACAAGCCCTACATTCAAACCATATAAAACTAAAGATTCATCCATATAATACAATTGATTAGATTCTCCCATTCATAACCACGAATTAGATTCTCCCATACAATACCATAAGTTAGATTCTTCCACATAAAACCATAAATTAGAATCTCCCATACAAAACTATAAATTAGAATCTCCCATACAAAACCATAAATTAGATTCTCCCACATAATACCATAGATTAGATTCTCCCATATAATACAATTGATTTGATTCTCCCATACATAACCACAAATTAGATTCTCCCATACGACATCATAAATTAGATTCTCCCATACAATACCATAAATTAGATACTCTTATATAAGATCATAAATTAACTTCTTTCACACAAAACCATGCAAAATAAAAAATTAGATTCTCCCACATAAAATCATAAATTAGATTCTCCCACACGAGACCCTAAATGCCCCATTTTATTCTTCCACTCATGGATCATCAAAATACTTAGGTCAACTCACATCCCTTGGTCAACTTATTTTCCCATTCTCCTTTTTCATCCTTTCTCCCACACAAACCACATTAACATCCTCACATGCATGTCTAAAGGGTCACAAACCATTCACCACATATACATAATACACATGTCATGCATATACATGAAAACATACTTCAATTTCACATCATGCCACATACGATATAATTAATAATGATAAACATAGGATACATAGCATGCGAAGCACATAATACATATAAACACACAAAAAGCCTTAGTAACACCCTTACCTAAAACGGCACCGGTTTTGGAGCACGCTTCTACGCCTCCTTAGGACTTTGACAAAATAATAACATATTAATAAAAATAACATTAACAAATTTCTAACATTACTAAAGATATAAGAAATAATAGTAATATTATAAACATTGATAATATAAGGTTGAAAACTTTACCCTAATAATAATAATAATGATACTAAAATAATAATAGTAAAGATACTAAAGATAATATCAATGATAATATAAATAAGAATAATGATAGTAGTAGTAAAAATAATAATAAAAAGGCCATTACTCAAAAACAAAGTGAAATAAGGGCTTTGGCCCCTTTACCAAAATAATACTAATAATAATATTAGTAAAATAAATAACCAAATTTATTAATAATAATAATGATGAAATAGTAATAATAATAATAATAATGATAAAAACCATAATAATATTACAAAAATAATAAAAACCATAATGGTAATAATAGTAAGGATAATATTTGAAGATAAAATGGAGTAGGGTTTCTACCCTACATTGAAAAATAATAAACTTATTAAATAATAATAATAATAATAATAATAATAATAATAATAATAATAATAATAATAATAATAAAAGATAATGATAAAAATAATGATAATATTAATAATAATAAGACTTGATATTTATAATACCACTACTACAATATAAAAGACACAGTAGGGTTTCAGCCCTATATAAAATAATAATACTAACACTTGAAAATAATAATAATAATAATAATAATAATAATAATACATATTAACAATATACATAATAATAACAATAATAGTATTTATATTAAATAAATGAAATAAAATAAATTAAAGCTTGTAAAAATATGGAAAAGGGTTAAGAGGGTCTAGGGTTCAACCTTAGGCTAGTGGTGACAAGCGGCACTGGAGATGGTGCACGGCGGCGGCGACGGTGGCTGAAAAAAGGGAGGAAAAGAGGAAAAGTTGAAGGTTGGGAACAAGGTAAGATGAAGGAGGGTGGAAGAAAGGGCGATTATGGCTTCCCAAAAGGAGAGGAACAAAATGAGGGTGGTGGTGCAGCCAAAGGTGGCGGCGCACGACGGTGGCGGCGACTACGGCGGCTGAATGGGGAATAAGGAGAGAAAGAGAGGAGGAGAGGGAGGGAGAGGAAAAGAAAGATAGGGGAAGGTGTAGGGTGGTCTGCAGAATAGACTAGAAGGTGAAAGAAGTGGTGGTAGCGGCGGAAGAGGTGGCTAAGGGCCGCACAAAGGGTGGCGGAGACAGAACATAGGTTGGTCGAGGGGGCTACTTTGTGCAGCCAGGGTGGCTTATGTAGGAAGAATCAAAGGATATGGGAGGTGTAGTTAGTTAGAGGGCGGCGCAAGGATAAATTGGGTAGGCAGAGGTGGCGATGAACTTGGCCGGAGGTGGCGGAAACAACGTCCAAAAGGGCAGCAGTGATAAGGGGAGTTTTCTGGGTTGGGGATTAAGAGCTCGATACTAAGCTCGTTATGGGTAATTTTATAGAGAAAAGAAGAGAAGGTAGGGTTTTGTGGGTCGGCTAGGGGGTAAGCAAGTAGGGTTAGGGTTCGCCGGCGGCGACAAAATCAGCGAAAATAAAATTCAGGGCAAGGGGTTTGCATAGGAAAAGGAGAGGGAATCGCACGAGAAGGGGAGATTTGGTTGGGTTGATGAGGCTGCTGAATTGGTGAGGGAGAGAGAAGAAAGATTGGCTGGTCAATAGGGCAAGATCGACATCGATATTTTCGGACTGGCGGTAGAGTTACAGGTTAGCGTCAACGACAAGTGCAAAGGAAGAAGAAGAAGAAAGGTGGGGGGAAACCAGGCGGTTCAGGGAAGAAAGAAAGAACAGAAAAGAAGGGGAGTCAGCGGGGCGACGAGGAAATGCTTAAATGAAACGATGCGTTTTGAGGGAAAAAGAAGCGGGGCGCGGTGTAGAGATTTGGGCCATTGAAGGAAGAAGGTAAGGAAGGATTGGATCGTGGGAAGGCAGGGCCAATCGGGGAAGGTAAGGAAGAAAAAGAAAAGAAAAGAAAGAAAAAAGAATGAAAAAGAAAGGAAAAAGGAAGAAGAAAAGGAAAAAGGAAAAAGGAAAAAGGAAAAAGGAAAAATAATGGGTTGGGTTAATTAAATTAATTAGGATATTTGGGATATTTAAAAATAATAATATTTTAAAAAATAATATTTAATTCCCTTTTTAGGCTAAATTAAGATTTTTGAAAGATTTTTCATAAATTCCATTTTAATTTGCAAATTACTCTTATTTTTTTCAATTAAATTATTTATAAAATTAATATTAATTTGGAAATATTTTCTCCTCCTTATTTTAAATAAAATAATTTATTGAATTAATTTCCAGCATAAAATCCTTAATTAGCTAAAATACCCCAATTTCTCCTAATTAAAATACTTATAAATTTCTTCTTGATTTACCCTAATTAATTTTCTTTTATTTTAATAAAAATAACTTATTTAATTAATTTTCATAATAAAACCTCATTTAAATATAATTTATTTTAAATAAAATTTTTTTGAGCATTTAAATTATAACCTTTCTACCACTAGCTATAGCATAATTTAAAAGATTCCAAGCTAAAAAAAATATTATGTTACCTTTATGCTAACTTTATGTTACTTTAAGCTAACTTTATTATACACCTTTACTACTTAATTAATAAATTATCTAAATTACTAATAATGCTCAAAAATCCTACCAATAAACTCCCCATGCATGTGGCCACTCCCTTCTTGCATGACATGCATGCTGTGTATATGTATGTAGACACTTACTTGCTTGTTTGTTATGTTTCTAGCAACATAACCATCTGTTGGTCTTCAAATTTGTGGGATACACTTTCCAAATGAATAATAATTGGTTTCATAGTTATGAAAGCCAATTCTTAAGTGTTTGCTCTTGCATCATTCTCCCCTTTTGATTTGAATTTGCCCATAAATTTGCATTGTCATAATAAGGGCTAATATCTCCGGCATTGAATGTCCTTATACCCCACCATATGAATCTGGAAATTTGAGTTCATAAGCACTCTCTCCAAACTTTCTAAGTAATTTGAAAGGACCATCCACCCTTGGCGTAAGCTTGTGTTTCCTTAGATTAGGAAATCTCTCCTTCCTCAAGTGTTGCCATACTAAATCTCTCAATTGAAAAACATGTAGGCTCCTGTCTTGCACACTTCATTTGTCTTCTCATTATTGTGTTTGATTTTTTGATGAAGCTTTTGAAAGAAATCCACGCTTTCTTATGCATTATAACTCTTCACTTCACACTTCTTTAATGGTATAATATCAATCGGCATATACTGATTAATACCATTACTATCTCGAATGGACTAGAGCTTGTTGTAGTGGAAGGACTTCGATTGTAAGCGAACTCCGCATGTGCTAACTTAACATCCCAATCCTTAACACTCTTACTCACCAATCCCCTTAGCAAAGTACTCGAAGTTCTATTAGTAACTTTGGTTTGTCCATCCATTTGAGGATGATGTGACTTACTAAATAGAAGCTTTGTTCCTAACATGTACCATAATGTCTTCCAAAAATTTCTTAGGAACTTCACATCTCTATATGAAACAATACTTCTCAGAATTCCATGCAACCTCACGATCTCCTTGAAATATAAATCCGCAACTTGAGTAGTATCATCAGTCTTGTGACATGGAATAAAATGAACCATTTTAGAAAATCGATCTACTACAACCATAATAGAATCCTTACCTCATTGTGTCCTAGGCAATCCCAAAATAAAATCCATACTAACACCTTCCCATAATTTAGTAAGCATAGGTAAAGGTACATATAATACTTTGTAAAAGAAACTCTTACTCCTCTGACACGTAGAACACCTAGCAACCATAGCTTGTACTCCCTTTTGCATTCTCAGCTAATAGAAATGTTCTTACAATAGCTCCAAAGTCTTATGAACTCCAGAATATCTTGCAATTCCTCCTTCATGCACCTCTTTAATTAGTAAGTCTCAAACTGAGGTATTCGGTACACATAATTTGTTATGCTTGAATAAGAACCCATCTTGAAAAACATAAGCTCCAAAACTTCCTTATTTCTTGAAATCTTCAAGGATAATAGCAAAATCATCATCCATGGCTTATTGACTCTTCGACATCTCGACCCCCAAAAGCTTTGCATCCATCATGGTAAGTACCATGGTCCTCCTCGATAATGCATCTGCCATGACATTTTCTTTGCCATCTACATGTCTTTTAGAGAACATAATTGTCTACAAGAAGCTTATCCCCTTAGAATATCTTGGACTCGCCTTATTTTGACCATGCAAATACTTCAAACTCTTATAATCCAAATGAAGTACAAAAGGCTTGGAACTCATGTAATGACTCCACGTCTCCAAATAATGTACAACAACATATAACTCTTTATCGTGGGTTGAATAGTTGAGTCTTGTGCCATCTAACTTCTCAATAAAGAAAGAAATCGGTTTCCTTTCTTGTGAAAGCACACCCCCAATTCCTACACCACTCGCACCATATGTTACTTCAAAAATTTATCAAAACAAGGTAAATATACTACCGGTGCATTTGAGAGCTTTGTCTTTAAGTCTTCAAAAGCCCTTGTCACTTGATCATTCCAATGGAACTCTCCTTTCTTTATCAGTTATGTGATAAGTGCTGCAATGGTAGAGAAGTCTTTGATGAACCTCTTGTAGAATGTGGCCAACCCATGGAAACTTCTAACTTCGTGGACATTAGTAGGAATAAGCCATGATTGTATAGCTTCCACCTTTAACGGATTAACTCGAATACCATCCCCACTCATAATATAACCAAGAAAGATCACCCTCTATAGTATAAAATCATACTTCTCCATCTTACCATAAAGTTTTACCTCTCTAATCTTGTCAAATATCCTCTTCAAGTGTTGTATGTGCTCGAACTCACTCTTTCTATATACCAAGATATCATTGAGGCAAACAAAAATAAAGACCCTGAGAAATAGTCTAAGTACCTTCTTCATCAACCTCATGAAGGAACTTGGTGCATTAAATAACCCAAATGACATCACCAACCACTCATATAACCCATACTTAGTCTTGAAGGCTATCTTCCATATGCCCCCTTCTTGTATCCTCATTTGATGATAACATCTTCTAAGATCTATCTTCAAGAACACCTTTGCACCATGCAACTCATCTAACATGTCATCCAATCTCGGCATCAGAAATTTGTACTTAACTGTGATGTTTTTGATATCTCTCGAATCAATACACATCCTCCATATACCATCCTTCTTAGGTAATAAAAATGCTAGAACTCTGCATGGACTCATACTCTCCCAAATATAACCATGGTCTAACAACTCTTGCACTTATTTCTGTAGCTCCTTAGCCTCCTCTGAATTACATCTATAAGCTGGCTTGTTTGGTAATGGGGCTCCTAGCATGAGATCAATAGTTTGCTCAATACCTATCAAAGGAGTTAGCCCACCTGGCAACTCCTCCAGAAACACATTGGCATATTCTTTTAATATTTGTTGTAATTGTATGTCCATATTAGCATTCTCCCCTCATTGAACCTCTTTTACCATTAAGGTGTAGCATATATTCTCATCTTTGATGGCTTTGTTTATCTTACAACCTTTAAGGATTAACATCTCTATGCCAATCTTATCTTTCCCTTTCCTGTACTTGATGTCCTCCTTCTTCTTTTTCTTCCCGTTCATTCCTCAAAAACGGATCCTCCCCATCTAGATTAGGTTTGATCCTAAACTTCTTTAGACCCTTGCATACCACATGCTCATTAAAGCCTTTGTCATGCACAACCTTCCTATCAAATTGCCACAACCTCCCTACTAATATTTGAAAAGCATCCATAGGAAAAATATTGCATAAAACATCATCAAAATAATTTCCAATCTTAAAAGAAATATGAGTTTGTTTGGTTACCCTTACGCCTTTGTCTTTGTTCAGCCATTGTAGTGAATATGATATTAGATGACCCTTAGTCTCTAAACTAAGATTGTTCACCATCTTCTCTCTAGTAACATTATTGCATGAGCCACTATCAATGACGACTTCACACTCTTTATCACCAACTCGACTCTTGGCCTTGAAAATCTTCTTCTGTTGAGTACGTAAAGGTTGTTGTTGTACTTGAAGCACCCTTCGCAACACGTAGCATTCCACTTGGCCTTCTTCCAAAGCATCCTCCGAGATATCACTTTCTTCTTTGAAGTCTTCATCAAGGTCTTCATTCTCTTCACAAGCCTCCATATTTGATATCTCCTTCAAATTCAATGCCCTTTAGTTTGGATAATCTCGAGCAAAGTGGCCATAACCTCTATATTTGAAGCATTTCTTTTTCACCTTATCAATCACTTGATCTTTGCCTTTTTCTTCATGATTAAACTTCCTAGTATGGTCTTGGTTTGTAGCTTGGAAAATTGGGGGCTTTGACATACCCTTGAAAGTTGAACCATATGGAGCATTGGTTGACTTGCTTGGTGGCTTTGTCCTCTTCAACTATTTATTAAACTTGATGGCTAACTTGGCTAGGTCTTCAAACACTTCATATGGATACTCCTCTTCCTTCTCCCAAAGATTCATATTTAAACCCTTAATGAATCATGCACACCTTTTTTCTTCTCATTTTTGGACATCACATATAAGAGCTAGCCTTTCAAACTCCCGAATGTATTCTTCAACTCCAAGTAACCCTTACTTCAATGTAGTCATTTTTATAAAATTTTATTGCTCGTATTCCTGAGGCACAAACTTCTTCTTCAAATGTTTCTTTAATTTTTTCCATGACCTAATCTTCAATTTTCCTTCTCTCTCCCGTCTCCTTTTTAAATTATTGTACCACACTCTAACAAACTTTTAAACTTTAATATCACTATTCGGCACCATTTCTCATCATCAATTTCCTTATACTTAAAAATTGATTTAGCGATTTCAAGAAAAAAATTATGGGTCGAGATTAGCTTCAAAGTTAGGAAGATCAAAGTGGATTCTTTTTTCCATATCATCATAAGTTTTCCTCGAAGTGTCATGTAACCTTACATAGTCTCCCACGCTCTCTTCTTCTTCTTCCACTCAGTTTTGTACTCTTCTCATGTACCCTTCCTCTACTTGTTCCCTTTGGTTTTGTGGCCGCACATCAGACTCATGGTGTAATACCCCGTATTTTTAAAATCCAGATTTATTGAGTTTAATGATTTTATTAGCGTAATTTGATGTAAATAATTAATTATTCTAATTTCGTTTCGTTTTGCGGATTTATTGATGATTTCGAATTCATAATTGAATGTAATTAATTATTGTCGTTGCGAATCATTCTAGACAAATTCGTTCACGACAATGATTTTATTATATTCTTATGATTTCGATCTTCGATTAAAAATATATTTTCCCGTTCTTTCCCGTATTTTGGTTTTTAATATTTTTAATTCGTTTTCGATTATATCTTCGTCATGTGATTACCGCTTTGTTTTGAAGTTATATTTCGTTAACGAAATATATTATTTAAATTATAGAATTTCTATTTAAATAGTTAAATTTATTATAATGATTTTATCCGTAGAAAATATTTCCGACTTTAAATTATTCGTTTTCGGAAATCATTATGATTTCGGGAAGTTTTAAATTAAAAAGGTTTTCAGAACTTATTTATGAATTTATTTTCGAAATTGATTTTCCTCCATTTATCCTTTTGGATTTACGGAAAACTGATTTTAGAAATTATTAAAATTAGTCTCGGTTTATTAGAATCCGACTTAAATATTTTCTTATATGTTTTTAAATATTATTTTGAGGTCTTATAATGTATTTCCGTAAATAATATAAATTTTTACGTACGTTGGTAAGTTTTTCCGAAAATGTTTCCGAAATTCTTTATGTAGCTTTTATATCGATTTTAAGCCTTCGGAACCTTACGAAATAATTTTCATTTAATGAATTTTAGATAAAATTCCCCAATAATAGTTTTTAAATTTTTAGTAGTTTATTTTATGTGTATTTGTAAAAAAAAAAAAAAAAAAAACCCGTCGGTACCCGACCCCCCATCCCTTTCTTTTTCTTTCTCTCTTCTCTTTCCCTGCCTGTGCTCCCCGACCCCCTGCGCCTTGCGTTGTCCCGCAACCCTAGCCAGCCACCACCTTCCCTTCAACTCCTCCCCGCTCCGGCCAACCTCGCCAGCACCCGTCGACAACCGCCGCAGTAGCAGCGCGCAAGGGCAGCAGCCACCACCGCAGTGGGCGACAGCAGCAACAGCATCAAACGGCAGCAACGCGCAACCACGAGCCGCAGCGGCGAGCCACCGTCCGGCCATGGCGAGTTCGGGCGACGACCGGCGAGCAACCCCCGGGCCCCAACGAAGCTTCTCCGGCCTTCCCGTGCGCTGATTTGTTGAGTTTCGTTCGGTATAAATTTCCGAAAACCCTAACCCTTGTTTTGGTTAATTGGGTATGAATTAGCTTATAAAAAAAAGCTAAATTGGTTATTTGATTATGTATATATATGCTGTAAGAATGATTTGGACGAGTTAATTGAATGGTTATGTTGAGATTTTGGAAAAATTAGATTTTTAGCCGGGTTATGCCCAAATTTTTCGGAATTTGACTTCTAGGTCAAATTTTATTTTGGAACCGTCAATTTGAGAAATTTATGCACAATTTATCGGAATTTGACTTCTAGGTCAAATTTTGGGTGTAATGAAATTGGGTCGTATAATTGAGCCATTCCGCTCAATTGATTTTATAGTATCGTTTAAAATGTATTTAATTTTATATTAGAAGTGTCGAATTGGGAAAATTGTACGTATTTGACCGGAATTGGATTTCTAGGTCAAAACCCCCGCGGGTTTAAATTGAATTGTATAATCGGGTTATTTTATTCAATTAACTATATAAATTACATTATAATATGTTTAATTTCATTTTCAAACCGTCAATTGATATGTTTTGGCAAGAATTAATCGGATTTGCGTTCAGGGGTCAAAAACCCTAATTGTGCTAAATTGGGTATTTCCTTTATTGATTTTGATCAATTGATTATTTGATATGTTATAAAATGAGTTTAATTGTATTTCTAAACATTCAATTTGATTAAATTTATAGAATTTTACCGAATCATATTTTCGGGCCTAAAACCCTAGATTTTAAGTAAGATTACGAGATTGGTTATTTGTATAATTGTTTTTCTAAAGTTAGATTTATAGAAGTAGTTGAAATGATCCTAATTGCTTTCTAATACCTTTAATTGTAATTAATTGATTTGAATTACTTGGGTTGTGTCATGGGCTTTAAAACCTTAATTTTAAAAATGGATTGTTTGGAATTGGTTAATCGGAAGATTGTTTTGTTGAAATTGATTATCTGGATTTATCTAAAATTAGTTTAATTGTATTTTAAAACTATCAATTTGAGGTAATCAAAGTAATTTGGTCGATTCGTAGTTAGGCATTTAAAACCCTAATCTTCGGGGATGATTTTGTAGAATTAATTTTGCTATGTGTAGTTTATCTAATCGATTTCTATCTTTGGGTTTTACACCATTTAAATTATGTTTTAACCTAATCGGTTGGGATTTGATTCTATGTAAATTGGTTGGATTACTTATTTAGTTGTAAAACCTAATAAATAAGTTATTTTCGATAAATTAACCTATGATTGCTTATTCTTCTCGGGTTTCGAAACTAATTTGAAATGTCCTAAGTGTGTTTGTATTAATCTGTTTTGATTTATATTTAATCTTAAATCTTAATAGAGCTATGCTTTTAAGTCTTAAGTTTTGGACACATTTTCCAAGAAAAATAGTTTGTGTCTCTTTGTATCGATTAAATTATAATAATTGAAATTATTGATTGATAGGATAGTTTCTAATTTAGTTTTCGATTTCTATCGGGTCTAGGAAAGCTTTCTCGTGGACCCACGAACTAGGGATCTCTTTCCCTCTTTTAGGTGAACCGGGTCAAACCCCAGGAGGTGTAGGAGCGTGCTCCAAGCCCGGCGCCGATTTAGGTAAGGACGTAACTAAGGCCACTTGTGTGCTCTGCATGTGTTAAGTGCCTTATATGCTTTGTATGGTTGTATGCTATAACCTGTATTTTATGTGTTTATTTGTGAAGCGCAGCATGGATCCGAGGTACGTCCCCGTATCCTAGTCTTCGTGTACTAATATGCTGTGGTGCAAGTGTGATGTGTTGTGATGTGGTAAGGTGACGTGATTCTTATGACATGTAGGTTGGGTTATGAGAGGGAGTGTGGTGAAGTGGGAGACTTGAAAAAGAAAAATAAGAGGTTAGGATGACCAGAGGGGAGTATGCTGGCTAAGCCAGGTATGGACGACCTAAGGAATGGGAGTGTGGTGAAGTGGGGGACTTGAAAAAGAAGAATAAGAGGTTAGAATGACCAAAGGGGAGTATGTTGGCTAAACAAGGTAAGGACGACCTAAGGAATTCACCATTTGTGAGATAATGAGGAGAAGGTGGAATTAAGTAAACAAAAAGGTGGGTATAAATTAAGGTTGCATGGGAAGTCTGTTGCTTGGAGATATGATGGGTAGTATTGGAGTTTATATAGTGGTTTTAATGAGTATTTGGTGGTATTAATGACCTATGGTGGTATTAGGGTTTGTAAGGTGACATTAGGGTTTATATAGTTGTTTTAATAATTACTTGGTGGTATTAATGACTTATGGTGGTATTAGGGTTTGTAAGATGGTATTGTGGTTTATATAGTGGTTTTAATGATTTCTTGATGGTATTAATGACTTATTGTGGTATTAGGGTTTGCAAAATGGTATTGTGGTTTATATAGTGGTATTAATGAATACTTGGGTGGTGTAAATGGCTTATGGTGGTATTAGGGTTTTCGTGATGGTATTATGGTTGTTATAGACAAATGAGGTTAAGAAGGGTTAACCATGGCTCGGTGTGGACAATCATGGTCCGTATGGCTGTTTAGAGTTGTTTAGTGTTACTATGTGTACTATTGAGTAAAGTATAGTTATGAATGTGGAATTTTACCGTATGTGATGTGTAATGAATGTAGTGAATGACTTATGCATGTCAAGGACCTGATGTGATTCAATAAGATACGAATAAGACATTAACTACTTAAAGTGAAAGACTGATGAGCCCGACCCAGTCCGTTCCACCGGTTATTAATAGTGGTCAGAGGCGTTTTGCCCTGTGATTATATTTCCGGACCACCGGCTACAATAGTGGAGGGATTCGGGCTCGACAGACCCAAACGAATAAGTTAAACCACGGGAAAGATACTAATCACTTACAGTGGAATACCATGTAAGTGCGGGGCCCGTCCGTTCCACCGGTTATGAATAGTGGTCAGAGGCGTTCTGCCCTGTGTTTTATTTCCGGGCCACCGGCTATAATAGTGGTGGTCACCGTGCTTACAGGTTAAATAAAGAATGTGTGAAAAGAGATTATTATAACACCATGTAAGTGCGGGGCCCGTCCGTTCCACCGGTTATGAATAGTGGTCAGAGGCGTTCTGCCCTGTGTTTTATTTCCGGGCCACCGGCTATAATAGTGGTGGTCACCGTGCTTACAGGTTAAATGAAGATTGTTGGTAAAAGAGATTATCATCATAATAAGAAATAACGGACATTGTATGAGCATGTTTCAGCTTTCTGTTTACTCATCCTGATGTATGGCTGACGTATTGAGCATGTATCTTGTGTATTAATGCATGTTGCTTTTATGATTCTGTGTGGTTGTATGCTTGACCATTAGCGTCTACGCCTTACTCAGTACTGGACCCGTACTGATACTGCCTTGATTAACCGGGTCCTGTGATGATCCACCGATGGTGGGGAGCAGACCTTTGATGCAGGTCTTGATCAGTTACTAAGTTGGGGTGGAAGGCTGGATATGAGTGATTAAGTGGTCCGGACAATTACCTTCGAAAATCGTATGGTTTAATCATAATTGTCTTTAGAGGATACAAATGTCGTATTTAACTTTTTAAGGGTCTTATCGTATCTTGCGATTTCGTTATTTTAAGTATTCTGATATATGGATCTTTTAAATTGTATTTCGGAATGTAACTTCTTACCTTCGCACTCTGATTGTAGAATTCGTGTTTTATGAATGATTCGTTTCCCATTTTATTCTCTTTAGCCTTAGCACTTAGTATCGGGTCGGTAGTTATGGATCGATCTGGTACTAAGTGTGGCGGTAATGCCCCCGGATTTACGGTTTTAATTTTCCTGCTTCCGCTAAAACTTTGATTTAAACGAAATTTTTCAGTAGTAAATTTGGGGGTGTTACACATGGGATTAGGAAGCTTCTATTCTCCCCACTTGCAATTTTACATCCTTGATTTCGTCCGTTAAGGTCTTAAGAAAATCTCTTAAGTCTTCTCCTTGATTCTCCATCCTTCTCCTTATCAACCTAACACAACACTCCCCAAACACACGCTTAATCACACACCCTCTTATGGTTTCTTGATAAAATCTTGGAGATTCTTGAAGATGGGATACTTTCTTGATAAATCTTGAAGAATCTTGAAAGAAAGATTGAATCTTGGTTACAATTCCACCAACATATGGCTTTGATACCAAAATTGATGTGTGTGGGAGGGTGTAATTCTCAAATTGGTGTGAAAATGGTTCAATTATGTTAGTCTTGAGTATGAGATGATTTTATGCTGATGTATTAGGTTTTAAAATGCTCGAATGGGATGGAAACTTGATGGTGATTATTCGAATAAGAAAGGTAGGATTTGTTGATGATGGTTTAACAATGATGATGGTTCGAATGGAATGTACAAATTAGCATATGCATTCAATGATGGAATGATGATGATGTTAGGTTTTGAAAGTTAGGGTTTAGATGATGGTTAGAGTTGTGGTTTAGGTTTAGGGTTAGGGTTTGGTTCGAAAAGAATGAATAAGGTTGTGCTTGGTTGGTATGGAAGATTAGGGTTTGAATGGAAGGTTTAGGGCTTTGGTTGTGTATACTGAATTAGGGATTTAATTAACCACAAATTAGAGTAGGATTTTGATGGTAATTATAGCAGGAAAATATGTATTAAGAATAGTAGAAAAGATATGGATTAATCTTTAATTCACATGGACGAAGAGATACTTTCAAGCTAAACCATTCACACATATTCGATTTGCTTGAGTTTGGATTCACAAATAATTCACTTGTTTTCAACTTCAATGTTGATCTTCAACTTCAATTAACTTCTTTATATCCCCATGTTTGACATTCATGTAGATTACAACCTTTCTACCAGTAGTTAAAGTATGATTAAGAAGATTCCAAGCTAAAAGATATTATGCTACCTTTATGCTACTTTATGCTAATTTTATTATACAAATTTACTACTTAATTAATAAATTAGCTAAATTACTAATGATTCTAAAAAATCCTACCAATGAACTCCCCATGCATGTGGTCACTCCCTCCTTGCATGCCATGCATGCGATGCACATGGGCGTAGACACTTAGTTGCTTGTTTCTAGCAACGTAATTATCTGTTGGTCTTCAAATTTGAAGTGGAAACTTTTCAAATGAAGAATAATTGATTCCATAATTATGAAAGCCAATTCTTAAGTGTTTGCTCCTATATTATCCTAGCTAATCAGCTATATAAGACTAAACATATCATCTTATTTATTTATTTATTATTTTATTATTTTTGCACCGACAGCTCAGACCCAAAAAAAATAAAATTAAAAAAAATTGATGCTCTTTAAATATTCAGAATATACAGTAGCCTCCTTGCCCATTCCAGTCTCTTTTATGGCTATTCGGATGGAAACACCCTCATTTGACTCCACTGAAGGTTGTTTGGATGATTAGACACACTCACCATTTGTTTAATGCACATCATGGAACTAAACAATGCTTGCTTCTATAGACTTATTGAAATTTAAATTCTTACCAAGCTTCATCTTTAGCACTCTGAGAAGCTTTGCCTTTGAGTTTTTGGGTAAATGGAAAAGATAGGGATGGCAAAGATAAGAGAGATCAAATTGTATATTGCAAGCTTCTTTTCAGACTCTTTTATTGAAACTTGGGTAAGTAAACTTTTTATTACAACCGGGTGCAGTTTTTCCTTTTCTTTTTGTTTTGTTCTTTTTACCTTTGGTTTTTGGTGGGAAACTAATGGCCTAAGGACTAAGACTCCATTTTTATATATTAATAGATTTGTTTGTTTTATTTTCCGATTTGAATCGGTACTTGCACTATCTAGGTTGGGTTCTTTTGCCGCCATTGATTAAAATATCGAAGTAGAAGAAGAAATAGAAATAAATTTCAACGCTTTGCAAATGGTAGTCATTTAAAAATGGCAACAACTTTTAAAAAAAATAGAAACATATAAATTTAAGCTGTTGTTTCTTAAAAATAGAAATTAATGCTAATGACGTAAGGGAGACGAATAGTTTGATATAAAAGAGTCCAAAAATTTGCCAAACTTAAATTTAAGTTTAAATTATATTTAATATCTAATAAGTCAGCATTTTTAAAATAACCTTTTAGGTTAATTAAGGGCTCAAGTCTCCGAAGTAATATTGTACCAAAAAGACCTCAACATGGAACAACGCGCACTTCGGGCGCCGGCGCTCACTTCCTCCTACCATATACAAACCGTAGCCTCCCCGTCCGCCTAAGGCTTTATCTAGCGCCTCCCAGGGCGTCCAATCATCAATCCTTTCTTCACCTTTCAAATATTTCCGCTTTCAAGCTTCATTCCACTTGGAGGAGCACTTCAACTCATTCTGAATCTAGACTCTGATGTTAAATATTATGGATGTGCAGAATCCGAAATCAAAATTCCCAAAAATTAATCGCGAAAAGGATATTTGCTCACCTTGAATTTCTCTCCCTTATCTGAAGCTGGCAGCAAAATCAAAATCGTTTGATTCGATGAATGACAAGCTACCAGGCATCTTCAAACCAATGGGAAAGTTTGATCTGATAGATTTGGCCAGAGCGTTTTTTATTGCAAAATTTCGTGCAGGGAGGACCAAGAAAGGGTCCTGCCTGGCGGTCCACACTTCATCAACGGGAAATTCCCGTCTCTTAGACCCTCGGAGCCTAACTTCAACCTAGATGTTTCAATGGTTTGAGAAATAGCTCTCTAGGTAAGAATCAACAAATTACCAATTAAATACTATGATCATTCGACATTGGCAATTTGACTGGACGTGTTAAACATAGATCTGCACACTGCTAATGATGAGAGGGGAAAGTTTGCCCGTATCTGTGCTCAGAGCAAAATCAATTCCCCTCTATTTACAAAAATTAAGATTGGCATCTACAACTATGATGAAAATTTTGAAAATGTTCATAATTTATGCTTTGCTTGCGTCTACCTCGACCATGCAAAAGTTAACTGCCTGATTATAGCCAAGAAAGTGTTCCAGTCAACAAACAAAAATGGCCAACCAACAACCGGAATGTCAGTCAACGCCAGAGCCTAGCAATAAAATTCCACCATTTTAAGCTCTGTCTAAGGATATTTGTAATGCTGATCTCTCGGTGCACGAGGATTATTATGAAGCCAAGACTCAGTCGGCCCTTGGACTCTAATAAGATTCAAACTACATTCTTCTATATGGTAATAAGAGCTTGGTTCTGATCTATTATTATTTTTTTGGCACTTGCTATCTTCCTCTTCGGTCTAATGGCTACCAATCATACTATTCCTAATGATGCTGATCCTCAGTCACCCTTACTCATTGCTTCTCTTCCTAATATTGTAACACCCCAAAATTCACTAAATTTTTTTTTAAAGCGGAAGCAATTAAATTAGAAGCACTGGAAACCTGTGAATTCTGGAAGTGTTACCGCCACACTTAGTACCAGACCGGTTCTCTCCGACCGTTCTAGTACCAAGTGCTAAGGCTAAGAAAAGAAATAATCAATACAATTCAATTTCCAAATAAGCATTAAACGGTTGTAAAACAAAATCAGAGTACGCATCAAGAAATGTAATTCATTTCCAAAAGAGAATTAAACTTACAACCGATAAAAGATTAACAAAAAGAATTAGAGTCATATAAAGACTATAATATGGCCACAACTCTCTTGAATCTCGAGCCAAACATGCTCAACATTCAGCCCCAACTGATGTCTCGCCCACCTGCACAAATCAGAAGGGCATACTACTCGTGGGAATGAGCAGCACCCATAAAAAGGGTGATCAGTACGCTACGTACTGAGTAAGGTAACCGAGCACTAAGGCCAACACGTAAGCACATAATCCATGCAGAATAATAACAGGGCATAATCCAACATAACAACATAAAGGTATAAGAACAATTCAGGTAAAAGTACAAAGGCCCAATCATAGTCCAGATTAATTATTTAATTAATCTCTTATCGGAATTCGATACACATCATGTCTTTTAATCAGATCCATGCGAAAACGGAAACCCCACTATTATAGCCGATGGATCGGAGGCGCATAGGGTATCATACCCTAACCACTATTATAGCCGGTGGATCGGATACACATAGGACTACGCGTCCTAACCACTATTCCTAACCGGTGGATCGGTTGGCTCCGGCACGCATGGTGTTCAACTGTAAGTAATTAGTATCTTTTAGGCATTTTAGCAAAACTCTAGTTTGCGGTTGTTGAGCTCGGGAACCCCCACTATTATAACCGGTGGATCGGTTACGCATAGGACATCATGTCCTAACCACTATTATAGCCGGTGGATCGGTCACACATAGGGTAAACACCCTAACCACTATTCCGAACCGGTGGATCGGTTGGTCCCGTCTCAACGATCTTCCACTTTAAGTAATTAGTGTCTTAAGTATTTTATTCCAAGCTTTCACCATAGACATGCACGAATCATTCCCTTCAACACATATCCCCCAAGTCCACTCCATATCTCAATCTAGGGTTATCCCGAAACCCTAATTCAGGCCTCAGTGGCCCATCTCACTCCACCTCACACAACCCAAATCATTTTAACACTCCACACACCACAACTCATAAATAACATCCTCATAATTACACTTTAATTCCCAAGTGTATATGATACCACCAAGGCTCCCAACAACCACAACAACCCTAACTCGGTTTCCTACGTACCCATATAATGCTCCATATACTATTTCCATCCAAAGTATTCAACCCCTCAACAACGCTTATATTACTTTCCTCACAATCCCAAATCAACATTCATACGCAAATTTCACTCCCATGCATCCATTATACGTCCCATGCCAATCCTTAATACCATGATGTAACCATGCAACCCTAATACCACCATGAAATCATTAATACCACCATACAAACCCTAATAACACCATGCAACTATTAAAACCACCATATAAACCTTAATACCTTCGTTATACAGAACCCTAAATTCAACCCACATAAAACCAAAGATCCATCCATACCAAACCCTAGATTAAAACCATAGAAAACCCAAAGATTTGTCCATACCTTACAATTGATTATATTCTCCCATTCATAATCACAAATTAGATTTTTCCATACAAGACCATAAGTTAGATTCTCCCACATAAAATCATAAATCAGAATCTCCCGAGCAAAACCATAAATTAGATTCCACCAAACAAATCATAAACTAGATTCTCCCAATCAAATCATAAGTTAGATTCTCTCACATAAAATCATAAATTAGAATCTCACAAGTAAAACCATAAATCGGATTCTACCAGACAAATCACAAATTAGATTCTCCCAAATAATATTATAAATGAGATTCTTCCAATTAAATCATAAATTAGATTCTTCCTCACGAATAATAATTTGATTCTCCCATATAACATCTTAGATTTCATTCTTCCAAATAAAACCATGCAATAGATTATTCCTCATAAATTCATAAAATTAGGTCAAATCACTTCCCTTAGTCAAATTCCTTCCCCATCCTCCTTTTTCATCCTTTCTCCCACATAAAATCATATCAACATCCTCACATGCATGTCTTACAGGGTCATACACAAATAATACACATGCCATACGAAAGCATACTTCAACTCCATGTCATATCATATACGGCATAATTAATAATCATAAACATAGAATGCATAGCATATGAATCACACAATGCACATTAGCACATAAAAGGCCTTAGCACCCCTTACCTAAAACGACACCGGTCTTGGAGCATGTTCCTACGCCTCCTTAGGGCTTAGACCAAATAATAACATATGAATAAAATAACCTTAACAAAATTCTAACTTTGCTAAAGACATAAAAATAATAGAGATATTATAAACCTTGATAATATAGGGTAAAAGACTTTACCCTAATAATAACAATGATACTAATATAATAATATCAAAATTAATAAAGCTACTATCAATGAGAATATAAATAATAATAACAATAATAATAATAATAATAATAATAATAAAAATAAAAATATCATATAAGTTTTCAAATAACTAATGACTTACCATTTATTTAATATTAATAATAAAATTAATAACATGTATAATAATATTGAAATAATAAGGATAATGATAATATTATTATTAATGGTTATAAGAACAGTATAAACAATAATACTAAAATAAATAAGTGCGAATGTTAATACAAAATTAGGGCCTAAGATTTTCCAGAATAAATAATAAAACGATAATAATAATTATTCTAATAATTATAATATTAATAATAATAATAAGAAGAAGAATGATAATAATCCCATAATAATTCAATTAATAACTTAAAATTCGAAACTATCAATAATATTGTTTTATTACCACTCTCCACCCTGCAAGTACAATTCAGAATAAAATTTCTCATCAAATAATAATAAAACATATTAAGAATATAAATATTAAGAATAATAATAATGGTAATTATATGCAAATAATTGAAATAAATTAAATCAAGGCTTATAATAATATGGAAAATGGTTGAGAGGGTCTAGGGTTCAACCTTAAGCTGGTGGGGATAGGTGGCACCGGCGGTGGTTCACGGCGGCGGCGACGGTGGCCGGAAAAACAGAAGAAAAGAGGGAAAGATGAATGTTGGGAAAAAGATAGGGAGAATTGAGGTGATATAAGAGGTGTTTATTGTTGCCCAAGAGTAGAGGGACAAAATGATGGTGGTGGTGCAGCCAAAGGTGGCGGCTCACGGCGGTGGAAGGCGGTTTAAGGCTTCGGGGTCAAAATTCCGGCGAAACGAGCATCTAACTTTGCATGATTATTTAGGCTCGTACAAGAAGAATCGAGAGGTTAGAATGGTTTAGTTAATTAGAGGACGTTGCAGGGAATAATTTGGAATGCGGCGGTGGCGTTGAAGTTGGCTATCGGCGGAGGAAACGGCGTCTAAAGTTGGGGTGGAGGCAGCTCGGGCCGAGGGTTTCGGGGAAGAACAAATTCTAAAAACTCCTATAACAAGGCTATTTATAGATTTTGGAATGGATAAAGAGGAGCTGGAGGTCGAAATGGAAGTTTTAAATGCAATAATTCTGGCAGCCGGCGTCGGAAAACGGTCGGTCGACGTTTGGGTTGGTTCGAAGATTCGCGACGTTGGGGAGAAGAAACGGGCGAGATTTAAGGCACGAAAATTATGCCAATTTATTCCTGGAGTTAATAGGAAGGCAATGAGACAAGAAACGACCGGTATTAATTACCCTAGCCGGAGAAGCCATTGACGGGGTCGAAAGGTGCAGCAGCGTCGACGGAGGAGGAAGGAGGAAGAAGGAAGAAGAGAGGGAGGCGGTCGGGTCGGCCGGGAAAGAAAAGAAAAAGGAAGAACCGGGCGGTCGGGCGCGGGTTAAGGATTCATTAAATGGAACGACGAGGTTCAGGCATAAAACGGGAAAAACGCAGCGCTCCGAGGACGGAAGAAGGGCGACGGCGCGGGCTGGGCTGCGCGAAGAAAAGGAAGAAAAGAAAAAGAAGAACTGGGCCGCGGCTGGCCCAGTCGGGGAAAAGAAGAGGAAAAAGAAAAAGAAGAAAAAGAAAGAAAAAGGTAAGGAAAAAGGAAGAAAGAAAAAGAAAAAAGGAAAAAGGAAAGGAAAGGAAAAAAAATAATTAGTTTAGGGTCAATTAAATTAATCTGAATATTTAGAATATTTAAAAATAATAATATTTAAATAAAATAATATTTAAATCCCTTTTTAGGCTAAATTAGGATATTTAAAATATTATCCATAAATTCCATTTTAATTAGCAAAACACCCTAATTTTCTTCCATTAATTTATTTATAAAATTAACATTAATTTGAAACTATTTTCTCCTCATTATTTTAAATAAAATAATTTATTTAGTTAATCTCTAAAATACAAATCCTTAATTAGCTAAAATACCCAATTTCTCTTAATTAACATACTTATAAATTTATTCTTGATTTTCCCTAATTAATTTTCTTTATTTTAATCAAAATAATTTATTTAATTAATATTTATGATAAAATCTCATTAAAATATAATATTTAAGATTAGAATTTTTCGGGGCATTTCAAATATAATCAAACTAAACTCCACAAATTATCTCTCTTGGAAACTTCAAGTTGAGGCTACCTTAGTTGGCTATGGCCTCTTCAAATTTCTTGATGACTCTCACCCATCCCCACTATCCACCATTCCTACGACTTCATCACCTCAACCTAACCCTACATATCTTACTTGGATGCACCATGACCATCTCCTGTACGACACCCTCATTGACACCTTGGATCAAACTATTGTTCCACTTGCATCCCTCGCCACCACTTCCATAGACTTGTGGGATACACTAGCCATACCTTTGCTAGTGCTTCTTGAGGCTACATTAAACAACTTAAAGCACATTTCAAGAGCATCACCAAAGGACCCCAATCCATCACCGATTTCATGAATTCTATCAAGGCATGCACCGATCAATTGGCTCTCTTAGGTCATCCTTTAAAATAAGAAGATATTACAGATAAAGTTCTTGAAAGTCTGGACCCCAATTATGAAGGAATCATTGAAACTATCAATGCTAGAGATGATCCCATCTCCTTACCTGATCTTTTGGAAAAATTGCTTCAATGTGACCTTCTAATCAAATCACAACCAATCCTAAGCTCCATGCCTGCCACTATTTATGCTACAACCACCCACCTACACTACTACTAACCCACTTCCAATCATCTTACTTCATCCTCAAAACCACATCACTCTTCCAAATCTTCAAACCGAACTCCTAATCACCAGTTTGGCACTGGACCCAAATCTTTTTTAGGTAGATGCCAATGGTGTGATACGAAAGTTCACTCCTTCTAAAAGTGCCCTGTCTTCCAGGAAAAACATCCTTCCATAAGCCCACCAGCACCGCCTTCCTTCTCTTCCAAATAACAAGTGCATATCGCTCAAGTTCCTCCTCCCATGGCCACCACATAATGGTTGCTTGATTTAGGGGCCTCTCATCATGTTGTGTAAGACCTTGCAAATTTATCTCTTCATGAACCATATGATGGCACAGAAGAAATTGTGATTGCTGATAGGCCTGGCCTTCCCATTACTCACACTGGTTCAGCTTCCCTTTCTACTACCTCTAACTCTCTCACTCTTTCAAATATCTTGTGTGTTCCTAGCATGAAACGTAATCTCATTTCCGTATCCAAATTCTGTTATGATAATAATATTCTAATCGAATTTTCCTCTAATTCTTTTCTTGTGAAGGACCGGCTTACGATGGCACATCTTCTCATAAGACCAACTAGGAATGGTGTATATGAGTGGCCTTCTCCATCGGGAATGGTGTATATGAGTGGCCTTCTCCATTATCAATTGTTGTCTATTCCAGTCAAAAAACTTCAACTAATGATTGGCATCATCGATTAGGGCATCCAGCCTTGTCTATCCTCAAATCTTTACTTTCTACTTTCAACCTCAATGTAGCCAGTGATTTTTTATTTAATTGCAATGCCTGTCAATGTAATAAGAGTCATAAACTTCCGTTCAACAAAAATAGTTTAGTTTCTCATTCTCCACTTGAACTGATTTATACTGACTTATGGACATCTCCCATATCCTCTCTTGATGGCTTTAAGTATTACATCATTTTTTTTTATCATTTCACCAAATATATTTGGTTTTCATTTGATTTAAAGCACTAGTTGAAAAGTATTTAGAGACCCCCTCAAAACTATTTATTCTAATAATGGAGGGGAATATATAGCTCTTAAAGACCTTCCCACAACAAATGGTGTTTCTCATCTAACCACACCTCCTCATACCCCGGAATACAATGGTTATGTCGAACGATGGAATTGAAACATTGTAGAAACTAGTCTCTCCCTACTTTCTCATTCTAAAATTCCCCTAGAATTTTGGTCACTTGCTTTCTCCACCATTACTTATATAATCAATCGATTACCAACCCCCACTCTCTCGATTAAGTCACCATACCACTGTCTATTTGGGAAACTACCAAATTATCATAAGCATCAGAGTTTTAGTTACCTTTGTTATCCTTGGTTAAGACCTTATTTCGTTCATAAACTTGACTCTCGGTCCCTCCCATGTGTCTTTGTTGGCTACTCTTCTTGTCAAAGTGCACATTATTGCCTTGATCCTACCACTCACAAAATCTATATTTCTCGTCATGTAAGGTTTGGTGAAAATCAATTTCCCTATCCTTTGCTATCATCCACATCTCCTATTGAATCCTATCCCAATCCAGACCATTGGTGCCCCATCATGCTGCCCATATTACCGTCTCCTACATCAGGTCCTACTACAAATGACACACATCATAGTGAGCATCTCCTTCCATCATCCATGTCATCTATGCTTAATTCCTCTCCACCATGACCTAGTAGCCCATTGTCCTCATCACCTTCCATACCCAGTATAAACTAGCCTTCAACTTCAGCCATTTTGTCACACCTGAACCATCACCACTAATTTTCCCACCACCATTGCCCACCCACACCATTATCACCTAGTCTAAAAATAATATCTTCAAGCCTAATCCTAAATATGCCAATCTAACCAACACTCAAACACTACCAACCTAACCTACTTCTATTGCTAAAGCTATCAAACATCCCCAATGGCATCAAGCTATGCTTATTGAAGTTCAAGCCCTCCAAAAGCCAGGAACATGGGACTTAGGTTCTCCTCTTTTAGATCAAAATCTAGTGATGTGCAAGTGGGTTTTTAGAATTAAATACAACCCTAATGGTACTATCGAGTGCTATCGTGCTTGCCTTATTGCCAAAGGGTGTCAACAACAAGGTGGCATTGATTATACTGTTACCTTCGGTCCCATTGTTAAACCAGCAACAATTTGAATACTTCTAAGTTTAGCCATGACATGCAACTATTCCCTTAGATAACTTGATATTAACAATGCATTTTTACATGGTACTCTCACTAAGTAGGTCTTTATGTAGCAACCCCAAGGGTTTGAAGACGCTGTCTTTCTAAGCCATGTCTGCAAATTGTACAAAGCTATTTATGGTATTAAATAAGCACTAAGAGCTTGGTATATAGAGTTAACTAAATTTCTAGAGGGCTATGGTTTCAAACGCTCAATTGTAGACACTTTTCTATATATTCATCATCATCATGCTTCCTCCATGTACTTGATAGTCTATGTTGATGATATTATCTTAACAGGACCTGATCCTAAAGCCTTGGAACACTTTGCTTAGTAGCTTGCTCAACAATTTGCACTCAAAGACCTATGTTCTCTTTCTTACTTCTTAGGTGTTGAGGTCATTCCCACCATGCAACGTCTCTTTCTAAGCCAGAAGAAGTATATCATTAACTTACTTGAACGTACCAACATGTTGGGTGCCAAGCCAATTTCATCTCCAATTGTTATAGGATCCACTCTCACGCTTCACTTTAGCACCTTGATTGATAATCCATCAGACTACCGTGCAGCTGTTGGAGACCTCCAATATTTCACACTCACACACCCTGATGTTGCCTTTGTAGTAAATAATTTATCTCAATTCATGTATAAACCTCACACAACTCACTGGGTCACCTTGAAGAGGCTCCATCGGTATCTTCCTGGGACCTTAGACAAAAGGGATTACTATCTATAAGAATTCTCCACTTAATCATCATGCCTTCTCTGATGTAGATTGGGTAGGAAACAAAGATGACTTTACTTCAATGATGGGTCATATTATATTCTTAGCTCGCACACCTATCACATGGAGTTCCAAAAATCAAAGGTTTGTAGCTCAATCATCAACTAAGGTTTAATACTACGGGATAGCTTTTATGGCTCAGAAATTTGTTACATGAAATGCGTGTCACTTTACCTCATGTTCCAGTCATCTGTTGTAATAATCTGGGAGCAACTTATCTCAGTGCTAATCCAATTTTTCACTCCCAAATGAAGAATTTGGTACTTGCCTTTCACTTTGTATGTGAGCAAGTTCGAAATGGTGCCATGCGTGTCACTCGTGTACCTACTGGAGATCAGCTTGTTGATGCTCTTACAAAGCCTCTAAACCATAAGCAATTAGCTATGTTAATGTCCAAGATTGGTCTCTCGTCATCATCATCCATCTTGCTGGGGCATGTAAAGGATATGACTACTTAGCTATTCTCATGCTGGTTGTTAGCTATTCTAATGTTGATTCTTGTAACTACCTTATACTAATCATATGTTGTAGAATACAGTCAATGGTAGTTCCTATCATTACTCAACCTATATCTATATATTACAAACTAGCTTATGCAGTAATAATAAGATTCAAACTACATTCTTCTATAGACTCTGGTATAAAGAAGACCATACATCCAAGCATTATTGGTAACCAATGCCCCGAAATTATTAAACGCAAAATGGGTTTTCGTACAACAGTACCCACAGGAAACCAACCCAAGTTCTATGAAGACCAATCAATGACACCCAGAGAAAAAATATTACGCAGAAAGGAGAAAATAAAGTCCCCCCCCCCAAAAAAATCATGAAGGATACCGTAGTTCGAACTTCAAGCGATAGAGAGCAAAAGCCAGCTCCCATCTCAACCGTTGAGGGGTAGATCAAAGAACTGAGCATATAAAAGCAAATTTTCCCAAAGATCCTGCCAAAGATTACAAGCAGCCTAATAAATTGTCTAACCAGGTAAGTACACTCTTAATGAACAAAGAGACCGCATGTCAATCAAAGCCATCTCTCGTCAAAGGAGTAGTGTCCCCCTCGGTAGAACCAGCTGGTAAGCTTGTTTCAAAAGCAAATTCTTCTGCAACCCATCTGCCTGTCCCTGTCTCCTCTAAGCTCCACAGTGTAGAAAGTTCGGAGGGAACACCCCCTCCAATGGAAAATAAAAACAACAAGAAACAACCGACTTCACCACACATAGAAGTAATTGTTGAAAGGACCCGGGTAATATATGACAATACCCACAAGGATCAACACCAAGACAATCAACCAAATAATATAACCCAAATCTACCACAAATAATTCACCAAAGTAAATCATCAATTATGGGCATCAAGCACAAATGAATAGATTAGCAAAATGAACCAATCAACACACGATTTATACGTGGAAAACCCCTTCGATGTGAAGAGTAAAAACCACGGGACGTTTGAGGAGTCCACCCTATATCCTTCTCTTATTATGATAAATTGAGGGCAAAATGAACCATCCAAATCAGTTCACAACAATTCACAACCCACCAACAAGAACATACATAAGAGCTTAAGCAAGAAGAGATCAAAGGTGAAGAATATCACCACAAATTAGAGGTTTGGTCCCGCTGCAATAACAGAAAAACCAGATCTCAAAAGGACGATCCAACCGTTCAAAATGAGGCTCTATGTGTCCCCAACAATCTGACCAAATTTCAGCAAAATCCAACGGTGGAAACTCCGGCGATCGACAAATTTCTGAACGCTGTTCTTGATCAATCGCAAATCACTCTTCTCTCCAACCCTTTGTCTTCCTCTCTTCTTTGCTTCTAATTGTGCGTGTGACTTTCTGAATTCACACCTCTTCCTTCTTGCCCTAATTTTTAAAGCAAGTATTTATACCAAAGGCTTAATTAAGAAGCCCAAATAATAAGCCCAAGTTGGACTTAATCCAAGATTAGTAAAAATGCTATCAAATGCCCATTCCTTAGGACAAAGCAAAATACACATTTTACTAATACATGTGGGCTGGACCCACAACAATCTCCCCCTCCAGCCCAATGCGGGGAAGACACGATCACTTCCATGATCACTTGACCTTCATCCCAGCAAGCTTACCACAAACTTCAAGCTTGCTTCCAGGGACTACCTTTGTCAACATATCTGCACCATTCTTATCTGTGTGGACTTTCTTCAGTTTCAAATGCTTCTTCTCGATCACATTCCTCAACCAATGATATCTAACATTAATATGCTTGGTGCGAGCGTGATACATTGCATTCTTGCTCAAGTCAATAGCACTCTGACTATCACAGAATACTACATACTCACCTTGCCTCAAACCCAACTCTCGAAGGAACCTCTTAAGCCATAACATCTCTTTACTTGCTTCCACGGCCGCAATATACTCTGCCTCAGTTGTGGACAATGCTACACACTTTTGTAACTTGGATTGCCATGAAATGGCTCCCCCTGAAAATGTAAACACATAACCTGAGGTAGACTTTCTGTTATCAAAATCACCAGCCATGTCTGCATCAGTGTAGCCTTCAAGTATAGGTTTGCCACCTCCATAACACAAACTCAATTTGGAAGTGCCCCGCAAGTATCTGAAAATCCACTTCACAGCTTCCCAATGAGCCTTACCCGGATTGAATAAGTATCTGCTCACCAAACCAACAGCATGTGCAATATCTGGCCTGGTACACACCATAGCATACATCAAAGAACCAACAGCAGAAGAGTAAGGAACAGATGACATACTTTCTTTCTCCTTCTCTGTTGTAGGACAATCTCTCTTGCTTAGCTTGAAATGAGTAGCTAGTGGTGTATTAACAGGCTTGGCATCTTTCATATTGAACCTTTCAAGCACCCGTTCAATATACTTTTTCTTGTGATAGCCACAATTTCCCAGCTTTCCTGTCACGAGCAATCTCCATGCCTAAGATTTGCTTTGCTGGACCCAAGTCTTTCATGTCAAATGACTTGGACAAGTCTTTCTTCAAATTTTGAATCATATTTGCATCTTGTCCAACTATCAGCATATCATCAACATATAGCAGAAGGATGATGAATTTACCTCCATGGAAATTTCTAAAATACACACAAGGATCGGCAGAAGTTCGTTTATAACCATTACTCATCATAAATGAATCAAATTTTCGGTACCATTGCCTTGGTGCCTGTTTAAGCCCATAAAGACTCTTCTTCAACTTGCAAACAAGTTTCTCTTTCCCTTTCTCTTCAAATCCTTCAGGCTGCTCCATGTAGATTTCTTCCTGCAAGTCACCATGTAAGAAAGCAGTTTTCACATCAAGTTGCTTCAACTCAAGATCAAGACTTGCAGCTAAACCTAGCACGGTTCTGATAGATGTCATTTTGACCACTGGAGAGAAGATTTCATCAAAGTCGATGCCCTTTTTCTGGTTGCATCCCTTAACCACCAATCTGGCTTTCCGCTTCACAATCTTCTCACCATCTTTCTTGTTCTTGAAAACCCACCTGTTCTTCAAGACTTTCCTGCCCTTGGGAGGCTTCACTAACTCATAAGTATCATTCTTTTTCAAGGAATCCATCTCTTCCTTCATAGCATCGAGCCAAATATTTTTCTCATCAGATGATAGTACTTCCTGATAACTCTCTGGCTCCCCATCTTCTGTGGCTAGAATGTACTCTGAGCTTGGATACTTTGTTGAAGGTTTACGCTCTCTAACTGACCTTCGAACCTCTGTATCCTCCACTTGAGGGGTAGGTTGCTCCCCCTGCTCATGAATCTCTTCATCATAAATTTCTCCCTCATGAAGCTCTTCTTCATCAGATGAAGACTCACTATGATCTGAATGATCACCATCATCATGAACTGGTACATCACCACCATCAGGTTGTACCTCACCAACATCATCAGGTATCACATCAACATAATCATTTACTGGCTGCTCAACAGAAGTAGTAGAAGAAGAAACATTAGTAGAATCAAATAACAATTCTGAGGAAGAAGAGTACCTTGTATTCAAAAGCTCTGCACCCATCTCGTGCTCAAAGAATACTACATTTCTACTTCTCACTACCTTCTTCTTATCTGGATCGTATAGTCTAAAACCATACTCTTCATCACCATAGCCAACAAACACACAAGGATGAGTTTTGGGATCAAGTTTTGACCTCTGTTCTTTCGGCACATGCATATATGCCTTACACCCAAAAACTCTCAGATGTGAATACGTGGGATCACATCCCTTCCACACTCTCTCAGGAATGTCAAGGCCAAGAGGATTTGATGGAGCTCTGTTGATCAAGTACACTGCACACTGAACTGCTTCACCCCAGAATGTCTTAGGAAGATTTGACATTCTAAGCATACATCTCACTTTTTCCACAATGGTTCTGTTCATTCTCTCTGCAACTCCATTGTGTTGTGGTGTGCCGGGCTCTGTCTTCTCATGTCTAATGCCATGTTGTGAACAATAATGCTTGAATTCATTAGAAGTATATTCACCACCATTGTCTGAACGAAGACGCTTTAGCTTTCTTTCTGTCTCCCTTTCTACCATGGCATGAAATTTCTGAAAAATCTCGAAAACTTGACTCTTTGTCTTCATCATGTAGACCCAAGTTTTCCGAGTAGCATCATCAATAAAGGTAACAAAATATTTATTACCACCAAGAGACTCCACCTCAATAGGACCACAAACATCAGAGTGTACTAGCTCCAACTTATCTTGCCTTCTAGTAGACTTCCTAGCAAAGGAAGCTCTATGTTGTTTTCCTGCCAAGCAATGATCACAAGGGTCAAGAGAAATAGTTTTATCAACAGGAATAAGAGATTTACCTGCTAACAATTTCAACCCCTTGTCACTCATATGTCCCAGCCTTCGATGCCACAAATTTGGAGAATTCTTTTCTTCCACTGCATTCAACTCACTAGAACACACATTTAAGTATGTCTTGTATAAAGAACAACACAACTCGCCTCGAGCAACTGTCATAGAACCCTTGGATAATTTCCACTTGCCATCAGCAAAGGTATGTCGAAATCCCTCTTGATCAAGGACATTTGGAGATAACAAGTTAAGGCGTAGATCAGGAATATGGCGCACATTTTTCAATGTAAGCATGCACCCAACACTCGTTTTCACACGAACATCACCTAACCCAACAATGCTTGCTGAGCTCTGGTTTCCCATCTTAACACTACCAAAATCACCAGCTTGGTAGTTCATGAAGTACTCCCTTTTGGGAACACAATGGTATGAAACTCATGTATCTACAAGCCACTCTGAATCTGAACTCTCAACATGATTACAATCATTAGTTGCACAAATCAAAGCGATCTCATCATCCCTTTTAGAAGCGGTTGCTGCAGTATTTTTATCATCTCCCTCCTTTTGTGAATTTTACATCTTGCCTTGCTCTCTCTTCCACTTGTAGCAAAACTTTTTCAAGTGGTCAGGTTTCTTGCAGTAATGACATGTCCTAGTCTCCTTTTCTCTGGACTTGGACCTTTCTTTTGAGTTGCCACGCCCTTTGGGACCTCGACTCTTGCCTCTTCCTCTTTTCTCAACAACAAGAGCTTGTGAATTATCAACTCCCATCTCCTTTCTTCTTATCTCTTCATTGAACATGCTTTCTTTGATCACATCCAATGATAGCACACCATCCGAAGCAGAGTTACTAATAGTCACAACCAACGTTTCCCAACTATCTGGCAAAGAACTCAACAAGAACAAAGCCTGCAATTCATCATCAAGAACAATTTTCATGGTAGTCAACTTGTTAATGATGTCCTGGAAGTCACTAAGATGTTCTGACACTGACTTTCCACTTTTCAGTTTCAAATTAACAAGTCTCTTGATTAATGAAGCTTTGTTATGAGCGGTATTTCTTTCATAAAGACCCTCCAATTTCTTCCACAGATCATATGGGTCGGACTCTTGAGACACATGGTTAAAAATACTAATATCAACCCATTGTCTAATAGTCCCCAAAGCTTTTCTTTTCATCTTTTCCCAATCTCTATCTTCCATCTTTTCAGGTTTTGCAGGTTTACTAATGGTGCCATCTTCATTTGTGATTGAATCAATTGGGTCAAACAAGTCTTTACAGTATAACAAATCCTCCATCATTGGTCTCCAGATGGAATAATTGGTTGATGTCAATTTAACCATTGAACTGCTACTACTAGACTCCATAATAACAGTCAAATTAAACCTCGCTCTGATACCAGTTGAAAGGACCCGGGTAATATATGACAATACCCACAAGGATCAACACCAAGACAATCAACCAAATAATATAACCCAAATATACCACAAATAATTCACCAAAGTAAATCACCAGTTATGGGCAGCAAGCACAAATGAATAGATTAGCAAAATGAACCAATCAACACACAATTTATACGTGGAAAACCCCTTCGATGTGAAGAGTAAAAACCACGGGACGTTTGAGGAGTCCACCCTATCTCCTTCTCTTATTATGATAAATTGAAGGCAAAATGAACCATCCAAATCAGTTCACAACAATTCACAACCCACCAATAAGAACATACATAAGAGCTTAAGCAAGAAGAGATCAAAGGTGAAGAATATCACCACAAATCAGAGGTTCGGTCCCGCTGCAATAACAGAAAAACCTGATCTCAAAACGACGATCCAACCGTTCAAAATGAGGCCCTATGTGTCCCCAACAATCTGACCAAATTTCAGAAAAATCCAACGGTGGACTCTCCGGCGATCGACAAATTTCTGAATGCTGTTCTTGATCAATCGCAAATCACTCTTCTCTCCAACCCTTTGTCTTCCTCTCTTCTTTGCTTCTAATTGTGCGTGTGACTTTCTGAATTCACACCTCTCCCTTCTTGCCCTAATTTGTAAAGCAAGTATTTATACCAAAGGCTTAATTAAGAAGCCCAAATAATAAGCCCAAGTTGGACTTAATCCAAGATTAGTAAAAATGCTATCAAATGCCCATTCCTTAGGACAAAGCAAAATACACATTTTACTAATACATGTGGGTTAGATCCACAACAGTAATGACATGCATATTCATCGGCCCCGCCCACAATGTCCGAGCATCCCTGTCCTTCAGAAGAGTCTGTAGATCTTTACTTATAAGAAGAAAACTATACAAGAGTATACAGATAACCATGGTCCACCTACTAGAAAATTCAAGCGACCCGGAATTGAAAAGCGAAGCCGAAAGCTCTATGTTGCTACAACCAACAAAAGAGCCAAACCTCTTCATTAGATCGAAAGCTTCGACTATGTGAAGTGATCGATGATAGTGCAAGGAAAGCCATTATGGTTAGGTCACCATACACTAACATGCATGATGCAAATTCACAAGTTCATCGAGAGGCTGGACGACCAAACACAACTAATGTGGACAGAGATTCGAGAAAACCAGGCAAAAGATCTGCAGCTAGTCTGTTCAGAAGTAGTTTGAAGCATTGAAGAGTTCTTGCACAAGAGAACTTCTCTAGATTGCTATGAACTCACAAAGTAATATGTGGGGTATCTTTCTGCAGGAAAAGGGGCTTCATCAATCAGGAAATTTTATCACTTTCAACCGAAGCTTGATATAACTTTGTCACGCCAAAAGAGGGGGAGAACACAATGGAACCAAAGTTGATGGAAGATTACCTCATGCACTTATCACCAAGACTGACCACCGGCTTGCATGCAATAGTGGTAATGAGAACCAGTTACAAAATAGTTCAATTAAGTTTAACAAATACTAAACTAGTTTTTAGTTGAAAAAATAATCAAAATAACTCATAGGAACGAATAGCATTAGTTTCATATGATACATTCTTGATGATTAGGTGTGTTTCATTAAAACGAAATGATTCCAACTTTAAATATCATAGCACACAAGAGGAATCAGAATTGAAGGAAACACATCTAATTATTGGACATATTTCCTTTAATCCTAACCCCTCGCCCAACCTTCCCTATCTCACTTTCTTTTTTATTCTCTTTTAGGCTGGCATCCTAAACCCCTACCTATCCTTTCCCATACCTTCTTATGTCTATATTTTATGCATCATGATATTTAATATGATTAGTTTAAGGATATATGATTTGATGATAAATTCGATCTAGATGCAACTTTGTACTATATTAAAAAAATTACATAGAACTCAATAATGAGATTTTAACCATTATATCATGTATCAAATTGAAATCCTAGAAGTCTAGTTTTCATAAAAAAGTATCATTTTTTCATTTTTAGTTATTTATGGAAAATAGATGTGGTTATAGTAATGATTGGTCAAATAGAAAAATTAATATAACTCACAAAATTAAATTTTTGGTGTGTTATGTTGGTGTTAACCAATGCTTGAGTTTTGGTATTTATGTTAACACTGAATAGTATTGTTCGACCTAGTTTGTCAAGCTTGATATTTTAATATATATGTGGTTTCAATATTTTCTTTTTTAAGATTTGAGTTGGACTTGAAAAATTGATTGCTTTAGTTTGACCTCTCTATTTTTGGAAATTTACCATTTTTAGTGAGTTTTCGATTTGAAAATGTTTTCATGTTTATAAAGTGGATAATAAAAGAAAGATATTTAATGAAAAATAGTTGTTTATGTGCATTACATAATAATCTTAGTAAAATAATAATTCTTTAAGTTGACCAAGTGGGATTTGGGTCATTTAGGATTGGTCTCCTAAAGTTGGAGATCGGCAATAACCTTTTCATTCTACTATCGATATCCTTATTTTTAATTTTTTGTATAAATCTTGTTAAGAATCATTTTCCCTCTATAGGCTTCTCTGAAACCTTTTAAGGGGTGTGCACATTTAATGATAAGATGACTAAGGTGGTAGGTCTTTAGAATTTTGTTATCTCTTTTGGACTATGTCCATTGGGATGACCCGAGTGTTGTTTATAATCCTCATATGGTTGGTGGTAGGTCTTCACACTTTTGTTATCCATGTTTGGACTATGTCATTTGGTTGGTGGTAGGTCTTTAGGCTTTATTTTACTTGGTGACCCCCCCCCCCAATTTGTTTACCCACTTAAATAATTGGAGGTTGTAATCACCTAAAGTAATGATTAATGATCAGATGTTTATTTATTCCCATTTGGTTTATATGATTCGGTGTATATATATACACGCCTATATTATATTCCATTATACTAACATGTTACTTAGTTATTTTCTAATCTAACTTGTTACATGTTTCAAAAAGCGTTATGATGATCTATGATGTACATGGTGAGAAAATAACTTCGTGTAAATTAAGTATGAACATGTTTGAGGTGTGGATGACATGTAAGGTGGGGAAGAATAAGAGTGGTAATGAATTTTATAGTCTTATTTATCGCTAATGACTACTTTAGATTGTGGTTGTATTAATCATTTCACTACCATTTTACATTCAATTGATTTTGTTGAGTTTATTAGACATTGTTATTTTTTTTAGTTAATAATAAAGTTTGATGTATTTTCTTATTTTATCTAGCCTTAGGAGCTAACGTAAGTAGAATAGTAGTGTCAACTTAAACTAGGTGGGGTAGTATTATCCTTATTGTATCTAGCTTCCGCATATATTTTTTCTTATTTTTCTAGTCAATTGGGTTTTTAAAAATGGGGTTGTTACATAAATATTTTTTATTTTTTATGTGCCTTTAAATTATTTATTGGATTTAGCCTTATATGCAAAACCTTGGTTGACTTAGATGTTAGCTATCAAACCTTGTCTTAGATAATTGGAGTTAATGTACATTGAGGTCTAATTTTATTAGGTCTTTCTTGGCATGGAACTTGGACTTTAATAATTTTATATGGCATTTAATACCTCAATAATCTTCCTTAAGCTTTAATTCCTCATATACTCAATTGAGCCTTAACGATAAGTTAATGGGCCTTTATGCATTAAATGGCTTGGGCCTTGATTCCTCTATGGATCAAGTGCATGGATAATATCAAAATTTAATAAATTAATTAGTTTATGTTGATTGAAGTGAATAAGTGATATTCTATGGACCTTTGTTCTTGTTTGACCCTAAATCTTTGATGAAAAAATAATCAATTAAAGCGAAAGATCTTGAGTCAGGATTTGTACCACTCGGAATTACTATCTAAGTTAGGTTTGGTATTCATTTGCTACCATTTTAGTGTTTTCTATTATGTGATCATGGGTGTCTTCTGAGGTCTAGGAGGCCCTCTTATACTCTATAGGTGTCTTGATTTATTTCAGCTCTATAGGGGATATATATAATCAAGTGATTAGGTATCTCATTTCTTGGTGGTCAAGTTACGTTTTTGGGTGGGCCAGCAATGATTAGTAACATTTGTGCACTAGAATAGTTGTTATAGTTTCTTTGATTTTTCACCCTCAAGTTAATATAATATATTGGTTGTGATCACAATAATAAAATATAATAATAAATGAAACCCATCTATACATGCAATTGTATTACATTATTTTATGCTTTATGGTTGTGTTTTCTTCTTCTCAATTGACATATAAATGTAACCATGCTATCATCTTATTATTGCATGTTATATTTCTTTATTTGCATGAGCCTCGTGTATAATGCTATCTCTTTAGGATAGTTGTGTTACTCGCTACAAGATGAATACTGAGACATTGTCAGTAGGTATTTGATGATGATCTTATTAACTTTAAGGAGGTTCCTCAAATGAAATGACGTGAGTTTATATTTTGGGATCAGAACGTAGAGTTATATATATATGAGATTGCACATGGTATATGGCTTAGATTTTGGATATCTCTTTTATGATCTTCACACCTTTTGTCTCTCTTCTTTCTTTTTATGTATTATATTATCTAAAGCATATGCTACATACTCTATTCTTATATTTAATTTAATAAGGTTTTATGCTATTTCTATCTATTTTCGTAAGTTTAGATTTATTTGTTGTAATGCTTTAGAGTTGCACTTAATATAAGAAAGGTATTCACTAGATTCATGTTAAGTGAGGCGGTAATGCCACTATATTATGTTAATTCTTTCCCTTATAAATGAATATTTTTAGTAGTAAAATTTTGGGGTGTTATATTAACTAAGCTGTTAGAGCCTGATATTAACCTTTCTTTCTTTCTTTCTTTCTTTCTTTTTATTAATTTATTTTTAAAATTTTTTGGCTTGTGGTCAATTGTTGAATTGTGTTGAATTTGCATTAACCTTTTAACTCTTGTCTTGGAATGATTAGAATTTATTATGTCATAACTAAGAACTAGTTAGGTGTGATTGTAGTGGTCTTGATATGTGATGACTTTTACTCTTTGAACAAAATATTGCTAATTAAAGTGGAATATCTTGAGATTGGAAATGGTTTACTCTTTGGAGTTAACTAACATAGAGACAAGGCAAAAGTCATCAATTTAGTTGGTGGTTTGGTGGGTGCTTTAGTGTTGCAGCTAAGGCCCTATATCTACTCTAAGTAGTTCTATGCACTTTTTAGAGAATATCAATACTTAAATATTAGGTGACTTAACATATAAGGCAATTGTGTAGCTATAATATCTAATATTTTTAAATTTTAACTTTCTTAAACTTAATGATTTTATTAATGAAATTTAATGAAAATTCTTAATTATTTTAATTTCAATTTGTTTAATGGTTTTATCAACGGATTCAAATTCATATTACAATTTAATTAATCTTTGTTATTGCGGATCATTCTATGTTTTCTGATTTTATCAACGAATAATTTTCATTTTATTGTTTTAATAGCTGATTCATATTCAATTTGTTGTGGATTATTATATTAATATAATTTTTATTTCCTTTAAAATATATATTTCTACTTTATTTTGATTTTCATATTTGTAATTCTTTTTATTCTTATTATAACTTCATTATATGATTACGACCTTGTTTTGAAGTTACATTTCTTAATAAAAGAAAATTTTCAAATTATAAAATTTAATTTAAAATATTAAAATCATTTTAATCATTTTATCCATTGTAAAATATTTCCATGTTTAAATTCATCTCTTTTTATGAAATAGATAAGATTTAAAAAAAATTAAATTAGATATTTTCAAAACTTATTTAAAACTTTATTTCCTTTTTTTTTCATTTTACTCATTTGGTATAGAGATAGTTATGGATTATGTCAATCATATGGAACTTTAACATGAAGATTTAGTGTGATTATATGATGATTTTTTCATACTTTAGTCCACTTGTTCTTATTTACCACTCTTGATCATATTTTATAGGTAATTAGAGAAATTGGGATCAAAAGGAGCTAAAACACCATATGTGGAACAAAATAGAGGTAAATATGAGTGCTCAATGTATGAAAAGGTGGAAAGACATGAAAATCCAATGATGATGCAATCTGAATTTGGAGAAGTGTTAAACATGAAAGTTGTAGATATTTTTGTTATCATTCCAATGCATAAAAATCGATTCAATCTTAAGTCAAACAAAGAAGTTATAGCTAAAATTAAAAAAAACATAGGAAAAGCTGAAGCTATCGGCACGATCCGTGTTGCCAGACACTAGGGAAGGGAGGTTTTGTTGATACACGGTGAAAAATAATTCAGCACTCGTCAACACGGTGTGGCTATGTTCGATGAGTGGTCATGCACTTGTAAGCTTATTTTTCTCCCAAATAAAGGGACAACTACTGGGATAATAGGACGACAATTTTGGGAGCATTAAAGAGATATATAGGGTTCTTTTATCTCTTGACCTCAATTTCTTGTTCCTAGCTAGATGGATTGAATAGTGATATTCTCATCTTGAATAAGGAGGGTATTGTATGTTGCATTTAGATTCTATTTGTTTTTTAATTAATTAAGTTCTCTATGTTTAAGATGTTGAACTTAATGAATGACATGACTGGATAATTTATTTGTGCCGAGGTGAAGGAAAAATCCCTTATTCAAATGTGTTAAGAATCTAAACCTTAGCCTTTCCTCTAATTGAATTTCAATTGTTCTTATTGTATAGTTGGATTTTATTTTCATATTTTATTTTTATTTAGAGTTAGACATTATATACCCCATATAATTCCTCTAGATATAGGATATATTTTTACCATCCCATTTCTCACTTCCTAGTCTTTATGTGGTCAACTTGTATGCTACTTCAACACTATGCACTAGCAGTTAGAGTACATCAAGTTTTGGAGTCGTTGCTAGGGATTAGGCAACAAGTGACCTCGAGATCAGATAGATTTTCTTTTCTTTATAAATTTGTGTTTCTTTTTATTTTATTTTATTTCTGGTTGATCTAAAGTTTGTTTGACTAGTTTTATGAGTTTGTGCGGGTTCTATGGTGTATCATTTTCTCAAGTGGGGGTTAGCTAGAGCCATTTGATCTAGAGATTATGAGGACTTCCAATAGGTTATATAGATTGGAAAGAGATGCTAAAGGCATGGACAAATCCGAGGTCCAACATGCTCTTAATCCATAAGATCTGCATCCTCCACAAGTGCTGAATCCAAATTTGCAATGCAATATGGCTCTTCCACAAGCATTATTTTAGGTGCAAGTACAAGATTGTGTGGGTAGATACCATAGAGACTATGTCATCCCAAATCTAGATGGTACATGCACAAGCATCATACGACCAATCATGCAAGAACACAAATTTGAAATTAAGCCCACCATTATTTAGATGACTCAAATAATAGTTCAATTTTGAGGGTTACCAAATGATTACCCAAACAAGGCTTATGATTTTCCCTTCTCTCTTAGGGATAAAGCTAAGAGTTGGATACAATCTTTGCTAATGGGATCAATTAATACGTGGGATGATATGGCTAGGCAATTTCTTGCTAAAGTTTTTTCCACCATAAAAAAACTTCTAAGATGAGAAACGACATTACTAGTTTTCCACACCATAATCTACCTATTTGGCTGCAAGTTCAGAATTTTTATAATGGTTTGTTATCTACTAAATATTCCATGCTTGATGTAGCTACAGGTGGGAAAATCATGAACAAGACCCCAAAAGATACTTACAATTTTATTGATGAGCTATCGGTTAATAGTCATGAATGGTATGTTGTGAGATTGCATTGTAGAAATGCGGTAATATTTTCTATTGATGTGGATACTACTCTTTTGGCTTAGCTAAATGCTCTAACTAAATAAGTGGCTATCTTAAGTTCTTCTATTGTGCAAGACCCAATTATAAGATGTGACCTATGTTGAGGACCTCACTCTAGCATTGAGTGCTAGGTTGGTAATCCTTATGTGCAATCGTCTAAGGAGGTTAAATTTGTTTCAAACATTGGTAGGTCCAGCAACAATCTGTATTTGAATACCTACAATCTGGGTAGGAGGAATCACCTAAATTTTTTTTGGAGAAGTCAAAGCCCAACTCAGGCTCGAAGTTAAGTAAGGCCACCTTTAGGATACTAAGTCTTGACTATTGAACCAAAAATGAGTTTGCAAGAATTGATGACTAATTTCATAAACCAAAGTGAGTCTAGATTTCAAAATCAAGACACTCAAATGCAAAATCAAGAGGATTCTTTAAAGATTTGGCTAACATGATCTCCAAAAGGGACCAGGGAACCTTGCCTAGTAATACGAAAAGGAACCCAGTAGAGGATGTAGAGGCAGTCTCTTTGATGAATGGTAAAGAGCTATCTCATCTACCATATCCAATCTTGGAAGAAAAGGTTAAGGAAAAGGTAATCTATGAGCATCCTATAGAAAATTCTTATTCTCAAAGGGAAGTAAGAGATGACTCCACGTTTGGTGAGAGTTAACATCATGAGGTAAAACCTTATCAACCTTGCATCTCATTTCCCCAAAAGTTGAAGCAGTAGAAATTAGATACACAAATTTCTAATTTTCTTAAACTTTTTAAGAAATGGCGGATAAATATTCCATTTGCTAATGCTTTAACCCAAATGCCTAGTTATGCTAATTTTTTGAAGGAAATTTTAACTAAAAAAGTAAACTAGAAGATTGCGAGATGGTTAGATTTAATGAGTGTTTTATTGTGCTCCAAAACAAACTACCACCGAAGCTTAAGGATCTAAGGAGTTTTACTATTCCTTGAAATATCGATAGTTTAAATTTTGATAAAGTTCCTTGCAATCTTGGTGCAAGAACTAAACTCATGCCTTTTTCTATTTTTAGGAAGCTTGGATTAGGTGAAAAAAAGGGCAAGACCATATGTAACACCCCCAAAATTCACTACTTTTTTTTAGCAGAAATAATTACAATAGAAATACTTAAAACCTATGAATTCTGGGAATGTTACCGCCACACTTAGTACCAAATCAGTTCTCTCCGACCGATTCAGTACCAAGTGCTAAGGCTAAATGAAAGATTTACATTAAACTCAAACCAACAGTTCATAAAAGAACTTGAAAGATTATACATTAAAAATCAGAGTACGCATAAATAATTGTTATTCAAATTAAAAAGAGAAATAGCTTACAACCGATAAAAGATTAATAAAAGGAAATAGAATCACATAAATATTAAAATTTGGCCATAAATCTCTCAAACTTTGAGCCAAACAAGCTCAACACACAGCCCCGATTGATGTCTCGCCCACCTGCACAAAGTCAGAAGGGCATACTACTCGTGGGAATGAGCAGCACCCATGAAACGGGTGATCAGTACGCTACGTACTGAGTAAGGTAACTGAGCACTAAGGCCAACACATAAGCACATAATCCATACTGAATAATAAAAGGGCATAATCCGACATAACAACATAAAGGCATATGAACAATTCAGGTAAAAGTACAAAGGCCCAATTACAGTCCGAATTAATTACTTAATTAATCTTTTATCGGAAGTCGATTCACACCATACCTTTTATCAAATCCATGTAAGTACAGGAACACCCCACTATTATTGCCGGTGGGCCGGTCACTTGCGGGACAAAGTCCACACCACTATTATTCGCCGGTGGATCGGTCACTTGCGGGACAAAGTCCACACCACTATTCCTGACCGGTGGATCGGTCTGGTTCCTGCTCACATGGTGTTCCACTGTAAGTAATTAGTATCTTTTAAGCGTTTGTAACTCTGGTTTGTTTTTATTGAGCTCGAGTCACCCCACTATTATTGCCGGTGGGCCGAAAACGCACAGGTACAAAGCCTGACCACTATTATTACCGGTGGATCGGTTACACATAGGACATCATGTCCTAACCACTATTTCTGACTGGTGGATCAATCTGGACCCGGCTCAATATCTTCCACTTTAAATGATTAGTGTCTTAAGTATCTTATTCAAAGGCTTTCACCATGGACATGCACGAATCATAAATTATAAATTCCATATTCATCATCATACTTACACTTTAATCACCACATACATATGATAACACAAAAACCCTAATCAGCCACACTAAACCCTAATTAACCACAACAATCCATAATTCAGTCTCATCCGTACCCTTAATTTGCTCCACGTGCTATTTTTCATCCCAAGTGCTCAAACACCCAAACAACACTTATATTACCTTCCTTACATCCCAAATTAACTTTCCACACGTAAATTTCATACCCATGCAGACATTAATCTCCCCATGTAAACCTTTGAACCTTTTTCATGCAAACCCTAAAATTCCACGTGAAACCCTAAATTCAACCATGTAAACCCTAATGTCGTCATTCAACCATCAATGCCACCATGTAAACCCTAATACCTCCATACAACCATAAATACCACCATACAAACCCTAAAGTTCTGTCATACAAAACTATAAATTCAATCCACACAAAACTAAAGATTCATCCATACCAAATCCTAAATTCAAACCATAAAGATTCATCCATGCCAACCCTACATTCAATCCTCACAAAACCAAAGACTCATCCTCACCAAACCCTAAATTCAAACCATATAAAACCAGAGATTTATCCATACAAAACCCTACATTCAACCATATTAAACCCAAAGATTCATCCACACAAAACCCTAAATTCAATCCATACCAACCCAAAGATTCAAATCATATAAAACCCAAAGATTTGTCCACATAATACAATTGATTAGATTCTACCCTTTCATAACCACAAATTAGATTCTCCCATACAAGACCATAAGTTAGATTCTCCCACATAAAATCATAAATTAGAATCTCCCAAGCAAAACCATAAATTGGATTCCCCCAAACAAATCATAAATTAGATTCTCCCAATCAAATCATAAATTAAATCCTCCCAAATAACATCATAAATTAAATTCTCCCAAATGAACCATAAATTCGATTTTCCCATATAACATCATAAATTAGATTCTCCCAATTAACATCATAAATTAGATTCTCCCAAACGCACCATAAATTCGATTCTCCCATATAACATCATAAATTAGATTCTCCTAAATAAAACCATATATTATATTCTCCGTATAAAACCATAAATTATATTCTTCCACATAAAACCATACATTAGATTATTCCTTATAAAACCATAAAATTAGGTCAACTCACTTCCCTTAGTCAAATTCTTTCCCCATCCTACTTTTTCATCATTTCTCCCACACACACCACATCGACACCCTCTCATGCATGTCTTACAAGGTCACAACACATATCGTCACATACACATAGTACACATGCCATACAAAAACACACTTCAACTCCATGTCATACCACATACAAAATAATTAATAATGACAAACATAGAATACATAGCATACAAAGTACATAATGCATTTAAGCACATAAAAAGGCCTTAGCACCCCTTACCTAAAACGACACCGGTCTTGGAGCACGCTCCTACGCCTCCTTAGGGTTTTGACTAGTTTTACCTATTATGAGAGAAAAGCTAAAATTAAACTCTCTCCTATCAAAATAATATTAAACACTAATTTAATATAAGACTAGTTTTTTGATAAAATAATAATAACAAAAATACCAAAATAATATCAATATTAATATTAATAAGAATAATAAAAATAGTAGAAATAATAATAAAAAGGCATTAATCAAAAATAAAGTGAAATAAGGGCTTCAGACCCCTTTACCAAAATAATACTAAAAAGATTATTTGTAAATTAAATAACCCAATTCACAAATAATAATAATAATAATAATAATAATAATAATGATAATGATAATGATAATGATAATAATAATAATGATAATAATAATAATAATAATAATAATGATGATGATGATGATGATGATAATAATAATGATAATAATAGTAACATTATTAACAACACTAATTTTAAAATATTTGTATTGATAATAATAAATAAGAATAATGGAAATTCGAAATAGGAAATAATAATAATAATTATACTTATAACATTTTAATATTAATAATAGTAAATGTAGAAATAATAAGAATAAAAATAATAATATCGAATTAAAATACAATAGGCTTCATCCCTCAACATAGGTAATAATAAAAACATTAATGCTAATAATAATATTGATAATGCATATTAAAATATAAATATTAAGAATAATAATAATAGTATTTATATGCAAATAATTGAAATAAAATAATTTAAGGGTTATAAAAATAGAAAAAATAGCTGAGAGGGTCTAGGGTTCAACCAAATGTTGGTGGGGATAGGCGGCACCGGCGGTGGCGCACGGTGGCGGAGGCGGTGGCCGGAAAAAGAGAGGAAAAAGGGAAAAGTTGCATGCTGGTAATAAGATAAGGAGAATGGTGGTGGAAGTTGGGCTGTTTTGAGTTGCCCATAAGGAGAGGAATGGAATGAAGGTGGCGGCACAGCCAAAGGTGGCGGCGCACGGCGGCGGCGGCGGTGGCCGAATGGAGGAGAAGAAGGAAGAGAGAGGAGGAGAGGGAGAAAAAGGAAACTAAAGGTAGGGGAAGGTAGGGTAGGGTCTGAAGCACAGTTTGGGAGGTGAAAGAAGCAGCCTTAGCGGCGGAGGAGGTGGCTAATGGCGGCGCCAAGGTGGCGGAGGTAGAAAACAGGGTTGATCGGGAAGAGAACTTCACACAGCTGGGGTGGCTTGTGCAGGAAGAATCGAAGGGAGAGATAGATTTGGTTAGATAGAGGGCGGTGCAAGGATGACACGGGTGGCCAGAAAGGGCGGCGAAATTGGTCGGAAGCGGCGGTAGAAGTGTCTAAATGGGCGGCAGTGGTAAGGTTGGAGAATTCTGGGCAACAACCAAAACTCGATACAGAGCTGCTTACGAGGGTATTTACAGGGAAAATAAGATAGGGTAGGGTTCTTTGGGTCGACTACGGGGTAAGGTAGGTAGGGTTAGGGTCAACGGTGGCGAGGTCAGCCGGTAGGAGTCAAAATGGGCATGGGTGTGCGCAGGAGAGAGAGATAGAGGATAGCGCGAGAAAGCTGAGATTTGGTTGGGTTGATGAGGCTGCCGAAATAGGGGGAAGAGAAAGGAAAGAATATGCAGGTCAAAGGGGCAAGATCGGCGCCGAAAATCTCAGCGGGGCAGCGGCGGCGACGTTGCAAGTGCTCGACGTCGGGGAAGGCTGGGGAAGAAGAAGAAAGGAGGTAGGGAGCCGAGCGGTTTGGGCGGAAAGAAAAGAAAGAAAAAGAAGGAGACCAGCGGTTCGGGTGTGGGGGAGGTGCGTTTAAATGAAACGTAGAGTTTCCGATAAAAATGGGTCAAAACGCGGTGTGGCACGGGGCGGAAGGAGGATGTCGTGTGGGCGCGGGCTGGGCCGAGGGAAGGAAGAAGGAAAACTGGGCCGCGGCTGGCCCAGTTCGGGGAGAAGAAGAAAAACAGAAAAATAAAAGAGGAAGAAGAAAAAAAGAAAAGGAAAAAGGAAAAAAGGGAAAAATAAAAATAGTGGGTTGGCTTAGTTAAATTAATTAGAATATTTGGGGTATTTAAAAATGATAATATTTAAATAAAATAATATTTAAATCCCTTTTTAAGTTAAATTAGGATTTTTAAAAGATTTTCCATAAATTCCTTTTTAATTAGCAAAACACCCTAATTTTCTCCAATTAAATTATTTAAAAAATAAATATTAATTTGAAACTAATTTCTCCTTCTTATTTTAAATAAAATAATTTATTTAATAAAATTTCAAAATAAAATGCTTAATTAGCTAAAATACCCAAATTCTCTTCTAATAAAAATACTTGTAAATTTCTTCTTGATTTGCCCTAATTAATTCAATTTAAAAATAATTTATTTAAATAATTTTTATAGTAAATATCCTTTAAATATAGTTTATAAAATTAGAAATTTTCATGGGCATTTCACCATATCTCTCCAACTAGACGATTAATCAATCAAGTATTAATGTGGAATCATTAAATATGTGCAGGTAAAATTTGATAAGTTCGTATTTCCCACGGGTATCATTGTTTTGGATATGGAAGCATTCTCTTACTATTGGGGATGAGAAGGTGCACTTTGATTTATTTGTTGATACACACATTCCCTTGAATAATGATGCTTTTTATAGGATTGAATATGTTGCTAAGGTATTGAAGGAAGACATTAAAGAGAAAATTTTAAGGATTCATTCAAAAAATAAAAGTACGAAGGAAAAGGCACTTGATAATAGAGGTGTTATGTTCGTTTATGCCAAATATAAGGAAAGAAGGAGGGAAATGAATGTATGGGCATTTGTTGCATCTACTTGTGAAAATTAATTGAGATAGATGTTACAGAAACAAACGCTTTTTATAACCTAGGACTCATCAATTTCAACAAATTGGTATGGTTTGAGTGATGAAGGAATCTAGCTAACGACTTTAAATAAGCACTTCTTGGGAGGCAACCTAAGTTTATGATTTCATTTAGCTAGATTTTTTCCTTTATTTTCTTTTGATGGTCATAGTTCGTATTAACTTATTGATCTTTTTGTGTTTATATTGGTTTAATGATGAATTCTTAAAGAGGATGATGTTGGCTCTAAAGAATATCTGGAAAAGGAAGGAGAAAAATAAAAAAATAAATCTAAGTGTTGAAGTGTTGGGGGTGAAAAATTTTCTAAGTGGTGGGCGCAATATAAGAAAAGTGGGATTTAAAAATTTATTGGTGTAGAAATTTTTTTTTAAAAAAAATTTGAGGCTTGATATAACTTAGGCATGTTGACTGACATGGCCGCATAGATAGATGAGTGAAAATTTTGATGAATGGTGCAGCACAGTAGTACAATATAAGTACGATGAAATACTGACAAAATAAACTACCTAAAACATGGTAAGGCTCGTGCAGCATATTAAAGTCATATAGCCGAATGGTGATAAGCATACCAATATAAATTAACACTTAGGATCATGGTAGTAACAATACAATTTATACTTGCTTGGAAATTATGGAACAATCATAATATGGAAAATGTATCACAATCCACATAATATAAACAATATTATAAATATTCCTTTAGTGATCAAATAATTTCTTATTATTAAGATAATTCATTCGACCACACCAAGTTCTCTACCATGAAAAACATTCATGGCAGCAAATAAACACAATGGGATACCACACCCACCACATGGGTTTAGGATACATTGAAGGGGATTTTATCAAGGGATACCGCACCCATCACACATCGAGTACACCTACCGCTAGGGATAACATAAATTGAGATGCCACACCCATCACATGTGCTTGATGTACATCAAAAGGGCTTGTACTAGGATACCTCACCCACCCCACCTTGAATGTCTCCACCATGAGGGTTAAGAAGTTGGGATACCATACCCGCCAAAGCAATAGACAATAAGAAGTACTAGGGGTCTTATATTGAGATACCTCACCCACTCAAACTAGACACCGATGTTATGTTAGACTACTATAGTATAATATTATACCTCAAAGAAATGTGCATACCCCCATACCGACCGCAACCTTAAAGAGAAGGAAATAAAGACTAAATGAAAATATAAACATTAGGTGACCCATACACTAACTCCCAATCAGCTATCCCAAGAGTCGGAGAAAAAGTCTCAAACTAAATTTTATTCCATAATTATTAATTATCAAATGACATCACAAAATCATAGATGAATTTCAAAAATAGGGAATTAGGTGTTTCCAAGTGATAACACCAAACACATGACAAGGCATGGAAGCCACCAATTAGATGTTTCCAAGTAATAACACCAAACACACCACAAGGTATGGAAGCCCCCAATTGGATGTTTCTAAGTGATAACACCAAAAAAAATTTCATTATTATCTAAATTGGGTTTTTCCAAGTGATAACACCAAACACATCACAAAGCATAAAAAGCCGCCAATTGGTTGTTTAGATCGATGACACCAAAATTATCTAATTCAAATCCCAAATATCATCATTATGATTCTTATTAATTATAAGGTTGTAACACCCCCAAATTTACTACTGAAAAATTTCGTTTAAGGCCAAGGTTTTCGCAAAGCAATTGAATTTAAAACTATAAACTTGGGAGTGTTACCGCCACACTTAGCACCGGACCGGTTCACTCCTACCGTCCCGATGCTGAGTGCTAAGGCTAAATCAGAAAGTCAAAAATGAGAAGCATCAAACATAAATGCAGCGTTATCACAAAGCGTTCATGAAAACGAGGCGTCAACCACCGACAGAGTGTCGTTAAGATTACAACATAAAAGTCCCACTTTCAAATTATAGACGTAATATAAATGCAACAAGCTAAGTTAGAAGACAGCAAGGAAAAATAAAAGGGTCCGGCCAACTCGCTCTCGGCCCCTAACCAGGACAGACTCATCACTCGGTCCCACCTGACGCCTCGTAGGTATCGTAGGCATCAAACACGTGGTCTCCTACCTGCACAAGGTCATATGGGTCCTTTGCTCGTGGGAATGAGCAGCACCCATGAGACGGATGATCAGTACGCTACGTACTGAGTAAGGTAACAGACAAGCTAAGGCCAGCACATAGGACATATGATACAAGTTCAGCACATAGATAACATACAATAACATGCAGGACAAGGCCAAATATTTCCTCGGTGCTTTTATCCTTTTATTCTCATTAATGATAATAAGTCCATTCCACACATTCTTCAAATGTCCATGTGAGTGCGGGAGCCCCACTATTATAGCCGGTGGACCGGAAGATATACGCACAGGGCAGAACGCCTCTGATCCACTATTATAGCCGGTGGACCGGAAAATAAACGCATAGGGCAAAACGCCTCTGATCCACTATTATAGCCGGTGGACCGGATCACGGCCCCGACTCACATGGTGTTTCGCTTTAAGTACTTAGTATCTTTCCCATGGGTTAACTTATTCATTTGGTTTGTTGAGCACGAGATCCCCCACTATTATAGCCGGTGGACCAGAAGATAAACGCACAGGGCAGGACGCCTCTGATCCACTATTATAGCCGATGGACCGGAAAATAAACGCACAGGGCAGAACGCCTCTGATCCACTATTATAGCCGGTGGACCGGATCACGGGCTCGGCTCAACATCTTTCACTTTACGTAATTAATGTCTTCTACGTGTCTTATTGAATCACAACACACCCTTGACATGCATGCCCACTACATTCTACTGCTTTCCTTTCAAGAGGTCCATCCCATATATTGAGACTCGTGCACCCCAAATCATACCCTGACATTATTTTCCCCTAAGCTCACATGTAGTGAAGGACCAACTCTTGGAAGTGTAGGTTAAACCCAACACCCTACGGCATCGATCTCGCCAATTCTCAACCTCTAGGGTTTTCCCCTTGGAAACCCTAGTTGGGCCTATGTGGCCCCTCCTCTTCTCACTTACCTTACCCTTTACTTATTCTTCACTCCACATCTCATCCTTATCAAGTCAACCCCAAGGCATATTACTTTACTCCTCAATCTGGCATGTGACCAACAAAACCCTAGTTGGCCACATCAAACCCTAGCGCCTTACTTCTTCCACAAGTGACCCCTATCTTTTCATCCCCAAGTCTCTAATCACTCTACAACTCTCCCCATCTCTCATTTATTCCCACATTCAACTTTTCTCACGTAAGACACACCCCCATGCAAGAGTTAGTCACCTCATGCAGACACTCCAAGTCACCATGCAGATTTTAAAGCCCCCATGCGTGGTTCCCAACTTTCCTTTATTTTAAACATGTTTCCATGTACAGTTTCTCTCATGGATGATGAGGTACTTGGGTCTACCCCATATCCTCCCCTTAATAATCTCACTTCCCATTCCCCTCTTGTTGTTCTTTTAGTCCCATTCCCTAATACCAAAACTCTAGCATGCATGTCCTAGAGGGCCATATCAACACATCATAAATGTCATACATAACATGTCATGCTCATGTAATATAAGGCACACACATCATACCTCATTATCCACGCTGCGCTACACAAAACAGGTTATTCATAACACATGCATAATACACATTAACATGGCATACTCATCATTCATCGACACAACACATCACACATAGCACAAGGCCATAGCTTCGTCCTTACCTAACACGACTCTGGTCTTGGAGCACGCTCCTACGCCTCTTCCGGAAGTCGACTTGACTCGCCTATAAGAGGGAAAACTGGGGTTACTTTTCCGTCGACCAAGACACTATTCTTTTCTACCTTACCCCTATTCTTTGACTTATCATTAGGGCTAAGAATAGTAATATTACTTTTATAAGTGAAGTATGGTCAATATTCTTAAAGTAGTTAATCATGCTACTACTAATAAAAGTAGCTACAATAATTTAAAGTAATTTCAATAATATTTATTATTAACGGTAGTAGTTCAATGTTGCTAATAATGATGATAGTAATAATAATAATAATAGTAATAATAATAATAATAACCATGATAATAATGATAATAGTAATACTATTAATAATAACGATCATGATATTAAAATAAAAATACTAAAGTTATAGGTCACTAATATTAGTAATACCAACAGTTATAACTATTTCAAGGTTAGGTTAAATAATAATAATAATAATAATAACAATAATAATAATAATAGTAGTAGTAGTAATAAGAATAATAGTAGGAATAATACTAATAATGCTACTAAAATAATTAGCATTTGTATAATAAAGGTTTAGGGGTTGGGGAGTTTAGAGGACTACCTAGGGGTGCTGGTGGCACAGGTGGCGGTGCACGGCGCACGGCGGCGGCGGCGTTGGGGGGAGAAGGAAGGTGGAGAGGTGGTGGAGGGGAAAGGAAGGGAAAGGAAGGCTTGGTAGGGAAAACAGAAGGTCTAGGGAGGTTGGGGAAGCTCCCTTGGTGGTTTTAGGAGGTAGAGGGGGTGCTGAGAGTGGTGGCACGGCGGTGGGCGGCGGTGCGAAGGTGGCGGGGTTTGGGGAGTAGCTTGGTCGGGAAGGGTGCTTTGCACGCCTGGGGCGGCGCGTGCAGAGCAAACCGAGGGGCAAGGGAGGCCTGGATTGGTGGAGGATGTTGCAAGGAAGGGTTTCGGGGGTGGATCGAGCGGTGGCGATGGGCGGCGGCGGCGGTGTGGCGATCTGAAGTAGGGGCGGCGCAAGGGTGATTTCTGGGCTTTGGTTTCGAAAACCCCCGAAGCTGGGTCTTTGGGGGGTATTTATAGGCTCAAAATGGGGAAAATCGAGAGAGGGGACAGAGGGAGGCACGGGCAGGCAGAAATTCGACATGCCGGCCGCCGGTGGCAGACGGCACTGGTCTGCCATGGCAGACCTGTGGTTCGGTCGGGAAAAGAAAGGGGGCATGAGCAGGCTTGCGTGAGGCGTTGGGGGTGTCGGCCTGTCGGAGAGAGATGGCTGGAAGGTCGGGAAGAGAGAGAGGCGGCGTGCAGGCGGTGCAGACAGTCAGTCGGCGCAGAGGAGGCTGGGCGGCGATTTGCAGCGGCGTGCGCGCGAGGAGGAAGGAGAAGGTGGCCGGACCGGCGGTCCGGGGAGGAAAGAAAAAGGAGGGGGAGACCGGCCGGTTCGGCAACAGTCAAAAGACCCTACCAAAACGCGGCGTTCCGGGCGAGTTATGGACAAAACGTGGCGTCGAGTATAGCTGGCAGGTAACCGTTACTTTCATTAATCGGGGCGCAGCGTTTCGGCGGAAAGATGAGCGAAATGCTGCGTTGCATTGCCAGGGGAAAAATGGATGGCGCTGGGCCGCGGGGGAGGGAGGGAAAGAAGAAGGGGGTTGGGCCGCGGGCTGGCCCAACGGCGAGAAGAGGAAGAAAAGAAAGGGAGGAAGAAGAAGAAAAGGAAAAAGGAAGGAAAAAAAAGAGGAAAGGATTATTTTTTGTTATTTTATTTTAGTATTTTATTTTACATAAATATTTAGAATAATTACCTTGGGTGCTTAGAGTAAGAATATTTAATTAATTAAATAAAATATTTATCCTCCCTTTTAGGCTAATATAAGGCCCAAAAATATATATGTATATATATATATATATATATATATATATATATATGCATATATAAAGATATCCTTTATAAATCATTTTAATTTCCTATTAAAATGCCCTACATAACCCCTTTTTCTCTAACAAGAGCAACCAATTAAGCAAATTCTCCAAAAATCCTTATTAAATGACTTATTTCCAAAATAATAAATTATAGGGTATTTCAAAGGTAAATATGGTTGAAATTATAATTTAAATGTTTTAATTACATGGAGGTATTAATATAAAGGGCTCAAAAGAAGAACAACAATCAACAAACGAACTAAGTGAAATACAATCAAATCAGCCTCTTGGTCCCTAGAAACAGTTGATTGGTCTAGTTGTACTAGACCTGACCCAAAAATAACACTAGTAGACCACTCAACTAGTTGGTCTCAACTATTGACTATTAATGGAAAATAAGTTAATCAGTTTGGTCCAAACAATCAATGGATCTAAGCAAAGACTAGACTACTTTGGTTATAGGGTCACTAATTGATGGGTTTGGCAAACCAACCAACTATCCGCACTTACCATTTGACAGGTTCATCAAATCAGTTCACTGATCTCAAAACCAAGTGATCAAAATTTCCAAACCTTGCAACTGTTCACACAACCAATCAATGGGTTTGATGAACTGATGGATTGGCTTGGGTAAAATAGTACCCAAACTTGCTATACACACACTAAAATTGAAAAAAAAAATTCCATATTAATCCTAGCATGCTACTATGTCATAAAATACATAAAGAGATATAGTGAATCACATGGATACATGGTAATTTAGGAATTTAAATGATATCATAATCAATTTGTGAAATCATGCATAAAATTAGAGAAACCAAAAAATTATTAAATTTTGGAAATAAATTCTACCATATACTTAAATTCTAGAATAAAACTATCCCATGTTCAACACAAAACACACCAATAACATGGAACCACAATGAGCAACAAAAACCTCATTCATATTAAAAATAAGAATTCATTACCTTCAAGTAATTCCTCTAGCAAAAAACTCGTACTTGACGGCTATCTAGCAGGACCACAATTCCTAAGATAATCAATATTAAAAATGAATAAAAATCCTTATAAAAACTTAATTCAAACCAAAGAAAATGAAAAGAAGAAAAAGAACAAAGAACAATTCAAACTTTTTTTCAAAAATAGGGTTCCAAGGAAAATATATCTAGAATCTTCAACCTTTCTTAAATCTTAATCCTTATTTGCTTAAGTGAAACAAGGGAGAAATAAAGCCAAGCTTAGAAAAATAAGTAAGGGAAAATATTTAAACAAAGGAGGGAAGATAATAAGAGTAAATTTGTGTTTTTTCTCAATAGAGGGAAAAATGAAAGAATGCTCAATACTTAGGAACTTTCAACAAAGAAAAGGGAGAAAATGAAAAAATGTAGGTGATAAGAGCTAAAATGAAGTAGAAATGGAGTTTATAGGAGGGAGATATAGTCAACATCTATAAGAGGGAGGGAGAGAGAGAGAGAGAGAGAGAGAGAGAGAGAAGATAGGGTTAGTTGAGTGTAAACAACCAAGTGTAAGAGAAACACTTAATGAGGCAAGGGAGGTTGAGTGTAGTCAGGGAAGGAACAATTGTAGAAGTTAGGTAAGTCAAGATAGGTGTGCAAGAAGTTAAACACATGTCTAGCAACCAGAAGAGATAAAATAGGGTGAGGAAGAAGAGAGAAGGTGAGGTATACCTCAAATAATGCTTTCCGCATAATTTTAACTAAATATAATTATAGAATGATATAAATAATGTAAAAATAATCCTAAAGCACCAAAATATGCTCATTATCACAAATACATTCTAATTAGAGGTTTTCATAAATATTAGTAAGAGATTTGAACTAAAATTAGAAAGGGATCTAAAATTGTAGGATAACGAGTTGATCGGTTTGATCAAACCTTTTAACTAGTTTGTTGAAAATAAAATTGTTAATGTTTAAGTGTACCACTCAATCACTTAGGCAAACCAATCGATCAGTATGCCTATAATTTGTATTTTTATAAGTATTTCCAGCCCTTTGTAAAACCAAAACTAATTTTATTTTATTTCAACATAATTTTAAATATATTTTAAAGGAGTTTAGGATAGGGTATTATAGTATGTATGAGGTCTAATAATTATATTCTATATAATAACAAAAGTAAAAGATATCCAGCTACATTTCATTATTCCTTTTGAAATTTAGAAGTCTAGGACCCATAATTCACTAATGCTTAAGTAAGCTTTGGCCATTCCTTGCTCCTCTATGTCGATCTCCAACCACCACCACTACCTCAACATTTCAAATATACCACGATCAACCTCCATCCTCCAATGCATGCCGCTGCCTAGGTAGTGATAAAAATGGGAAGCAGTGGTGTAACAACAACATAGTGACATTACGTCAAACCACCGTCTGGCCATTGTAAGCCTAGGTGATTGCTCGGAAGCAGTCCTTAATCTCCAATGAGCCTCCTTTTGATCTATACTCAAATAACCACTTTTCCCCCATGTGTTTCATTCATTCTCTTCCTAACCCTTTTTTTATCTCTTGAATTTTAGAAGAACTCAAGATTATATTTCTCTCTTGCTATTGAATCTTGAAAAATTGGAGCATTTTAGTTGGATCTCATCAATCGAGTTTATCTATTTGTCCTTTATATTCCTCTATTGATATTATGTATTCTATTATTTTATCATGTTTCATGATGTTAGCTATGCATGAGTAGTCATTTGTTCTAGGATTAAATTAAGTTTGATTCCATTATTTATAGATAAATTGATTGGAATGTTGTTAGGATCATTCAATTTTCATTATTCAATTGCTAGAACTTCAGAAAAGGTTAAATTGATTTATCACCAATTTCACTAGACATAGTTAATTAAGCAAAGAATTAAAAAGTAAAGATTAATACCAAAGATTAGAAATTGAATGGGAATTCGCGACTCACAAAATTATACTAGTGATTCTTGAGGATCGATAGAATTATCTTGTTCTTAATGAGTTCAATTTGATCTATCGCCATGAAAATAGGTTGCTAGATTTGATTAAACATGAATTTTAATTCTTCAGAGAGATGAAAGGTTAAATTAGGCTAATTCTTCCTAACTTATTGAGCACTTTAACATATGATTGATTGATTTATTAATCTATAGTATAATTGTTAATGAAGTTCCATCCTCAGCTTATTTTTTATTGTTTGAAATCATAATTAGTATTCTCTATTATTCTTGACATTTTTCTTTATTGTTACTATCCATCTCTTATTAATTATTCTTGTTTAGATATCCACAATCTTGAAACACCATTATTTAGCATCAAGTTCTTATGGGATCAACCTTGATAGTTATAACAAGTTCGTGCGATTGCGGATTTTTCATATCAAGTTTTTGGCGTCGTTGTCAGGAACTTTAGGTTTGTTCATATTGGTGTTTTTCATTATTTGGCTAGACTAACCATTTTATTCTTTTTTGTTATGAATTTATTATATTTCTTCCTCTCTCTTTCAAGTTGAATTTTCTTGTATGCCATGATCCCTACAACTTGGGCATCTCATTGATTACAACCTCGAGATTGAAAGGACTCTCTGAGACATCAAGAGGTGGTCACAAGAGGCATAAGATACCTTAACTAGAGAAGCCACCATGGCAAATCAAGAAAGAGCTAATAAATTATAAAAAGACATTGCATCACCAAAACTAGTGTCCACATGATCAATTATCACCAATCCCTATGGTAGAAGCCAACAACTTTGAGCTAAAGCCATCACTTTTACTAATGGTCCAACAGAAACAGTTTAAAGGAACTCCAAATGAGGATCCATATCTTCATATCCCAATCTTCACTTTTTATTGTTTGAAATCATAATTGGTAGTCTCTATTTAATTTTCATCTTATTTCTATATTGTTATTATCCATTTCTTATCAATTGTTCTAGTTTAGATAGCCATGATCATGAAACACTGGTATTTAGCACTAATTCCTTGTGGGATCGACCTTGATAGCTACAATGAGTCCATGCACTTGAGAGTTTCGTCTATCAATATTTTTTAGCACCATTGCCGAAGACTTCGACATTGTTAATATTGGTTATTTTCATTATTTGGCTAGACTAAACATTTTTTCTTTTCTTTTTTTAGTAATTTAGTCTATTTCTTCCTCTCTCTTTTAGGTTTATTGTTCTTGTATGTAGTTGATTTCAACCCTGAGATCAAAAGGACTCTCTGATATATCAGGAGGTGGGTATGAGAGAAACAAGATACCTTGACTAGACATTCCATCATGATAGATCAAGAAAGAGCCAATAGATCCTCAAAAGAGTTTGCATCACCAAACATAATTGGCACATGATCAAGTATCACCAATCTAAGGGTAGAAGCCAACAATTTTGAGCTAAAGCCTTGACTTTTATCAATAGTCCAAAAGAACCAGTTTGGAGGGGATCCAAATCTTTGTATATCAATCTTCTTGGAATATTGGGACACATTAAAACTTAAAGGAGTGATGGATGATGTTGTTCGATTGAGCTTGTTTCCCTCTCATTGAGGGAAAAGTCTATATCTTGGACATAATCATTACCTTTAAGATCTATCACTGCATGGAAGCTTTCCTTGCCAAGTATTTTCCCCCAATAAAGTTGAAGCAATTGAGGATACAAATTACAAGTTTTACTTAGAAGGATGGGGAATCACTGTATAATGCATGGGAGAGCTACAAGGACCCGTTGATGGTGTGCCCACATAATGTATTAAAGGAATCACACTTTCTACAATTGTCTCCCTAATTATACTAATATGAATGTAGATGTTTTGTTGGAAGGGATTTAATGAACAAGGTTGTGTAGGATGCAAGGTAATTAATTGAAGACATGGCTTAGAATCACTTCCAATGATCAGGTGAATGCTATCTACCTAAAATGAGTGGGAGGTATAACTTGGATGCATTAGACCACGTTGCTTGTATGGTAGATGCTCTATTTTTGAAATTTGATAAGACAAGCATAAATTTGATAGCATCTAGTTCTTCTAACCATGAAATTTGTGGCATTGTGGAAAATTTTGTTATGGAATGTCAATTTGGGAATCCCCCTCCCTTAAAGCAATTTTAAATAAGCATGTTAACTACGTTAACAACTTTAGACCAAGACAGGATCCTTTTTCACAAACTTACAATCTAGGGTGCAAGAATCATCATAATCTCTCCTACAAGAATCAACCCCAAAATCTCAATCCCATGCCTCAATCAACCTATACCCCATGTGGTTTTCAAAGTTAGAGACGTTCATATGCTTCTCCCCAAAAATCTATATTGGAAACATTAATAAAAAAAACTTTGTGATGACTCAAAAAAAATATAGGAGTTAAAAAAAACAAACTGATGAGTTTAGACATAAAAATAGAACCGTGGGGGATGCCATAAATAATCTAGATTCTAAGATTGGCTCAAAAGCTACACACAATAAGATGTTATAGAACCAAATAAGTGAAGTAGACAAAAAAAGCTATCTAGACCCTTTAGGATGTTTCAAGGGCAACCCAAAACCAATCTTAAAATCTATGTTAATGCTATTACATTAATAAATGGGAAGGAAATAGGAGGACCTACGATGATGGGTAATGATGAAACCTTAGTGGTGTGGTCGTAGCCGGCACGCAATTTAAACCCTCTTGTTGTCAATTGTAACACTAGTAAATAAGAGTATCGTTCTAGGCCGAAGATTGAGAGAGCTCACCTCTATTTTAACTAGCTTGAAAATAAAAATAAAAATAAAAATAAAAATCATAAATAATAAATAATAACAAAAAATAAATAAACAAGAAAAATACTAATGGTGGTCATAAAAATAATAATAAAAGGAATAAATAAAATAAAGTAAACTAATAATAATAAAAATAATAGGAAACCTGCAAATATGATAAAGATGCTAGGAAAATCAAAATCTACCACTAGATTACGTCAAAATATAATATTTATTTCTAAGTCATCTTTTAATCATGTGAATGAGATCGACCAAGTTATACACCAAACGTAGGTCCATATACCTTATATTACTTCCCTTAATTAATTAATATGACAACGTGCCAATATTAACCCTATTAAATACTAGAAGTATAACAGCAACAAGCAGCTCCTATATTTAACCAAATTTAATTCATTAAGTGTAATTGGAAGGTTGTCAATCTAAATACCTAAACTAGTACACAAAGCATGTCTAGCTGTATTTCCTTTCCTTTACCCACATGCATCGAAACGTTTTACTACTTTGGTTAGAATCACAAAATTATTAGGTGAATTATTATCTAACCTAGCTGCAATTTATACTACATACTGTCACTTATGAGGAAACCAGAACAAGACATGTACCAAATAAATTATATTTGATAGAATTATATATATAAATAATAGCAATTAAAATAGAGTTAAGAAACAATCTCACAAAACAAAGAAAATAAAAATATAATTCAAACCCTAAACTAGGGTTTTAATTTATTCCCTAACAACAAATAATCAGTCAGCCATAATTATAGAATTAATTACACAAAAATATATATCTAAAATATAAATTAAAAATAAGAGAAAGAAATAACTGAAATTCATTTTAAATAAAAGATCAAAAATTTATTCAGATAAAAATTAATTTTATCTGAAATAAATTTTATTGGTATTAATTCTTCCCTCTTATTTTTTCTTCTTCTTTGTCTTTATTTCCGTGCACTATTTCTTTTTCTTTTTCTGGCTGACGGAGGCTGCTGTAGCGTTGAAACTGCTATTCTTCTCCTTGATTTCAGTGCCTGACGGCTGCGTCGTTCTCTGCGTTCCGTGCGGCCCCCTTCTCTCTTAATTAATTAATGTCGCACAACTTTTTCTCTATGGCTTTGCCGCACACCCTCTCAGCGTGTAGCCTCTGAAGGCTCAATTCTCTCGCCTCTCTCCTCTACTACCTTTTCTACTACAACTAACTCCCCTTTTATTTTTGTTTTGGGCGTCTCTCTCCATGTCAGCCCTTAGTTTGTTTTCGTGTCGTCCCCTTCTCTTAATTCCGTGTAGCTCTGCCCTGTTTGTCGTTTGAGCCTCTCCACGTTAGCCCTTCTCTTGCTCTGACGTGCGGCTCGTTTGGTTTGCCTCGCCGCTGCGCTCTGTTTGGTTTCGTTTGGCTTGTGCTCAGACCTTTGGGCCTTTTGCCTTTGGTCATTGGTCCAAAGTCCAATTCTTTTTTTTATTTAAAAATAAAACATGTAAAATAAAATAAAATAAATATTAATAAATAATATTTTATTCTAAATTTACTTAATTTATATCATTTTAGCTTAAATAATAACATTTTTACAATTTTTACCACTTAAGCATAAAACCATAATTATTCACTTATATTAGTTAAATAAAATACTAAAAACTAAGATTATAAGAGTATAAAATGTGTCAAAATATGAATTCGTCACTTAGGTGATGTTAGTGAGGAGCCTAAAATTATTAAGGAGAAGAATAATGAGAAGAAAGAGGAGAGAGTTGAGAATCATGTTGAACCTACACCTTATAAGCCTCCCCCACCCTTTCCTCACAGTTTAGTTCAAGAAAACTTAGAAAAGTAATTTGATAAGTTTTAGAAATCATGAAGAAATTGCATATCAATATCCCATTTGTTGAATCCATCTCTTAAACACCTTCCTATGTCAATTTTTGAAAGAGATTTTATCTAATAAGAGAAGGCTAGAAGAGTATAAGGTTGTAGCCTTGACTCAAGAGTGTAGTGTTATCATACAGAATAAATTGCCTCCTAAGATTAAGGGCCTTAGATCATTCTCTATTGTCTATACCATTGATGAAATCCTAATTAATCATGTGTTTATGTGATCTTGGTGCAAGTTTTAGATTGATGCCTCTCTCAATTTGTAACAAGTTGCAAATAGGAGACTTGAAGCCCACTATTATCTCTCTACAATTAGCTAATCGATCAGTAAAATGTTTGATAGGTATACTAGAGTTTGTAACTATCTAAGTTGGTAAGTTCTATATTTCAGTTTATTTTTTCATTCTTAAAATTGAGGAGGATGCTCAAATTTCCATTATATTAGATAGACCTTTCTTGGCTACTAATGGGGGGGTCATTGATGTAAAAATGGGAAGTTTTCTCTCAATATTGGAGATGAAAGTGAATTTTGATTTGTCTCTTGCTATAAAATATCCTCTAATTGATGAAACTTATTACAAGATTGACACAATTGACATGGCGGTTTGAGAAGACTTTACTAGATATCTCTCAAGAGATCCTCTTGAGAAATGCCTAGTGAAAATGGACCAATTAATGATGATGACAAGGAGGTAGTTGTATACACTACCATGATAAATGAAAGCCCACCCTACACTAAAGGAACTGAATTGACGACTAGAGCTGAAAATAAGTTACTTAATCATATTTGTGAAAAGAAAACCACACCTAAGGTAGAACTAAAACCAATTATTTGCTCACTTAGGTATGAGTTATTTGAATCTAATGGTGACTATCTAGTTATTATGAATGCTAACTTTAGTACAGAGGAAGTCAAAAGTTTGCTTAAAGTTCTTAGGCTACAGCAAGGTGCCATTAGTTATACTATTGATGATCTTCAAGGCATAAATCCTTCCATATGTATGCATCATATTCACTTAGATTATGGGTTCAAGTCCACCATTAAACATCAAAAGAGATTGAACCAAAACATGAAAGAAGTGGCAAGATTCAAATTACTTGATGCCAGGATCATCTATCCTCTCTAAGATAGTGACTATGTGAGCTCGGTGCAAGTGGTACCAAAAAAGGGTGGAATGATTGTCATTAAAAATGAGAAAAATGAGTTAATTCCACCAAGGATGGTTATAGTATGACAAATGTGCATAGATTATAGAAAGTTGAATAAGGTCACCCGTAAGGATCATTTTCCTCTTCCATATATTGATCAAATATTAGAAAGGTTGGCTTGACATTCATGTTTTTGTTACTTGGATAGATATTCAAGGTCTTTCAAATCCCCATTCACCATATTTAACAAGAGAAAACTACATTTACATGTCTGTATGGCACATTTGCCTATTAGATGATTTCTTTTAGCTTATTTAATGCCCCTACCACCTTTCAACAATGCATGATATAAATATTCTCTAATTTTATTGAATATATTATGGAAGTTTTATGGATGATTTTTCTATTTATGGTACTTCTTTTGACTATTGTTTTACTAATCTTTCAAGGGTATTAAAAAGGTGTAAGAAGGTGAATTTTGGTCTCAATTGGGAGAAGTATCATTTCATGGTATAAGAGGGGATTGTTCTTATTCATATAGTCTCTAGTTGGGGCATTGAGGTGGATAATGCAAAGATTGATATTATTGCCAAGATGCACCCCTAAATTTTGTTAGAGGTGTTCAAAGTTTCTTGGGTCATACTGGTTTTTATAGGCACTTCATTAATGATTCTTAAACATTTGTTAAACCTTCAACTCATTTATTTATCAAAGATGTGCCTTTTGAATTTGATAAACCTTTGGATGCTTTCAACCGATTAAAAAAGGCTTTGACATCTGCTTCAGTTATACAACCACTCGATTGGAGTATTTTATTTGAGGTGATGAGTAATGCAAGTGATTATGTAGTAGGAGCAATCTTTGGGTAAAGAAAAGTCAGAAAGAATTGTGAAATTTTCTATGCAAGTCAAACTCTTGATGAAACACAAGTAAACTATGCTAAAAATAAGAAAAAGATTTTGGCAGTGGTGTTGACATTAGACAAATTTTGATCATACTTGTAAGGATAAAGTTATAGTATTCACCGATCTGCTGCCACTTATTTATCATGATGACCAAGATGGATGTAAGGCCACACTTGATTAAATGGATCCTCTTACTCCAAGAATGTATTGTTTGATCATATTTCTAGATTATGGAAAGATATAGACAGACGTGAAGGGGGTGACACTCTAGTTTATTAGTATTTCTGTGATGACAATCTTTTAGCTATTAAAAGCTTATTAGCCCCCTAGTGTGCAAATTTTGTAAATTACATAGCATGTGGGGTATTGTGATAAGATGTTTCCAATCAATAGATGAAGAAGTTCCTCTTAAATGCCAAGCACTATTATTGGGATAAACCTTATGTTTATAAGAAATGTGTGGATGAAGCTTACAAAGTTATCTACCTAAAGTGGAAGTTGGAACTGTCATATCTCATTATCATTCTTCACTCTATGAGAGTCATTCTAACACTTATAAGACTGATTCAAAAATTCTTCAAGATAGTTTATATTAGCCTACCACTTCAAGGATGTTATAAATTTTGTTATATCCCATGATCGATGTTAAAGGATGGATAATATACTGAGAAGAAATGAAATGCCTTTAAATAACATCTTTGAGGTTGAGTTATTTGATTTATGGAGAATTGACTTCATGGGCCATTTTCCATTGTCATACAACAAGTATATATTCTATTTGAGGTGGATTATGCCTCTAAATAGGCCAATATAGTGGCTTCTCTCACAAACAATGCCAAGGTAGTGGTTCAAATTTTCCAAAAGGTCATATTTCCAACATTTGGTTTCCTAAGAGTTATAATTAGTGATGGGGGCTCTCACTTCAACAATGTCCTTTTTGGTGCACAACTAAATAAATATGGTGTTACTCATTAAATGTTTACACTATACCACCCACCCATAGATGATTTGGCAATTAGAAATAACTAATTGAGAAATTAGGGGGATACTTGAGAAAACGGTGGCTCGAATAAGAAAGGATTGGTCGATGAAGTTGAATGACACTTTATGGGCTTATCGCACTACTTATAAAACTCCAATCACAATGAAAGATTTTTACTTGGTATATGAGAAGCCTTTTTCATCTATAACTCTATCTCACATGATGCATGTTCTTATATTGTTATCACATGATCTACTAATTTAACCACATGTGGTCCTTAAGTGTAAAATATTATCTTCTAGGGTAGTTGTATTACTCAACATGTGTTTCTCTGTTATTATAAACTTGTACCCTAGGGAATTCCACGTCTAGTCATGTATTTATAACTATGAATCCATGACCACATATTTTATCGTATATTATTGTATGTCTTATATGTCTATTATCACATATACCCATGTGCATCATTGATAGTTAAAATTATGATATTACATATGGGTATACCTTACTCATGGCATTGCTTGTGTTTTCTTATCACTACATGTATGACTTTCTTTATTACTTATTGGGAGGATAATTAATGATATGGTATATACTTCATGGAAAAGCATAATTTGATGTATGAGTGGATTGAGGTGTGTATCATATGTATACTTGAACTTGTGTATGGTAAATTAACAATTACCATATCCTTATGTGTATCATGGGTTACCTATGAGCTAGTTAGTTTTTATTTTCTCAGTATTGGACCCATACTAATAAAACCTTGGTTGAATGTTTCATGCTATGATCCACTTATGGTGGGGAGAAAACATCTTGTGTAAGCAAAAGATTGATTGCTATTTTTGGGTTGAGGACTTGGGCTTTAAGAACAAGCCATCCAAAGTTTTTTTTTGGTAAGTAAATGAAATATTATTACTTACAAAACTGGATAATAAAGTACAGTAGAACATTCATAAAAATCAACTAACTCTATCTTAGGCTATCAACATGGGCCACTGATGATCTATTTGATTTACAATGGGTCATACTAGTTATCCTAGAAGCTAACTCCTTGATAATCAACCAACAAATATGTCGTGGTTCATGTCTCTCATGATGGAAGATTCTTTAATTTCTTTCATGCCAAACATGATTTGTCGCTACTGTATACAAATAACATAAAACCTACATTCTATGAACCTTACCTCAACCACCTCTTTGCATACATCTTACTACCACATTGAAAGAGGTTGCATCATGATCACACCTAAATTTTCTAATTAAAGGTAGTCAAACCTATTGGGAATAAGCACACTTAAAGAATAGTGTTCAACTGTTTCTTTATTCGCCTCACACAATGCACATGTATCATCCACACTAAATCCTATTGATGTTATTCTATCCTTTATAAATAATCATTTATGAATCACAAACCATAGGTGGAACTTATGTTTAGGTATAGAGATAGGATTCCACACCAACGTATGCCATCCTACCTTTTCACCAAGATTTCTTAGTGCATTATATACCCTCGAGATGTTGTATTCCATTAACTTTCATTCTTGGTTTTGTGTATTGGTATGAATTACAAGCATTATTAACTCTCCAATTCTCAATAATATCCTGAAACACCATGATATAGACATGGAATGTGGCACATCCCATAGGTCTCTACCTGTCATAAAGTATATATGTATCCATATAACCCATAGAATGTCCTTCTTTAGGTGTAAATTCCATCGTAGTCTAAGCACGATTTCAACATTCCACCATTCTAGATTAAACAAACCAAGTCTACCTTCATGTTTTGCCTTGCAGACAATATCCTAGGCTACAAGGCATTTCTTTATGTTATCCGAAGTTTTTATCTCTTTGATATTTATCTTTATTTTTTGTATATATTTTTAAAATTTTCAACCATTGCATCAAAATTTTATTGGGGTTGTAACCGAATTTAAGTTTCTCCTTGCTTTCCTAAGTTTTGAAAACCTAAGGTTATTTCATAAGTTTTGCTGATTCTATCAATGATGATTTTTACAAATGTAATTGTTTTCTTTCCATATATCACTATATATCTCCTTGTGAGATCTTATCTTATCGATATGTAAGATATTTAAGTTTTTATTTGAACAAGTTTTAGCTTTTCATTTAGTATGAGATAGATGATAAATATTTGTCTTATGTTTTGTGTAATGGTAATATGCCCTATTTTTTACTTTTGCTTTAGCATACTATGTAATACCCTAAAACATTATCTAATATTAATCCTAATTAATATTTTAACATAAAATTGAAATATTAGCTTAATTTTTATTAAGATTTAACCCGTAAGTCCTAATAAATTATTTAATTAATTAATTCTAACTCTTTTTTATTTTATCTTTTATTTTATTTTATTTTATTTAAACCTAAAAATGTGTAAAATTTACCCTAGTGTATTCTTCCTAATTGATTAACCTAATGCCAAATAAATTTAACCAGATTCTAATTCTAAACCTAAATTTATTTTCTTTTTTATTTTTTCTTTTCTCTCTCTTTTTTTTCTTCTTTATTTTCCCCTTTCTTTTATTTTCTTCCTCCTAATCTATGCCACCAGACACCAACCCACCTATCCTCCTTCTCTTCTTTTATTTCCCCAACCTACGTCAGCCTAGCCTAACCTTTTTTTTTCCATCCAAACCCCCAAACCATCTTTCTTCTTCTTTCTTTATTTTTTATTCTTTTTCCTTCTCCTTCTCCCTCACCAACCCCCAATCCCAAACATGCTACATTACCTTATTCTTGCACCCTATACCCCACCTATCTCCCTTTCCTTTTCAAGCCCAAACACTCCCTACCCTTCTCCTTTGCACATATTGTTTCCATTATATTCCAGGCTCCTAAGGCGAGCCCTTCCACCCTACACTCCACCTATCTCACTTTCCATATATTTGTTCCCTACCCTATCACCCCTAACCATGATACACACACGTAATACACCCCTTTTCCTCCTTCCTTCCCTCCTCCTGTCAAGCCCTACCCTCTACCACCTTCTCATTTCCCTTTTTTTCTCCTTTTCCCTCACCACCACCTATCCATTGCATTTCCTTACGTTGAGCCATCAACCACACCACTACCCTATAACCTCTTCCCCTACACCATGCCTGTGTGCCCAACACCATCAACTCATCCCCATCTATCACCCTTTTATGTGTCCTCCCATCTCCAATTACCACCCCCTCTACAACCCTGCACTCATCCTAGCTCCAACCCCCATAGAAGCTCCGCCATCTCACCACCTCCCTACCTACAGTTTCTTTTCAATCTCCTCCCTACAATGCCCATTTCCTCCACTTGTCGAGCTACCTAGCACCGTCCAGCACCACCCTCATTCTTCCCTATAAAATTGTGTTGCCACTCACCGCAACCCTCAACAATCACCTCCACTTGGCCAACCATCATCCCCCCGACAGCTTCCTAGGGCCCCAACTCACATTACATGAGTAGTGTGAGTGTTGATATGTGTGTGTGTGTATTTTCCTATTTTCATCATTAAGGGTATTTTGGTAATTTACTATTTAATAATTATTTTTAAAAAATTATAATTTTATTTGTTAGATATTAATATGGTTAATGTGGTATTATTTTTAGGTATAAAAGTTTAATTAATATAGCCTATAAATTATAGTAGGTTACTAATATTTTGTGCTTTTGCTAGAAAGTAATTAACCCCTATACTCTATTAAAATGTGAGATATTGCATGATAACACATTAGGGTTATTGATGTATTAATTATATTAAGTATTTTGGCTACATTTTAGTTATTTGCCAAAAAGTTTTATCTTAGAATTTTGCAAAAATGGAGCATGCAAATTTGTGTTAATTATCATGTGTACGAATATTGGTTAAAATGGGTTAAATGAAGAAAATAAATTATGTATGTCATGTATACCTAATATGATAGGTTGAGTATGTTTAGGCACATTTTTAGCATAACTATTGCTATTATATGCCCTTGGGTATTTTGATCATTGTAAATGTATCTTGACTTTTTATCCTAACAAGTGCGCCTAATATTTGTTATTTGTTGTTCGGTATAAGAATACATAATTTGATTTTTTAGTACACATGTTTTAGCATTATTACACTACCCCAAAAAGTAGTTTTAATAACGGTTATTTTACAGTTTTAATAACGGTTTTCAACCGTTATTAAAATGCCCGTTATTAAATCTTTAATAACGGTTCATAACCGTTATCAAAAATATAAAAAACCCGCTAATATGAGCATAAAATTTATTTTTAATAACGGTTTTTGAGAAAAACCGTTGTTAAAAAAGAGGGTTTTAATAACGGTTCTGATGAAAACCGTTATTAAAATGAAGGTTTTAATAACGGTTCTTATGAAAACCGTTATTAAAATACCAGAGTTTTAATAACGGTTTTAGAAGAACCGTTATTAAAACATCCTTTTAATAACGGTTTTCATAAGAACCGTTATTAAAACCTACCTTTTAATAACGGTTTTCATCAGAACCGTTATTAAAACTCCAGTTTCTTTTTTTGTTTTTGCAATTTTGTTCCTGCCCACATACACAGTTGATAACATATCTGCAATCACACCATGATTTCAATCAATCCCTTGTTAATACACCGGACATATATACTCAAGAATCAAAATTAGTAGGCATACCACAACTTGGTAGCTCTACACAACAAAGAAAAATGTTTATAAATCTAGCTTAATTACAAGACTTAAAGACATAGACAAAATACAAGCCTGAACATGCATGTAGAATATATAGATCTCTACCTAATACCGAATGAATGAGTGCACATGCTTGGCCCATTGCTCTCTCACTTCATCAATTTCTTCAACATTGTATTGCTGGCCTTGTGCATAATCATCGGTGAAAAACTACAAATCCCAAGTTTTGATTAATATACAGTTAGCACTTACGTCAAGTATCAAACATATATGTCATGATTCATTAATGGAAAAATATCGAAAAGAAAACATACATGGCTTGAATCTATGTTGACCGATCTATTTTGGACTATCAGATCCATTGATCTACATACATATTGATAATATTAAACAAAATATATATTGAGCATATAAATATATATATATGAAAAAGGTATATATAGTGTAACTACTAAACAAGGTCTAATGAACATGTCAAATGTCAATACCTCTTTAGTAGTGAGACGTATTTGATCCGCAGGTCAAGCCACGAAGCTTCCATGAGCTTCTAGTACTGTGGTTGCCTCATCGCCCTCTTTATAACAAGGCAAGTGTGCACTGCCAATGATTGGAGTGTCAATACTCACCGGCCTTGTATTTAGGGCTAAATTGTACCCGTGGATTGTCTGCGTTTCAATATTGTGACTAATGCGAACCCTTCCTTTCGCCAAAATTGTTGAAAGGTCATTCGCTAATAAGTCACATTTATGCAAACCCTAAACAAAAATATTACACATTATTAATAATTTATTACACCGAATACATTTTATAACAATTCATAGTTTGTAATGCTTACCTCGGGAAGAGTAGAAAGAAATGCATCAGCTTCACAACTATCTCTGACGCTATTTACATTAGGTATGTGAAGCTGATCATGGTCTACTGAATCGGATGGCTTATACCCTTGAGATTTAATAAATGACAACTCTTGCTCCATTGTTGCCATCCGTTCAAATGCCACGTTCAATTTTTGGGTGAGGATGGCGACTTGCTCATTAGTGCTATGAGAACCACGAGATTGACCACATATGCTCGTTCTCGTAACACCCAATCCAATGCCCCTGTGTCTTCCAGGGTGTTCTACAATTCCTGTAGCCTGGGCCACAATGCTATATTGATCCACCTCCTCACCTTCTGACGTTTCAAGTTCGTCCAGTAAATTTAACTTATAGGAATAAGCATAATATAATAGTTTTCTAAAAGAAAACTAAGTAGGGTTCTAGATATCTACAAACTTACAATTTTTTTTTTGCTGCAACATCAACATATTCATTAATATATCCATCTCTTGTTGCTCTAGCTTTCTTCCATAATGTACTAATATTGATGGACGAGGTACATGGGTCCAAGTCTTGGGCTAGGAGCTACAAATCAAAAAATATTCTTAATTAAGAATATTATTATAAAATTCAACATTTACATGTAAATAGATAATGACAAAATGCATACCAACTCCTCTTCAAGGCCCGCATAGCCTTTGCGAGCCATATTATGTCGGTATTTATTTTGCTTGGCAATCTCTTTATTTTGGGTACTTTTTTCCTATGTGACAAGCCAAAACATAATGACATGGTTATTTCAATATTAAGCATAATACTGGGATTGATATAAAAAGTTTAATTGTTATCTAACAAGTACCTTAAAATCCACCGTAAGACGATAAGCAATTAATTGGTTCCAACTTTCTTGATCGATGAAACCGTATCGTTTGGGTGGGTTCTGTCGTACAGAACCATCCTTCTTTCTATACATTTTTCTATGAGCTAAATATGACCTAAAGGTTCTTAGACGCTCCCCACAATGTCTAAGAAGCCATTTCTTCCTACTCTTTGGGACATTGAACACTTTCTGCAAAATAAGACATGTAGATGTATACCGATGTTAATGTAATAAAATTAATAACATTTGACATACAAAAATGATTACATAAAATAGCATATTTACCGTGATTTCCTGCCAAATATGCTCCTTATGACCCTGTGGAACCTGCTTCCAATTATTATAGGAGATAGGAACACGGTTACGGGTCACAAGTGAAATGTAGGTCAAGAACATATCTGCATAAGGGCCGATGGGAAGATTGTAAGTATTCCATCCCAAATCGACTACTTCTCCTCTACTCCTCATGTCTATGATAATTCTCATAATCGTAGGTCCCCTCTTCCCTTCTTCATCACTGCTATCCCTATCAATGTTTTTGTTGGCCATATCTCTACAATAAATAAATAAATAAATAATGTTAGAATGGTATGTATTGAGCATAATAATGTACCATTATATTATCGATACGAATCATGCTTAGAAAGAATTAATCTCAAATGTATCATGCTATTCTATATATATATATATACGAATCATGTTAACACGTTTCTAAAAAGATATTAATACTAACCCTAACCCTAATTAACCATAATTAACCATAATAAACGATATACCCTAACCCTAACCCTAGCTAATTAACCATAATTTATTATAATAAAACCTAACCCTAAACCACAAAAAAAAAACCTAATCCCTAAACCTAGCTAAATGTAATTAAAGCATAATATATAAATCATATTATTAATTATTATTATTATTATTATTATTATTATTATTATCATACTTTCTCTATTTAATTATTCACTTTTATATATTCCTTATTCTCTATATCTATTTAATCCTCATCAAATAGGAATCATTAACATATGCATATGTAAAATATATTTGCATTTCATTATATGACATTTCCTATATCTTATTGCTAGTCTCCTATACTTATTAATGAAAATGTGTGTGTGTGTGTGTGTGTGTGTGTGTGTATATATATAGTTTTTATGAGTGAAAATGTATATAATTCTACACTCACATTCATATTATATATATATGTAAAGGTCTCGGCCAACACATGCATTTGTTAATATATAACAATAACGCAACAAATTCAACAAAAAACAGCAAAATTTTCAGCCAATACATTAAACAACCCATTTTCGAATGACAAACTAAATCTTTCAATAACAAACAAACGAAACCCTGTACCAACATGCATGAATTTATATATATATATACATATATAAGTAGATAAAATGTTACGAGAAGAAGAACAAACACATACATAAAGTGAGCTAGCTACAAACACGACGGTGACAATGTTGAGAGAGGCAAGGGCTTCAAACACGACAGAGGATGAAGGTGCAAGTGCTAGCTAGCTTCGGAACAATGACAGCACGCACATGCAGAGCTGGCAATAGCGGAGGCATGGTGGAGAGTTGGCGGTGCGAGGGTTTCCTTTACTTGAGAGGAGTCGGTGTGGTCGTGCGAGGGTTTGCAAGGAGAAGGAGAGCAAGAGAACGAAGGTGCAGAGAGTCTGAAAATTTTGGCACGAAACAGAACTGAACGAAATATAAGTTTGATTTTGGGGTTTTAATAACGGTTCCTGAGAGAACCGTTATTAAAAAGAGGATTTAATAACGGTTCTCTGAGGAACCGTTATTAAAACATCTTTTAATAACGGTTCTTTCAGTAACAGTTATTAAAAGCTTATGACTTTTGACAACTGTTCTAATATGAACCGTTATTAAATATACTTTTAATAACGGTTTACCTGAAAACGTTATTAAAACATCCGTCCAAATTTTAACGTTGCCCTTTTAATAACGATTTTTAAATAGAACTGTTATCAAAACTTCCCGTCGATTAATTTTCACGCGTTTGACAACGGTTTTCGAACTACCGTTATTAATGTCCCGTTATTATAACCCGTTTTCGTAGTAGTGTTATTATTATTATTATTATTATTATCATCATCATCATCATCATCATCATCATCATCATCATCATCATCATCATCATCATCACCATCATCATTATATGCCCTAAGGTATTTTAGTCATTTTAATTGCATTATATAATTATTTCGATAAGTATTTATAATATTTGTTATTTCCTACCGAGCATGGGAATTTTGCATTTAATATCTTAGAAATACATATTAGGATTTTATGTACAAAATCATTTGTTGGGGCAAAATGATCATTTGACATGTTTGGTAATTTATTTATTTACTATGTAATTAAATTATTATGTTTTAACCTATTTATGGAAAATAAATAAATAAATAAAAATAGTATTTAAAATGAATGATAATGTGGTAATAATGGTCTTAGGGATATTCTGGTCACTTTTTAACTAATACACACCATATGAATAATCAAACATAGGAAAACCATAGTGTATTGATAGATTAACCTTAGTTTTGACTTTGAATTATACTTCAACCTTTGATCTTAGGGTTGACTTGAATAATTGAAATTAAAGGAAGAATAGTTAAGTATGGAATTGAAATATTCGTGTAATATCTTATGTTTTGTGATCATCATTTAAAGATATTAATACTTAAAGTGAAAGACCTTAAGTTTAGGAATTCTTCCTCTCTAGGAGTAGCTATGTAATACCCTATCTTTATAAACCTTAATTATAAATCGATAATTATGTATAATTAGTTATAATAAATATTGTAGGATGTTTTGTATCACATATATTAATCATATGTGTATTATTATGACATATTAGATATAAATTCAATTAGGATAAAATATGATAGAATTTGGGTTATTAAATTAATCCTAGTTTATACTCTAACTGATATTGGGTAACCATACTCTCGATAACTAGATGTTTTACCCTAATCAAACTTTACAAATTATTACCCCTACCCTATACTAGATTCTGACCATACCCCTAGCACCATGCCTCCCAATTTCCCTCCCCTTGTTTTTCTCGATGAGACCCTTCATACCACACCCCTACACCATGTCTCCCTCTCCTCCATGTTCCACTTTCCTTTTTTCGCACGATGAGACCCTTCACACCATACCCCTACATCATTTCTCCATCTCCTCCATGTTTCCCTCCCCTTATTTTTCTTGATAATACCCTTCATACCACCCTCCTGCACAATGCCACCCTCTCCTCTATGTTTCTCTCTATATGATTTGTTTTACTCCACCTTCCATTTCAATCCTTCCTCCCATCATTATTTTTTGTCGTGTATTAACCCCAAAAAAGTCTAAACCTCTTCTCCTTTTCCCTTGAGCTCCCTCAAGAAAGATAATCCCTATCAATCTTCATCATTTTTCACTACACTTCCACCATTTACCACCTTAGTTTCAACCACTCCAACCGAAACCACCACCACACCATTGGCCATCCCCTCAATTCCACCCCTTTTACTTTGGCAAAAGTTACTGCACCTCACCCTCCACCACCAACCAAAGTTATCATAGCCCTCCCCTACCCTTGGATGAAAACCCCTATAGCCACCACCCTTCCAAGGGAAAAGGCAGGCGATTGAACACCCCTTGCTACACCTACAACCATCGGTTCCCCCTCCATTAACTTTGGCCAAAGTTGCTAAAGAACCTCCCCTAGAATTGGTACATATTGTTGTTTCTCATTTTTAATACCCAAATATATTATTTAATATTAATCTTGATTAATTTATATTTTAACATAACCCTTAAATGTTAACTTAATTAATTTGTTAACATTTGATCTACAAACCTAAATTTATCTTTTTTTTAATCCACCCTAAATCTATATATTTTAACCTGGTTTACTGTTCCTAATTGGGTGCCCTAAACCTAGATTAACAAATTTTATCTTAATCCTAATATTAATCTAATTATAATTCTAAACATAAATTTATCTTCTTCTTTTTTTTTTTCCCTTTTCCTCTTTTCTTCTTTTTTATCTTTTTATTTTCCTTCTCTTTTTCTTTCTCTCTCTGCGCCCAACCCACTCTTTTTCTCTCCCTAGCCCATTGTTTTATTTCTTTTATTTTCACATCTAAACCCATCCCATTTCTTCCTTCTCCTCCCTTCACCCTCACCCAACTCCCTTGCACCAAAACATACCCCAACAACCCCTTACTTGCCCACTGCCCCGCCTAAGTCCCCTTTCCTCTTCAAGCCCAAAAAACCCCAACCCCCTCCTTATGTGCATTTCCTTTCCCCACCTAACCTCATGCACCACCGTGCCTCTGCACCCTACACCTCTACCTACACCCATCCTTTTCCTCTATAATTTCCACCTATCCCATTAGCATGCCTAAGCCCCTCATCCTCACCTCTTCTACTCCTCATCCCCCTCCTCTTCCCTTTCCTTCACATCCCTCCTCCTCCCATATAGACTAACCAACCCCAACACTATTTTCACCGCCACCTAATACCACTACCCGAGCCTCCCTTATCATTCTTCCTTCTCCATGCCCCTACCTTTGTTTTCTTTCTCACGAACTCAACCACCCCTGCCTCCCTACATCGTCATCCCACACAACCCCTCACCTCCACTACAACAGCCTCCGCCATCCTAATTCTAACCACCTCACTAGCCCCAACTACCTCTTCCTCTTCCTCTTATCCTTCTTCCTTTCCTCCTCCCTTCTCTACCCATCTTTGCCTGCACACCATATCCTTCGCCCATTGAGCTACCCAACACTATCACCTGCTCCTTATTCTTTTCCCTTCCTTGCATTATCCTAACTCCAACAACCACCCTCGTAACCTCCCTTCATAATCAATCCATAAACAAACCACCACCCAGCCACCTCTGCCCCTACACCGTGCCTCCCTGCCTACTACCAAATCCAGCATCTTTCCCCAACTACGTCAACCATATTCTTCACAGCATTTATAGCCTCCTCACAATTATAAGCCATCACCACCATCTACTTACCACCATCTGCCCCTTATAGCTCCCTACATATCCCCTCCTAATCCTTCATGTAGCATGAGTAGTGTGCATGTGTACGTAAGTATATTTTGTACCCATTTTAACATCACGGACATTTTGGTAATTTATTATTTAATAACTATTTTAATAAAAAATTATTATTTTACTTGTTAAATATTAATATGGTTAATGAGGTATTATTGTTAGGTACAAGAGTTTAAAGGGTGGAACCTGATAAATTTTAGTAGGTTACCTATATTTTGTGCTTTTGATGGAAATCAAGAAATCCCTATACTTTACAAAACTATAAGATATTGCATGATAGCACATTAGGATTTTAAATGCATATTATGGAAATTGCATGGATTTAGCTATATCCACACTAAATCAAGATTAACAAGATTATGCACAATTGAGAACACACAAAAAAAAGAATAATTCAAGAAAAAGTAGAGATCTTATTCATACTCTTATGTAATTACAATATGATTAAAATAATCAATCACTCAATTATGCAAATCAATAATTCTCTTTAAAGGGGAATTACATGGAGAAGAAGAACTTGGGGTGCAAGACTCTCGACGGCCAAGGTTTTAACTTGTCTCCTTTTATATAGAGAAAAAACCTAATGGAGAAAAATAATGTGTTTTAGAAATAAGAAAAACACAGTCCGTATTTTGGTAACACGAGACCTTATGTTTATTTCCTTACCGTCAATCTTTTCCCAAAAAACATATCAAAATTTCTTAAAATAAACACGGTCGTGTTATATACTACATAGCATCCCCATGTTTCACACATATGGCTCCAAAATACACCAAACTTCTAGAACACGTGCATAAACCAATAAAGTATTATGTTGTGCTCAAATACCCAGTCAATTATCATATTTATCACCTTGATGTAGTATTTGTGACATATAACATGTAAATGCCTCTACAAAAAATTCCTAGCCACACAAAGGACCTCATGGCCTATGAACACCAATCAAGTCTGAGAAACACTTAAAGTTATCCGTGGTGAGTTGCTTCATTAGCATATAAGCAATTTTATCCAAAGTACCCACTTTCTCCAACACAACTTTGTCTACAGCAATAGTGCCTTAGATAAACTGATACCTGATGTCAATGTGCTACGTTTGATGATAGAAAAAATTCATATTCTTTGCTAAACGTATAGCACTTTGGCTATCACCACAAATAATTGTAATACCATGAATGAACCCCAACTCTTATACTAATCCACCATGCCACAAGGCTTCCTAAAAAGCCTATGTTATAGCCATGTACTCTACATTAGTCATAAACAAGGCCGCCCCACCCTGTAACAAACGCCTCCAACTAATAGCTAATTTTCAAAGATACAAAAAATATCCACTAGTGGATCTCTTTTTATCAAGTTCTCCACCATAATCAATGTCCATGAACCCAAAAAGAAAATCAATTGATCTTCCATAATCAATACAAGTAGATGTCGTTAGCTTCAAGAAACTAAGGATCCGTTTCATGACTTCCCAGTGAGCCTTTCCTAAATTCACCGTACATTAACTCACAACACTAATAGCTTGAGCATTATCAGATTGGGTACACGCCATAGCATATATAATACAACTAACAACATTCAAATATGGAATAGTAACCATGAAGTCCTCTTCCTCTTTGGATTTAGGACAATCCAAAGCAGAAAATCTGATCTGAGTACCCAATGGAGTGCTAACCGTCTTGGTATTATAATATGAATGGATTTGTGCTGATTAAAGGGCCTTACGAGTATAATTATATATATGATTTTTACTACATGAGGGAGTCATAGGGTGTGTTTCTTAATAGTTTATCCACTCTTTGAGATCTCACATGACTTGCTTAAGTTTAACCTAAATTATACCCTATGAACTTACAATACTTTCCACTCTTATGAAACCTCATAGAATTAATGCTTTTACTTAGTTAATTTTAGAACATGTGTAGGAACGACAACAACATAATGTATCAAAGCATATCCTGACTCTACCAAGATAGCAAGAGCCATCACCTAGGTTTCCATCAAAGGTCTGCACGTTGACAAAAGAAGAACACCCAAATTAACTGATGTTGGCAACATTCACCAAGGGACTACTACAGGGTACTATCGCTCAATAAAGGGTACAGTCGCCTAACGCTGGGTGTAACCACACATTGCAGCACTAGAAGACACTTTTCCTACCTACACATTTTACACATTATAAATACCACTTGGAGATATCAAACAAAGAGGAATCATCATCGATCATCAATTGAGATAGAAATAGGGAGAAAAATACCAATAGAAAAGTAGTAGAGAAAGGTAGAAGAAGAAGAGTCCCAGCAGAGCTAAACCGAGAGAGGAAAAAAGAGTTATTAGGCTAGATAGGGGTTGGATTACCATAATCTACCCAACTCCTTCTCTTCTTTCTCTTCTGTATCTCCTGTTTAGATGGAAGATATTTAGCATTGGCTAAATTTATTAGTGAAGGGACAAATTGGGAACCTTTAATGCTATAATCATTGACATTAAAGTCATGTTTGGTTAAATGGCATTTCATTTTGTTGATCTTCATTTGTTAAAGTGTTGAATATTGACCACATTAGACACTCATCTGAATTCTGTATCAAATGTTATAGTACACATGCCTTACGATGATAAATGGTGATGAGGTTGGCACTGAAAGGTGAAGAGACCTTATCAATAATCCTCCAAAACTCACTATGTGGAGACATCTTGAGAGTATGTTTCACTACTGATTGAAACCTAGTGGGTCTAAAAGGATTATTATCCATTGAACGTGATATGCTATAAATTATCATAGGGTACACGCATTTGGTGTTAACAATTCCCCTCTAATGCTCTATCTTCTAATTTCCTTCCTATCAATCCTCCATTGATATTAGTAACTTCCTAAGCACTTATTTACTTTATTATATTTTCATTATAGGCCTACCAATATTTTGTCACACAGTTGAGTTCACATAATACTTAACTTTAGTAATGCATATTTCATTAATGTCTGTGTGAGATTGACATCCTCCCATCACTTTATTACTTGGATTGATAGTGTATAATTGCATGATTGTGTTGTTCTCCATTATTAGTATTACCCTACCAAATATTTTTGAACCAAGCACACACCATGTTTTTGGTTCCATTGTCGGGGATCATTGAATTTTCAAAAATGCTACATATTAAAGGATAGCGTAATGTGAAATTTTTTAGTATATAGATAACATTAGAGTTTTAGTGAATTTTAGTTTCTTTTGATTTTAAAGGACTAACCCTTGTATGACCATAATTGATCAGAGTGCCCTAATACCAATTGATTGAGATATTGAGTGCACCCTAAGGAGAAGGATCAACCTCAAAAGATTCTAGCAACATAGGTCATTTAGGCCCATAATTGCCTGACAATGACAGCATCAGACTGCCAGTTCCACATCCAAATTAGAGGGAAGGATTACCCATGATCTTACCTTCTCACATCAACATAAACCCTATAGGAATGAAAGCTCAACCCATAAGTGATGATCATAATTGAGCCATCCAAGATTATGTTGTGCCATTCCAAGACCACCTTAACCCTAGCATTACCCATCCAAAAATCCAAGCCCCACATTTTGAATTGAAACTTGTCATGTTCTACATGCTACAGACCATAGGGAAATTTAGTGGCCAACCCACTAAGGATCCACGCCTACATTTTAGAGCATTTATGGAAGTTAGTGACACCTTCAAAATTCAGGGAGTTCTAGAAACCTCTATGTGACTTAAGTTGTTCCCTTATTCCCTAAGAGACCATGCTAGGGCGTGGCTGACTTCCCTACCAACTGGTTCAGTCACCTCTTAGGATAACTTAGTTCAAAATTTTCTCATGCAATATTTTCCTCCCAAACAAGACCGCCAAGCTTAGGCATAACATTACAGAAGTTTTGCAAAAAGAAGATGAGACACTCCATAATGTATGGGAGAGATTTAAGGAATTGTTAAGGAAATGTCCAAACCATAGAATCCCTCATTGGTTGCAAATAGAAATATTCTATCATGGACTAAACCCTCAGACAAGAAACTTAGTAGATGCCTTAGCCAATGATGCCCTGCTAAGTAAAACCTAGGGCCAAGCCTATAAGATTGTTGAGACCATATCCTATAATAACCAATAGTGGGATAGTGCCAAAAGTGTTTATAAGGTGAGAGTAGTAGGAGAATTTAAAGTAGACACCATCACAAGCCTACGAGCTGAGATATCATCTATGGCTGACCTACTAAAAAATATTTCTCCCACTAACTCACATGTACATAGAAGAGATGAACATTCCACTACTTCAACAGTTGTAGTATCATGTGTATATTATGGAGAAGGCCATATGTTTGAGCAATGTCCAGCAAATCCAGTGTCCGTGAACTACATGGGAAACAAGGCCAGGAAATCTCAACAGTTGTATGACAATAATTATAACCCTGCCTAGAGACAACATCCTAACTTTTCATGGTCTAACCAAAATAATAAGCAAAACTTGGCTAATCAATACAACCATTAGTTCTACTATCAGCCTCAACCTAACACCCTCAACAATTGCAATCTCACCAACCTCCTACCCAATATAATAAATCCAACTCTCTGGAAGATCTCCTAAAGGAATATATGGTAAAAAATAATGCTACAATCCACAAAAACACAACCTCCCTAAGAACTGTAGAAACCCAAATGGGGTAGCTAGCTATATCTTTGAGTATCAGACCATATGGCATTTTGCCTAGTGATATTGAGAACCCTAGAAGAGAAGGTAAGGAGTAGTGAGCCATTACCATTAGATTAGGCATGGAAATTACACCTCCCTACCAATAGGAAGAAACTAAGAAAGAACCTGACCCTAAAAATGTGAAAAGCAATGTAGAACCCTCAGAGAGAAGGTCAAACTATGCACCTTCCCAACTAAAGACTAATCCTACCGAAAATCCAAAAGAAGACACATTTCAACACCTAATCCACAAAAGAGCAGTAAACCATTATCAAACATCATTCCTAAACCCTTTATTCCAAAACCACTTTTCCCTCAATTACTCAAGAAACAATAAGAGGATAAGAATTTTGATAAATTCTTAGAGATTCTTCATCAATTGCATATCAACATCTTGTTGGTGGAAGCCCTCTAACAAATGCCTAATTATGGAAAAATTTTAAAAGACATATTAACATGAAAGAGAAGACTATGTGAATATGAGATGGTAGCAATGACATAGGGATGTTGTTTGATTTTCCAATAAAAACTACCTAAAAAATTATAGGACCATGGTAGTTTCACCTTCCCTTGTTCCATTGGAGACAAGTATTGTGGTAAGGCTCTATGTGACCTCGGTTCCAGTATCAATCTTATGCCTATGTCCATTTTTAGGAATTTAGGTATTAGGGAAGCAATGCCTACTAATGTCACCCAACAACTAGCTGATCGATCATATGTCCACCCTGAAGAAAAGATTGACAATGTGTTGGTAAAGGTAAATCAGTTAATCTTCCCATAGACTTCATAATCCTCGACCATGAAGCTAGTAACACTACCACGGAAAAGGGTTTTAATAACGGTTATTTTATAGTTTTAATAACGGTTTTCAACCATTATTGAATCGCTCGTTATTAAATCTTTAATAACGGTTCATAACCGTCATGAAAAATACACAAAAACCCGCGAATATGTGCGTAAACTTCATATTTAATAACGGTTTTTACTTAAAAACCGTTATTAAAACTCCATTTTTTAATAACGGTTCTGATGAAAACCGTTATTAAAATGTAGGTTTTAATAACGGTTCTTATGAAAACCGTTATTAAAAACTGGAGTTTTAATAACGGTTTTAGAAGAACCGTTATTAAAACGTAGGTTTTAATAACGGTTCTTATGAAAACCGTTATTAAAAACTGGAGTTTTAATAATGGTTTTAGAAGAACCGTTATTAAAACCTACATTTTAATAACGGTTTTCATCAGAACCGTTATTAAAACAAGGTTTTAATAACGGTTTTTATAAGAACCGTTATTAAAACTCCACTTCTTTTTTTTTTGTAGTTTTGTTCCTGCCCACATACACAGTTACCCACATACACAGTTACCAAATATGTATGTTAAAACAATTACCAAATCTGCAATGTAAAACAACATCAATTCATACCAAATCTGCAATCACACCATAATTTCAATCAATCTATAATTGGTATGCATGTCTCAATACACCAACTATACTTGCAATAAAATTAGTGGGCATACCAAAACTTGGTAGCTCTACACCCCAAAGTAAAGAGTTCACAGATCTAGGCTGGTAGACGCAATACAAACCTAAAAATGCATGTAGAATATATAGATCTCTACCGAATGAATGAGTGCACGTGCTTGGCCTCTAACTTCATCAATTTCATCAACATTATATTGCTGGCCTCGTGCATAGTCATCGGTGAAAAACTACAACACCCATGTTTCAATTAATATACAGTTAGCCATTAGGTATGTCATGATTCATTAATAGAAAAATATGGAAAAGCAAACATACATGGCTTGGATCTATGTTGACCAATCTATTCTAGACTATAAGATCCATTGCTCGTCTTCTTCACTTGAACCCTTAAAAACTTCAATTTCATCATCATCATCTAAGTTCCTTTGTCTCGAAGATCTTCAATTTTGGAGGTACCTAAAGCTCTTATCTCATCTATAATTACAATAAAGAGATAAACAATAGAGGAAAAACAATTCTGATAAAAGTAAAAACTAAAATAAATGAAAACATGTATAACCCCACATACAAAATAATACAAAGGTAGGAAACATATGGTACCACTATAATCAAGAGGTTATATAACACTATCATACCCTAAATTAAAGGTTCAATTTGTATCACAAAGGTAGGCCCTAAAAAGGTTGTATCACAAAAAAACCTCAATTTAGAGGCCAAAACGGCCTATTTTGGGCTCCGATATTGCCCAAACCGGCTCCTCCAATTTTCCATGTCGTAGATCTCGAAAAAATACCCAAAATAGCCTCCTAGATCACCTAAATCCGAGGTCTCATGAAAACGTTATGACCCTCCAAAGTTTACAGTTGAATCTAGCTCTAAATAACCTCAATAATGTCTTCTCTTTTTTTTTATTATGGTTGTAGCTATAAATAATGTTGAATCTATATTCTCCATACAACAATAATATGTAAAGGTCTCGGCCAACACATGCATTTGTTATATATAACAATAACGCAACAAATTCAACAACAAACAACAAAATTTTCAGCCAACACATTCAACAACACATTTTCGAACGAAACCCTGGCGACATGCATTTATATAAGTAGATAAAAAAGTTACGAGAGGAAGAACAAACACATACATAAAGTGAGCTAGCTAAAAACACGACGGTGAGAATATTGAGAGAGGCGAGGGCTTCAAACACGACGGAGGATGAAGGTGCAAGTGCCAGCTAGCTTCGGAACAATGGCAGTGGCGTGGAGAGTTGGCGGTGCGAGGGTTTCCTTTACTTGAGAGGAGCCTGGTGGTGCACGGTGTGGTGGTGCGAGGGTTTGCAAGGAGAAGGAAGGAAGGAGAGCAAGAGAACGAAAGTGCAGAGAGTCTGAAAATTTTGGCACGAAACAGAACCGAGCGAAATAAAAGTTTGATTTTGGGGTTTTAATAACGGTTCCTGAGAGAACCGTTATTAAAACATCTTTTAATAACGGTTCCTGGAAGAACCGTCATTAAAAGCTTCTGACTTTTGACAACGGTTCTAATATGAACCGTTATTAAATCCTCTTTTAATAACGGTTTATATAAAACCGTTATTAAAACATCCGTCCAAATTTTAACGTTGCCCCAATTTAATAACCGTTATTGAAATTATGACATCTATCCCCAATTTAATAACGGTTTTTAACTAGAACCGTTATCAAAACTTCCCGCCGATTAATTTTCACGCGTTTGACAACGGTTTTCGAACTACCGTTATTATTTCTCGTGTTTGTAGTAGTGTAAGGAGGTCCCTATCATTTTGGGTAGGCCTTTCTTAGCCACTGGTAAGACCTTAATAGATGCATAGAGGGGAGAGCTGGCAATGAGAGTCAACGAGGAGTAGATAACTTTTAATATTTTCAATTCAATGAAATTACTTGAAGAGGATCTTGATGAATGTTCACAAGTTGACATTATTGATTTAACTATCTATGATGAGTTTGATGCAGAAACATTTCATGAGGAGTCTAGGTTTTTTTATGTAGACCATCTGACTAAGTAGGTACCCTACCCATTATTCCAATGAGTAGAATGATGAAGACATGGTAGGGTGCAGTTACATAAATTACTCAACACCTTGAGAACCTCCTAGTCTGAACAGTGGAGAGATACAACTAGTTAAACCATCCATTGAGGAGCCTCCCAAGCTAGAACTTAAGCCATTACTAGACCAAGTATTCATATTTAGTTAAGGAGGACACCCTACTATTTATTATATCATCTACCTTACCTAAATTTGAGAATGAACTAGCTGGTTAGTCTATTATAAAAACACAATAAGGTAATAGGATGGACCATGGAAAACATCCATGGAATCAATCTACCACTATGCATGCACAAGATTTTGCTATAGGACCCAACAATTTCATCAATCGAGCAACAAAGAAGGATGAACCAAACAATGAAGGAGGTTGTGAAGAAGGATATCATCAAATGGCTTGACGTAGATATCATCTATCCAATATCTTAGTGCAATTGGGTAAGTCTAGTTTAATATGTCTGGAAAAAAGGAAGTATGATTGTCATTCAAAATTCTGAAAATAAATTGATCACAAGTTGGATAGTCATAGGGTGGTGTATTTTCATGGACTAAAAAAAGCTCAACAAAGTCACCAACAAAGATCATTTGTCCCTCTTTTTTATTGATCAAATGCTTGGCAGATCGTCAGGAAGAGCTTTTTATTACTTTTTGCATAGATACTTAGGTTATAATCAAATAGCCATTACACCAAAAGATTAACATAAAACCTAATTCAAATTCCCCTAAAGTATATTTGCCTTTTGATTAATGCCTTTTGGCTTGTGTAATGCACTTGAAACTTTTTAGTGATGCATGATGGCTATATTCACAGACATGGTAGAACACATTGTAGAGATTTTTATGAACAATTTTTTTTTTGTTTTTAGAAATAGTTTTGAGGATTACCTAACAAACTTAGAAAGAGTGTTGGTAAGATGTGAAGTGACCAACTTAGTGCTTAATAGGAAAAAAGGTTACTTTATGGCTAAGGAAGGTGTTTTTTTAGGTCATAGGATCTCACCTAAAAGATTGGAGGTTGATAGGGTAAAGTTAGATGTCATAAAAAATTACCTCCTCCAACCACTATCACGGGTGTGAGAAGTTTTCTAGGATATGATAGAAAATTGCTAAAACCCTTTGTCAGTTGTTGGAACATGATAGAAAATTTGAGTTTAATGAGTTTTGTAAGGCAGCCTTTGAAAGAAAAAAGTCAACACTCACTGAAGCCCCTATTATTGTAGGACCTAACTGGACTCTACCCTTTGAACTAATGTGTGATCTAAGTGATTGCACTATAGTAGAAGTCCTAGGGAAATGGAAGAAAAGTTGTTTCACAATAGATACTACGCTAGTAAAACACTCAATGAAGCTCGACTAAATTACACTGTTATAGAAAAGGAATTACTAGCAGTAGTATTTACATTTGCAAAGTTCCAACCTCATCTTCTAGGAAGTAAAGTGATTTTATATACTGACCATGCCGCTATTCATTTTTTACTTGCTAAAAAAGATGCCAATCCTAGATTGCTATGGTGGATCTTACTTTTCTAGGAATTTGATGTCAAAATAAAGGATCGTCAAGGGAAGGATAATCAAATTACGAACAATCTCTCCAGACTAGAAGGATACACTGAGGATCAAAAACAAGTCTAGATTAAGGAAAACTTCCCTAACAAACAACTTTTGATAGTCAGGCAAGGTCAACCACCCTAGTATGTAGATATTGCTAACTACCTAGCATACAAAATACCGCCCTCTGACAAATCTCACCAATAGTTTAAGAAATTCTTCCATAACCTCAAATACTAATATTGGGATGTACTGTTCCTATTTCACCAATGTGTTGATGGACTAATTAGAAGGTGTCTAAGCGAAGAGGAGGCTAAGGAAATATTTGCCACCTATCACCATGCAGCCTATAGAGGCCATTTTAGAGGTATAAGAATTGTAGCGAAGGTCCTACAGAGTGGATTCTACTAGCCCACTATATTCAAGGATGACAGGGAAGAGGTCCAAAACTGTGAACAATGTTAATGAACTAGGAACATTTCGCAAAAGAATGAAATGCCTCAAATGAAAATTTTAAAAGTGAAACTATTTGATGTTTGGGGCATTGATTTCATGAGCCCATTTCTATCCTCCTTCGGAAATAAATACATTATGATAGTAGTAGATTGCATATCCAAATGAATAAAGGCCACTGTATTGCCAACTAACGATACCAGAGTGGTGATCCACTTCCTGCAACATAATGATATCACATGATTCAAGACTCCCAAGCCAATCATTAGTGATGGTGGCACACGTTTTTACAATAAGTTGTTTTAACAACTTACGCAAAACTATAGGATTCATCACAAAGTAACCACTTCCTATCACCCATAATCAAATGGCCATACTGAGCTTTCTAATAGGACATCATTCAAAACTCCCCTGGAAATTTCACCCTACCAAATTGTATTTGGAAAATCTTGTCACCCACCTATTGAACTAGAGCACAAATCCTAACGGGCACTTAAAATTATCAACTTTGATATAGCTGCCATAGGAAAAGCACAAAAATTACAAATAACTGAGCTAGAAGAGCTAAGGGATGCTTCATACAATAGTGCTTGGTTGTACAAGGAAAAGACTAGAAAATTTCATAAACAACATCTAAATCCAAAAGAGTTGTATCCTGGGTAATTAGTGTTGCTCAACAACTCAAGGTTGAAGCTATTCCCCGAAAAGTTGAAATCAAGATGGTCTCCCTATGAAATTATCAAGTTGTATCCCAAGAAAGTTGTGGATCTCAAGGACCAAAAGACTGAAGGAGCCTTCAAGGTCAATGGCCATCGACTAAAACTACATCGAGTCTAAAACCTCAACAAGGAAGTTCAAACACTTTCCTTATGAACCTCATGGGATTGCATTAGGTTCTCAGGCTAAGGACGTTAAACCAAGCGCTAATAGGAGGCAACCTAAATTTTTTATATTTTGATTGTTTTTACTTAATTCTTGAAAAAGACCTACTGTAATATCCGTACCCTATCAATTCTTTAATTGCCAAGCTAACGGGTAGGTGAAAGGTGGGAAGAAGGCATGTTCAACATGTCATGAAGATGAAGGATGCTGATGCTCCCTATTCTGCTGGAAGATTCATCCATATTAGGTGTCAAGCAGCTACTCTACGTGTAGGTATGGCCCCTCATGGCCTCTCCCAAGTATGTCTTACCTTTCCAACACTACTTTGTACAAGCCCCACCGCCCCCTCATTTGTCTTTTTAAGTCACATCTCGTCTATTCTTCACCATTCCATACCATTCTTCTCCGATCCCAATGTTGAAGAAGGCTCTGCAAAATCTTTCATTATAGGAAAAACACCTTCTTGATGATTATCTAGTAGAACCTATCACGCAACCCACTTCACCCAACTCACCAAAACACACGAACATCACCATCACCACCACCTCACAAGAAAATACCCTATTGTACATAACTATACCCATTTTTTCATCACTGTCCACCTCTAACCCCACGGTGCTAAGACAAATGACTCATTCTACAGCCAAAACAGTAGCAAAAATGCTTCAAAAACACAAAACACCCACCTCTTTTGAAAAATGGCCATTACCATCAGTCTCAATGGATGAGTTTTTTTCTACCGAGGACGACGAGAAAACACACTCCTCTATTCCCCTAGCCAAGTGCCTGAAGCGCTTATCCAACTCACTTACCATTTTTCAATTTGATAGAACCCACGCAAGCTTCAATACTTTAGCCAACAGTGACTTTTATTATGAAAGAGGTTTCACTCTCCCTAACCAACCCCGTTACCTTGTCGACCCCATTAATCACCACCACTAGCGAACCTTCTATCAACACCCCCTAAATTTTCTCCTTTCATAGTCCTGGAGTTTTACAACCTCAACACCAAACAAAAAACTAAGATAGTTTTTGTCCGAGGAAATTTAGTCTCTCACTTATCCACCACTATCAACAACCTTTATGGCTTACCATCCTTTGACATCAGAGAATAATCTAAGCTTATTAACAACCTTACCAACAAGTTCTCAGCAGACATCCTCATAAAACTCACCAAACCTAGAACAAAATGGCTATTCACCACAAACGATGCTTGCCACTAAGATCACCCACAACTCTTTCCCCAAGCCATGGTTTGGTATCATTTTTTTAGGATTTATTTTGCTTCCTACCACTCATGATCACTCAATTTCCTTCGATCACATGGTCTTACTTAACTACGTACTCACAAAATGTACCATGGGTGTTGGAAGAATCATTCAAGACCAACTAGAGCTGGTGGCATCAAAACCATAGGTTTCAACCTCTACCCTGACTTAGGTGATGGCCTCTATGATAGGCCAAAAGTGTCCCCAGAACCTAATGAAGAAAAATTCACCAGGCCCCACTCCTTCAACCAGATAGTTATCAATTGCTTCTTCAATTCTCCAGTAGCAAACCCTAATGCCAAGACACCTCCACCGCATCCAGAACAACACCAAGGAGGATTGGAGTCATGAATGCACACGATGAAAGACATGGACATCCTATTGAGAGAACAGGAAGAGATAATCACCGTAGTAACAAAGATATTAACCACACTAGAGTATGTTAGCTTGATTGATTCAGAAACTGGGAAGGTTAAAACTACGATGATAATATCAATTTCTCCTTTGGTAGAGGCATAATCAAGATGGTCAAAAGAGCAGGTGGAGGAAAAAAAATAGGACAAGTTTGCATGCGCACAAAAACTTGGAAGGATGACATCTATCCCCAATTTCGAAGATAAAGGAGCGATCGGTACCTAGGTTAACATCCTATCACAGAAAGTAGAACCATACAATTCTAAGAGAGAAGGATCTACCAAGCACATGACCATCACTCTTAGCCCTCTCACAACTTTACCATTTAAGTGGTCCCCATCAAATTCGGTCTAATACTTTTCATTAACGAAGAATAGTCAGTTGTTTTATGACTATTTTATTTCTTTTTTTTTTATGCTGAATCCTAGCCACCAGGCCATCTTATCTTTTAGTTTCCCATCCCTCCTGCCCTGACAATGAGGACGCACTCACCTTTTGTCCACGAGATAGCATATCTTAGTTTACATATCTTAATTAATATGTCGTAGTGTTACCTTCATTATCTAGTTATAATTAATGCATTAGTATTTTCATCTAATGCTTTTAGGTTGCATAGCTCTTTCAATTTATTTTTTTTTACTAGGATGATTGTTATGCTCAAACTCAATAAACAAGGTAGCCCTACTACTCACCATATCAAATTCTATTTGAATGGAATGATTGTTCGTGCAAAAATATATGTGTATACATTGGATATGACAATTTTGATGTCCTAAGACTACAATACCCTATTTATGAAATAATTAAGCTAATTCAAGGAAGCCTTATGAGACATGTTGAACTTTTGGCCAAAATAGTTTTTACCAATATCTATTTTTATTGCCTTGCATAAATCAGGTTTTTTAATACCGTTAGCATGGAGATGTTTCGTGCACAAGGAAATAAGGACTATCTTTAGAGAGCTCCTATCAGACCTCGCTCTTAAGAGAAAAACCAGTTAACTAAGACATTCTCAACATAAAGTATTAGGAAGCATGTCATAACTACCCTATGAAAGAGGTAATTGAATATGTTTGGGGGCATTAACCCCAACAATTAAGAGCATATCCAGGTATATTAATGACAATGGAGAGGAGAGCTTCAATGTCCAAAACACCTAGTAACCAGGGGTACTTGCATGAGAACCATGTGTATAAATATGTCAAACCGTCTAATAAGGTGACAAGCTTACTTGAACATTTTCAGAATAGAGGTTGGAGTGGAGTAATTGGGGGTAATTGTCTGAGACCCAAATGTACACTTGTATAAAAAGACTATGAAAACCCAAGGAAGCCCTATCTCTCTTCAAAGAAAATTAAGTTATGAGGAGCCAATTAATAGAAAAGGATGTTTAGTTTCATAAGTGCATTGATGATCCTTTAAGGTGTAGTAGGGAGCTCTGAAGAGAAACCCATAAGAATTTCCTTACACACACAACACACTACTAACCCATTTAATATGTAGGTAATTTTCTATTGGAAAAATCAAAATCTCAACATGATTGAAGGCTAAAAATTACTTCCTTCTTTTACTTACAGGTTTCCATTTATACTATCATAATGTTGCTCAAGGCAACCAATAACTTATGTTTGGAAGAAGTGATACGAGCGGATTTGTACTGATTAAAGGACCCTATGAGTATCATTATATATATATTATTTTTACTACATGAAGGATTCAAGTGGTGTGTTTCTTAACAGTTTTCCACCCTTTGAGATCTCGCATAACTCACTTGAGTTTAACCTAAAAAGAGCTCTTATACCTTATGAACTGATAGCCTTTTCCACTCTTATTACACCTCAGAGAATTCATGCATTTACTCAGTTAATTTCATGGCATATGTAGGAATGGTGGCAACACAATGTATCAAAGCATATCCTCAACTTGCCCAGATTGTAGGAGCCACCCTTCGGTTGCCATCAAAGGTCTGCACACCGACAAAAGAAGAATGCCCAAATTCCTTGAAGTTGCCAACATTCATCAGGGGACTAGTGTAGGGTACTATCATTTGATAGAGGGTACAGGCACCTAATGCTAGATACAACCACCCATTGTAGCACCCGAGGACACTTGTCCTACCTACACAATTTTTACATTATAAATACCCCTTGTAGATATCAAACAAAGAGGGACCATCATCGATCATCAATTGAGAGAGAAAGAGGGAGAAAATGTTGATAGAAGAGTAGTAGAGAAAGAAAGAAGAAGAAGAATCCCAGCAGAGCTTAACTGAGGGAGGAAAAAGGAGTGATTAGGCTTGATAGGTGTTGAATTATCGTAATCTACCAGCCCCTTATCTTCTTTCTCTTCTTTATCGTAATCTACCTTTTTTGCTATAATCATTGGCATTATAGTCATGTTTGGTTAAATGATATTTCATTTTATTAATCTTCATTTATTAAAGTGTTGAATGTTTGCCACATTAGGCACTCATCGGAATTTTATATCAAGTGTGATAGTGTACTAAACGTACGATGATAAATGGTGATAAGGTTGGCACCAAAAGATGAAAATACCTTACCATTAATCCTCAAAAACTCACAACATGACATGGCCTTGGCCCATGCACCGTGAAGGCGATGGATTGATAGTATGTTTCAATGAGTGAAACCTAGTGAGTCTAGAAGGATTAATATCTATTCAGTAGAATCAATACTCTCAAAAACCTTTGAGAATGATGATGGCTCAAGCACATCAGCAACAACTTCTGCACTAGAAAAAGAATATCTTGCTAAGTTCTCATAATCGTACCTGACTAGAAGCTTAACAATCGTTTTTCCTCTATGCCTCTCTGCTCCACTTGATGCCTAGATCCACCCACTTTAGGAATAGTGGGTCTATCATATGATTCTTTGACATCCAACTCAACCTCAACCTCCACCTTACCCAAAGTACTCTTCTACTTCACCTTTTGAGTGATACCATCACAAGAATCAATCTTCTAGAGGAACACTATCTTACTAAAGGTAACATCTCTATTGGTCAAGAAATTGTATGCAACTAGGTCTCATAAGCTGTACCCCTTTCACTCCAAACGTAAAATCAAGACAGATACACTTGTTAGATCTAGGCTCAAGTTCATCATTATTTACATGCGCATAAGCAAGACAACCAAAGATATGTAAATCAAAATAAGTAGATGGCTTACAAGACCACAAATCCTTTGGTGTCTTCAAATTAATAGACTAATTTGGTGATTGATTCACCAAGTATGTTGCCATATGAACTACCTTCGTCCAAAAATCTCTACATATCCCTTCCTGTGATAACACGCATCGATCCTTCTCCAATAAGGTTCTATTTATCCACTCAGTAACCTCATTATGATGTGGTCTTCCAACATAGGTCTGGTACCTCTATATCCCATGGTCTCTGCAAAAATTGGTGAAACTCTAATCAACAAACTCAAGACTGTTATCTTTTTTGAGACACTTAACCTATTTCCTAGTATACTTCTCTATCAAGGACAACCAGTGTTTGAAAATGCCAAACATATCATTCTTATGCTTTAAGAAATAAACACATACATATCAAGATAATTCATCAATGAATGTGCGCAAATACTACGAACCACTTTTGGAAAAAAAAAACTCTCACTGGACAATACAAATCTAAATGGATATAATCAATAGAACCCTTTGTACTATGCTTCATTGTAGAAAAGTTGACCCTCATCTGCATTTTAAACACATAGTCTTCACAAAAGACCATTGTACCTATACTCTGTCCATCCAGTAACTCCCCTATAAGGAGCCCTATCCCAGTCTTATGTTCCAAAGTCTTATAACTTCTAAATTTGATAAATTGGATGATGTCACAATAGTTGTCCCCACAATAGTGGAATCTACCAACTCATACAATATCCCGACCTGATTCCCCTTCATTGCCACCAAAGTCCCTTCTATAACTCTCAAGGTACCATCCTCAATAGCACACTAGCACCCATTACAATCCAAGGAACTCAAAGAGATGAGGTTCCTAGTTATCTCCAGGATATGTCTCACATTGGATAGTGTCTTGACCACACTATCATGCATCCTCACTTTCACCATCCTAATCCCAGCAACTTTGCAAGCAGCATTGTTACCCATCAAAACAACTCCATCTTGAGTCACCTTGAATGTCTAAAATCAACTCTGCTTAGAAAATATATGGTAAGAGCACCCAGAATCCAAGATCAATCTATAACTTATCATGTTCTATCTATTAGTTGATGGAAACATATCTCCATCACTATCATCATGAGCAACTGTAGCTTTGTCCTTTGTACTGGATGAATATCTAAACATAGCATCAAGCTTCCTATTAGGATAAAAATTCCTATCATGCCCCTTCTTGTGACACCCATAGCATGTCGCATTTCTTTACAACCTCTTTGATTTAGATTTGGACTTTTTATGGTTATTGTACCCTCCCTTCTATGGCCTCCACCTAGCTACCAATTCCTCAACAAGTGGGTTCTTAGATGTACTACAATCAATCAACTGACTATCAATCAACTCTCATTGTAGTAGGGAAGATTTCACATCCTCAAGGACTAACTCATTCTTCCCAATAAAGAATCATCTCACAAAAGTGTTTAAAACTTGCGAGAAAAGAACATATCAACATAATAAACAAATTTTCATCGTCTAATTTAACATCTATATTATCCAAATCCATAAAAATAGAGTCGAATTTATCCAAATGACCTCTTAAATATTGACTCTCGCCTAATTTCAAGTTATGAAGCTGACTCTTTAATAGTATCTGATTTCTACTGACTTTATCATGCACAGTGACTCCAAGTTCAACCATCAAGTAGCCGCCATCAATTCTTTTTCCACCTCCCACAACACTTCATTTGATAAACATAATTATATTTTGGGGGTGGCCTTCAAATCTAATTCTTTGAATCTCTCATCCATCATCAATTTTAGCTTCTTCGAATAACTAGATAGAGCCTTTTTTCCAACCCATTATGGATTAGAATCTCTAGCATATTCAATTTCTATAATGTAAAATTAATGGATTGATTAAACATCTCAAAATCAAATCTTGTACCCTATCTCAATAACCAAATCTCTTCAACAATGTAGCTTTGCTACCAAATTGTTATTGAAATTGCATGGATTTAGAGAGATCCACACCAAATTAATATTAACAAGGTTATGAACAATTGAGAAAGCACAAACAAAATAGAACAAGTTAGGAATAAGTAGAGATCTTATTTTTTCTCTTGTGTCATTACAATATGCTTAAACCAATCAATCACTCAATTACAAAAATCAACAATTATCTTTGAATGGAGAATTATATGGAGAAGAAGAAGAATTTAGGATGCATGAATCTTGATGTATTGAGTTTCAACAAGTCTCCTTTTATATAAAGAAAAAACCTTACGAAGAACAACAATGTGTTTCAAAAATAAGGAAAAACATGATCCATATTTTGGAAACATGGGACCCCTGTGTTTTTCCCTTACCTTCAATTTTTTCCCAAAAAGCACATCAAAAGTGCTTCAAATAAACATGGTCAGTGTTATAATACAAGGCCTCTCTATGTTCCACACATATGGCTCCAAAATTCTCCAACACATACACAAACAAACACAATGTTATGATGTACTCAAATATCTAGTTGGTTCTCACAATGTAGAAATTATATCAAGTGTCTTTAATACATTTTGATTATCTACCCAAAAGTGTTAGTATAGAATTTGGTAAAAATGGAGCACGCAAATTCATGTAAATTATTATGTGTATGAATCTTAGTTAAAATAGGTTAAATGATGGAAATAAATTGTGTATGCTATGTATGTCTAATATGATAGGTTGAGCATGCTTAGGCATATTTTTAGTATACCTATTACTATTATGCACCCAAGTGGTAATTTGGTCATTTTAAGCGAATCATGATTTCTATTCTAACAAGTGTGCCTACCATATGCTATTTGTTGTTGAGTATAGGATACATTTCCACAACTTATTCGTTTTTGCTTATTTTCCATCCATAGAGCTTCAAACCAAATTTGATACCAAATAATTTTTATATATTTGATTTTCTTAGATTATTCGAAAAAATTTCTTAAGTTTTTATGATTTTGAGAATTGAATTGATATTTTTCTCAATAAGTTTCCATTACTGGACTTTCTTACAATTTAATTAAAAAATTTACATTATAACCAATCCTATAACTAATATTTAAATCCTAACTAGTCTCCTAACCAAACCAAATTAGATTTATAACTTGGTTATATTTCTCCCAATCAAAAAGTGAAACTAGTACAATATGAAATCATAAAATGTGAGCTGAGTTTAGAGCTAATTTCTTTACAACTTTTAGCAACTCATTCTCTCTCTCTCTCTAGTTTTTCTTTTGCTTTCCATTTTTTATAATAAAATATTTCATTGCATACTAAAACTCAATGCAATTTTCATCCCTTATATGCTTAACCATGAAAATTTAATGAGAAGAAGAATTGTGTAATTTTTACATGTTCTTCTATCTGCTAGAAAGTTGATGAATATTTAGTAGAGTAATGCTAAATATTCAATAGAATTGGAATGAATACATCTAGATTCAAATTTTTTATCTCTCATCCTTGTTATTTTATGCAAGTTTTTTTTAATTTATCAAATTATTCCATTGAATTTATAATAGTGTATAGATGTGCATTATGAATTGTAGATCATTTAGAGTTAAAATGAATTCATTTAAGGTTTGGGCATATTTAACCACGGGTATATTAGGCATTAAAGATTGTTTTTAAAAGTTTTAAGTGTTCCATTATATTAATTAGACCTCTCACATGAAATTTGTTGTATGATATTATAGGGTTTAATATTATGTAGGGTAACTGGTCCCCCCTATTCTTCCCTTTCTCTCTTCTTCTCTCCCTCTTTTATTTTCTATCTTTCTTCCTTCACATTCCTTATTCTGCATGAAACGACAACCTCCTAACCTGCCTTCTCCTTGCTCTTTCATCGACCACCATAGCTAACCTACCAGCCTCCACAACCACCACCTTTCTCTACCAGCCCTTCTCCATCCTCTCGTCACGGCCATACTCTGTCAGCGTTAGTAGTAGTAGAGATGAAAGAGGGATAATAGTAGTGATGGGAAACTACAGGTCACACCACCAACATTCAGCCATCGCAAGCCTAGTTGATTGCCCACGAACTACAGTCGGCCTCCGGCAGAGCTTCTCCAATCTTCACTTTATATGATTTGCAACTCTTTGTTTGGGGCTAAATTTTTAGAAACCCTAATCTTATGATAAGCTAAATAGGTTATCTAATTGTATATATATATATATATATGTGTGTGTTATATGATTAATTTAGAGTGGTTAATTGTAGTTAGTATGTGGTTGATTTGTGAAAATTGGAATTTTGACACGATTATGTCCAGGTTTTTCACATTCATCCTATTAAGATATTTTTGAAAAATTGATTATATAATATGCTATAAAATGTAATTAGTTTCATATCAAAATTGAAAATTTGAGAAATTTAAGTGGAATTAATCGAAATTGGATTTCTAGGTCAAAATATGTGTGTGATGAAATTGGATTGTATAATCTAGTTTTTTCATCCAATTTATTTCATTATATGCTTTGAAATGTATTTAAGTTTGTGTTAGAAGTGTCAATTTGGAAAATTTGTGTGAAATCGATCAGAATTGAAGTTTTAGGTTAAAACTCTTGCGGATTTAAATTGTATTATATAATTGAGTTATTTTATTCATATGATTATATAATTTACATTAGAATAAATTTAATTGAAATCCCAAACTATCAATTTAAATATTTTAACAAGATTTGATACGATTAGCATCCTGGATTCAAAAACCCGAATTATGTTAAATTTGGTAATTCTTGTATTGGTTTTGATCAATTGATTATATAATATGTTATAAAATATGTCTAAGTTCATTTCTAAACATTAAATTTAAATAAATTAATAAATTTTAACCAAACTGCATTTTTGGGCCTAAACTCCTTGATTTCAAATGAAATTATGAAATTTATCATTTGTATAGTGTTTTTTTTTATCTAAAATTGAATTTTTATAAATTATGTAAATGACCTTAATTTCGAACTACCACCTTCAATTAGGATTACTTCATTTGAATGGTTCGATTTTGTGTTTTGGGCTTTAAAACCCTAATTTTGGAAAACAATTATCTTGAATTGGCTACTCGTAAGATAATTTTGTTCAAATTCATCATCTAGATTTATCAAAAACTATTCTAATTGTGTTTTAAAACTATCAATTTGAAGTAATCAAAGTTAATTAATTAGTTTGTAGTGTGGGAAAAAAACCCTAATTTTTTGATATAGTTTTATAAAATTGATTTTCTTATGTTTCTTTCACTTAATAGATTATTAGCTTTGACTATAACCATTTGAATTGCATTTTTATCTTATTATTGTAGATTCGTTCCCAAAAAATGATTGTGTCTCTTTAATTGTGAAGCCTAATTAGTAAGTCATTTTTAATAAAATTAACTTGTCCCTTATTGCCTTTTCTCTTGTTTTCTAATTTGAAGTTCCCTAAGTGATATGTGTTGAGCCTGGTTTGGTTAACATTTAATTTAAATATTAATAGAGCTACGCTTACGAGTCATAGGTTTTGGATATGTTTTCCAAGAAAGACCTCTTGTGTCTTAGTTTGTTAATTAAATTATAATACTTTAATTGTTGATAAATAAGGTAGTTTCTAACCTAGTCTTATAATTTCTATTGTTGATCTAAGAAAACATTATCATGGATTTTCAAGCTCTTGATATATCTCTCTCTTTCTTAATTTTTTCTAACCTATAATCTGATTAAGCTAAGTTATTACTTACCTTTGCTTATGGTGGAATCTGTGATGTATGTATTCTTGAAGTGGAAGGTGATGAGTATGCTTTATGATTATTTAAGTATGTCAAGCATATATTATGCTTTTGTGTGGTAATTATATGTATGTATGAGTTTATAACTTGAATGCAAACACATGTTAGTATGCCTCTTGATTATTATATGTGTTTGAGTATGTGAAGGGTTGAGCAGGATTATGGGGTTATCATTTTTAGCTAATTATGAAACGTTTGGTATTTTAGAGAATGGTCTAATGTGTCTAAATTATAATCAATTTAGAAAACTATGTCATTAATTGAGTATGGATTAAAATTATATGATACCTTATGATGGATTTTTATGCCATGGAATTATTAGGCTTTCATGACCATTGAAATTAATTAGCTTTAATGATACCTAAATTGATCAACTTTAATGTCGCTTGAAATTAATCAGCTTTAATGTTGCATGGAATCAATCGGCTTTAAAACCACCTAGAATTAATCAACTTTAATGCCACCTAGAATCAATTGGCTTTAATGCCACTTGAATTTATTCGGCTTTAAGGCCACTTGGATTGGATCAACTTTGATTCCACTTGGAATGAATATAATAATGGAAAATCATTATGTTGATGAAAGTTATTTAAGTTGTATTTTGTGGGCTTGAGTTATGCTTGGCGAATCTTTAAATAAAACATTAATCAATTAAAGTGGAAGATCTAGAGTCAAGACTTGTATCACTCGAGATAGTTATCCAAGTTAGGTTTGGTATTCACTTGATACCATTCTAATGTTTTTCTCTTCTATGATCCTGGGTGCCTTATAAGGCTCAAAGAGCCCATCTTCTACTCTATATGTGTCTTAATATATTTTGGACCTACAGGGGGTATGTATTCTTAAATGATTAGGTGTCCTATTTATTAGTGGTCTGGTTACATTTCTAGGTAGGTCAGCTATGGCTAGTACCATTCAAGTACTAGATTAGCTGTTATGATCTCTTTGAGTCTCCATCCTGAAGATAATATAATCATATATTTGTGATCACGATAATGAAATATAATAATAAATTATTCTTGTTTATTTATAGACTTTATATCTCATTATCCTATACATGTCTCTTGGTTGTCTTCCTTACAATAGTGATATCGTATGATGCATGTTTGACCTAGTTATCACATACTACCCTAGAAAGGGATTTTAATAATGGTTATTTTATGATTTTAATAATTGTTTTAAACTATTATTGAATTGCCCATTATTAAATAATTAATGAAGGTTGATAAATGTCATAAAAAATATACAAAAAACCACAAATATGAGGGTAAACTTGGGTTTTAATAACGGTTTGTACATAACAACTTTTGTTAAAAATAACATTTTAATAACGGTTTGTCCTATAATTTTTTTCAAAAACAATGTTTTAATAACATTTTGTCCCAAAATTGTTGTTAAAACATCAAAGAATTAGGGTTTTAATCATTGATTGTGCATTTATTAAGTCCAAATATGTATTAAACAAGCAAATATTTTAATAATAGTTTTTGGTTAAAGCATATACAGCCTTTGTAAGCCATATTATGCCAGTACTTATTCTGCTTAGTAATCTCTTTATTTTTAGCATTTTCTTCCTATGTTACAAGCCAACATATTAACTCATGAATATTTGAATATTAATGAAATATTCTAATCAAAAAGTTTAATTTTTATCTAACAAATACCTTAAAATCCTCTGAAAGATTATATACAATAAAGTGGTTCCAACTATCTTGATCAATGAAATTATAACGTTTGGGTGGGTTCTGGTGTATAGAGTCATCCCTCTTTCTATACATTTTTATACTTTCCAAGTACACCCTAAATGTTCTTAGATGCTCACCATAATATCTAATAAGTCATTTCTTCCTCGTCTTCGGGACATTGAAGACTCTCTACGAAATAATACATATATATGTATACCGATGTTAATGTATTGAAATTAATAACATTTGACATACAAAAATGATTGAATAAAAACAACATATTTACCGTGACTGCTTCCCAAATATGCTCCTTCTGACCCTTTAGAATCTACTTCCAATTATTATAGAAAATAAGAACATGATTGCACATGACAAGTGAAATGTATGTCAGAAGCATGTCTGCATATGGGCCAATAGGAAGATTATAAGTATTCCATCCCAACTCAACTTGTTCTCCTCAATTCCGCATGTCAGTGACGATTCTCATAATAGTAAGTCCTCTCTTCCCTTGTTCATCACTACTATCCCTAGCAACTTTTTTGTTCATCATATCTCTATGAAATATCAATAAATAAATTATGCTATAATGTTATATAATTACCATAATATACCACTAAATTATTTTTCGACACAATGCATATTTAATGAGGAAGGTCAAAATATGCATTTAAAAAGACAAGCACACATATCATATGTTGCAATATTATTACTGTAATAACTTGTATCTTTAAATTTAATTTTATTAAGCTTAATTACTTTATTAGTATAATTTAATGTGAGTATTTAATTATTTTAATTTTGATTTGTTTAATGGATTTATCGACTATTTTGACTTTATATTTGAATTTAATTAATCGTTGTCGTTGTGGATCATTCTAGATAAATTCGTTTACGACCATGATTTTATTATATTCATATGATTTTTATTTTCGGTTAAAAATATATATTTCACTTCTTTTTTATACTTTGATTTTTAATTATTTATATTCATTTTCATTATAACTTTGTCATGTGATTATTAATTTTTTTTTGGAATTATATTTCGTTAACGAAATAAATTATTTAAACTATAAAATTTTCGTTTAAAATAGTCAAATTTATTTTAATGATTTTATCCATTGAAAATATTTCCCACTTTGAATATTTATTTCTGATATCATTAATATCTTCAGAAAGTTTTAAATTAAAAAGATTTTTTGAGCTTATTTATTGATTTATTTCCTAAATTAATTTTCTCTCGTTTTACCCGTTTTGGTTTGTAGAAAACCAAATTAAAAATTATTTAAATTAGACTCGATTTATTAGAATTTGATGTAAATATTTTTGTATATGCTTTTAAATATTTTTCAAGGTCTTATAATGTATTTTCATAAATAATATAGATTTTTACGTTCATTGGTAAATTCTTCCGAAAACATTTCCGAAATTCTTTATACAGCTCGTATATCGATTTTAAGCTTTCTGATCCTTACGAAATGATTTTTTATTAAATAAATTTTAGATAAATCTTCCAATAAGATTTTTAGATGTTAATTATTTCTTGTATATTTATAATTGAAAAAAAAAATATGCCCGACCGATCAGTGAACCCCTCTTCCTTTTTCCTTTTCTCTCTTCTTCTATCCCTTCTCTTCTTTCCTATTTCTTGTTCGTTTGCTCTGCACCAAAACCCCAGCCTCCACCTTCTTCTCCTTACTCCTTTACCGCCAACCAGCTGACCACCGGCCACCATCAACGTCGCCACTTCGTCTGCATGCAACCGCCAATCCACCGCAACAGCAACAGTTGCGAACGCAACGGCGATGGTCAGCACAAGTTGTGCTACCGTCCAACCACGGCGAGCTTCGTTGGCTACTAGTAAACACCGGCTGACCTCAGGTGGAGCTTCCCCGGTCTTCATTCTCCCCATTTCCACTCCCCGACAAGCTCAGAATCAATTGCATAATTATAACATCATTTCCTTCACCATAACCTGTGGGTTGTTTTTTTATCTTGTTAAATTTCTACCATAAGTTAGAATAGTAATATTTTATGTAATTTCCATAGGTAATGATGATGCATGATCTAGGTTGTCGTAGTAGAGCATATTTAATACGTTCGGATGTTATTGAATCATATTTATTTCCATTTTCATTATTTTCCTTGTATTTGGAGATTTCATTTTATATATTTGATTTCATGAATTGCATGTTAAGGAAATTACTCATTGTTTATTTGATACTTATATTAATTATTATTTTTATATTTCTATTGTTGCAGATATAGTTTATTTTGATAAACTTACCAAGTCTATTATATCCGATGGATAGAATGATTAATTCTTAAGTGGCTGCCAATCATGATATTTTTGTAATGCAACGACATATTGTAGCTCTTTTCTAATATATTTATATTTGATCATAGCCGAAAATTATACCGGACTTTTGATACAAATTATTTGTATGAATATTTAGTTGAATGTTTAATTTTAAACAGATATTTAGAAAATTATATCTATATGTTAGAATGAATATATATGTATGCAGGTACAGGATTTGAGAAGATCAAAATGGATATATATACATGCATATAGGTACAGGTCTTGAGAAGATTGAAATGGATATATGTACGCATATATGTACAGGTCTTCAAAAGATTGAAATGGATATATGTATATCCATATAGGTGCAGGGTTATAGATGAATATTGAAATGTTGATTATATATATTATTGAATATATAATTATACCATTTGTGACCAATAAATTATGTCGCAAATAATGAATGAATTTTAGTATTGACGGAAAAATTAGTCGTTATTGGTGTGATACTTTTTTAATCACGAAAAAAAAATTGGTCGTTAATATTATTTACGACAGTGTATTTTATTCGTCGTTATTATTTTTAGCGACCAACATCATATGTTGTCGCTATTACTTTTAGCGACCAACGTCATATGTTGTTGTTATTACTTTCAGTGACCAACACTTTGCGTCATCATTATTACCTTTAGCGACCAAAATTATACGCCGTTGCTATTACATTAGCGACCAACATAATATGTAGTCGTTATTGCTTTAGCGACCAAAAAATTTCAGTTGGTCGTTAAAGCCTTTAACGAGGGAGCAATAACAACCACTGACGACCAACAAATTTTTTGGTCGTTATTAGCTTTAGTAACCAAAATTTGGCCATTAACGACGAAATTTATTGGTCGTTAAAAACCTTATTTCTAGTAGTGAAATTTCCGAAAACCTTAACTCTTATTTTAATTAATTGAGTATGAATTAGCTTATGATAAGCTAAAATGATTGATTGATATGTATATATGTGTTATAAGATTGATTTGGATAGGTTAATTATGTGGTTTATGTTGAACTTCTAGATTTTGAGCTGATTAGATTTTTGGTCGGGTTATGCCCTAATTTTTCAGATTCGTCCAATTAAGCTATTTTAGGTAAATTGATTTACATTATACTTTAAAATGTATATAATTTCATATTGGAACAATCAATGTTAGAATTTTGGGTAGAATTAATCAGAATTGGCTTTCTACATTAAAATCCATAGGTGACAAAATTAGATTGCATAATTGAGTAGTTTCACTCAAATTATTTTACAATATCCTTTGAAGTGTATTTAATTTTATATTGGAAGTGTTAATTTGGAAAAATTGTGTGAAATTGATTGGAATTGGATTTTAGGTCAAAATTCTTGTGGATCTAAATTGGATTGTATAATCGGGTTATTTTATTCAATTAATTATATAATTTATATTAAAATACATTTAATTTCAATTCTGAACCATCAATTTAAATATTTTAGCATTATTTGACCAGATTTGTGCTCCAGGCTCAAAAACCCTAATTGTTTCGAATTGGGTATTTCTTTCACTATTTTTGATCAATTGATTATATAATATGTTATAAAATATGTCTAATTGCATTTCTAACCATTTGATTTAAAGAAATTAATAAAATTTAATCGAATTGTATTTTTGGGCTAAAACCCTAGATTTCAAATGAAATTATGAAATTGGCCATTCGTATAGTTTTTTTCTCAAATTGAATTTATATGAATAGTTAAAATGGTCATAATTACATTCTAACACCTTCAATTATAATTAATTGATTTTAATTATCTGAGTTTGTATCTTGGGATTTGAAACCCTAATTTTGGAAACCGATTGTCATGAATTAGCTACTCAGAAGATTATTTCGTTGAAATTGATTATCTAGATTCATTAAAAATTAGTTTAAGTGTGTTTTAAAACTATCAATTTATGGTAATCAAAGTGAATTGGTCAGTTCGTAGTCCAAGTATCAAAATCCCTAATTTTTGGAGATGGTTTTATAAATTTGATTATGCTATGCTGCTTTTGCCTAATCAATTTTTGGCTTTGATTTAAAATCATTTGAATTATATTTTTATCTTATCAGGTTAGATTTAGTTCTCTACAAATGGTTGATTTGTCTTTTGTGTTGTAAAACCTAACTAGTAAATCAGTTTTGATAAAATAACTTATCTTCTATTGTCCCTTCCCTAGTTTTCCAAATCAGTCTGAAGTGCCCCAAGTGATATGTGTTAAACACAATTTGATTAATATTAAATCTTAAATCTTAATAGATCTATGCTTGCAAGTCTTAGTTTTTGGACACATTTTCAAAGAAATATCGTTTATGTCTCCTTATGTTGATTTAATTATTATAATTAAATTATTGATTGATAAGATAGTTTCTAATCTGGTTTTCAATTTCTATCGGCGATCTAGGAAAACTTTTTTGTGGATTATCGAGCTCGCAATAGCTCTCTCTCTTTCTCAAGTTGTTTAGCGAACTTTGGATTTAGGTAATTTATTACTTACCTTTACTTATGGCAGAATATGGATATATGTCTGCTTGAAGTAGAAGGTGATGAATATGGTTATTGATTACTTAATTATGTTAAGTGTATGTTGTGTTCTTGTGTGGTGATTGTATGTATGTATGAATTTATAGCCTGAATACAAATGTGTATTAGTATGACATTTGAATATTGTATGTGTGTGAGTATATGAAGGGTTGAGTATGGCTTTAAATAGCATGATATCTTATGTTGTACTCTATGTCATAGAATTATTCGGCTCTAATGCCACCGGAAATTATTCGACCTTAGTGCCACATTAATTAGTTCAACTCTAATGCCTCTAGAATCGATTAGCTTTAATGCCACTTGAATTGGTTTGGCTTTAATGCCACTTGAATTGGTTTGACTTTCATGCCACATTAATTGGTTCAAATTTAATGCCCCTAAAATCAATCGGCTTTAATGCCACTTAAATTGGTTCGGTTTTAATGCCACTTAGACTGGATCAGCTTTAATGTTGCTTGGTGTTAATGCCACTTGAAATTTATATGATAATGGAAATCCATTGTGTTGATGGAAGTGAGCAAAGTGTTGTTATGTTGGCCTAATTTATGATTGGTTAAATCCTTGAATAAAATATTAATCACTTAAAATGAAAGATCTTGAGTTAGGACTTGTATCACTTGGGGTAGCTATCCAAGTTAGGTTTGGTATTCACTTGATACCATTCCAATATTTTCTATATGAGGTCTGAAGAGGCCCTCTTCTACATTATAGGTATCTTAATATATTTCGGCCATATAGGGGGTGTGCATGCTTAAGTGATTAGACGTTCTATTTATTTTTAGTCTGGTTACTTTTTTGGGGGGCGACTAGGGCTAGTACCATTCGAGTACTAGATTAATCATTACAATCTCTTTGAGTCTCCATCCTCAAGATAATATAATTAAATGGTTTTGATCACGATAAAGAGATATAATAATGAATTATTCTCGCTCACTCATGGAATTTATATTTATTTTTCCTATGCATATCTTTTGGTTGTCTCCCTTACATTAGTGTTGCCATACGATGCATGATTGTATTTAATTATCACATGATCTATTATTAAAATCGCATGTGGGCCTTGTGTGTAGAATGATACCTTCTATGGTAGTGTGTGTTTCTTAGCATGCAATCATGATTTTATTGTACGCTTGTACACTATGTATTCTCATGTCTAATCATGTATTTATAAGCATAAATCTTTGACCCCATATTTTATTGTATGTATCACATGTATAATCAAGCATGAGTTATTATATAAATAGAATGGTATAGGTATCACATATATAATTAAGCATGAATTATTGTATGAGTGGACTAGTGCATTTACCATATGTATAATTGAGCATTAGTATTGTAAGCTAGAGATTACCATATCTTATGTGTATCATGTTTCCTTTTACGAGTTAGGTAGTATTGGTTTACTCAGTACTGGACCCATACTAATACTACCTTATTTGAATGGGTCCTACAACAATCCACTGATGGTGGGGAGCAGACCTCTTGTGTAGGCTTGAGATCGGGTATTATCTTTGGGTTGAAGGCTTGGCTTGAGAGAGTAGGTAATCCGAAGTTTGATCTATCAAAATTCGTCTTTGTATAATTGTATTTATTTTTGGAAGTTTTCAAGTGTTGTATTAAAATATCAAGGGAGTTGTAATTGAATTATAATTTCCCATTACTTTGATAAGCTTTTAAAAATATAAAATTATTTCACAAGTTTCTGCTAATTTATCCAATGATGATTTTATTCAGTGAAATTGTTCACTTTCCATTTGACTATGGATATCTCCATGTGGGAGTTCCATCCCCATGGCATAGATGATTGAATTTTTGTTGGATAGGTTTTAGCCTTGTATCTAGTATGAGATAGATGGTAGATACTTATCTTGTGTTAGGTGTGGTGGTAACATTCCCCAAATTATATTTTAGCTTCTGCATTACTCTTTTAAATGAATTTTTCAGGAGTAAAATTTTGGGGTGTTAAAATTACCCTCATTGCCTTCTTTTCATTCTTTTTTTCTCCTTGTTTTTAGATTGGTTTCATGATCTGATGCATATATTACTTCACAAGTAAATGCCTTACAATTACTGTACAAGAGTTTATCTGAGTCACTCAATAGCTTCTTGAACATTTTTGGCAATCCCGAATACTTTCTTCAACCTTTTGAGTCATATACTCTAACAAATTTTCCTCATAGTTCTCAAATGATGATCCACTACTTTCTCTCCTAACTTCCTTATTATCATATTTAGACTCTATCTCACCATGTCATATCCAACGAGTATAACTTGTATCAATTCCATACACACAAAAAAATGTTCTCTCAAATCATAATCACAATTCAAACAAGGACACACTATTCTACTAGAGTTCCGAGCATATTCAACTGCAAACTTGATAAAAAAACTTCACTCCTTCATTATATTGACTAGACAACAAATTTGTAGACAACTATTTCTTATCCATAGTTTTTCAATCTAAATTTATTCCACATAAAAGTAATTATTACAAATAAATTTAATTATAAAAATAATTCACAAACCGCCCATGCTTAAAAATAACTAATACATAATGTATCATGCTATTCAATATATATATATATATACATAAATCATTCCGACAATACACAAACCGCTCATACTTAGAAAGAGTTCATATATATATATATATATATGTACATACATACATAGCAAAACTTTATATAATAGTTCAAATTACAAAAGATATGCATACGATGGGGTTAAAGCAATATTATCACTATATACATCAAAAGGTTGCTAAAGCCGAAATACCTAACTAAGAAAAACTCATAACCATCATATTAACTCCACTGGTAGCCTTGTCAAGCTCGACTAATAACTATCACTCTCACAGTCCACTCATCTCGACATGTCATATGTTCCCTTACATCATCAATAGAGAGTCTAGGCATAGATACTATAGGCAACCGAGGTGGATACTCGGAGGCAAGCTATGATAAAAATCCACTCATCATCAATTACCATCAATTCTTTAGCTATCCGATCATAATCCCTAGCAAATACCTCACCTTCAATAAATCTCAGGTGTGGTGCATCAATATAGTGGACGAACCAATGTAAAAAACTAGATGTAGCCAACGACTATAGCTTTATCTGAGGTAAGGTCAATAATAAGTGATACGATTTGAAATGGAATGGGTCATATAATGAGCCACTCATAAACAAGCGACCTGGCTTGTTGTATAACCATATGACATGAGTCCGTAGATCAGCATTAGGCGCCATGAATAGGTATGGTGGAAGGTATGTTATAGCAATGTGCGGCATCTCACTACCCACAAATGAGAACAACCACTAAATATTATTATCAAGGTTTTTCTCAAAAGGATCTAAATTATAAAATATGTAAACTCTTTAACTATCTAGACAAATCATAAATATATTATAATATATCTCATCCAACTATGTAAAGCTAACAACATACCTACATAAGATACTCATCATAAAACTTATGATCTTAAATTGATTTTATTTATTTATCTATCGATATAAATGTTTCTTTCAATATCAAGAAGAGATAAATTACCACAATAATCTATATTCTTCGGTTATTATATGTCGAAGATGTTTAAGATTTTATAATGTCGTCCTTTCATTTAGTCCCGCTAGATTTGTGAATGAGTTAAGTTGAATCAAACTTCCTCCTATTATACTTGACATGATTAAAATAAGAACATAATCTTGACTTATTTACTTAACAAATAAATTTGGCCAAACTATCATCTAATCATTCAAGCTCAGTATAGTAAAATCAAGTAGATACTAATATATATATATATATATATATATATATATATATATATATATATAGAAATTGGTTCATATGCGAACCACTATTTTGGTACAAACGTAGGAATAGTTTTCAACCGTTGGATCTGAAAGATCTGACGGTTGAAAACTATTCCCCGTTTTTTTTTTCCTATTCCCCGTCCCTGTATCCCGCCCCGCCTCTCTCCCTGTCGGCTTCTCTCTCCCGACCCAGCCCCAGTCGCGTTACCTGTCTCGCGACCCAGCCCCCTTCGCGTTCTCTCTCTGCACCTCTCCCTCGCTCTGCACCTCCCGTCTCACTCTCTCTGCACCTCTCCATCGCTCTGCACCTCCCGTCTCCCTCTCTCTTTCATAGTGTAATTTAATAGTGTCGGCCATCTCGGTCCAGACTTTGGCCGAATTAAAGAGGCAAATCGTGAACGGGATCTTCGACGTATTCATCCCCTTCACTCTCTCGCTCGGTTTGCTGCCATCGTTGCCGACCTTAGTGTTGATAATAAACGCCACTGCTCGTCTGTACTCTGTTTTGGTTTCCTTTACTCAGCGTCGATTTCCATCCGAGGTAAGTAATTTCATTTATTATTTGATTCAAAACCGGCGACGGCTAATGCTGTATATGGAATTGGTTACTCACTATTGTTGTTTGGCATTGTTGGATTAGCAGAAGCTCAAAATTCCTCTGCTACCATTATAGCTCAAAACCGGCGAAGGCTACTGCTCGACGGGAAGGTAAGCTCCTTCTCTATCTGTCTCGCTCATCTGCTTTCAATTAAATGATAATAACTATATATTATATGAAGTTAACACTAGCAGATTAGAGATTGTAAAAATACAGTAAGTTATAAGAAGTATAGTCCATCGATAGATTATGTAGATGGACTGTATTTGTATAGTCTCATATGTACGCGTTGATTTTGGTGGATATTAGAAGAATTAGTCTGTTTGTTGCTCTCGGTTGTCTCCCTCGTCATCTGTGATGTTGAATGTTGAGTGATTATTTTATACTTCTTCCTTCCGACGGCCTTTTGTTTTTAACTTTTGTGAAGCTTTTACCTCCGGCTTCTTAATTTATTTTTACTGGTAGGATCTTTTTATGTGATAACAATGAGTTATGTGATATTTTTATTGAATTTAACCGAAATTTCCAGCCATGATATTATGCGTTTGTATTCTACGAAATTGATTATTGTATTATAATTGTTGTTTGTTAGTTTGATAATTTAAATGGATTATATAGTGGCAATGAGTTTGAAAATTTATATTTGCTATTTTGTCATTTGTTTAATATGCATGCACTTTTTTTTAATTTTGATTTTCTTGTTTGTGATAATTTTTTTTACTTGCATAGGCATTATGAGTGACAAACATGGTTGTTCTCCTCCCTCAAACTTAAAAGATGTTGATGGTGGGTTGATAACTCCAAAGTCAATACCGCACACATCTCCTGGTGGAACAACAAAAGAATGGATACCTTGTTGCTCACCAGAAATAGCCCCTTTTGTAGGAATGAAATTTGATTCATTAGATGTTGGGATTAAGTTCTATAAGAACTATGCGTACACTTGTGGTTTTAGTGTCCGTTTGTCTGGTGAAAAGAAAACCGTGAGTAATGTTGTGACACTAAAATATCTTGTTTGTACTAGGGAAGGATTTAAACCATCAAGGAATATATATCGTGCCCAAGGTAGTAGTGAAGGTGTATCTAGAAGGAGAGTGGTTAATAGAGTGGGATGTAGAGCTAGAATGTGTCTTAAGCGTGACATTGAAGGGTTTTATGTCATTTCAAATTTTTATGAGGGACATAATCATCTTCTAGCTACTCCTAGTGTAAGACAATTTCTAAAAGAAGGGAGGAATTTGACTATCTTGCATAAGAAATTCATTACAGATAATGCTAAGATGAACATTGGGGCATCGAAATCATTTCGATTATTCAAAGAACATGTGGGAGGGTATGAGAATGTAGGCGCTTCATTGCAAGATTTTAAGAACCACTCTAGGGATGTGAAGTGTTACATTGGAGATTCTGATTCTGATATGTTTGTGGAAATCTTTCGTAAGAAGATGGAGAATTGGAATGGATATTATTTTGATTATTTGGTTGATGATGGTGGAGTTCTTGTCTGTGCTTTTTGGGCTGATCCTTTATCTAGGAAGAATTACGACCTATTTGGTGATATGATTTCATTTGATTGTACTTATGGTACAAATAAGTATAATTTGATTTTTGCGCCATTTACCGGGGTTGATCATCACAAAAAGTGTGTCACCTTTGGAGCAGGGTTAATAGCTCATGAAAATATTGGTTCATTTCAATGGTTATTTGAGACATTTTTGAAGGCTATGGGAAATATTGAGCCTTATTGTATAATAACTGATCAAGATCCAGCAATGAAGATTGCTATAGAGAGGGTTTTCAAGAAGACTCATCATAGATTTTGTATGTGGCACATTATGAGTAAATTACCTGAAAAAGTTGGTCCTTCCATACGTGACTCTGATTTTATAAATAGGTTATCTGCATGTGTGTGGAGTGTCCAACTTGAACCCGAGGAGTTTGAGTGTAAGTGGATGGGGATAATTGTTGAATTTGGATTGAAGGAACATGAATGGCTTGGTCATATGTTTGATATAAGAAACTTATGGATACCTGCATATTTTAGAGACTTGTTTATGGGTGGGCTTCTAAGAACAACTTCAAGATCAGAGAGTGAGAATAGCTTTTTTGGGAATTTCACTAATAATCATTGTACTTTGGTTGAATTTTGTATGCGGTATGAGAGTGCATTGGATGGACAAAGGTATAAACAGTTGGAGCTAAATAAGGTATCGCAGTTGTCATATCCCGAACTTAGGACTCCCCTTAAATTGGAAAAGCATGCATCTGAAGTTTATACCCATGCTATATTTTTTGAGTTTCAAATTGAGATTTTGGCTGCTTCATTTTCATGTGGGCTTGATGATTTTACGAGGGAAGGTGATTTAGAGATTGCTGTGGTTGGTGAACTCGGTATGTCAAATTATAAGAATACTTTTCGGGTGGTATATAATACAATAAATGAAGATATTGCGTGCTCTTGTAAGATGTTTCAAAGATGCGGTATTCCATGTAGGCACATGCTTTGGGTTTTGAAAGGGAAAGGAGTAGACCATATTCCTACTCAATTGGTAGTGAATCGGTGGACTAAGGATGCCATGAAAAAGCCAATATATGATATAGAAGGAAACCCATTGGAACAATGTTCTAAATCTGATGATATGAAGACTAATTTGAGGAGGTTATGGTCTGAAATGTTTGAATGTGTTAGCTTAGTTGAAGGGAATCAAGAAGGCATCCATCAATTTATAACACTTCTTGAAGATTTTAAGAAGGAATGGAGTGAGAAGAATATTAGTGGTAAGCCTTCAAGCAAAGCAGATATCATTGAATCTTTAATTGGGATAAGTGCTCCAAGTGAAGTTACGATTCAAGTCCCACGTCAATCAAAAAATAAAGGAAGTGGAAAAAGGATCAAAGGGGAGAAAGAAAAGGCTATTGAGCAACAAAAGAAGATGATAAGAAAGTGCAAGGCATGTGGAGAGTATGCAGGCCATGATAGTCGGAACTGTCCCACAAAATCAAAATTAAAATCAAAGGTAACAACAATTTTTTTACTTCTCCATCTAAATTTGCAATATTTTGTTTAATTTGTTACTTCAAATTGTAACTAATGTCAATTTTTTTTATCTTTGGATGACAGATTTTGGAATGAAATACCGGAGTTGGATGTAAATTTAAATTCAACTTCATGAAGGTATTGGTGATTTATGCTTTCGTTGTAGTTTAGATGATAGTGTAAGGTTTCTTTCCAAACTTGTATAAGGTTTAATTTAAGAAATTGTCAAATTTTGAATCATGGAAGATTGTTTTCCTTCTAATATTGTATAACTAAATGAATTTATATTTGATTAGTATGTTTAGGGTTTACATGGTTTAGGGTTTAGAGAGTGTGGGGTTTGGTGTTTAGGGTTTAGGGTTTGGGGTTTACAGGGTTTTGGGTTTAGGGTTTAGGGTTTGGGGTTTGGGGTTTAGAGGGTTTAGGGTTTAGGGTTTAGGGTTCAGGGTTCAGGGTTCAGGGTTTAGGGTTTAGGGTTTAGGGTTCAGGGTTTAGGGTTCAGGGTTTAGGGTTCAGGGTTTAGGGTTTAGGGTTCAGGGTTTAGGGTTTAGGGTTCAGGGTTCAGGGTTCAGGGTTTAGGGTTTAGGGTTCAGGGTTCAGGGTTTAGGGTTTAGGGTTTAGGGTTTAGGGTTTAGGGTTCAGGGTTGAGGGTTTAGGGTTTAGGGTTTAGGGTTCAGGGTTCAGGGTTCAGGGTTCAGGGTTTAGGGTTTAGGGTTCAGGGTTCAGGGTTTAGGGTTTAGAGGGTTTAGGGTTCAGGGTTCAGGGTTCAGGGTTTAGGGTTTAGGGTTTAGGGTTTAGGGTTCAGGGTTCAGGGTTTAGGGTTTAGAGGGTTCAGGGTTCAGGGTTCAGGGTTTAGGGTTCAGGGTTCAGGGTTCAGGGTTTAGGGTTTAGGGTTCAGGGTTCAGGGTTTAGGGTTCAGGGTTTAGGGTTTAGGGTTTAGGGTTCAGGGTTCAAGGTTCAGGGTTTAGGGTTTAGGGTTTAGGGTTCAGGGTTCAGGGTTTAGGGTTTAGAGGGTTCAGGGTTCAGGGTTCAGGGTTTAGGGTTCAGGTTTCAGGGTTCAGGGTTTAGGGTTTAGGGTTCAGGATTCAGGGTTTAGGGTTCAGGGTTCAGGGTTCAGGGTTCAGGGTTTAGGGTTTAGGGTTCAGGGTTCAGGTTAGGGGTTCAGGGTTCAGGGTTTAGGGTTCAGGGTGTTCAGGGTTCAGGGTTTAGGGTTTAGGGTTTAGTGTTCAGGGTTTAGGGTTCAGGGTTCAGGGTTTAGGGTTTAGAGGGTTCAGGGTTCAGGGTTCAGGGTTCAGGGTTCAGGGTTTAGGGTTCAGGGTTCAGGGTTTAGGGTTCAGGGTTCAGGGTTCAGGGTTTAGGGTTTAGAGGGTTCAGGGTTCAGGGTTCAGGGTTTAGGGTTCAGGTTTCAGGGTTCAGGGTTTAGGGTTTAGGGTTCAGGGTTCAGGGTTTAGGGTTCAGGGTTCAGGGTTCAGGGTTCAGGGTTTAGGGTTTAGGGTTCAGGGTTCAGGGTTCAGGGTTAGGGGTTCAGGGTTAGGGGTTCAGGGTTCAAGGTTTAGGGTTCAGGGTGTTCAGGGTTCAGGGTTTAGGGTTCAGGGTTCAGGGTTCAGGGTTTGGGGTTTACAGGGTTCAGGGTTCAGGGTTTGGGGTTCAGGTTCAGGGTTCAGGGTTCAGGGTTTAGGGGTTTAGGGTTCAGGGTTCAGGGTTCAGGGTTTAGGGTTTAGGGTTTAGGGTTCAGGGTTCAGGGTTTAGGGTTTAGAGGGTTCAGGGTTCAGGGTTCAGGGTTTAGGGTTCAGGGTTCAGGGTTCAGGGTTCAGGGTTTAGGGTTTAGGGTTTAGGGTTTAGGGTTCAGGGTTCAGGGTTCAGGGTTCAGGGTTCAGGGTTCAGGGTTCAGGGTTCAGGGTTCAGGGTTCAGGGTTCAGGGTTTAGGGTTTAGGGTGTTCAGGGTTCAGGGTTCAGGGTTTAGGGTTCAGGGTTCAGGGTTCAGGGTTTAGAGGGTTCAGGGTTCAGGGTTCAGGGTTCAGGGTTCAGGGTTTAGGGTTCAGGGTTCAGGGTTCAGGGTTCAGGGTTCAGGGTTCAGGGTTCAGGGTTAGGGGTTCAGGGTTTGGGGTTCAGGGTTCAGGGTTCAGGGTTCAGGGTTCAGGGTTCAGGGTTCAGGGTTTAGGGTTCAGGGTTCAGGGTTCAGGGTTCAGGGTTTAGGGTTCAGGGTTTAGGGTTCAGGGTTCAGGGTTTAGGGTTTAGGGTTCAGGGTTCAGGGTTCAGGGTTTAGGGTTCAGGGTTCAGGGTTTAGGGTTCAGGGTTTGGGGTTTACAGGGTTCAGGGTTCAGGGTTCAGGGTTCAGGGTTTAGGGTTCAGGGTTTGGGGTTTACAGGGTTCAGGGTTCAGGGTTCAGGGTTTGGGGTTCAGGGTTCAGGGTTCAGGGTTCAGGGTTTAGGGGTTCAGGGTTTAGGGTTTAGGGTTCAGGGTTCATGGTTCAGGGTTCAGGGTTTAGGGTTTAGGGTTCAGGGTTCAGGGTTCAGGGTTCAGGGTTCAGGGTTTAGGGTTTAGGGTTCAGGGTTCAGGGTTCAGGGTTCAGGGTTTAGGGTTCAGGGTTAAGGGTTCAGGGTTCAGGGTTCAGGGTTCAGGGTTCAGGGTTCAGGGTTCAGGGTTCAGGGTTCAGGGTTCAGGGTTCAGGGTTTAGGGTTTAGGGTTCAGGGTTCAGGGTTCAGGTTTTAGAGGGTTCAGGGTTCAGGGTTCAGGGTTTAGAATTAGGGTTCAGGGTTCAGGGTTTAGGGTTCAGGGTTCAGGGTTCAGGTTTAGGGTTTAGGGTTAGGGTTTAGGGTTTCGGGTTCATGGTTCAGGGTTCAGGGTTTAGGGTTCAGGGTTCAGGGTTAGGGGTTCAGGATTCAGGGTTCAGGGTTTGGGGTTCAGGGTTCAGGGTTCAGGGTTTAGGGTTTAGGGTTAGGGTTTAGGGTTCAGGGTTCAGGGTTCAGGGTTCAGGGTTCAGGGTTCAGGGTTAGGGGTTCAGGGTTCAGGATTCAGGGTTTGGGGTTCAGGGTTCAGGGTTCAGGGTTCAGGGTTTGGGGTTCGGGTTAGGGTTCAGGGTTCAGGGTTAGGGGTTCAGGGTTCAGGGTTCAGGGTTCAGGGTTCAGGGTTAGGGGTTCAGGGTTCAGGGTTCAGGGTTCAGGGTTCAGGTTCAGGATTCAGGTTTCAGGGTTCAGGGTTCAGGGTTCAGGGTTAGGGGTTCATGGTTCAGGTTCAGGGTTCAGGGTTTGGGGTTCAGGGTTCAGGGTTAGGGGTTCAGGGTTCAGGGTTCAGGGTTCAGGGTTTGGGGTTCAGGGTTCTGGGTTCAGGGTTCAGGTTTCAGGGTTCAGGTTCTGGGTTCAGGGTTCGGGTTAGGGGTTCAGGGTTCAGGGTTCAGGGTTCAGGGTTCAGGGTTCAGGGTTTGGGGTTCAGGGTTCAGGGTTCAGGGTTCAGGGTTAGGGGTTCAGGGTTAGGGTTTTAGGGTTCAGGGTTCAGGGTTCAGGGTTCAGGTTCTGGGTTCAGGGTTAGGGGTTCAGGGTTCAGGGTTCTGGGTTCAGGGTTCAGGGTTTGGGGTTCAGGGTTCAGGGTTCAGGGTTAGGGGTTCAGGGTTCAGGGTTCACGGTTCAGGGTTCAGGGTTAGGGGTTCAGGGTTCAGGGTTCAGGGTTTAGGTTTAGAGGGTTTAGAGGTTTGGATATTTGGTTTGGATATTGGTTTGGATTAATTTTTTGGTTTGGTATTAGTAAAATCTTGAATGTGATTAATTTTTGATCCAATGGATGAGATTAGTTCCTATATTTGTATATTAATTATAGTTTGTATGTGACCCCTCCCCTATATATATATATATATATATATATATATATATATATATATATGTTAAGTATAATAATATGGTATTATTAAAATTTTAGTTGATAATAATGTATATAATAGTTAGTTATAAGATAACATATTAATTATCATATTTATTATAATAGATGCTAAACCCTAACCCTAATAAATCATAATAAAAACTAACCCCAAACCTAATAAACCCTAATCCTATACCTAACTAACTATAATTAAACCCTAATAAATCTTATATATCATTGTCGCCGTCATCGTCGTTGTCATCATCATCATTGTTATTATTATTATTATTATACATGGTTATTTTAGCTAATTTAATTATTCACTTTTATTTCTTTCTTATTTTCTATGTCTATTTAATCCTCATCAAATAAAAATTATTAACATGTAACTCTAATTGAAATTTTCATTTAATGATATACATATGTAAAATATATTTTTCATTTAATTATACGGCTTTTCCTATTATTCTAGTATCCTATACTTATTAATGGAAATGTTTGTGTGTGTGTGTGTGTGTGTGTGTGTGTAATTTTTACAAGTGACATTACTAATATTTTTAAGTATTTTATTTCTCTTGGTAATTAAGCACTAAAATGATATATATATATATATATATATATATATATATATATATATATGTAAGACTAGCCAACACATTCATGTTAATAAAACCGACTAATTCAACAACAAACAGCAACATTTTTCACCATCACATTCAACAACAAACAACAACATTTTTCAATAACAAAATGTAATTTTTCAATAACAAAATGTAATTTTTCAATCACAAACACTATAACCTTTATGCATTTATATAAAATAAAAGATTAAGCTAAAAAGAACAAAACCATACATAGGAGGAGTGACGGCAGCAAGAGGAACAGTGGCGAGCAAGAGGACAGGCGGCGACCACCTATGAACATAGCGGACCAAGAAGGACCAACTGCTTGAGAAGTGTGCAAGAGGGCAAGAAATGCAACAACGAGAATTACAATGGTAGTGTTCAGTTCGCATGATGTGGTGTTGCCCAAAGTTGAGAGGGGGAGGAATGGTGGTGCATGGTGTGGTGGTGCAAGAGTTCGTAAGAGAACGAGTACGAGAGGGAAGGTGTTGAATGAATGAAAGTAAGAAATTTTTGGCACAAAAACAAGACCTGAATGAAATAAGAGGCGAAAGATTGGAGTTTTAATAACAAAAACCATTATTAAAACTATCATATAAAATTTTAGTAAGAAGGTCCTTTTAATAACAGTGATCACAAGAAATGTTATTAAAGTAACTTTTAATAATGGTTCTTACAAGTACCGTTATTCAAACTACCGTGTGTAATTTTTGTATTGAGGTTTTAATAATGGTTTTAACCTATAACCATTATCAAAACTTTCTCAACGATCCTGCGCATTAATTTTTACGCTTTTAGCAATGGTTTCAAAAACACCATTATTAATGTGTCATTATTATTTTCCATTTATGTAGTAGTGACATGACCTATTATTTAAATCGCATATAGGCCTTATGTGCAAGAATTCTCTATTCTAGGTAGTTGTATTACTCAGCATGCGATGATGAATCCTTATACCTTTGTACCCTATGTGCTGTCATGTCATGTCATGTATTTAAAAGCATGAATCCATGAACACATGTTTCATCATATGTATCACATGTATAATTGAGCATGAGTTTTTGATTGAGTGGAATATTATATGTATCACATGTACAATTGATCATGAGTATTGTACACTAAAGATTACCATGTCTTATGTGTATCATGTTTCCTCCCATGAGTTAGATAGTCATGATTTACTTAGTACTAGACCCATACCAATACTATATTAGTTGAATGAGTCTTGCGACGATCTATTGATGGTGAGGGCAGACCTCTTGTACAGGCTTGAGATCGAATATTATTTTTGGGTTGAAGACTTGGCTTTGAGAGAGTGAGCAACCCGAAAATTTATCCCTCGAGGATTTGTCTTTATTGACCTATATTTACTTTTGAAATATTTTCAAGCGTTGTATTAAAATTTTAAAGGTGTTGTAATTAAATTTTAATTTCTCATGACTTTGATAAGCATTTAAAATCCATAGTTATTTCATAGGTTTTTCACTAATTTATTCAGCGATAATTTTGTTTAGTGAAATCATTCACTTGTCAACTGCCATTGAATATCTCCTTATGAGAGTTTATCCTTATGGTATAGATATTGAAATTTTTGTTGGATAGGTTTTAGCCTTGTATCTAGCATGAGATAGATGGTGGATATTTATCTTATTTTAGATGTAGCGGTAACGTTGTCCATTTTCTATTTTAACTTATGCATTATTCCTTTAAATAAGATTTTTTAGGAGTGAATCGTGGGGGTGTTGCATTTCTAACCATCAAATAAATGAAATGTTAATATATGTTTTAGATTTTAAGGGTATGTTTTTTTTTTGAAAAAAAAATAGAATCTCTCAATTTGTTTAGAAAAAAATTCTAATGATTAAAAATACTTCAATTTAGCATATAAATTTAGCAATCTAGGAATAAAATAGTAATAACATGTTAGTAAAGTATAAATAACCTAGAAATATTGTGTTATTTTTATAAAATTAGAGGAAAAAAATCACCCCAATCTAGTTAGGTCAACTATCACGATACTCAAATAAAATATGTCCTATTTTTTATGTGGATAAAGATATGTTTTGTGAACACAATTATTACATTCAACTCATTCAATATTTGGACGAGTAAAACTATGCTTACAACTATAAGTTTACAACATACTGATGAAGTGTGGGCTCCATACATGAAAATTTGAGTACGTTTACATCTGGGGGCTATACTTTATTAATTAGTAGGGTGTAAGCAAGTAGTAAAAATGATAGTTTTAAGCTTATCATGTTTGTATTTGGATTGATATGGATCCTAAACTTTGATAATCCTGCCAATGAGAGGTTGGATGCAGAAGTTTCACCATAATCTAACTCATATAGTCAACAAAAGCCGTATATAAGTAGGGGTGAAGTGCGTACGTTGGCAATGAGTTTGTTTGAATTCTATCTAGGGTTAGGATCCTTCGGAATTTCAGAAAATTTTATAGGTGGCTTCGTTTCAGCGCATGATGAAAATAATGTGGAACACCCATCAAATAAAATCGCAATACATATATAGTCGGATGATTGGATTACGAGCGATTAAATTAGTTTAGTCAATATTAAAATAAATATTATACTGGCGTTTCTTTCTTTTTTCTTTTTTTTTAAGGAATATCTTTTTAGTGGTATTTTTTTATTTGTTTGAAATTAAATATAAGTCTTTTTAAAAAAAGTCTTCGGAAGCAAATTTTCATTTTATTCTAACTTTTTATCTTTTTTAATATATATATTTATTGTTATACTATTATTTTTTTATTAATAAAAGTTATAGTTGGAACATTATGAATAAATTTATTAACTTCTAAAATATTGCGTAAATAGGAAGGAAAAAAATTGAGAGCCCAAGTATAATTTCAATTTTAGATCTACCGAATCATTCTATAACAGGTTGAACAGGCGGGTGGGGTGGGGGCATCTATGAATTTTAGGAGTGTTGCCTGAAAATAAAATGATGTATGAGTAAAATATAGAAGAAGAAAGCAATCAACTGCGAAAATCGAAAGATATCTCGTTCCCGATCACCTTATCAAGTGAAGAGTCAACAAGATCACGCCCAGTATAGGAAATTCTTCTTAACCAATCGATCAATCCCACCACCTAAATTTCAAACCTTCCCAAATACAACCCATATCCTCAAGTTTTTTGCTGTATTTGTTTCTCATGTCAGAAGCTATAATACTGTCGAATAGATTTTTTATGACAATTTCACTGGGATAAGGTAAAGAGATTTATTGTCTCAATTGTTCTCCTCCAACAGGTGAGGTAAATAAAGTAAGAAGAACAACCGGGGGGAGGGGGAAGTAACTCACGTCCCCATGAGGTAGAAGAAAGAGTACTGGGGAATGGTTGGTGAAGAAAAAAAATAGCTTTTCAAAACTAAGAAAAAGGTAGAATAGTTTTTTTTTTTTTTTGATACATTTACATAATACCCGTGATGGTTGTTGCGAAAATTAAATAGGGATTATAAGCGAGAGGAAAATTATTTTGCAAAATGTACTTCTACTTTATGTTGATGTATTGTGTGGGAAAGTGTGGAGAATTTATTTTTGTGATTTTCTCGTTGGGGACAATCTAGAAAATGAAGTTTGCTAAACTTATTTTGCAACAATTTCTTTTAGTGCAGCTTTACGCTCTATATACATATGGTAGGTAAATTATTAGCAAATCATTTCACCGGACAAAACTCATTAATTCTTGCAAAAGCTCAACCTGTACTTATTTGCTTTCGTTACAATTTAGTGTGATAATGAATAAATAAAGAAATAAAAAGCCATTAAAAAACACTTTAATATAGTACATTATTGTCTCTCTCGTTTCTAATCCGGCAGATTATTTACCAAAGGGGAATTACAGTCGGACACTTTTTTTTTTAAAAAAAAAAGGGGGGGGGTATAAGTCAACTCCATATTCTTCCGTATATATTTTTCACTAATATCCTACTTAACAAAATGATTTAATTTGTTACATGATACGTTAGCTAGTCGTAACAATTGAGCTTCATTTAATTTATTGCTAAAATTATGCCACCACTCCCAACAGTGACGAGAAATTATACCTTTTTTGGCAAAGTATGCATGCATGCGGCAACAAACTAATATATCTAAGATTGCACGAAAAGCTGTGTACAGATTAAATAACTAGCTACAACTATATATAAGATGAAGGTGTTGGGGTCCCTCCTTAATTAAGGGGGTTTCCCAACAATAATAATAGTAAAAAATAATAATGGGGACGATGCATGAGTTACAAAGATGGTTAATACTTTGTAACTTTTGGGAATTTGAGAAGGCAAGTACATTTTATCAATGTGTAAATTACCAAAGTTTCATTAGCTTAATTTAATAGAAGAGCATTCAAGAGTCATCTTATGGCTTTTGGGTTATCCCCTTCTACTCCTATAAATAGGGGTCTTTGGGAAGGCTTAGAGCATCAAGCAAAGCAAGCAATCCTCTACAAAAAGAGAGAAAGTGAGAGCCACTACAAAAGTGAGGTGCTTGAGAAAAGTTCTCATATTTTCTCAAGCGAAGTTTGAGTGTTCCACCACTTAGTCGGTGAGAGAGTCCATCCTTTGTAATCCATCCTCTTTTAGATAAAGAAGTTGAGTGAGCCTCTAGTTCATACTAGAGAAGAATTACTTGTAATCCTATTATCATCATAGTGGAAGGTTCGTGGTTTTTCCCTTCAACTTTAAGGGTTTTCCACGTAAAATTTGGTGTCTTTATTTTTCTATTTCTGATATCTTTGTTTTGCCCATTTTAATCACACAAGGAAGGAAAAGGTCTTCCGCTATCAACCGGTCCTTTTTCCGCAACAGTGGTATCAGAGCTTGGTTCATAAAGCTATCATATTCTCTTGTGTGATTAAAAATGGAGGGTACCATCACTCGTGATGGTGACATGTTCAAGCTTACCTCCGAGAATTATTCATATTGGAAGCCTATGATGGAGGATCACCTATATTGCAAAGATCTATATGAACCCATTATAAAGGAGACGATGCCAGAAGAAAAAGATGCCGCAGAATGGGAACTCTTGAATCGAAAGGCGGTTGCTATGATCCGTAAGTACATCGATCGAAGCCTATTCGAGCATGTGTCAACTTACACAAATGCTTATGAGTTATGGAAGAAGCTTGAATCAATGATTCAAAAGAAAACACCCCGAAACAAGGCTCATCTTGTTAGAAGATTGGTCAAGCTGGAGTACAACGATGGCCAAAGTATGATCGAGCATTTGAACAATTTCAAGGGGTTCGTAAATCAACTCACAAAGATTGAGATGAAGATCGATGATGAATTACAGACTTTGTTACTCCTTAGTTCGCTACCCGAGAGTTGGGATACTCTTGTCGTCACCCTGAGTAACTCGGATCCCGAAGGAAAACTCTTCATGGATAGCGTCACCGACAACCTATTGAATGAAGAATCAAGGAGAAAGGAACGTGGAATCTCTGTCCAATCGGAGGCCAATGTCATCGAGAATCGAAGAAGAAGTAAGACTCGAGGAAGGAGTAAGACTAGGGGTCATGAAAATTCAAGAGGTCGGTCTAAATCTCGTTCTAGGATCATATGCTACTATTGTAATAAGCCAGGCCACAAGAAATTCGAATGTCGAAGTTACAAGAGAGATCAAAAGAACGGGACCGTTAAGACTGATACAATCGACCCGAAGAAGAAAGAAGATAAGAGCACAACAGCTGTGGCGACAACTGAACTAGATGATATCTTTCTCATTGGTGAAGACAATTATCTTAACGTCGCCAACGATGATAGCTCATGGATTATTGACTCAGGTGCCTCCTTCCACGTCACCCCACATCAAGAATTCTTCTCATCATACCAAGGTGGTGATTTTGGTAATGTGAAGATGGGAAATCAAGTTTCAAGCAAGATCGTGGGCATGGGAAGTATCGTTTTGGTAACCAACACAGGATGTGAACTCGTGTTGAAGGACGTGAGACATGTTCCGGACATGCGTCTCAACCTCATCTCAGCCGGGAAGCTCGATGATGCCGGATACATGAATAGCTTCGGTGCTGGAAAATGGAAACTCACAAGAAGTAGCATAATTGTTGCTCGAGGAAGAAAAGAAGGCTCGTTGTATGTTACACAAGCCAAGCTTTGCAAGGGGGAGACTAATGTTGTCCATGATAATTCGTGTTTAGAGCTATGGCACAAGAGGTTGGGGCATATGAGCGAGAAGGGATTGCAAATCCTCACTCGAAAAAGAGCTCCTCCCATATGTGAAAGGTAAAATCCTCGACCATTGCACTCATTGTTTGGCTGGTAAACAACATAGAGTTTCATTTTCTAGAAGCAATGTTCCTCGTAGAAGAAAGCATGTTCTTGAATTAGTGCACACCGATGTATGCTCGATGACAGAGAGATCACTGGGTGGTGCATTATACTTTGTGACATCCATCGATGACCACTCGAGAAAGGTATTTGTGTCTTTGTTGAAGACTAAAGACCAAGTACTTGAGGCATTTAAGGAGTTCCATGCTCGAGTGGAGCGTGAGACAGAAAGAAAGCTCAAGTGTGTTTGAGCTGACAATGGTGGAGAATATCGTGGTCCATTCGAGGCATATTGTAAGCAACATGGTATCAGGCTCGAGAAGACACCTCCCAAGACACCACAATTAAATGGTGTGGCTGAAAGAATGAACCGCACAATAGAAGAAAGAGTTCTATGCATGCTCTCAAATGCCAAGCTACCTAAGTCATTTTGGGGAGAAGCTATGAAGACTGCTGTCCATATCATAAATCATTCACCCTCAGGTCCTTTGGATGGTGAAATACCGGAGGGATCATGGACAAGAAAGAAAGTATCATATGACCAATTCAAGGTGTTTGGGTGTCGAGCATTCGTCCACATTCCTAAGGACGAACGATCCAAGCTTGACTCAAAGTCAAAAGAATGCATCTATGTTGGATCACCTCAAGATGAGTTCGGCTACAAGCTGTGAGATCCTTTGAAGAAGAAGATTGTAAGAAGTCGAGATGTTGTGCTCTTTGAGGACCAGACACTAGAAGACTTCAAGCAGCCAGAAAAACCCAAGCTTAGGGTTTACACCCGTCCTCAAGAAGAGCCATCTCCAATGGTACATAATGAATCAAGAGAACAGACAAGCATCAATGATGAAACTAGTTATCAACCAGATCAAAATGGAAGTACAACAGAGGAGTCATCATCTGAGTCAAATGATGCAGAAACAGCTGAATCAGTTGAGCCTTCAGTAACAGAAGAGCCTGTGGTACAGCCTCAATTACGACAATCAACTCGGGTAAGAAAACCTTCCTCTAAGTATGATCCAAGAGAATATATACTCTCTGCGGAGAAGGAGCCTCAAAGTTACATCGAGGCCATGGAAGATATCCAGAAGGAAGAATGGATGAAAGCCATGCAAGAGGAGATGGACTCATTGCATGAGAACCATATTTATGATCTAGTCAAGATACCCAAGGGAAGGAAAGCCTTGAAGAATAGATGGGTGTACAAGATCAAAAGTGAAGAAAATAGCTCGAAGCCTCGATATAAGGCTCGGATCGTGGTCAAAGGGTGCAATCAGAAAAAGGGCATTGATTTCGAAGAAATTTTCGCTCCAGTGGTTAAGATGTCCTCAATTCGAGGAGTTCTTGGTCTTGTCGCTAGTCTCGATCTTGAGATCAAACGGCTCGATGTCAAAACAGCATTCCTACATGGTGATTTGGAAGAGGAGAGATATATACGGAAAAACCTGAAGGGTTTGTAGTTCCAAGTAAAGAGCACTTGGTATGTCATCTCAAAAAGAGTCTTTATGGACTCAAACAAGCACCAAGGCAGTGGTATAAGAAGTTCGAAACCTTCATGACACAACACAAATTCAAAAGGACTCACACCGACCACTGTGTTTTCATGAAGAGGTACGCAAGTGATGATTTTATTATTCTTCTTCTCTATGTGGATGATATGTTAATTGTTGGGCATGATATGAAGAAGATTGTGGCACTCAAGAAAGCATTGAGTGGTGCCTTTGCAATGAAGGACTTGGGTCCAGCAAAGCAAATCCTTGGGATGAGGGTTATTCAAGACCGACCCAAGAAGTTGTTATGGTTGTCTCAAGAGCACTAGATCGAGAAGGTACTTGAGAAGTTCAATATGCATAAGGCAAAGCCAGTAAATGTTCCACTAGCTGGTCACTTCAAGTTGAGCAAGAGCCAAAGTCCAACAAGAAAGAAAGAGAAGGAAGAAATGATGAATGTTCCCTATTCATCTGCTGTTGGGAGTCTTATGTATGCCATGGTCTGCACCAAGCCCGATATCGCCCATGCAGTTGGAGTTGTGAGTTGATTCTTGGCTAAACCAGAAAAAGAGCATTGGGAAGCTGTCAAGTGGATACTTCGATACCTCAGGGGTACATCTAAGAGGTGTCTGTACTTTGGCAATGGGAAACCTGTGTTGGAGGGATACACAGATGCTGACATGGCTGGAAATACTGATTCGAGAAAGTCCACTTCGGGATATGTGACCACATTTGCAGGGGGAGCTATCTCTTGGCAATCAAAGCTCCAGAAATGTGTGGCCTTATCTACTACAGAGACCGAATATATTGCAGCTACAGAAGCATGCAAGGAGATGTTATGGTTGAAAATTTTCCTTCGAGAGTTAAGTCATGAGCAGGAAAAATATGCTCTGTACTGTGATAATCAGAGTGTCATTCACTTGGCCAAAAATTCAGCCTATCACTCTCGCACAAAACATATCGATGTTTGATACCATTGGATAAGGGATGTGCTAGAGGAGAAGCAGCTACAACTCGAGAAGGTTCATACCGACAAGAATTGGTCGGACATGATGACCAAGACAATAACAACCAAGAAGCTTAAAGATTGTTGTGAAGGCGTTGGTATGCAGGTTCCCCCAAATTAATTCGGGAAGGGAGAGATTGTTGGGGTCCCTCCTTAATTGAGGGGGTTTCCCAACAATAATAATAATAATAAATAATAATGGGGATGATGCATGAGTTACAAAGATGGTTAATACTTTGTAACTCTTGGGAATTTGAGAAGGCAAGTGCATTTTATCATGTGTAAGTTACCAAAGTTTCATTAGCTTAATTTAATAGAAGAGCATTCAAGAGTCATCTTATGGCTTTTGGGTTATCCCCTTCTACTCTTATAAATAGGGGTCTTTGGGAAGACTTAGAGCATCAAGTAAAGCAAGCAATCCTCTACAAAAAGAGAGAAAGTGAGAGCCACTACAAAAGTGAGGTGCTTGAGAAAAGTTCTCATATTTTCTCAAGCGAAGTTTGAGTGTTCCACCACTTAGTCGGTGAGAGAGTCCATCCTTTGTAATCCATCCTCTTTTAGATAAAGAAGTTGAGTGAGCCTCTAGTTCATACTAGAGAAGAATTACTTGTAATCCTATTATCATCATAGTGGAAGGTTCGTGGTTTTTCCCTTCAACGTTAAGGGTTTTCCACGTAAAATTTGGTGTCTTTATTTTTCTATTTCTGCTATCTTTGTTTTGCCCATTTTAATCACACACAAGGAAGGAAAAGGTCTTCCGCTATCAACCGATCCTTTTTCCGCAACAGAAGGAACCACAAATTAATAATATATATATGGTATAAGAATTACTGTATTGATTGATTGGCTATACATATATGGCTATATATATATTTATTTATTTATTTATATGAATAAAGCTTACATAGTTAAAACATGATACAGATATGGGAAAAACAAATTAGCTCAACCACACTATACCCTAGCTGGTTTTCAGCTTTTATATCTTCGCCTAGTGCAGAATCTAATAAACATCCACACAAGCTGTCAATTACACGAACTAGCTAGCTAGCTATACCCGATTACAGAGGAACATTTTATATGTTCTCATTCTCGTCCCTTTATATGTATTTTTATCCAGCTGTAATTAATCTTGATCTCCCATATGATCAAGATATAATGCATCCTCGATCATATATTAGCTACTAACTATATATGTTGCATCATTAATTAGCTGATTTCTTTTTTTTTTTAATCAGCAAGCTAGCGGCCAGCTAGTTAAATAGAAGAAGGGTAGGAGACAGTCGGCGGGCTGCGGCTGCATCAACGTGATAATTGGTAGGAGCATCAAGAGTCGCCTTTTTAGCAGCTGTCTGTTGTAGTTGAGGACCGACTTCCGTACCATTCTTTTCTCCCCCATGAGTAGGAGAGGAAGGAATTGCAATCGTAAGCTCGAGGTTTAAGTCGAGTGGTTGTTCGGATGACGTGTGGCAGCTGACAGACTGGTCTACGACGACGTTGAGAAGTGACCGGTCGTCGGACGAGGAAGTAGTTATAGTAGTTGTGGCTCCACCACCAGCAGCAGCAGCAGCAGCAGCATGAGGATGATGGTCACGGTGATGATCGGAAAGCTGCAGCTGGTTCGAAGTCGACGATGTCGGAGGAAAATGGTGGTGAGGCTTGTGTTTGTTGGGATCGATGCCCATGCGTATCAGCTTCTTCTTGAGATGAGAGTTCCAATAGTTCTTCACCTCATTGTCCGTCCTTCCCGGCAACCTTCCGGCGATCAATGACCACCTAATAGCCCATTCATACATTCAAATTTAGTACTATAATAATACAATAATACATCAACTGCATTACTGTTAATTAAACTTTAAGGACATTTCACCGAGTGTTCGCTAATTAATGGGGAACGAAAGTCGTAGCTAGATTAAATGTGAGATTGAGTGGTTGAAAATTTATTTACTAGTTATTATCCGACTTGTGAGATTGGTACGTCCTTCGGTCGAATAGAATCAGAAGAATAACTTTTGGGAGGTGGGGAAGGAAAAAAAAAATCATCGTACGAATCGATGTGTCATGGGCTGCGGTACAACTAGGGTGGGTAATAATAATAATAATAATAATAATAATAATAGAGTAATTATAATTAAGCAAATTCGACGGCATAATTATACCCACCCCGTTAATAAAATCATTCCGGTTAACGTAATTCACCGGCGGCCGGTCAGTTTCGCGCTCTAAGTTTCCAAATCTATACTACCCTACTGATCATTTCCATAAAACAGCAAAATCATCGCATACCTATTGCCGAGGAGGGCATGGAGCTTGATGATGAGATCCTCCTCATCTCTAGCAAAATCCCCTCTCTTGATGTCAGGCCTTAAATAATTTATCCATCTCAGCCTGCAGCTCTTTCCACATCGCTGTAGCCCTAATCAAATACAAAAATCACCCACCCAGTTAAGCAGCCAGTAATTATTCCAGTAATGGAGAAAAACTTTCTATATAGAAAACTATTCCAGTAATTATTATTATTATTATTATTACAAGTATAATATATAAAGAACTTTACATAGATCACATTTATCAACTACATTATTCTCAAATTAATACATACTTCAATTTACTTGATTTGGCTCATTAATTCCTAGCAATCAATTGAGGTTAGAATTACATTCACTATTTATTACTATAGCACACTATAATCAAGTGTTAATTATTCGGTAAAAATATATTTTAATTTTCCCTTTACCAAATTTGAGAAATAATTACATCATCAACTCCGTAGCCGATTAACGTAGCTTGCAGACTCAGAAGCAGCGGCATCCTATTGTATACGAAAAACAGGACGGGAAAAAAAAAACCGATTTAATTGGCATATGAATCAATTAAAGCCGATCAACATGGATGTTACCTGCAGAGCTTGGAAGAGAGCTCCAACAACCTTCGCCATGCTTCTCAATGTAATCGATAAGCTTTTGATCTTCTTGTTTCGACCAAGCTCCTTTGTTTATCCCTTCTTTCTCACAACAAGGCTTCCTCATGATTCCTTTTTTTTTATTATTATTATTTTTATTCTAGTGTAGCATTCTTAATTTCACTGGATTGTTTCCGTTTTTATTGAATAATGTGATCTCACAGGAAAACTAGCTAGTGTTTCGATTCTTTTTGGTTCCTAGAAAACAAAAACAAAAAAAGAAAAAGAAGGGTTTTTTTTTTTTTCCCCTTCAAGAAGATAAGGAGGAAAAATGTAGTAAGAGGAAGGGAATTATAAAAGGAAAAACAGCAAGCTAGCTAGCCCTTTCACAAGACCACCAAGAGTGGCTAAATAAAAGGTCTAATGTTTAGGCGTCGGAAGGGGTTGGAAGGAAATGTGCATGGGGTTGACTTGGACTGGCGGGTTGTGTTTTTAGGTGGGTCGACACGCTCGCTTGTGCATGGTGCATCGGTGCTGAGGGCCGGACGAGAAAGAGCTAGCTACTTATCAAAATGCATAGCAGGTCAATTTTATTTATTTTTCAGACGATTCTCACTTACCACGTTATTAGCAGTACGCTGATCCAATTAAATATTAATGCATATATCACATCTATTTAATTATTAATTAGTTAATTATAATAATTAATTAGATCTAAGTCTTATCATTTTACTTTATATATATATATATACTAATTAATAGTATACGTGATAATTTCATTGGGACAGTACTGTTCCATCTTATTGTGATGACCTACTAAATTGGGTTCAACTAAGATTTCTTTAATGGATAACTTCCCCCCCCTTTTTTTTTCCTTTTGGTTTTTCTTCAAGGAGAAACGACTACCAAGTACACGGGCTCCAATCATAAATGCTATTATTATATCCTACTATTCCAGTTTCCTTAAAATGACTTATAAAATTTATTTTTATTCAAATTAATTGATCACATAAACCTTTTTTTTATAGAAAACGTTTTATCTAATAGGTAAAATTAATTTTAATTAAATTATAATTTCTCCTAGTGTTTTCTTAACCATTCTCATTCTCTCCCAATAATGTTTTTTAAGTGAAGATTGTGAAAAGTGAGGAAAAATAGTAGAAATTTTATTTGCAAGAGTAATAAAAATTAGAAACAGAATAATCGAGGAAAATAGAGTAATTAACCAGGATATGTAGGGAGACAATTAGGAAAAGACAGAAATAAATATAATATGATTTGAAAAGTTTGAGGGGGTATTTTAGAAAGAAAAAAAATACCTACAAGGATCAATATATGTACGTATGTGTGTTTGTAGTACCTCATTCTTAACTAGCCATAATTATATGCTATAATATGAAAGCGTGTTATTTTAAGTGTAATTAAGTATATAAATTATTGTAATATATTTTATTTCTTCAAGATTATTTAGGTGATTCGGTAGTAATTGCGATGTTGCGGTTAGAAACACTTTACTTTTAAAATAAATTCATTTATTTGAACTTTTAAGTTACAACTTGCCAAATATTCTTATAAAGTTTTATTTGGGTTCTAAATGAGTTGAAATGTAAACATAGAAATTTTAGTTTGCTATCACTTTTGAATTTTATATGCAAAATATTTAATTAATGTATGCTAGCTAAAACTCATACAAAATGTGTGTTAAAAATTCATAAAAATTATATTTAGGTTTCAAATTAGTAATTAAGAGGATATAAAAAATTTTGTGATTTTAAGAACAGTTTTTTTTTTTGAGAAAATTGATTGACTCATGTTATTCATCCACTTTGGGGGAAGGAAACAATTTGTACATATTTCATACCATGGCATGAGAATACACCCCCTATGCAATGCAAGATAGGATTCTTTAGGCTAGGAACTAAAAAAGAAAAAATACAGGGAATCAAAGCTAATTCAAAAGCATTATATGCATGTTGTCCTAATTTTTTAGACAAGTATTGAGGAGTCTACAAGCAGTGTTGAACCGGATTGAATGGACAACTTGGGTGACAAAGCGGGTTTTGTTGGCAAAAACTCTAAGGTTTCTCTCAATCCAAATTTCATACACTTTAGCACAAATAGAGGCTCTAAACCATTTCTTTCTCTAATGATTCCCCTTATTATGCTTAGGCATCCATCTAAGCTCTTTGTTTAAGCGTTTGCCTTTTCTAGTAATACCCATCCATTTCAGAACATGCTGCCATATTTCAGTAGAGAAAAAACATTCAAAGAAAAGATGAGTGTGTGTTTCAACTTTCAATTTATAAAGCTCGCTTCTATTGGCAATAGAGATGCCTCTAGATGACAGGTTGTCAATGGTTGGGAGGCTTTTTGACAGGCAAGCCATGAAATGATTTGGTGTTTTGGAATGACACACTTGTCCCATATTGATTTTGTATAGTAAGTGCCCTGCTGGTCTCTCTTAGTCCAGTTGTAAGCTAGGCTAGCTTTCAAATTTCCACCTGCAATACATTTTTGGAGAGCAAGCTTTGCATTTGCTATACTACCAGCTTTGTTGATGAGCCAAGTCCTAACATTCAGGATTTTTTTCTAGCCCCAGGAGTCACCATGTTTTTAAGGAATATCCCAAATTTTTTTACCCTTCAAATAGTAATGATGAACCCAATCTATCCATAGAGAAGGGTGCTTGTTTTCCAGTCTCCAAATCCATTTGAGGCAGAGGGATTTGTTCCAGCTAAGAGCTTCTTTAATATCTTGTCCACCATAATTCTTACTTCTGCATATGTTATCCCAGCCAGCAAAAATCATCTTTTTTTTCCTTCAGCATACCACCAAAAGAATCTTTTGCATAATTTATTTAGTTCTTTCAAGACTTCTTTGGGAAGGAGAAAGGCTGAACCCTAGAAGTTAGATATCCCCGGCAGGATAGAATTTATAAGTTGCTTTCTCCCAATATAGGAGAGAAAACAGTTAGCCCAATGATGTCATTTGTTCTTGAATTTTTTCACAAGAACAGCACAAACAACAGTGTTTAATTTGCATCCATGAAGAGGAAGGCCCAGATATATGAAGGGAATCTTATCTTCTTTAAAATTTATAGCCTTCATAATTTCTTTTTTGATTTGGGATGTAGTGCCTCCAAAGTAGATCACAGTTTTTTTAGGATTTGCTTTAAGTCTAGACAAAAGGGAAAAGTTCTGGAGGCATTCTTTGAGAGCAAGGACTCACTTTAAGCTTCCTCTAGAGAAAAGAAGGAGATCATCTGCAAATAGTAGGTGAGATATGTTATTTATAGCACATTTGGGGTGTCTATGGTAGTCAATACCTAGGCCAAGGTTTTTCAACATTCTTGATAGGTATTCCTTAGCAAGAATGAAAAGATAGGGATGTAACACCCCAAAATCACGACTTGAAAATTTCGTTTAAATCTTGCTTTGCGGAAGAGAAAATTAAAGAACGGTGGGTGTTACCGCCACACTTGACATAAGTTTGGGCTACTCACCATCCTTACGTCAAGTGCTAAGGCTTAAAACAAATCAACCAACCAAAGATAAGAGAAGTACAATATGTAATCAAGAGTTTTGCAAAAGATATATTATCCATAACAAATAACCGTTTAAGAAATTAAGTAGCCAACCATTTAGAAAATAACAACAGAGTACACAAAAGTCACTAATGGTCTGCCTTACACTCTTACGGTCCAACAAGTTACAAGGAAGAGGGGAAAAAGGGGCGGGGTCTACTCGCTCCTTAAATATACCTATTCATCGGGATGATGCTCCTCATAATACTTTAACCAACGCATGCCATGGATGGACTTCTCTGAAAAGTGATAGTATCAGTACAACTTCCTCGTACTTAGTAAACCTCAACACCTCTGAAGAGGTAGCATACCCACGTAGCAATCATTATGCAAATACGGAATTTAAATAGAACATATGATCACATTTAAGGCCATAATTTCAAAACACACATCCACATCACAATTAACATTACGAGTTAGGTCAAAATCCCTATTGAAGACATTTAAAGCATGCTTATAATTTCTCAACCAATTTAACTTACCAACGACCATGTATTATGGCATGATAGGAAGAATTATTGATACTCCAAGTAATCTATCCAAGGTCAAGTCATTCCTAATCCGATTATTAGAGAAGTATTATGGTGGGTGTCTAATCCGGTTATATAATTTATATAAAAATTCTCAAGTGGAATACAATCTCATATCCATGACAATGATCATCAAGGAGGCTGGTACCAAAATATATCACTTGATTCTAGGGAAAAGCTCACTAAGGAAGCCACATGATATAACAGTCGCCCATACTAAACCTCAGAACTCAAGACCTTAAGTACGCGTACTCCCTATAGGGTGTATGGAATACCTATAGAGTAGAATTGAGCCCCTTGACCCGAAGGTCCACAATATGCACTCAGCGGCCAAGTATAAGGCATGAGATTCGACAAGGAGGTGGTACAAAAATAATTCACTCAATTCCAGGGTAAAGCTCACCAAGGAATCCACACGACATAGTATTGTTCTATACTAACCTCAAAACTCAAGTCCTTAAGTACGCGTATCCCCTATAGGGTGTATGGAATACTTATAGAGCAGAAGTGAGCCCCTTGACCCAAAGGCCCAAACTATGCACTTGATGGCCAAGTTTAAGGCACGATATTCCTTTCCAACTCGAGTCTTTCTCTTTAAATAATTATTGTCTTATGAAATTTCGGGTTATTATTTCTTTTTAGAATGTCGAGATTCACAAAGTTCAACTTAGTCGACCATCAACAAACAACATCACTTCCAAAGACCACGAGGTTGCAACCATTCCAAGCCAGCACGGCCTATGGTTAGGCATTATGCCATAGCACGAATAATTATTCGATTCAGTGTTCAAACCAATTATCCAATTATTCCCAACATTATTTTAAGGCCAACACTTAATTTAATTAATCCAATTATCCACTTTGGAACACCTTTTTATCTTAATGACCAAAATACCCCTCAACGTATAACTACCACATTTTCCTGCACTTTTATTACTGAGTTTACTTACATAGGCTATTTGTCATGAAACGTTAGCATAAAATAATTAATGATACTTTACATCCAATAATTTCTTCAGTACTACAAAGGACCATATTATCCCTAACCATTTATCATACATAGTACACGTAAACATTATTAGCATGCATTTTTAATATTTCATAGGTTCATACAATTTCCACAAATAAATCTCAAACACAATCATAGTATATAAAATTACATTTTACCTTAAACATACACATCCCATTTTACTAGCATAAATCCAAGTTCATTACCATTATCATACACTTCTTCACATTTAAGAATATCACTTAGGTATATAAAAAGATTACATGATAACACATATTAATTTACACATCATTATATTCATGTAGGAATGAACTACAACATGCTCCCATATAAACTACATTTTACCTTAGACATATTCATCTCATTTTACTAGCATAATTCAAGTTTGTTACCGTTAACATACACTTCGTCAAATTTTAGAATATTACTTAGACATATGAAAAGATTGCATGATAACACATGTTAATTTACACATCATGATATTCATGTAGGAATGAACTACAACATACTCCCATATAAAACCACATTTTACCTTAAACATACTCATCTCATTTTACTAGCATAAATCCAAGTTCGTTACCATTAGCATACACTTCGTCAAATTTTAGAATATTACTTAGGAATATGAAAAGATTGCATGATAACACATGTTAATTTATACATCATGATATTCATGTAGAAAAAGACTACAACATGCTCCCATTTCCCACAAACATATAATAATTTGATATCTTCATCCTATCATGATTTAATCCTAGAAAACTAGCCTATCATTTTCACATAAAAATTCTACCGTCTACGGATTAGTTGGATTTACCTTAACCTAAGAAATATTAACACCACGATCTTCTTCCACAATTACCCTAGGCGGGGTCGAGATTACCTAGAAGTGAATACACCATCCAAACTACAAGCATTAATATTTATGAAAATTAAAAATAACCAAAAGACAACCTACATAAGCTAATACTTGAAAAACGATTAGGAAAATAAACAAGGTATCAGGTGCATGAATTTAAGCACCGAACCCACTAAAGATAGAGTACTTAATTTGGGAAGAAAAATTTCTGCTTGGGGGAGGTGGAACACGAGGCAAAATGCTAGATTATTTTTGGGACCAAATTCGGTGAAGGGGAAGGGAAGTTTGGGGCTGCAAATTTTTTTTTTGCTGGAATTTATGGAAGGGAAAGAGAGGGCTGCAAGGGGAGAATTATAGGGCTTAAAGGGAGAGGAAAGGAGCGTGATTTCTGCAGATGGGGACTCAATAAAAAGGAGGGGAACTTGGGGGGAAAAGGGGTTGTATGGGTTAGAGTTAAGGGGTTGTAGGTGGGTTGATTTTGGGGGGAAAAGGTGTCGATAGGTCTACATGGAATAGAGGCCTACAAGGGCAGGTTGAAGCATGGAGAAGGGAAGGGAATGGAGGGGTAGAAGGCTAGAAAGGTGGGGTAGTTACGGGAATAATGGTTGCAAGTTGCGGGATGATGTGATGGAGGATGGCTAGGGTTATGGGTTGCGGTTTTGCAGGTGGAGAGGCATGGGAAAGGAGGGAAAATAGGTGGGTAGATTATGGGAAGATAGAGTAGGGGTGCAGGTTGGGGAAAGGAAAGATGAGGCTGCAAGTTGGAGGGGGAAAGGCTAGGTGTCGAAGGGTATGGAGCTGCAGGTTGGTGTGCGATGTGAGGGAGGATGGGCTGGGTTTGATATGAATCTTAAAAATTTGTATTTAATTAATTTTGATAATTGCTGTAAATTATTTTATACTTATAATTTTTTGTCTTATTTTTGTGAATAAATAGGAAATATTGATGCAGCACATGGATTATGGATGCAGCTGCTAAAGTGTTGCAGAAATGTATTTTATTATTTTTATGTAATCCCATGTGATGCATTCGCCGGTAGAAATTGGCTAATGGAAATTAGGTTGGTTGTATAATCTGCTACCCGGTCTATAATAATGGATTAGTTGGATTGTGGATTAATCGACTCTTAATAGCCATGATTATCTAAAATTAATATTAGCTTATGGGAATTGAATTCCAAATATTATCTTGTAATTTGGGGGAGAATTTGTTGTATTATTTTGTGCTGCTCAAGTGTCCAGCGCTGACCCAATTTTACCGACCCATTTTTCATGTTATGTATGTGGGCTGTATCGTGAGGTTTTGGGCTGATTGTATTGTGTATTTTATACGGTCTGTATGCCTCATATAAATAGAGGCATATACGATGGTAGATATAGTTTTTGGCTGATATATAACTTATTTTCTTGAATTCTCTCGAGCCTTCTCTCGCGTTCTCTCTCTCTCTCTCTCTCGGCGAACCTCTCACTCGCTCCTTCTTCTGCTTCTGTTCTCTGCCTTTGATCAATTCTTGATCATTTCTGTCTCTCAAATTTAGTTTCTGTTGTGAAACTGTGCCTCTGAATTCTTAGATCTTCCTTTGGGAGTTTTCCTTAGGTTGATTCCGATGAATCGAACCCCGAGCTCGATTATTTTCTTTGATCCTTTTGTGAAACCATAACAGGTTTCCATCAGAGTTGATGGATGCAAAATGTAGGGTTGGGGTGGCGTGAGAGGTTGAGGTTTCGGAGAGGAGAAGTGTTGCATTTAGGGTAGAGGGAATGCAGCAAAAATAGGAGGATAGTTGCTGGACAAGAAGAGACATATGCATGGAGAGGAGAGGGAAGGGTGACAGGCTGCATGGAGCTGCATAGGCTTCATGTTCTTCGACAGGTTGGGGGAGGTTTTGGCTTTGTTTAAGAGGGGAAAATATGGGGGTTTAGTTAAGGATTGATTAGCAAAGGCCTCCCCAAAATATAAAGCTTGCAAGTGAGGTTATTAGGAAAAGAACCCCCACCTAAGCAAGGTTTAATTTTCTCAAAAAGAAATCATTCTACTAGTATTATTATGATCAATATTTTTATCATCGTTTTATCACTTTCCCTATTTTATTTTATTTTTTGTAATTATTGCTAACATTATTATTATTCTTATAATCCTTGTTATGGGCATTATTATTAAAAGTATTTTTTTATAAAAGATTATTGGTAAAATCATCCCTTCTATTTTAATTACCCTCTTTTTATTATCGGTATTATTATCGACCTCAAATTTTTACCTTCCTCTACCCTTTCGTACACTTAATCCGGGTTATTTTTATAACTTAACATTTATGGACCTACTCGAGACAACAAGGCAATCACTAAAAAAAATCTTATGGTTTACTTCGCCTACTAATCAAGTTTTAAGTCTTGCATGTCTAAATTAAGGGTTAATTAATACGGGGTATTACAAGGGAGGGATAGTGTCTCCTTGCCTTACACCTTTCTTACCCTTAAAGAAACCATGGGAAGTGCCATTAAAGCAAATAGAATATTTAGGGGAAGACACACACCCCATCACCCATTTGATGAAAGGAGTAGGAAAACCAAATTGGACAAGAATTTTCTCAAGGAAGCTCCAATTTAAGGAATCAAACGCTTTTCTGATGTCAACTTTGATCACCACTCTTGGGGAGACATTCTTCCTATCATAATTCTAGATTAGTTCGTGATCAAGAAGAAAATTTTCTGCTAAGAGCCTCCCTTTCATAAAAGTACTCTACTCCTTGCTGATAAGTTTTTCCATGACTAGGAGGAGCCTATTTGTGAGGATCTTAGTAATAGTTTCATAGAGAATGGAGCTACAAGAAATGGGATTGTAATCAATGTTAGATGAGGGTTATCTCTCTTTTGGTATTAGAACCATGAAGGTTGCATTTAGCTAGTTAGACATGGTCCCATTGTTAAAGTAGTCAAGTATTGCCCCACAAATAGAATTACCAATAATAGGCCAACCTTGTTTTGAAAAAACCAGCAGTGAAACCATTTTGACCAAGAATTTTATGATCATTCATGTTAAAAATAGCTTCCTTAATCTCTAGGGAGGAGATAGGTTTAGTCAAGAGCAGGTGATCTTCAAAAGAAAGAGAGGGGCTAGGGAGATGATGCAGAAAGTCTGGGCTTATAGGACTAGGTGTGCTAAGAATGTTTTTGTAATAGTCCTGGAAAGCAGATACAATGCCATGGGAGGAAGTTTTGTAGGCTCCATGAGAGTCATAGATAGAAGAAATTCTATTTCTAGCTCTCTGTTCAACAATTTTTGCATGAAAATATCTGGTGTTTTCATCATTTTTAGCTATAGATTTGATTTTGGTTCTTTAGAATAGACTGCTGGCTTCGGCTCTTTTGAGGGTATTATATTTATCCCTTAGATGTTTTTCTTCATCTTGCAGGAAGCTATGAAGAGGATTATTGATACGGACCGCACTTCATCAACTACTCATCTCCTTTTACTTTTTGGTAATCGTATCTTGTTGTCTCCTCACTCATATAATTTCACGTTTTCCATCTTCAGGGTAAGTTGGGATTCGAAGCCAGATTGAGGAGTGGAGGCAACAAGCGTGGGCGGAAGCACTTTTGAACTATGTTTTTGTAATTAATTAAGCTTGAATGTGTAACATGTGTAATCATGGTTGGAGAATTAATATTTTTGTAGGGTGTGTGTGTTTAGTGGCCGATGATGATTTTACCTTAATTTTTGGAAATCCCATTGGTAGTCTTGGGTTAGGCGGAGTTGGTTATCAATGGCCGCCCTCGAGCCTAAATGAGTATGGGTAACTTAGTCCTTGTTTCCCTATTTGCATTGGATTCAGGATCGGTATTATCCCGTTATAATCGCCTCTTGAATCTAATGAAAATAGGAGAATTGCGTTAACCTACTTTTAAGCTAAGTTGGACTTAACCAAAACTTGAGCCCAGGCCCAAGTTTTGGCCCAGTCGGCGGGTGACTCCTCGTGCCCTAGTTACCCACCTATTTAAGCTCTCTTCCTCCTCGGGGAGCGCCAATGACCTTTTTCCTTTTGTTCCTCTCCTGGTGGCTCGACCCCTTTTCTCTGTTCAGCTCTGTCGTCGACCGTTGCTGGTCACCATCGACGCACGTCCACCTTTTCCTTCCTCGGATCTTGTCCCTGACACCAAATCTGAGGCCCTAGGTCAACCGTTTTCTCACCCTTGCCCTCTCTCCCTTTTTTTTGGTGTTCAATTCCCATCATATATAACGGGCGGGGTTTGCTTGTAAGGGTTGAAGGTTTTTGGAATGAAATTTCTTGGGTTTTCTTGTAAACTCACGCACAAATCCGTTGAAGTATCAACGTCTAGCTCGGAGATTACTTCGGTTCAGGGTAAACGAGTATGTTCCCAACCCCCGTTTAACGGATTGAGTACGATCCGGCTAGTCGGGTTCGTTTCAATTATCTTGGAGTTGAGTTTGGACAGAGATGAGCTCCTGGAAGCATTACTGGGTTTTTTGAGTGATATTGCTGTATTTATGCTGGTGGAGCTTTTTAAGGAGGGGCTTCACAATTTGAGTTTTTCAAATACAATCTGTAATTTTGAGCCATGAATGTTTTTATCCCAGACACTTTTAACTAGGTCCATGAAGAAAGGATCCTCTCCCCAGCAATTAAGATATCTAAAAGGATGATGGCCATGTTTGTCCCTATCATGCTTAAAAGTGTGAATAGTTGGAATAGGATGACCCTAACAGAATCCTAGGTTGATATTAGTATTAACTTTGATCTTAGTTTGGATCATAACATTATGCTTGACTTGAATAATTGAAAATAAAGGAAAATGATTAAGTATAAAATTGAAATCGTTGTGCATTATGTGATACTTTATAACCTCCTAAATAAGATATTAATATTTAAAGTGGAAGACCTCGATATTTGAAAATAGTTTCTATTTAGGGTTAGCTATCCTTGAGATGACGTAGAGGCCCTTGATTTGGTTTTCGTGGTTTTGTTAGATACTTTGGTGGTTGGGCTAAGACCCTAGTCTACTATATAGGTGATCGACAAACCCAATAGAGGATATCAATACTTAATAATTAGGTATCCTAGTATGGTAATATTCAATGATATCTTGTTACACCAATATAGCCAAAGTACTTGTTTGTCTCTGAACTATTATTATATCCCCTCAAATAATTGAAATTGGAAGTAAATATTGAATAAGGATTTAAATAGATTATTGTGGTTTGTTGGTTAGGTAGTTTCTTCTGTGCACTACTTGGTTTTGGTATATTGTTTTGATAATTACTCCATAAACTATTTGGATTTCATATATTAGTTGATAATTATAATACCCCCAAATTGAGTGGAATGCTATAAGGATTGATATTACTTATATTAACATGATATATCATCTTTTTAGTAATTCTATCCTTAGAACTCTACAATTAAGTGTACCTACTTGAAGCAATTTTTAGGATGGGTGACCCTCTTGGAAAGTTTTAAAAATATTATAAAAATTTCTTAGGAAGTGCACTAAAAGAACTCATGTTGATCTATGGATTTAGCTGATCAATTATCAATCCAAAAATCTTCTAAAGTAGTCCCACAACCCTTATGCGATAGGGGTGCTATTAGGTGGCTAAAAAGTGGACCCTAGGTGGTTATATTAACTTAGGGTATTATAAATGATATCCGAGCAAAACCGTCACTGCAAGCTAAACTTAGATGAGTCAGTTAGTCACCTAGAGGAATAATTTTTTGGATAAACTGTAATAAGACAGTCAGTGGTTAGACACAATAAAACATTGCTCTCTTTATTGGGGTTGCATATGACACCCCCTAAATTGAGCCTAATATTATAAGAATTGATATGGTTACTTATATCAACATGATATACTATCCATTTGGTGATTCCTTCCTAAGAACTTCATAGTTAAGCATTCTTATCATGGAAATTTTTTTAGGATGGGTGATTCTCCTAGAAATTTCAAAAATTTTATAAAAAATTATCAAGAATCTTGTGAGTAAGGAATAAGTGTATTAAAAGGACTCATATTGATTTGTGAGGCTAGACGATCAATCCATAGACCCTCCAGGGTAGCCTGGCAACCTTTGTAGGATTAGAGAGCTATCAGATAGCTACCAAGTGCCCCCAAATATTTTTATCAACTTAGGGATCTAGGATACTTTGGGTTAACTTTTATGTGCTCCATGTGATATTTACATGCTTAGTGTTTTATAGTGGTTTACTTAGTATTGTTATACTATTGGGGTTCCATTTTATGGTCACTTACATATTGAGTGGTAAGTCTCTACCTTACATCATTACTTTGACGATGCATCTTAAAGGTTTTTGGTAGGGGTTTAGATTTAGGACTCTACGATGTTTGCTTTAATATCTTTTTATTTGAATATTCCTTAGACTCTTATGTCATGTTCTATATTTCTTTCTCTTATTAATTGTAACTCTTTTCTCCAATATTTTTCTATCATAACTATTTAATATTGTAGTGAAATATTTATCTACTTCTTATCATTTTTTATTCTTAATTTATGCAAATAAATGTTTCAGCCTTAATAATATGACTAAGTGTGGTGGAAATACCCTACATTTTTAATGGTTCGGCCAGCAATTAACTCTTTTTGTAGTTACCCCAAATTAAAGGGAGAGTTATAATGACTAATATAGATACTTATATCAATATAGTATATCATTCTTTTGGTGATTCCATCCTAAGAACTCCATAGTAAGTGTGTTGGTCATGAATAATTTTTAGGATGGTTGACCCTCCTAAGAAGTGTTAAAAAATTTCTAAAAATTTATCGAGAAGCACTTGATTAAGGACAAAGCATGCTAAAATAACTCATGTTAATTTGTAGGGCTAGCCGATTAATCTAAAAGTGAACCCTTATAGGATCGGGATGCTATCAAGTGGCTACTAAGTGGCCCATGCATGGTCATATCAACTCGGGGGTATTTTGAACATGTGTAGAGGCTCTTCACTCAATCTCATATTTCCCCTATAGACATATATATCTCCTTTCAAGAAATCATAGATTATTTTAGCCCAAAAGAAAGTCTCTACAAAGGTTAATTACCCTTTCAAGAACCATTTTTATGATACCCAAAAGAATTTGCTAAACCTAGTCGTATAATAAATTCCTTAATCTAATTCTAATTTCAAAAAAAATTAGCCTTACCTAGATTCATTAATCTTAAAATCTTAATCTAATAAAAATCTTTGAACTAGATAAATTATATTTCTTAATTCAACCTTAATTTTAGTAGATTTATATCATAAATCCTACCTATTTTAGCTAATCAAAATTTAATCTAATCCTATCCTTAGGTTTTTTCCTTTTCTTTTCTTTCTCCTTATCCTTTTCCTAACTGCATCTATTTTTCTTAAGTGTGTTTTCCTCCTCTTCTACAATACACCATTGTCACTCTCAACTATCATCTCTAGCCCCTTTCATTGAAAACTTTGCTGCCACCCTCATGCACCAGATGACCATCAAACATCACCCTCTACCACTCCCTCGTGGCTCTACCTCTACTGTTATCAATCATCACTTTCAACATCATCATCCTTTTTATTTTTTGCCTGTCATATGCCACCACCATACACATATATATACAATACTCTCTACTCTCTCCCTCACTCATTTATTTGCATCATTTATTGCAATATTGTTGAGCACCACCTGCCCAAGCCACCGCTCTTCCTTTACTATTGCTACTACTACTCTATTTTCATCACTAAGCAACCACCATCACCATGCATGAATCACCATAGCGACCAAGTGGCACCTAAGGCTTGGTAGATCAATAACCACAACCAGCCCATTACTCCCCCTCACCATTACCACCCACCACTACCATCATCACCTTCTTTTTCCCCACATCTATCATATCTTTATGAGGTGCACGGCTTGTGCACGGTCTCTCCCATGGGCGTGCACCACTCTTTTTCCTTATCACACGCCTGTGCCTACTAACACAGTTTAGTCGTGCATACTAGCACAAGCAATGCACCTCCTTGACATACCCATGTGTCCCTATTCGTTATCACCCATGCATGCATCGAATGGGCACAATCATGCCTCCTTTGCATAGCCTACCCATGTAAGTTCCTAACTTATGGCATTGGTGAGCACAGCCTACCACACACCCGTGCAGCCCCATCATTTTGGTTGTGCAACCTTTTTTACACACCCAAACACCACAAAAATTTCACCATATCACCACCATACCTTCCACTACACTTCTACACTACTCAAGCTACACATTGACTCTATTTATTTCCATTTTTACCCTCATTTATGTTAAATTTTCCATCAATTATAATCATCAAGCCTAATTGTATATTATCTTATTTTTGTAGGTTATTTTTCGATGATCTCAAATGAGGAGGTCTAGGGATTACGCACATAAAGCTTGGTGCCTTTGTCAATAGGGATGAATGTTGTATCTAGGACTTTATGTGTATGTGTATGTGCTTTTATATTGGATATGTTATATGAATGATGTTATCCTATGATATAATATCTTAAGACTAATGAAATTTGGAATTATACATTTGGGAAATATGTTAGGTATATGGTATCTATATAAATAATTAAGTTTATATGTTCAAAATGAATATTGGAGATTTATATTTAACAGTAATGGGATTTCAGCTACATAAGTGTATTATGGTCATTTGAGGATAATTATATTGTCATGATTATGTTATTCAATTATCTGTCTTGCATACCTATATGAATCCCACATGATAAACTCAAATATACAATCAACTCTAATAAAATACTAACCACTTAATGTAAAATATCACATGAGTCAGGATAAGGTGTTTATATGGGTCTATTCCATTCGATAATAATAGTAGCTTAGATATATTGTCCTTGAGAGGTGCATCAGTCTATTCCACTAGATTAAGAATAGTAGGGACCCTATACTTAACGTGAATAAAAATATGATTAAAAGATAAAGTATTAATGGAAAAGATAATAACCATTTAAAGTTAAAGATTGTGTGAGTAAGGACCGAGGTGTTGAGTTTGTTCCACCAAATAATAATAATAGTAGCTCAGGTATTTTATCCTTGAGAGGTGTTTCTGACTATTCCATTGATTTAAGAATAATAGTTCATGAGCTTTTTTATTTGAGATAAATTGAGTCCATTCTATTGGATAATAATAGTGGCTCAAGTGTGTTGTCCCTGATAGGTGTTTTAGACCGTTCCACTGATTTAAGAATAGTGGGGTCCCTAAACTCAACATAAATAAAATATTAGAATATGATATATTTATATAGCAAGATTTGAAATCAATATTTGCCTAGAATTATTTTATATTTATGCATGTATGCTTACTTTTGATGTGAAATCATATATTATGTGTAAACCTAATTTGATTGTACCGTTACCTTACTCAGTATGTAGCATAATGATCATCTGTTTCATTAATGTTGTTCATTCCTATGAGTAGATAAACTAAAAAAAAAATTTGTAGGTCAATGATGACCTAATGGATGAGTTTATAGCTTTTAATGCTTTATATGTGGAGGAGTAATTTTTGTGTCAAGGTTTTGTGCATAGTTTCCTATTATCTAGATGTTAGTTATGATTAGATACCTTTTGGACTCTTAAATCCATAGTATCCCTTTTTGTATTTTAGATTATTATACTCTAAGTAAAACTCTAAACTTTTATCTAATGTTTATGAAAGTTCCCTCAATTATTTATCATGATTGAATTCCTAATTGTTTTTCCTTGTGATTGTTATAAGGATGGTATGGTAAGTCAAACTTATGTCAATTATAGTGGGGACACCTAATTATTTATAAAATGCTTTTGCTTAAAACAAAATTTTTTAGTAGTAAATTATGTGGGTGTTACAAGTTGGTATCAAAGCTTTGGTTTTTATTACCATGATTTGTTTTCAAATTTTTATTTTTAAATGATCCCTTGACTGATTTTAATGGTCTTTTCACATTTCAAATAAACCTGATTCTTCAAAAACCTAGATTAACATGTGAGGAATCGAGAATGGGTAACCTAGATGGCCTTTTTTTGGGTAAGTATATATGTATGTAGTCCATTAATCTTAGAATTCAAAAGAACTTACAAGTATTTATCAAAGATAAGATAAGGAGAATACTCAAAGTTAAAAGAACTAGTGTAAAGCAAAAATAATCCTAGCATAAGTTATCTATACATTCCATCAACCAAGTAAATGACTTGCAATGTTGAAATCTAGTCATCCTCCCAGCTAAGTCTGATATGATTTGTGTTTGTATGGATCTTGGTTTCAGAGATTCATTTCTAAAGACTCTTCTATTCCTCTCTTTTCATATGTGGTAGATGGTGGTAGAAACTAAGGCTTGAATGACTTATCTTCTAAATTGAGGGCCTTATACTCCTGTAATTGCCCATTGGATAATGTCTTGTCAATGAGTAATCTATTGTTGGCATCCTAGTTTGTTTATTAGAGGAAGCCATACAGTCCTAGCAAAGGTGTAGTCCAAGAATAGGTGAGAATGGATATCTATTGCACTATTGCATAGCACATAAGTGGTGTCAACCTACATGCCATAGGCTTGAAGATTATCTCAGGTTTGGAGACGACCTAAGATAGTAAGCTATAAAATGAAAGAATGATTTGTGAGGGAGTGTTTATTCCAAACAAAGGGTACCAAGGTACTCTGTCATGGTAAGGTCTAGTTAAATCATAAGTTGTCGAAATAGAAAACTTTCCATGCTGAAGAATGCATTACAAGTTTGTATGTTGGAGAGCCACCTGACAAATATTCCTAAGTCCCAGTGACTTTTTGAGTATCCAAGAAGAAAAAAGGTTTTACGCTAGCATTCCAGACATTCTCCCCTTTAAGATAATATGCATGGATCCATTTCACCTATATTAGGTCCTTTTTGGTGGCTAAGTACCAAATTAGTTTACACATAGTAGCCCTATTCCATCATAAAATATTAATAATGCCTAAACCTCCCTCTGTTTTAGATAAGCAAACTTCTTCCCAAGCTATAAGAGCGTGATTTGGGACTTTAAAGATCCTTAACCATAAGAAGTTTCGATAGATAGCATTAATTTATGTGATGATGTGTATAGGAATAGGAAAAACCATGCTCCAATAAGTTTGTAAGCTAAATAAGACATATTGTATCAACTGCATTCTTCCTGCATAGCTATATAAATTAGCATGCCAAGATCTCAATCTCAAAGAAAACTTGTCAATGAGTGCATGGTAATGTTTTTTGGTGAGGTACCTACCATCAAGGGGTACTCTTAGATATTTGAAAGGAAAATCCCCTTTAGGTATGTGAAAAGTGTCATAAATCTCATCCTTTAGTTACTAGGAACATCCACCTCCATAATACACATTGATTTTTTCTGCATTCATGACGAGACCTAAGATGTTGGAGAACTGAATAAAGGTGTTGAGAACTATTATAACTGAGTCTTTCTTACCATTACAAAAGAAGAGTAGGTCATCTGCAAACATAAGGTTGATTATCTTCAGTTTCTTGCATATGGAGTGGGGGAAAAGGAAGGATTTGACCATAAAGTTTGTATAGAACGATTAAGATATTCTATAACCTAGACAAATAGGTAGGGTGAGAGGGGATCGCCCTGCCTCAACCCTCTTCTTGCTTGGAAAGGAGGATGAAAGACACCATTGAACTTAATGGAGTAACTTATTGTGGACACACAAGCCATTAGGATCCTAACAAAATGGGGTGGAAAGTGCAGGGCATAAAGGAGTTTTTCTAGGTAATCTCAATTGGCAAAGTCATATGCCTTCTTCATATCTAATTTAATCACGAGTCTAGGTGATATATGCTTCTGATTATAGCTCCTTATTAGTTCAGTGTCTAGGAGGATATTGTATGTAATAAATCTACCTTTTATAAAAGCATACTGGGAATCTCCAATCAATAATAGCATTATATGCTAAATCCCGAGGGTAATAATAGTGGCTATAACTTTATAGAGAGTATTACAATAGGCAATAAGACGATAGTCCCCTAGAGTAGTTGCATTTGGTATTTTAGGAATCAGGTTTAGGGTAGTGAATTTAGTCCTCTAAGAATAAGACCAATATTAAAGAATTCTAAAATTGCCACATGCAAGTCTATACTAATAACATCCTAGCAAGACTTGAAGTGCGCATTATAACCATTATAAAAGCATACTGGGTATTGTATGTAATAGATCTACCTTTTATAAAAGCATACTGGGAATCTCCAATCAATGATAGCACTATATGCTAAATCCTGAGGGTAATAATAGTGGCTATAACTTTATAGAGAGTATTACAACAGGCAATAAGACGATAGTCCCCTAGAGTAGTTGCATTTGGTATTTTAGGAATCAGGTTTAGGGTAGTGAATTTAGTCCTCTAAGAATAAGACCAATATTAAAGAATTCTAAAATTTCCACATGCAAGTCTATACTAATAACATCCTAGCAAGACTTGAAGTGCGCATTATAACCATTAGGCCCTAGTGCTTTTCCATTTGCTAAGTAGAAAACTACAATCTTCACCTCATCATAAGTAACAAGTGCTGGTAATGAGTGTTGATGGGTGACATTGAAAGTGGCTCCTTTATAAACAATATCAAGATCAAGGGGATAAATGTCTAGTGGTACTAAACTCAGGAGATGGTGATGGAAGTCTTAAAATACTAAAAAGATCCTTGACTGGTAAGTGTGGGTGATACCATGAGAATCAATTAAGGAAAGAATTTGGTTCTTCATTTTCCTCCCCTTCATGATGGCATGAAAGAATTTGGTGTTATCATCACCTAAATCTGGCCATTGAGTTATTGGTTTTTACTTGTAGAACATCTCCTCACACTTGGCTAAGTGCTTATACTGTTAGAGAAATTTTTGTTCTTAGTAATGAAGGTTTTGGTCTGACAAATTCATATTCGGTTTGTGCTGGACTACCTCCAGGTCAACCTTGACTTGTTTCACTCTACTACTTATGCCACCAAACTTACTTTTGTTAAATTTCCTTGAGGGGTGCTTCAACTGCTTAAGTTTTATCATAATGTTATGGAGATTATTAGTAGGGTTTGTTGTTTGCTAGTGTGAAATTACTAAAGAGAGAAAGTCATTATCTACAGTCCACATTTCATAGAAGTAGAAGGATTAGAAGCCTTGGTTGAGTACACTACTTGATTGAAAAAGTAACAGCAGAATGGTCAGATATAAACAGAGGATGGAAATAAGCATAAGATCCATCAAAGTAGTTAACCCATTTAGGGTTGTAGAGGACTCAATCAAGCTTACACCAAAGCCTATCATCCCCCATTTGTCCATTAGACCAAGTGAAAATATCCCCTATATACCTTAAATCAATGAGTTGCAATTGGTTTAAACAATGACTAAAGTCTTCCATCTATTTAACACCGCATTAAAATCTCCAAAAAGCAACCAAATATGATTAGTAAGGCGGTGAAGGTTCAACCAACTCCATAAATTATTTCTTGATTCTCCAGAATTGGAGGCATAAACTATGGTAAGGTAAAACTAAAGATCTCTAACAATGTTCAAGATATCATAGTATATACCTTGTGCATGGGTGGCTAAAGACATGATAGTCTAGGCTTGAGGGTCCTAACCTATCCAAATTCGGTCATTATAATGGGATTCATAATTTTTAAGCCAACTCCAATGTGCCATGAGCCCTTTAATGACTTTACTAGCATTCTTTTCCTTAACCCTAGTTTCAATCAAGCCGACTAAGGTAAATTTATTTTCTCTACACCAATCTTTCACTGCCTTTTGTTTTTTAGGATCATTTAATCCCCTTGTATTCCAACACCCTACTATCATGAGAGATGGATGTTGAAATCAAGTAGTAGATGCAAGAGGCTTGTTCCAACTTCACCAATCACAATTTTACATTGAACATCAGCTTCTGATTCTGTTGGTAATTGGATACTACAATCAATGTCTAGAGGATTAGCTACTAAAGGTGGCATGTTCATAGTACTTCTTGATCTGGTAATGATGGTTGAGCCTACTCCTTTGCTAAATGTCTTTGAGTGCTACTGTGTAGACTTTGTTCTAATGATAGAGGTAGAAATACAATCTTGGTTATTGATGGTAGGAGGTGCAAGCAACTAAGAAGATTCAGTGTTGTTGCTGACAGAAGGGGAAGGTTGTTTTACTAGTTTTGTGTGTCTTCTATCATTGACCACAACCTACTTCCTCTTGGGACCATTTTGGGGTGAGTATCTAGGGTATTTATCAGCTAAATGGCTTATTTGGTGACATAAGGAACAAAATATGGGTTTCCATTCATATTCAATCCTTTGTCTGGTTAAGGAACCATTTGGCTTTTTGATATGCACACGTTCAATCAAGGGTCAATGACTGTCAACCTTAATTAAGACTCTTGCATAGGATACTCTTCCCTTCATAGTAGTAACAGATTCCATCCCTATAGGTCTCCCAATATAACTACTAATTAGACCAAAATGGAAAAGGCAGTCCTAGTAGCTTATCCCAAAGAGGAAGGAATTGGAACTCAGTTTTATTGAATGCAAAGTCTGGATGCCATTTTTTAAGGAGCAAGGGTCGATTAATATAGGTTTAATTTTTAGCATCATTGATGGCATTACGGTCCTTTTTAGTATTGAAAGAAAAAAGTAAGTACCCTTCATCATGTAAATAGATGCGAGGCATTTCCACATGGTTCAAAGTACTTCTAGCATAAGACTCCATATAGGGGTAAGCAAGTCTGTGTCCACGCAAAATATCTAGAAGGGTATGTTTCTAACATAGAGTTTCAGCATCCACATCCTGTTGTCTCACTTTAGCCATGATTATTCCTTCTTGTACACTAGGGGCGTGATATGTCAAGGCATGTAATTGATCCAGATTGTATTAGTTTGCATAATTTCACTCCAAGAAACACTAGAAGTTTGTTAAATGATTTCTTATGCATTATGAGGTGAGCCAGAGACATTCTCATTTAGTTTTTGAATAGATTATTGATTATCATTCGATGTTATAACTTGATTAAGGAAGGCATTGGGGTTCCTCGGAGAAGCTGGTGCTTTGTACTAGTGCTTAGGTTGATCTACTTGAATAGAAACCTGTATCTTGGTAGCAACAATAGACTTTGGATTCATTGCTGGTGGAGCAGCTATCAGAGTGACAGACATTAGTTGACGATAAGGGCTTCGCTTGTTCTTGGCCATGGTCATGCGTGTAAGTGCATTCTTTACTACAACGCTCGATCGACTACCAACTCTTTTTCCTTTCTTTCTCCTTTTGCACCTAGATGGAATTTGAAATGTGATTATGTGTATTTTGTGTTAGTAAGATAGGAAGGTTTAATCTTAACACGTTTTCTATCTTGCACCTAGTTCCCTATGGCACTTAATGGCCACATGGCCTCTTCGGAGGAGACTTTTGAGGTGTTCATCGAGTTTGTTAGACATCCATTACTGCCTCTACCTCAGCCACCTCCTCCACATTACCTTAGCTTCGGAGGGTTACATGACATAACCTACTAACCTACGCTAGTGGCGAGGACTCGGTTATCTTAGAGGGATAGATTTGGGGTATTGATAGGATGTATAAGGTAGTTGATTTCTCACCTACCCGAAAGGAGAGCATTGGGGCTTTTTTCTTCGAGGAGCAATAGACATCTAGTGGGTAACTCATTGTGTGTAGGGAGGACCGTTGATGTCCTATGAGGAATTTAAGATGGCAATTTACACTAAGTTTTATGTGGAGAGCCTTAAAAATGATAAGCTAAAGGAGTTCATGTAGCTTACTCAAGGAGAAATGATCGTGAGGCAATATCACACCCAATTCACATTGATTTTTTTGTTCGCACTAGGGATAGCAACTAACGAGTATATAGTTCTTTATCAGCTCAAGTAGGGGTTCCACTTCAACATCTAAAGGATGATGGGTGTCATGGCTTTCCAAGGCTTAGCCACATTGTACAAGTAGGCATGTGTTGCCACTACTATAGTACAGGAGTAGACTTCTATTCTATGTAAAAGGAAGCCTAAGATACAAGGATCTAGGGGTCATATTTAGTTCCAAGGAGTAGACCTCAATGTTATCAACCTAAGGGTCAGACTAGTGGGCATAACATACCTGTTGGATCGATGAGACACATCATGTGTCATTTTTGTTGCTAGGATCATCTAGGGAAAGATTGTCGGGGCACTCCTATTCAGTACAGGGTGTTTCATTAGTTGGGCTACAAATCTTTTGAGTGTTAATGTTAGTAGGGTCAGTTCCAATAGCGAGGACCTCTTGTACCTCAACAACAAGCATATTAATAGTTGACCTACCAGCAACCATAGTAGCAGTTTCAATAGAGAACACCTACCTTATCTAGTGGATAGCCTAGAGAGATTTAGGGAAGACCACAGGGGCCTCTCCCTCTTCCATAGAAGGGAGGAAGATAGACTCAAAGTTTTAGAGGTTATCGTGGAGGATACTAAGGAGGACAATCAAGTAGGTGCCTGAATGTCATAAGCTAGGCAGAGACTGATCGACAGGTGGATATAGTCACTGGTACATTCTCCATCCTTTCACTACTAGCATATGTGTTTTTTGATTTGGTTACATCTCTATTGTTAGTATCTATTGCTTTTGTTGCTAGAGTTGCCTTGTCTCCATCTTCTACTATATGTATTTCTATGATTTTTCCTTTTAAGGATAGATTAGATTGTACCAGGCACTACTCGAACATAGCCTTAGTGACAGGTAGGATAGATTTCCTGGTAGATTTGGTTGAGTTGGAACTACAAGACTTTGATGCTATCCTGGGAATGGATATATTGGGGAGATATCAAATTGCATGTAGAAGAGAGTTGTGTTTCAGGGACCTTAGGGTGCTAGGGTCTCCTATAAGAGATACAAGCCTAGGCCTAAGACAAAATTCATATCTTCCCATACCTTTTATTCTTTGGTGTAAAGGGGCTGCCATATATATTTGTGTGGGGTTCGGGAGCTAAACAAAATGTGTTGGCATTATAGGATATTTTGGTTGCCGATACATGAGATAAACTTTACTATCGAGTTGGTACCGAGGGCTAAGCTAGTTTCAAAGGCACCTTACTAGATGGAAATAGTAGAGATTTAGGATTTGAAGACTCAGTTGGAGGACTTACTGGAACACAAGTACATTCACCCGAGTGTGTCTTCATGGGGAGCACTAGTTTTGTTTGTGAAGAAGAATGACAGGAGCCTTAGTCTATCTTCATAGGGAGTAACAGTTCGGGAGTTGAAGATTCAGTTGGAGGACTTAATGGAGAACGAGTAGGTTCACCCAAGTGTGTCTTCATAAGGAGCACCATTTTTGTTTGTGAAGAAGAATGATGGGAGCCTTTGTCTATACATCAACCATCGAGGTTTGAACCAAATGACGATGAAGAACCGCTATCTGCTTTCAAGCATCAATGGATTATTTTACCAGCTTTAGGGTGCTTCAATCTTCTTGAAGATTGACTTGAGGTCAGGTTATCATCACTACTCATCATTGAGGCAAACATCATAAAGAAAACCTTTAGGATACTATATAGGCACTACGAGTTCACAATGATGCATTTTAGGCTCACTAATGCACCTACCATATTTTTGGATATGATTAGAATAATTTTTCAACCATTCCTTGATCAGTTTGTGGTGGTCTTCATTGATAATGTTTTTATATACTCTCAAAGTAGAGAGGAGAATAAATAGAATCTTCTTTTGATTTTTTCACTCCTTAGAGAGCATAGTGTTATGGGCTACATTGAAAGGCCCGCATTGAGGTTCTGCCAGTCCCAAAATAATCTAGAATATCAGTGTATAATCTAGATAAGTATGGAGATATGTATAGGGTTCTAGAGGGGGATGTCTCTAGATCCTTCTCCACTTGTGTAGATAAGTATAGAAAATTTTAGAAACCCTAAGGGAGACTCTTGAAACCCTAATGGACTTTTCTAGAAACCATAATGGACCTAGTAGGCCATTCTAGGGAGATCCATTAGGCCCATCTCTGTAATGTTCTTGGGGTAGGGGAAGGAGTGGATCTTCTCATATAAATAGAGGAGGTATAAGAATTTGGAAATCATCTAACAAAAGTTGTATTCAGAGCTTATTTCTTTATAATACAATCTCCCTTTCTCTCTCTAAAAGCTCTCTCTTGAGTTCTCTTGTGAAGGCTTTGGTGTGGTGGTCTAACAGGAAAATCTAGAATAAGTAAGAGTACACTTGAGGAGAAATAAGGCTGACTTAGTCTCTTAAGGAGTGAGAAAAGACTAAGGCTGCACATAGATAGATTTAGTGAAGAAGTTGGTGTGTGACAAAAGGTTGTATGCCAAACTCTTTAAGTGTGAGTTTTGGCTTTAGAAGGTTACATTTTTGGGTCATGTGGTGTCAAGAGGAGGAGGAGATGCAGATCCATCAAAGATTTTGGCAATCATTGAGTGGAAGGCCTTGATTATTTTTTCTGCTATTCTTTTTTGCTTGGACTTGCACTAGCTTGTTGTTTCTAGATGTAGAGCGGATGGGTGGTCTCTATATTATGGAGCATATTGCTCATTTCTTTCATTTCTTTGTGTTGTTTTGTTGTAGGCTTGGGTGATATAGTACTTTGTTTCTTAGATCTGTGTATCATATCTTTGTCTTATTACAAATCTAGTTACTGCATTTTGATAAATTAACCAAGTATATTATGTCTAATGACTTGAAAGATTAGTTGAGCAGGGAATTTCGCTCAACTTGACATTTTATATTTCGGTAGCATTTGGTTAGATTTTTTGTAATATACTTTTTTTGTCAAAAAATTTGTACTACATTGACATATGATTCCCTTATTGTACTTTACAAAAGTTTATTTGTAAAGTATTGAATAATATTGTGTAAGTTATTTGTATGCGAATTCAATTGAATGTTTGTCGATAAGGATTTTAGAAGATGATATCTATAAGAAATACACACACACACACAAATAGAGGGCTTATGAATGTTTAATAGTTGATTATATTTATGGCTTTATAATTGACATCTGCGACCAAAAATTTTAATTGCTAATGATTGAAATAGGTGAATAAATTCAATTATAAATTATCCATCTGGTGAAAAATATGGTAGCTAATAGTGAATGAATTATATGGTCATATTTGGTATAGTAACCGAAGCATTAGTCGCTATTGATGTATTTAGTATATTTTTATATTCAATTATGGTAGAAAAAATTAGTTGTTAATACCTTTTCCGATGGTGTTTGTTTTTCTCTATTTTTTTTGTGAACAATATACGTTGTCGGTGTTGTTTAATGTGTACGACTGATTGCCATTAAATTCACAACCAGAAATTTTTAATTTGTTGCAAAAGCCTTTTGTAAGGGATCGATAGCAATAAGTTGGGATGACTAATATTTTTGATCGTTATTATTATTAGCAACCAAATTTTGGTCACTAAACCTCCAATTTCTTGCAATGAAATAAGACTCCTCTTAGCTTTTTGAAATTTATAGGGGGATCTCAGCCCCATAGATTTATATGAGGCTAACTTTGAGCATATCTTGGTAGGTTTGAGAGCGGTCTAAAATCTTTGGAAAGTTAGGACCTCTACATTTATATTTGACACGTGTAACTATGAGAATATATCAATAATTCTGCATTAGAAAGTATAACTAGAATAATGTTTCAATAGTATTTATTGTAATTCAATTACATAAAAGAAGATAAAGTATATGTAATTAATTTTTGTGTATGTGCAAATTAAATTTACAAATACTCGATTTGTATTTTAAAAATAAGTCATCTTGTATGACGAGAATAAATTTTGATATTTAATTTCTCTTAAAATAATATATATTATAAAAATATAATTATTATATTAATATTAAAAAATATTTTTTTCTTAAAATATATTAATTGTCAAAATGTATGTTTTTTAACCGAAGGACTAAAATACATATAATTAAAAATTGTGATATTTTCGGCAATAAGCAAACGTGTGTGTGCCTTATATATATATATATATATATATATATACTAGTTACATTTCCCCACGCATTGCACTGGTGGTGTATTAATTATTTATATATTATTATATAAGAGATGAATAGTTTAATAATTTAATTAATATGTAGGAGATGAATAGTTGGCTATATATGTTCAAGTAATTAATTAATAAAATACTTAATCAATACTTGATTAATATGTATTGTTTGACATATGTACAGGAGATGAATAATTATATGCATTTATTGCATATAGAATATGAATACTTGTACTACATTAATGACAGAAGATGAATAGTTATATGAATTTGGTATTCGCATGAGATGAATAGTTATATGAAAATTATTATTATAATCAATTATTATTATTATTATTATTATTATTACTACTACTACTACTACTACTATTACTATTACTATTATCATATTTGATTGATGTTGATCTAACCTTAAAAAAAATACTTTATTAAAATTAGTTATATGTATTTGCTAGTTGCATTGTATTAATGGCAGCAAATACATATGTGTTGGTCGACTGGTTTATGTACTTATTTGGTGTATTAATTATTTATCAATTATTTATATATTAATATGTAGGATATGAATAGTTTGACAATTTAGTTAATACACAGGAAATTAATAGTTGATTGCATATGTTCAGGTAATTAATTAAAAAAAATATTTGATTAATACTTTATTAAAATTAGTTGTTCGACATATGTACAGTAAATGAATAGTTATAAACATTTGGTGCACATAGGAGATAAATAGTCTCATTGTATTAATGAATATATACATGTGAAGCAAATAAATATGCACTTTGGTGTATTAATTATTTATATATTAATATGCAAGAGATGAATAGTCTGACAATTTAATTAATACGTAGGAAATGAATAGTTTTTTTTGCATATGTTCGGATAATTAATTAAGAAAATATTTGATTAGAAAATATATAGTTAATACTTTATTAAAATTAATTGTTGACATATGTGCAGCAAATGAATAGTTATATACATTTAATGTACATAGGAGATGAATAGTCGCATTATATTAATAAATAGTTATATTAATTATTCCATCTTATTAATTAGCAATAACAATAATTAGCAATAATATATGGCAGCAATAATTTATGATTAGTAATAATGAATATAGTTTAGGCGGAAAAATTTGTCTATATATATATATATATATATATATATATATATATATATATACATACATACATACATACATACATATATGGCATCAATTCATTCATCTTGTCGAGAGAGCCCCCTAAAAGTTACCATCGGTCCTCGATTTACATTGCCCGTATCTAAGAGTCAGACATACGTTCAGTTAAAAAATTTCCATACCAGTTGATCCGCGTAATCTTCGGAGTCTATTTTCTTTTAATTCTTCCATTCGGTCATGCTGACTGACTATTTCCAAATTTAGTATTTGTTTTTTTTTTTTGTAATTTGTATTTACTTTTCCTCTCTTCCTTTCTATTATTGTAGGGTTGACCAGTTGTTTAGGGCAGAACCGCAGAAGACTGGTACATTCACCGTCGGGTATCACATAGAATCTGATAAAGGAGTGAAGACGAGCACACCGTTGTATGTACACATCCTTCTCGAAAAATGCACGTGCAGGGTTTGGGCAAACCAAACCATCAACTTGGTTATTTGTTAATTCGAGGATAACTAGCCGGCGGTCTCCATGCATTTACCCTCCGTTTGATCTGAAGAAACTTCCAAGGAAAGGGAAAAAAAAATTTTAAAGAAAAGTATATTTTTTTGTATGGTTGTGTGAAAAATCAGATGTGAAAGAAAATAATAGAGAAAAGGGATGAAAAGTTGAACTAACTAATTTTTCTTACCAAAATACGTGGAAAGTTTGAAAAAAATAGAAAAAAGGTCATTTAAAATCTTAACTAACAAGATGCACAACTATGAATTTTTAGAAACTTCATGGAATGTTTTATGTCCTATAAAATATTTTATTTTTTTATTAAATATAATTTTTTTGTATTTGGGTTTCTAGAACGAAATTTTTTTTTAAAGTTGAGAATTGCCGACGACAAAGGTGAACGACAACGATGATACTCAACCTTTTTTAAAAATTCCTTTTAAAAATTCAAACACAAATATTCCTTTCTAAGAATTGATTTTCTGCAAAGATTTTTTGACAACCAAATAATAAAAAGAAAATTTTTTTTATTTTTTTTCTTTTTATTTTCTTTTTCACGTCATTTTTCACAAAGCAAACAGAGAGCACTCATAATAGTGCATCAATTTTAATTATACTACTAATTATTTTGGTTATTATTTCTTTTATTTTTTATCAATTTACACCGAACTTTATTATCTACTCCAAGTCAACTACTCTAAATTTATAATACCCAAAAAAATTATCGATTAAATTATCAATCATTTACACTTTATATTATTTAATTTTTAATATATTTTTAATCTATACATCTAATTGATAATTTTATGAAATCAATTGTAATTCAATATAATTTTATGCATTATTTTATATACTATTTTTTGCTAAAAATCTGTAGGCTTATTATTATTATTATTACCGTTGCAACTTGCAACCCTTTTCTCTCTAAAAAAAACTACCCTTTTTTGTTGAAATAAATGGCCGGTCACCAACATGAACTGCAAAAGGTGAGCTATGTCTGAGTTTTGTGCCGCTGGTATTCTTATTTTCTTCCTCTTCGTCGGAGATGGGTGCGGTTTTTATGAGGTTTATTTTTCACTTTATTTGTGCGCATCAACTTCACAGCATCTCAATTTTACAATTTTTTTTTTAATAGCGCGGCGTATACGCTCTTCCATGACATAGGGACTATAACTTTTTCGCATGTAAATTTAAAAAGTGTTAGCGTTTGGAGAAAATAATATCTAAATTGACTGATTTAAGCATATTTATTCTTATAAAATGCATTAATGAGGTGAGTAGAGGGTAATTAAATTTAAAATTATGACATTGAATTTTTCTTGTTTCTATAAAAAGATTGGTGTTATAAAAAAATATAATAAGTCATCAACTGTGAAGCGATAAGAGTATTTTGATTGCCTTCTACATCTATCACTGATGCATGGGGACTATCCCGGAAACGGTTCCTCCTTCGGAGACGTTTCGGAGTCAAAATTTATATTAAAATTATTTAACTGATATTTTTATTAAAAAAATATTATTTAATTAATATTTTTATTAAAAAATAATTATTAGTAATTAAAATTAATTAATATAAGTAATAATTTTAAATTTTTTATTTATTTTTCTCTCTTAATTTTAGTAAATTTAATCTATTTTTAAAACATTATATATATATATATATAATTTTTATGTTTTTTACTGTCTCCGTTTTCTAAATTTTTAAAAAATGACGTTTCTACGTTTCGTTTCATCCCCATTTCCTCATCCCCGTCCCCGTAGACATCTATTAACATGATAAGATATTAGTTCATAATTGGCGGTAAACTAGGATTGAGTAATCACAATTCCTTAAGTTTTTTCTACATAATAATAAATTATTGTTTCCCAACATGCTCTCTTTAATTATGCCTATTGCTTCAAATTAACATTAAATGACTTAATTAGATTAATATCTCTCTTCACATTTCATACTTCTTTCACGCACCTTCAATAATACTTAAAACGTTATTCGAATTAATACTACAGATATTTTAAAATTGTCCACACGAATTACAGAATAAAATAAAAATAAATAAAAAAAATAGAACAAAATATATCTCTCCTAACTAATGCCTCGTTAATAAATATAAGGGTAAATAAGGAAAAGAACTTGAAATTGTCAGACATCTTAAAATTAAAACAAAATTTTGAAACATCTTTGATTTTGAACGAGAGGGAGTATAAAATATAAATAGTGTTATAAATTTATAATAATTTATAAATACCAAGACAGTGCAACGTCAGAGCCAAGTAATCCCCTTTTCGAATATGGTTTCCAGCTTCCGGTTTTCGTGGTCTCTTATAAGTTATAACCAAACTCGATGTCTCCACTACATGGAAGTATGAAAAGTCTTGTGAAGGTGGAGGGACCCTGCCACCTTCTCTCGATCGGGAGAGAGAGAGCGCACCACTGACCTCCCGGAACACTAGTATTCTACTGCGTGTACAGTAGTCGTATACCGTTTATTATTCCTCTCGAGCATTATATCATGTAATTATTATGTATATAAAATATAATCATCATTGATATAATGTATCATTATCATGTAAATAAAGTATAATAATTATTTATTATAAATTGTCTAATTTTTCTATTATGCACATTATGTTTTCCTAGTATAATATTCATACTAAGGTTCTTACTTACTATAGAAATACAATAAAATCACGATTAAAATAAGTCATTTACCATATAAATAGAGGAATGCATAATTTAAAGAAAAACCATTTGGAGTTTGTTCCATTTAAGGAACAAATATTTTTTAAATTTTCAATTAAGGAATAAGCTATTTAATCTTTCTTCCGAATGAGAAATTTCCAACAAATAACCTACCATGGTCATCATGAATATATATATATATATATAATATTTATGTATTCTATACTATATAACATTTCATATATAACATACATATGTATTATATATATTTATGTATTTGATACAAAAGAAAATAATATTTTATTCCAAAATTAAAACACCTAGTGTAAAGAATAAGACTAACCTAAAAACCAAATAAGAGAAAATCAGAATAAAAAAATCCATAAATACATATCAAAGTATCAAATCATATTGAAATTAAACACAATCAAACTAAAGTTTCCAATCAAATCTAACCAAAAAAAAATTGACTCACTAGTCTTCACTCGAAGAGAAAAAAAAGTATTGAGCTCCTTCTTTATCATCTTCAAATTACTAAAATCAAGTGCTTGCCACATGCCACCTCTTCGAAGCTTTAATAAGTAGCACAACCAACCATATATCTAAGGGCGTGGAGACAAGCAAATCAACCTCAAGTATCACCAATGGAAGCTTTAGATCTATAAGAAACATATTTGAATTTGACTAACAGTGAACCGACTTTCAAATCCGACGAAAGTCCAAGATCACAAGCCATTAAATAACACACATCTTGTTGTAAAAGAACCTGTTTGAAATAGATCTAGGGGAGTGAAGTGACCTCTACAAAAATGAATAGCCAATTTAGGATCAATAGCCACGAACAAAGCCTTATTAAATACAAGAGTTAAGTTTATGCTTCATATGGACATGAAAGGACAAATTCACTACATCTCTTCGAAACAGAACCTCCCATACCCAAGGACAAAGCCAGAAATTAAAATCCATGGGGTCTAAAAATATAATATTATCTTATAATAAGATAATAATTAATGAATTTTAATTATTCAATTACAGTCAGCAGCATACATCATCGTTTCAAAGTCCTACCATACCACAAACAGTTAAAGAAAAACAAACGAAAACAAATAGAAGAGAGAACACAAAATCATTAGACAATAAGCATAGAAGCTTAAGAAGAATCAACAACATAGTACAAAATCATCACGCCTATAAGATTTCACAATAAACAAAATCCTAAAAGCTAAATCAAAATTATTTCATAAGAATCACCCAACCAACAAAGAAGCAAGAATTAATATACATTCAAATTATAAATAGAATAATAGATAAAACCTAATTCAAAATTCAAATAAAACAACGAAAAATAAATATATGAACTAATTCTAAAAATAAATAAAACATACAAATTGGATGGGCAGTGGTTGTGTGGTCAGATTTGGTTGGAATGAAATTCCCATCAAGGATCAATAGGCACTAATGGAAACATAGAAGAAGTTGGAGGGAGAGGCACAGAGAAAACATGCTTGAAGTCTCTTGAATCTGTTGAGTTCTTGTTCGAATAAGAATGACAAACTGAAGGCATCTATTTTCATTGAAAAAAAAGAGTGGTGGAGAAAATTAAACAAAGTGATGTGTTTCAATTTTTAGGAATAGAGAAGTTTTCAAAATAAAAATGTGTTTCGTGTCAATGTAAGGGCTTGAACCTAAGTCCACAGAGGTAGCTAATAAAGTAGAGGGGGTCTAATCACCGGATCACAATAAATTTTCTATTATAACATACTTGCATATAATATATATAGAAAAATCACATCGGGTTTTGACGACCCCATGTGCTCTACATTGGCTCCATCCCTGCCCATACCTGAACTTTGTCAAAATAAGTGATGTCGTGAAGCCTTTGATCCCATATCTAAGAATTCTAGTACTTCAAACTCAATTCATAAGCTCAAACCATCATTTGGAGAGATAAATTAAAGTAGATCTGGTCTCATATAAAATGAAGCTTTTAGATCCGAGGAGCCAAATCAAACAAAAATATTAGGTTACATATCTAAATAAACTTGGGTATGTTACACAACAATTCTATCATAACTTTATTATAGGCCTTTTATCTTAGATTTTTAATAAATACCATTTGATTGGAGGTTGAGGAAAGTGAAAGGCTCTATTCAAATCATAGCACCAAGAGCTCAAAGATAGGATGAATGAGCTTGAGGTGTTTTTTTTTTCTTTTGTTTCTTTGAGCAATTTTTTTTATTAAATGCATTTAGTTTCTTAATTCTTAATTTCAACTTCATTTGACATGGTTCTTTTTATTCTAATTAGGTATTAGTTTTCTCTAATTAAATTTTATGTGTGGTTGATATCTCATATTAGGTGTTTTAATTTTTTGGAATTAATAATTTTTTAGCTATAAAATATGTAAATATACAAAGTATGTATGTATTGTATATAAGATATTTTATATAGGATAAAATACAGAAATAATAACTGTTTATTATATTCAAGTGAACCATAATACCCCAATTTTTTCTAACTTTAATTCTTGGGTAATTAGTCTGCTAATCCATTCTCTAACCTTAAACCTTGTGCAAACCCTTAATCATACCTTTCAAACCCTCATTTCACCTTCATATCTTTCAAAACCCTAGATTTTAATTTAAATAATTAAGCATCACCTTCAGTTGACCAGCTAGTAGTGCTCTAAATCCTATTGCACCTCAAGCAATCAACCATCACCCTCTTATAGTTGAATCGAGTTAGGAGATTTTCACCATTATAGATTTTTTAAAAAAATTATTTTGATCTCACATCAATTCATATGCCCATTATGTTTATATATTTAGGTTTCTAAATTAATTCCTTACCTTTCCCTAATTTTTTATTATTTTTTGGAATTTTTTATTTTTTATTTTAATCATTATTGGAAATTTTACCTTAATTAAACCATTTTTAATCATTTTTTACTTTCTTGGATATGATGGCTTTGAAATTATGATCTCCTCACGCCCTATGATCATATCAAAACGGTACTTTCTCATTTAACTAAAAATATAACCATAATCACCTCTATCGCCATCCACTAACTCTCCTACACTTCCTCACCCATGTCAATTACTCCCATCACTCTTCTTGACCACAATTAATACCTCACATATAGCTCTTCCTTTTCTATCCTACCATGCTTAATATCCATAAGGGGGTTGTGCCCTTTGGTTGATCATTTTTACACTTAGCCAATTCTCTACATTACACTTTGTTTTCACCTCTCTCCTATAATCTGAACTTTGGTTGTATTTGTTCTTGGATCTTTTGCCTTGTGGTTGAATCCCTCTCTTCCTCTTCTTTTTCATTTTATTGCATGTTCAACTTCTAAAATCTAGAGCATTAACTCTTTAGTGGTTATTCTAAGCAAAAGATAGTTAATTTCATAGATTGATGAATGGTTGATCACACTTATCTAGAAGCTATTTTCAAAATCTTAAGGGTTATTCTCACCTCCATTAATGTCTCTTTCCTTTTCTAACCCTTGTTATTTTTATCCTTATCTAATTGATGCATTTTTTTTCTTTTAAGTGATAAAAGGGTGGAAGGAGTTTAGGAGTATTTTCTACATAGAGACCAAAGTAATTTTGGTAAGGAATATATATCTCTAGATCAAGTCTCATTTGTGTTTATATATTGATTTGTATGAAATTTTTTTATTTTAGGTTAGAAATTATGTGTAGATTTTAATTTTTTTTCTATATAAATATATTACTTGGTAAAATGCATGATTTTACAAGTTTTGTGATTTTATGAGAAATTTCTATATTTTGTGCATTACTAGGCTTTGCTATAAAACCCTAAGCAAGATAGTATATTATGTTATAATTTTTAAGTTTTGGTTTGATTAGATTAAAATTTATGTCTAAACATGGTTCAAAGAACCCTAGATTGGTGAATAAGGTTTTTAAGAATGGAAATAAGAAAACAAATTTTTTACACACAATATATAGTGGTTTAAGAATATAATTTATTTACATATGCTACCAAAAGAATTTTCCTTTTAGATTTTGAATCTTTGATGTGTTTATTAATGATCACTCATCTCTTAATTTATAAGCCTGCTATCTTAATGACCTTCAAGGAGCTAATTTACTAGTTAACCTAGTTATTATCTATAGGCTTGTGGGTCTACTAATTCAATGACCATTCTCAGAAATGTTAGGCAATGTATAATGTCAATTTAATAAGTTTTGAGGAGAGGTGTGGTTGATTAAAATGTATCTGACAAATCATACAAATATGAAAATCAAAGAATAATTTGTGAGTGTAATCTAGCTAGAAATAAATAGATATTACAATTAGTGAGAAATTTCTAGCTGAGTAGAATGAGCACAAGTAATTTTGAAAATATCTCAACTTGAGATAAATATGAAAGTGAGTAGTTAAGAATTAATTGCAAATATGAGTAAAAATTTGATTTATGAAATTAATGAAAGTTCAAAAGTTTTTTATATGTTACCTCATAAATGATATTTATAAGTATTCACAATTGTGTAGTTTTCAGAGTAAAATAGCATATATTCATTACATGAGAAATGGGTAGATTTTTTAGCATTTTATGTTGACAAGTTGATCAATTGGACAAATCGGTCAATTAGTTGTTGAAACCAATTGACTAAATGTGTTCAAAACTAAAGTGAAAATGGTGTTGTTACATAAACCTGTTGATTGGTTATTACAACCAGTCGATTAGTTTTGTTCCTTACACATTTGGTCCCATGAACATACATGAATAATATAGTGGTTTAGTAAACCAATTAACGTGTCCTTCATAAATTGGCCTATTCAAACTATTTGATCAGTTTATCTCTACACAAAAACCATTTTGCACCTTGTCTCAACTCTTGGTCTAGTTACTCAAACCAGTTGATCGGTTTGATGAAACCATTCAATATGCTCAAACAGAAACAAAATGAGTTTCTATTAGAGAAAAACCTAAGGACTAGTTGGCCAAACAAGTTAATTAGTTTCTGAATGAGTCGATTGGTTTTATCAACTTGTTAATGTGTTCAAACATAAACCACATAGGTTTATATAAGAGCAAAAGCCATGAACTGGTTATTTAAACTAGTCAATCAATTTTTAAATGAGTTAATTAGTTTTATCAAGCATATGATGTGTTCGAATAGACACTAAATGGGTTTCTACGAGAGAGAAACCCATGAACTGGTTAGTCAAACTAGTTAATCAGTGCCTAAAGTAGTCAAATGATTTTGAACCCAGTTGATCTATTTGATTTTTTACACATTTAACACCCTAGGTTTGAACTAAACTAGTCAATTGGTCTTGAGATCAGTCAACTGGTTTTGATCAAAATCAATATGTTCAAAAACACTTATAAAAAATTTTGGGATTAAAATCAACAATTAATTTTTATCAAATTTGTTTTAATAATTTTAAATGTTCTAAGAGATTGAAATCAAAAGTGTTTTACTCATCCTACTTTATAAGATAGCCTAGAATATAAAATATACACCTTGAGGCCATTAGTCTTGGTTGTCTTGATATAGTCTTTTCTTCTGGTTTAAAACTTGATTGGTCTTTTAAATGTTTCACTTGATGAAAGGTTTGAGTAAGTTTGTTTTAACTTCATTGTTATCAATCATAGCTCCTGCACACTTAAATATCCATGTTAACTAATTTAAATTCATTTATTATCATCAAAATGAGGTTTAAGATATTGATTAAGCTAGGAGGTCAAAAATCCCCCCCCCCCTTTTTGATGATGAGAAAAAAAGAGTGAAAATGTAGATAGGGTAATGATATGATTGAAGTTATAATACTCATACAAACTTTATTCTTTACCATTTGAAAATCCAATCCAAAATCTAGATTTTTATCCCCTTTTTGGTATCAACAAAAAGGTGAGAGGGGAAAGTTATGCATAAACCCTGTATACAAAAGATAAAATAATCTAAATATAAGAAAGTATCCCCTAAACTAGTACCCACTTAGAAAATTATTAGTATATATTAGAGTATATGAGTGAAAGCATAAATAAATAAGGGATGCATAAATTTGAATTATCTTATTTTATATATACTATCAAAATGTATAATACAATACATGAGATGAGGAAATTACATATGCTAAAATATTAAGATGACCTAGTTTCTTGAGTTCATAAAGCCACATGAGTGCAAGAATGACTCAAAGATAACAAAAAAAAATGTAACCCACTAAATGGTGTAACCAAGGACTAGTCTTGATCAATGCCACGTGTGTCTGGAGTAGTGAAAGGTACAGAAGTACAAAGAGTTGTGATGGATGGTGGTAAATACGTTCTATATGAATCCTCACTCTTTATATCCCCATAATCTATTTTTTAAACTGTGGCTTAACCAATCCAAGTGGTCACAGCGACTCATTTATAATAGAAGCATAAGGAGGATGAACACCTTGCAAGATCAAGCTAGGCTTAGAGTCTGGAGTAGCAGCAACAATTGAAGTATCTAGTTGATATATCAGTAACCCCATTACCTTGTCTCTTCCCCATATTATTCTGATGGTGTAGTGCAAATTCAGGCTAAACATGTAGATTGATGGCATGCATCTTAATCTCCATGAGCCCTTAGCATCTCTCAATGGTGTTCAAAATCGTGAGCATCCTTAGGAGGATATTATGGACAATGGATAGGGTTGTGTGACCATGAAAACTAGTTAAGGGAGGTACAATTGACGTGGAAGGTGCCTAAGCAAAGGTAAAAGCTCCTCTAGTGGTGAATGGGAGATTAGCCTATGCTAATGGATCAGTAAAAGGTAGAGGAAGACCATATCCATTGGGAGGTGGATGCTAGGACTTGTATGCAGCAAGGATAATACCCTTGTATAATAATGAAGTATGAGTCTTAGCTATAAGTAGTAAAATCTACACATTAAACTCATCTCATATCCCATCCTTTTGAGTGTCATGGTATATAAGATATCAATCCCATTATAAAGGTGTGATGAAGTGGATTCAAAGTCACCAAATGGGACACCAAATTCCTAAAGTATCCTCATAATGAGAGATCCATATCTAAGATCAATCTGATTATAGATCAACATGTGGGACATGTGATGGAAGATGATAACTCCAAACCGCATTGGAGTGCCGATGAGCATATGATCAAGATTTTACCAATCCTTAACCATCATGTCAATACCCAAGCCTTCTCAAGGGAATAGAATGGAGCACACTAGATAATGACACACCCAATTAAAGGGTGGTAGGCAATAAGATCAGGTAATGTTGTTATGCATATAGTGGTGGTGGTGGATGATAGAAAAGTAGTGTTGAGAATATGAGTTTTTAACCACTTGCTGAGGATCATCTTGGTTGTACTATCACATTGGATCATGATAATTTTGGACAAATTGGCCTCATCTAGGGTAATAGGGACCCTAAGAACATGGAAAGTAAGGGAAGAGACATGACCATGTATGGTAAGGTTGTTATAAAAAAAATCAAACCAAGTTAATGTAAACTGGATAGCATAGAGTTAGAAGAGAAAGTAGATGGATATATAAGAGAGACTATATGAAGGGAGGTTTGAAATGCTTAGTGTAAGCCTTAGTGTTAATGTATTTTCATAGAAGAAAATTTTGACCATGGAAGGATTTTATCTAACATTGTTAGTCATCCATGGTATGGAAAAAGAAAGGAGAATGAGTAGATATCTTAGTGATATTTAATAATCAATCTCCCCCTTTTTGATGAACATTACAGAAGTACAAAGAGCGATGATGAACAGTGGTAGAGACATGTTATATGAGTCCTCACTCTTTGTATCCTCATAGTCTATTTTTTTAACTATAGCTCAACCAGTCCAAATGGTCATAGCGACTCATATATGATAGAAGCATAGGGAGGATGAACATCAAGCTAGATAAAGCTAGACTTAGAATCTGAAGTAGCAACAACAACTAAAGTATCTAGTTGATGTGCCTCACCAACAACCCCATTACCTTGTCTCTTCCCTATATCATTCTAGTGGTGCGGTGCAAATTCAGGCTAAGCATGTAGATTGATGGCATGCATCTTAATCTCCATGAGCCCCTAGCATCTCTCAATGGTGGTCAACATCATGTACATCCTTAGGAGGATATCATGGACAATGGATAAGGTTGTGTGACTGTGAAAACTAGTCAAGGGAGGTACAACTGATATGGAAGGTGCCTGAGCGAAGGTGAAAGCTCCTCTAGTGGTGAATGGGAGATTAGCCTATGCTAATGGATCATTAAAAGGTAGAGGAAGGCCGTCTCCATTGGCAGATGGAGGTTGGGACTTGGATGCAGCAAGGATATGACCATTGTGTAATAATAAAGTACAAGCCTTAGCTATAAGCAATAAAATCTACATATTGCACTCGTCTCACATCCCATCCTTTTGAGTGTCATGGATTCAAAGTCACCAAATGGGGCACCAAAGTGCTAAAGTATCCTCATAGCCAAGATCAGTTTGATTATAGATCAACATGTGCGACATGTGGTGGAAGATGACAACTCCAAACCGCATTGTAGTGCTAGTGAGCATATGATTGAGCTTGTACTAACCCTTAACCATCATGTCAATGCCCAAGCCTGCTCAAAGGAATAGAATAGAGAACACTAGATAATGACACACCCAATTGAAGGGTGGTGGGCAATAAGATCTTGTAATGTTGCTATGCATATAGTGGTGATGGTGTATGTTAGCAAAGTATTGAGAATATGAGATTTTAACCACTCGCTAAGGGTAATCTTGGTTGTAGTATCACATTAGATCATGATAAGTTTGGACAACTTGGCCTTATCTAGGGCAATAAGGACCCCAAGAACATGGAAAGTAGGGGAAGAGACAAGAACATGGATGGTAAGGTTGTTATAAAAATTAAAAAAAAAAAAACAAACCAAGTCGATGTAAACTGGATAATGTAGAGTCAAAAGAGAAAGTAGATGGATATATAAGAGGGACTATATGAAGGGAAGTTTGAAATGCTTAGTGTAAGCCTTGGTGTTAATGTATTTCCATAGAAGAATTTTTTGACCATGGAAGGATTTTATCAAGCATTGTTGGTCATCCATATTATAGAAAAAGAAAGGAGAACGAGAAGATATATTAGTGATATTTGATAATCAAGATGAAGATTGAATATTGGGTGGATCACAAGATGGTGTAGGATAAGGGAGCTTGAAGTAGAATGTGATGGACGTATATACTCCATATAGGGTGGAGTAGACTCTCTAGATGTGGAAGTGCCATATATATCAAAGGGTTCCTCAATCCGAATGGATGTCTATGTCGGACGATTTGGTAATCTTCGGGCCTTTTTGGGAGTATCCTAAGAAATATTATTTCCCTTGTCATAGATATGGGCAATTATAGATTTTTGTTTTGTCATGTTTAATGATCAATTAAAAATTTAAGGGGTGAAAATTATACACTTGGGACCACAACAATTAGAACCAAATCAAGAGAAAGGGGGAATGAGGTTGAAATGACAATTGAACCAATCCACAATAATTATGAAGAAACTAATTATTTTATTTGACCTCAATCACTAGATGGCTAAGAGAGCACAAGCTACATCAAGCTTAAATTTGCACAAGAGTATAAAAAGTGAAAGTTAGGTTTCGGTGGAAGCATACCCTTGACTTGTCCCAAAATAGAAAAACAAGCCATGGATTTTTGTTGATAATCAATTTTGATTCATGCAATCGGTCCTACAGAGCTCTATACCATGTGATTTGGTGAACAAATGAGCAATTTAAGTGTGAGAGTGAAGGAGTGAGCATGCATGGTAAGGATTCAAGAAGTTTGGGAACTAAAGGCATGGATTTTTCCAAGTGTGGGAAGGCTTATTTATATGCCCAATAAACCAATCAACTAGTTTGACAGTTTAGTAGACTATTCTTAGAACTAGTTAACTGGTTTAATGTTTTAGTCAACTATTCGACTAGTGTTATGCAAATTTAAAAATAAAAGGTCAAATTTTAACCCTTGGTTTCAGTGCAACCCATTGATTAGTTCCCTAAACCCATCGATTGGTATTACTAATGTTCATTATACATTTTGCACATAAAAAAAATAAGTAATGGATTATGAACATGCATTCTCACTAGATTTATAAACCTTAATCATAAATCATGTAGGTCAATTTCATAATCAAATTTGTGCACCTTAGGGCCATTTTATCATGATTTGGATTATATTTGATGATTTATCCACATATTTTTCATGATTTCATAATTTTGAGAGAGATATCTTAAATCATATAAATGTCATTCCAAGTTCTCTCTTAATAGTTGTGAATATTTCTTTATTTAATGGTTTTGTCAATATGTATCCCCATTAGTCTAATGTGTCCATGAACTCTACACTCATTTTTCTTTTTTCAACATGGTCTCTAATAAAGTGATGCCTTGTTTCAATATGCTTGGATTTAGAGTGTTGAACATAATTTTTCGTGAGGTAAATAACACTAGTGTTGTCACATCTAATAAGAATTTTATCAATTTTAAGCCTAAAATCACTCAATTATTATTTCAACCATATGATTTAAGTACAACAAGCTTCGGTGGCTATATACTCTTCTTTTTCCATTAATAATGTAACACTAGATTGATTTTTACTATGCTAACTAACTAGGGATTCTTTTAGAAATTGACAAGTACCGGATATACCCCCTCATTTTTACTACTTAAAAAATTTGTTTATTAAAAGAACTAATTAAAAAATAATAGGTGTTACCACCACACTTAGCATAATTATGGTTCCCTCACATTTCTTATATGAAGTGCTAAGGCTCAAAATAAGTTAGATCCAAGACAAATAATGGGAATAAAGAGGGAATAATATAGAGAAGGGTTATGGATGAATACTCTCTGTATATTATCATTAATAAAAATACAACAAGGGACATAAGAGTCGAAAGAAAAAAAATTACAACAAAACTAGTACCTGAAGGTACAATACCAGTTTGCCTTAGCTCTTAAATCCATAAGCCCATTATGATAATGGGACCTCATCCCAAGGAATCCACTTATCCTTACCTATATTATATGCCTCGAACCACCCCTTTCCCTTCATATAGTCATCTACAAAATTAGTATTAATACTACTTCCTCGTACTGAGTAAAATACAATACCTCATAAGAGGTAACATACCCACATTGCACATAATCGCACAATGTCTTGAACGCATGCTCAAAACACAAAGCACATACCATAATAAAATATAAAATACAATAATCATGGGATAATATATATATCATCAAAATCTCATACTTAGTAGTCAATCATATATAACCAGTTCACTTCATCTCAAAGTACAAAATAGCCATATTAAAACCATAACCACAATTGACTTATCAACTCGATTCAAAATACTAAGGTAGTGCACTAAGGCAGCTACCAAATCATCAATATAATCCATACCAAGGCTATCAACAAACACTTTTTTTATTTATCTTACTCGAGGGGATATAATCAACTTAAGAACATTGAGGTACACCCGGTCATATTAGTACATAAAGGCAACACAATACCCTTATTGTATATCCTAGGAACACTACAGTGAGCCCATTCATACTAATGCACATAGGTAATACAATATCCTTCAAACTTGGTCACCAAATACTTAAGTATCAATATCTCCTATAGGGCATGTAGGTCATCTATAGAGTAGAATAGGGATTTACTAGGGCACATTGACACACCAAAGAACCAAACTCAAACAAGGGCTACATCTTATCTTTAGGTAACTAATCCTAGAGAGTAATAAGTCCCATACTTGAGGGTTTCTACTTTAAGTATTAATACTTTATGAGGTGATCATAATATTACGTACTACACAAGAATATCATTTCCATACTTAATCACGTTTCCTTCATTTCCAATTATTAGGGCGAACCCTAATGTCATCAGTCTATGTCAAAGTCAACATTAAGGTAAACCTATCAAAGTGTAAAGGCATCCTATTTTTGAATATTCACATTAGATACATAAGGTCAACCAAAGAACCCTCAAAACCCTAATTTCTCCATTATTATTTAATTTTGTACTAAAAATTATTATGGGTCATTTTTCATGAAAAGGTTTAAAGATAATAAGTCATGATACTTAAGCATGTAGGTAATTTGTGATTTAGTGATTGAATATATTTTCCAACTTTCATACATTTAGTAAGTTGTACCCACAAACCCTAATCATGGGTTTCTCACGTATATTAAATTTCATGTTGCATTTATGTACATTTTATAGCATGATGCAATATTTATTAGGGCAATTAACATCATGTTATATGTGAAAAAATATTTCTAACCTAAAATTATCGTACTCTAACCCTAATCATGTATGCATGTTTCTATGTTATTTATAACAACCCTAGCTACCATGCAATAATAATCATGAGATATTCATCATGGCATTTAAATTATCATTTATAGGATTATAAACCCTAATGAAGACATAAATATGTAAATCATTGGACCTATTACTCATGTATATTACTTAACTTAACAACAATCATATATACGTGCCATTTATTTAACATGCTATCATTTTAATTATATGTCATAATACTTGAGAAATATAAAACACTAGCACGATTCTAAATTTAAACAATCCTAACATGCTCACACACAAATTCTGTCATCTTAGGAGTGATTGGACTTACCTAAACCTAAACTTATACAAAAAGTATAAAAGACTATGGTCTCCAAGATCCTCAAGGATCACATAAAAAATTAACACCCAATAATACATATTTTAACATTTAATGTAACATGACAATAATCCAAAATTAACTAAAACCCAAATGAGGAAAAAGGTTAGAAAATAACCTAGTGAAGAAAAAGGCACAGATTTAGCACAGTAGTGCAAAAGTGGTGCACGACCTTGCATGCAATGCATGCACAAGTCAAGAGAAAGAGACATGCATGGGATGGCTATGTCTGAGGCACATGGGTGTGCATTGTAATGAAAATAAAATAGAACATGATAGTGAGAGAAAGGAGAAGTAGAGTGGTTGGTGATGGTCGGTGACGACAAGTGGTATTGACGGGGAGCTAGTGCTCGTCATTAGTAGAGAAAAATGGTGGTGGTTGGGTTGTTATCGGTGGCAAGGTGTTGTAGTGTGGTTAGTGTTGGTAGTATTGGTTCCATAAAAACTAGAGACAGAGAGAAAAACTAGTATAAATAATAATTTAAATTTTTTTAATTTTAGTAGATTTAATCTATATATATATATATATATATATAACTTTTAAAATTTTTTTTACTACTTTTATTTTAATTTTTTTTAAATAACATTTTTATATTTCTTCCTTCCGGTTTCCGTCTCCGTACCAGGACACCCAGTGGCGGAGCCAGGGCTTCCGCATGGTGTCCTGGGACACCACGGAGCCCTGGCTCGGAAGGTAAAAATATGCTTGATTTTTAGTTATTCGATATATATTAATTATGTAGGACACCATGACAAAGAATCAAAATGGATGAATGGTTGGGCACGTTGGGTGTCCCGTGTATCGACGGCAATGGTCGCAGGATCAAGTCCCGTAGACGACTGGTTTTGAATTTTTTTTACATCATCAAAACGACGTCGTTTTGATGAATTCCCCCCCCCCCAAACCCTTACCCTCCTCTTCGACTCCTGCTGCTGGCGCCTGGCTGCCTGCCTGCTGGTTTCGACCCTCCTCGACGCACGACGCCAGCACACTCCCTGCACACAGCACATAGCTCTCAGCAACTCAGCCGTCCACCGGAGGTTTGGAGCTCGCCATTTCTGCCGCCAAACGCCGCCCATTCTTCTTCTTCCAATCCAGCCTACTATGGTTTTGATTGCACAGTGCATTGGTGGCCTGGTGCTGCAGCCTGCAGTGCTGTTGCCTGTTGCCTGCTGGTCGCTGCTAGGCTGCTACCGCCCGCCGCCGTCTGTCGATCGCAATTCTCAACCCTCAACCGCCGTGCGCCACCGGAGCCACCCAAGAGAAGAAGCTGCAAGCCTACACCATGACAAAGAATCAAAATGGATGAATGGTTGGGCACGTTGGGTGTCCCGTGTATCGACGGCAATGGTCGCAGCACACTCCCTGCACACGACTGGTTTTGAATTTTTTTTACATCATCAAAACGACGTCGTTTTGATGAATTCCCCCCCCCCAAACCCTTACCCTCCTCTTCGACTCCTGCTGCTGGCGCCTGGCTGCCTGCCTGCTGGTTTCGACCCTCCTCGACGCACGACGCCAGCACACTCCCTGCACACAGCACATAGCTCTCAGCAACTCAGCCGTCCACCGGAGGTTTGGAGCTCGCCATTTATGCCGCCAAACGCCACCCATTCTTCTTCTTCCAATCCAACCTACTATGGTGCGACTGCACAGTGCATTGGTGGCCTGGTGCTGCAGCCTGCAGTGCTGTTGCCTGTTGCCCGCTGGTCGCTGCTAGGCTGCTACCGCCCGCCGCCGCCTGCCGATCGCAATTCTCAACCCTCAACCGTCGCGCGCCACCGGAGCCACCCAAGAGAAGAAGCTGCAAGCCTACAAGTCTACAACTGCTGCAGCCTGCAAGTCTGCAACTGCTGGTTGCTGCCTGCCTGCCTTCATTCATTCTTCAATCTTCAACCGAGCCAGGAATAGAGCCACAGCATGTCCCAACCGGCCAACCCACAAGTTGATTAGGTAAGATTTAAGTTAATTTTTAGTTTGTTAAATTATTTATCATAAATTTATAAATTTGTGAAATTAGAATGCAATTAATTTGTTTATATTTATTATATTAATTGATTATATTTTTTAGTTTATAGAAATTCTAATTAATCTTATTAATGTAGAAAATAGAAATTGGTTTATTAATTAGGTAGAAATCAAAATTAGTTTGTAGAAATCAATTTTTTTAGATTTATAGATTGAATTGTTTAATTTATTAGTTAGTTTTTGAATTAGTTTGTTATAAAATTATATTATTAATTAAGTTTTAGTAAATTTCTTAGTTAATTCATTAAATTGTTTGATAAGCGATTCTAGTAAATAAATTGATTAGTGATTCTAAATATTTGATATTGTTATTATTAAATATGGATATTTCCTTTATCATTTTTATAATATTTTTATTGTTTGATAAGTCGTTTGAGTTTTAATTGAAAGATACAAAATCAAGCTAATTATTTTAGTCACTAAATTGTATGAAATAAATTACCCCAATTATCTATAATTTTTTTAAGATCAAGGTATAAAATTTAATGAGAAATCGGTAAGTGAATATATTCTTATGATAATTGCAAATACATTTGTATTTGATGTCATTTGCAGAAAAATTTATAGCTAATATGAAAAAAAAAATTTAAAAAAACTGAAAAAAATATGTATTAATTTTATGTGTTCATATATGACACTACGAGACACCATGGGATTAAAAGTCTGGTTCCGCCACTAAGGACACCTATGTGTCCAAGTTCATTATATAATTTGTCATTAATTACGGAGTACTAATCAGTGATGGTGGTCCTACAAATACAATTGTATTTGTAAGTCAGGGGGGTGGTTCACCATCCCGCTGAACCATTCTTGAATATCGCAATCGACTCTACTACGTAGTACGTACCGCTCTTAAATCCTCTGTATAACTGTCATTTCAATGTCTATGTCAAGTCTTCTAATTTAGGACAGAGACTCAGAGATTCATGGACGGAGATGCAGTGTTGCACGAACACTGAGACGGAAATGGAGACGGAATCGAAAAAATAGGGATAGAACGAAACGTAAAAATATTATTTTTTATAAATTAAAATAACGATAGTAGAAAGTATAAAAAAAATTATATATATATATATATATAAATAGATTCAATTTACTAAAATTAATAAAAAAATAAAAAATAATAAAATTATTATCTATATTAATTAATTTTAATCATTAATAACTATTTTTAATAAAAAAAAATAATTCAATAATATTTTATTTAATAAAAATATTAATTAAATAATTTTAATATAAATTTTAATCCTGAAACATTTACGAAGGAATAAACGTTTCCGGGACGGAAGACGACACTTGATTGTCGTCCTCGTGCACTGTAGAGATGTTGACACAACTTGATAGGTATCATTCGACCACCAACAATTCTGTGTTCACGGTTCAAATATCTAAAATTTTAAATGTTTAAAAATAATATTTAATATAAAATTTTAAATATTCAAAATTTTAAATTATATATTAAATATAAATAATAATATCCGAATAAAATTATTAAATAATAAATATATATATAATATTATCTGATTTAATGAGAAAATATTCGATTTGTTCAGTATATATTCAATTTATTCTACAAATATCCTATGTTAAAATTAAAATTAAAGCTTCTACATAAGATTTAATTAAATATTATCAAATCTAAAAAGAAATTATATTAAAATATATATATATATATATATATATATATATATATATAAAATTTTTATTAGATTTAGTATTTAGGCTAAAATTTAATTTAGTTGAAATTATATTTTTAATATAATTTCTTTTTAGATTTGATAAAATTTAATTAAATCTTATGTAGAAGCTTTAATTAGACACACACACACATCTAAATTTATTTATATATAATTATATATTAAAAAAATTATAAAAAAAAGTATAAATATTTTTCTTTGGATAAGATATTATTTGTATTTTTCAGATTAGATATCTAGTTTGTTTAATTTTTCGTTGATTAGATCAGATGTTTGATTTGAAAAAAAAAAAGAAATCAGATTGGTTATTTATTTTTTCAGCTTGGATCGCTTCAAATATCGGATTGGATAAGCAGATATTGAATAATATGAACAACCCTAATTCCATTTGTACCCCAAATAAACGTTGTTAATGGGTGGGTTCGGAATGGATTAGGAATGGATTTAGTTCAAGTCCGGAGTAGAGTCGGATCATAACTAGGCTCAGGCATTTGTTAATGAATCTTGAGCATATTTTGATCAATATTAGGTTAGGTTGGCTCATGAGCCTCAATAAAAATTATATATAATTTTATTTATTTGTGAATTGACTATTTTTAATATTTTTTATAAAAAAATTAAATTAGAATGACTACATATACTGATTTTAATACTATTTTAGGTAACGTTTGTTAAAAAATTCATATAATATATCTTATCCTATAAAATTTTTAATTGTAATTACTATATTAAAATATAACTAATTTTTATAGGATAGATAATTTTTATGAAGTCATAATTATTTCCATTTAATATAATTATTTTTTTCGAGTAAGTATATTTTTTTTACTTAAGTTTGAATTTGATAATTTTTTTCAACACTCCAATTCTACTTAAAAAAAATAAGAAAAGGAAAATAAGAAAGTTTTTTTTTCTTCTCAACATTATTTATTACAACAACATCATTACAAGTATTGCCTCAAAATTAATTAATTTATAAAAATAATTTTTAAAAGAAATTCTTAAAATATAATTCATCACATAAAAAGTTAAAAAATAATAAAAAGTAATAACAAAATAAGAGTTATTTTATTTATTTCAATACATAGAATCATAATAAATTTTTAAAAATTGGGTTAAAAAAATCTCACATATACTTATTAATATTTTAGGATCGATTCATATTTAATGGGTCATAGAACAAAAGAGATTGACTTAAGTACATCGGCCATATGGACTTGTTTAGCTTAATTAGGGTCATGGGTCACTCTAATTTTGTACAGGTCTAATCCTAAGAAAACAAAATACTGAAAATTCTCTCCAAATTTTATGCTTGAAATTTAGCCTTTGGGGAGAAACATCAGTCGTGAAACATTAATTTGTGGTATATTATTTTCACTATTATTATAATTTATTGACCTAATTTGATATAAACTAACTTGAAGATACGACGGGGAGAACCAAACTTAAAGTAAATTAGCTCAGACATGCATACTATAAATTTTGCGGAGAAAATTTTGATGTGCACAATAATTTCACCTCGACTCCCTCACTTCTGTTATTTTTCTCTGTCTAGGTATATCAACAAAGGTTAAAATAAATGCATTCCTTAAACAAAAATTAGGAGGCCATTCATCAGTTTTTATAACAAAACGAAACAAAATAATTCCTCAGTTATGTTTTGATAAATATGTTAAATAGCTTTTGATAATACTCTGTGATAGCTTTTTAACATGCATCTAATTTTTTAATTTTTGAATAATTTTGTCGTCAGTCATCCGAGGCATACCCAAAATGAAAATACACTACCATATTATAATCTTTATTTGCAATATATTCCACTTTTGTGTCAGCATGACTCCGGACTTGCAAATTAAGGTACATTTTTGTTGTCAACGCCAAACATAGATGTTGCAAACACAATAATATGATGGAATTAAGATGCCAAAGTGTAAAAGTAGGGGATATAGGAATGCATGTACCGTAGGATCGATGGTATATAGAAAATATGTGTAATCTACTGATATTAATAGAATATCAGTATATATATATATATATTACTAAAATTATTTAAAAATTTTATAACTTAGTATTTTTTAGTTTTTTCCTATAAAATGATACCTATATTAATTTACTTTTAATTTAAAAAATAATTTATATACGTCTTTCATCATTATCGTATCAATCTTTTCCAACCCAATTTTACTAAATATTTTGACACAGCTATATATATATATATATATATATATTATCATACATTTAAGTATATTTTACCACTATTAATTTAATCATTTACCATCACTAAAGTAATATTTTACTAGTAAGCTTATCTTTTACCATTATTCTACTTAAAATTAATCTTTCATCATTAACGTACTAATTTTGTACCAACAAATTAATATTTCACCACTATTATTGTTCTACTTAATATTTGTTCTTTCAACTCTAACATGTGTATAGTTTTTTTTTATTTACAAAGGAGTTGATATATTTCACTATTATTCTATTTAAAACTAATCTTTACCAGTTAATATATAATACTCTAAGTTGATACGACTACACGGAGGCCACTTGGTAGCAACCTGGACCCACAAGGGTTATGGGACTACCTAAAAGCATTTTTGGATTGATCGGATGACTACATAGATCAACACAAATCTTTTCGACGCACTTTGTCCTCACTTATGCAATTTTCGATAAATTTTTAGAAACTTTCTATAAGGGTCAGCTATCCTAAAAATTATTCCACAGTAAGTACACTTAACCGTGAAGTTATTAGGACAGAATCATAAAAAAGATAGTGTGCATATTAATATAAGTAGCCCTATCGATTCTTATAATACTCTGTTGAATTTGGGAGTATTACATAATGTACCGATCTTTCATTGCTAAGGTATTGATATTTTACCACTAATATATTAATCTTTTACCACTAATGTGCAAAGTTTTCACTATCAAATTAATATATTACAATTATTCTACTTAAACTGACCTTTTACCACTAATATACTGATTGTTCATTGTTGAGTTGATGTTTTCCTATTTTTCTACTTAAAACTCATTTTTCACCACTAATATACTAATTTTTTTTACCATTAATGTACTAATCTTTCACCATTAATATACTAATTTTTCACCACTAATATATTAATCTTTTACAGTCGAATTGATCTTCCATCATTAATATACTGATCTTTCACCACTAATGTATTATTTTTTATCAACAAATTGATCTTTCATCATTAATGTACTAATTTTTTTACCTCTAATGTATCGATTTTTCACTAATGAATAGATATTTTACCATTAGTATTCTATTTATAATTGATCTTTCACTACTAACTAGATTTGCATCCGTGCGCTACACGATGTGTTTATTTTTATGAATACTTATATTTAACATTTAATAAAAAAACTTTTTAGATGAATAAGAATTATCTAAGTTATTAATAATGAGATAATATTTGTAAACATATTGAAATAAAATATAGATATTGACGAATATCTATTCAAACTTATATCTTTTTAAAGACTTTTTTAAATACAACATTCGTGGTTAAATTACTTTCAGCAACATTATTATTGCGTATAAGAATTTTCAAACCTGTACGATTTGTCACTCGAGATATAGCAACATAAAATTAACCAGGACTAAATATAGGTTTTTTCAAGAAAATACCAACATTATGAAATGATTGTCCTTGACTTTTGTTGATTGTCATTGCATATGATAGAATTAATGGAAATTGTCTTCCATTGAACTTGAAAGGTAGCTTTGGATTAGATGGTGTCAATGACATTCTTGGTAACAATACTCATTCACCAAAATTATTTCATCCTAAGATCTTTTATTCTAAGACATGAGCTCTAAGCCTTGTGATCACCATCCTAGTACTATTGCGTAACCTAACTGAATGATTGATATTCTTCAATAACATAATAGGTGTACCAATCTTTAAATTCAACATATGATTGGGAACACCTGAACACTTTAGACCATTTAGAAATTTTGGAGTGCTTAGGTCTCACAAAAAATCATTATTTGAATCATATCTGCATATTATATCTAAAATCAAATATGTTTTCTCTTCAGCGGAGTTAACTGACAACATATATTCATTGATAGACTATACAATATCAAGAGTTGGTGTTAGGATGGATCTTCCCTTAAAATAAGTATCATCAATGATATTGCTAGTGAATTCTAGATAAGTGATTTTCACAATAGCTGCAATCAGATCATTTGAATATTTTATTAATAGATCACTTGCAATTTCAATGGTTGCATGACCATCATTAGGCGCTCCAATTGTTCCATCTCCAATGCTTGCAATCTAGTCAGATAATTGTTTCAACTCAATACATTCATCGACTGAGCTAAGATTTTACAACTTCATATTCTTTGTCAATCGTAAAACCTTACAATCTCACTATAAGTATGAAGAGTTGATAGTTGCATGAATGATGTCTTATCGAGTATCCTTTGGAATCACAGGTAATATTTTTTTAAAATCACCACTAAGAACAATCGTCTTACCTCCAAATGGCTTGTCAATACTTAACCAATTGTTGAAGTGTAAAATATCTCTTATGGTTTTATCTAAAGCTTCAAAGCAATATATTTGTATCATTGGAGCTTAAACCCATATTATAAGTTTACATCTTATAATCAAATCTGCAAGTGGACTACCTTGTTTGATGTTGTATGTTAAATCTTTATTTGGATTTATAGAAATCTTGAACTAGAATGATTCGTTCTTCCTCCTAGTAATAAAAGAGAATCTATTCCACTTGATGCGCATTTAACATTAGGGATGTTCACGGTTTAAATATCCGATATTTCGGATATTTGATTGTCGGATATTTGAAATTTCGGATATCTAAAAATGATATTTGATATTTGATTTGAAACTTCGGATATCCGGAAGATCAGATATTTAAATTTTCGGATCGCATATCATCGGATATCAAATATAACCGATATTAGCCGAATACAATTTCAAATATAAAAAAATTACCAAATGACAAATATATTTCATATTATCCGATTTGTTGAGCGAATGCTGAGCAAATATCCGATTCGCTTAGCAAATATCCGACTTACTCAACAAATATCGAATGTTAAAACTAAAATAAGAAAGGAGTGGATGGAGTCTATTGGTATGCAGAGTATTTTTATTTTTATTTTTATAAATATCTAAAAAGGGATTATATTAAAAATATAATTTCAATTAAATTAAAATTTTCCTCAAATAATAAATAAAGTAAGTAAAAATTATACACAGACACATATAAATTTATTTATATAAAATTATATATAAAATAAAAAATTATAAAAAAATATACAAATATTTTTCTTCGGATCGGATATTATTTGTATTTGTCGGATCGGATATTTGGTTTGTTTGACCTTTCGTTGACCGGATCGGATATTTGATTTGAAAAAAAAAATTGGATCAGTTATTTGTTTTTTCGGATCGGATCGCTTCGGATATCAGATCAAATAAGCAGATATCGGATAACATGAACAGCCTTATTTAACATGATATCTCCTTCACATCTAATAGCAGCTGAAAATGTCCTCCATATAAACATTTTGTCTATACCTCCATACCTATACACAAAGAACAATCCACCTGTATCTGACCTTGTTGCCTCAATGATGGTGTCATATATATATATCATTGTTAAGCGATCATTACAAATAGATTGTTATTGAGTTCTTGAGACAAGGTTGATCTATCATAACTCATTTCCTTATGTATCAATGCATTTCCAATCGTTAAAAAAAATCTAATAGTGGGAATGGTATTGTCTCAAACTCTCTTAAGGTTCTTCTATAGTTTTGTAACAACTTTTTGACTTCTACCAAGCCATAATTTTGTATCTCATCATCTTCCAAATGAAGTTCTGAAAATAAATTCAATAAGTTAGATATAATATACATACATACATACATACATACATACATACATACATACATATATACATATATATATATATATATATATATATATATATATATATAAGTTAATGATGAATATAAACCTAACTGTTAAAGTAACTTGGTCCATAATATTTGTAAACCAAACCTTCATCCAAACTTAGTTTAATAACTCAATATGCACCCATCTGATTTTCCCTCGCTTAGATAAAAAAAAAAGAGCTTTCAGATCAATCGGTTTTTCAAAATCTTTTGTTAGTTGGGAAAATTCAATCTCTTCCTGTATAATTCAAAAGTAAAAAAATAATCCATGTAAACAGTAAATGAATTACATCAAACATATTAAATATAAAAGAACCTTTGAATTAAGCTCTCTCGGCTCCTGTGTTGATTTTCTAATCAATTATGTACATTCTCTATCCCACAGAATTAGTGGGATGTTACATGTTCCATCAACAACCATAATTTGCATATTAACCTCAAACTCATATCTTGTAGGCTACATAAAACCATTTACCAACTATTTCTATACCTGGAACCCTAACATTGATCCAAAACTTTCCCACCTAAAAGAAACTCGATTAACAATGATGTAGATTAAACAACACAAATTTATTTAATTAAATTGAGTGCACCTCATTCTCTTGAAGTTGCTCAACACTTTTTAGAACTAATTTTCCACTTGAAAGCTCTTCAGTAATTGTTTGTGATGATGATTATTGCCAATGATCAAAAATTATGATTTGTGAATATTCTACTTCTGGTAAACTATGAATAGAACTTGTTACAAATTCAGAATTTATATATTTGATGATATGCTAAATTAATAAAATGATGTTAACATGTTCAACTATATACCTTTTTTTGAAGTTTTTAATCTCCTTCATAGTAGCATCAATAATTAATTTACTCACATTCTAAGTGTTTGATATTTTGACATGGTCTGTAATTAAGAATGTTGTAACTATAAAAATGTTATATAAGTTTATGATACAAACATAAGGCAATAATTACCATTAAATGTGATAATTCGACATAGTTGTAGAATAATAATAAGTTGGTTTGGATTTGTATGTCCAGCATATTCGCTAAGTTCTGTTGCATAATCTTCCTATAGTGTGCATTCTACTCTCTTCTTCCTATTATAATGTGTATAATTATTAATGTGCATTGTGATAAATAATGGTAGTATATAACTGCAAATATTATATTATTATGCACTATCTAACCTATCATCCTCTGGAACAAAATAGATATATTTTGTAACTTGTCCAAACACTTCCTTCTCTTTCAATGAATGTACTAAGCAAACTTTTTCAATAATATCTGCAATATAATTGTTAGTATGTTTATATAAAAAAAAAAAGATAGCGTGTTTATAATTAGCATTGAAGTATTTGGTACTTGTTAGACATGTTTGTTTCATTAGTGCTGATTTTGGAAATAATTCTATAGTTGTTGATAAATTGCACTATGTAAAATTATTGAAGTAGATGAAATATTTGAATGTGGTAGTTTTTATTTTCATCAGGTTGTCGGCAAATATAAAATTCTTCACATGGTATAGTTGACCTTCAATGAGTTTTACTTTATATTGTTGAATCTGAGATTTTTTTTATATTGATACATGCACTCTAGTATCCTGTTTTATTTAAACATTGTAAATTGTAAATAACTAATACACAGATTTAGGAATAAACATATTGACTTATTTGTGAACTTACTTTGGAATAGTGAAATATGCATTCTAAGCTGTATGATTATTTTTTGTTACCACATGAAGGCTTGTCATAAAGCCTTACCAATCTTAGCTTTAAACACCAATTACTTTTTGAAGGATCTATTTTACTTAGAACTGTGAACATTATCATCTTCCAGCTATTGGATCTACAAAACAGGTTATTTGCATAGATATACAAAGAAATCAATTATTAGCATAAATTTCAATATTTGCCATATTTGCTCAGTTATTTGCAAATATTACTATTATAAGAAAATATACAATCGGATTTTAATGAACTTAGGATATTAGGTACATCAAAGTTGCATTAATATATAACAAATTGCTACATTAATGAAGGTGAAAGTTTCCATATTTCATTAGAACTTCCATTTTTTTTCGTAATAACTATATCCAAATTCAATGATAAATAGTAAAAAGTTCACTATGTATAAAAACATAAATTTAAAGGAAGGTTAAATTTAAACATAAAAAAGTTCAAAATGAAGAAAATAAAGATTCAAATGCAAAAATTTATATTAGTCACTGTTATATTTATAGACAAATTACATTATGTAACCTACACAGATTGATGACGTGGCACAGATCGAACAATTAGAATCAGGAACAATCTTGACTGTCCATTAAATCACCATATGGCATAATTGGACTAAACATATAACATGTTCTACATTTGAGGTGGAAAAGTAGTCCAATTATCTAGTGTCACCTAACAACCTCTATCTACTTCAGAAAATGTGTCCAATTAAATACCCAATATTTGACACTGATAGCTATCATTTTCAGAGGAAAAATAATGTTGCATGTATTCTTCTTTTATATATAGTAAGATATATTAATATTTTATCACTAATATGTTAACTTTTCACCAACGAGTTAATATTTTTCTATTTTTCTACTTAAAACAAATATTTTACTATTTTATATTAATTTTTTACCAATTTTATATTTAAAATATATTAATATGGATATCTATTTATAAAGTAAAATTTTAGAAACATTATGATATATTTTATAATAAACCAAAATTAAAAAAAAACTAATAATATGATTTTTTGAGGAAAAAAATGAAAGTATTGCAACACATGTTATACACAATGTTAGAGCATGTAATAGATTATATGGTATAAATTACCAGGGATAAAGAATGGCCTTCTCACTATTGGTTGAGAAAAACATTTGTATGCATCATTTAGAAATAGAGGTGCACCAACTCATTTGCCTCCAATATCCTCACATTCTTGGGGCTAAAACAACCGGGTGGAAGTTGTCTGGAGGCTACACTAAGTGTCTCGGGCTTGAAGAGGTAAGAAAAGTAGGAAAAGAGGGGGGAAGGCCCCACGAGCTAATAGATTTTACTTTTAATATTATTTAGATAAATTTGGAGGAAAAGAGAATAATAAAATTATATATTTAATTATCACATTAGAAAATAAGAATGTAAAGAAAATGAGAATCAAAAACAAAATGAATACTATTATAGTGTATGGAAGAAGGTGACAGGAAATAAAATTGAAAGCAAAGATCTAAGTGATATTGCACTTTAGTGAAGGTTGATAGTGACACATTAAAATATTATGTTTGGTTTTGGATAAATTAAAATTAATAAAATCAATTATTTTCATTTATTCTATATGAAAAAAACTTTTTAATTATTTTAATTGGATTATCTGAAATTATTTATTTCTTTTCATTCATTTTGAATACCTTTACTTTTATTAACCTCATTTTTAGAGAAGGAGGTGGAGAAAATTTATATATAATTGAATCAAAATACCCTTCTACCTTTCCCCACCTTTATTTTTTATTTTTATTTTTTATTGACCTTAATTCAAATAAGATAATATTCAACCAAATTAAGTTAATATTATTTAAATAATTCTTATTCTAATTCATCATTAATTTTGTCAGGTAGATTAATTTTTTATATTTATACTTTATTTAATTTACCCTAATTCAATCATACTTCACAACTAAAAATTGTCAACTAAGATCGAACGCGGGGATAAAATGTAAATTGGATTCCTCAAACATTGGCAGATGGCAAGGAAATGCTAAGTTGCCTAAATTGTCCCAACTTCTCAAATGTATAACCATATGTAGATTTTTTTTTTCTAATAGATGCTTTTGGACACTTATTAGACTCTCCAAAAATTGTATACATGGAAACAAAAAGTGCAGCATAAAAGAGGGGTCTTGTATTGACTTTTAGATAAACAAACCCTGCCAATAACCCGATCTTACTCTTGGTGATGGAACAAAATTTAGTCAATATTTTCATAATAGATTTAACAAAAGTTTGTCACAATGAAAATGATTAGAGAATGATTTTTTAAAAGAATATAATAATAATAATAATAATAATAATAATAATAATAATAATAATAATAATAATGTTGTTATTATTATTATTATTTTAAATTTTGAAATCTTGTCTTTTGAACATACAATAAAACCATGATTATGGTCGCAATTATTGTAACACCCTCATTTTTCAATACTCAAAAATTTTGTTATGAAAACCTTGAGGAAGCGGAACACTAATAAACAATAAGAAAAAACGGGGTGTTATCATCACACCTAACATAAGATAGGCGCCAACTACCTGTCCGATGCTAGATACAAGGCTAAGAAACCAAAACCAACCAAACTCAAAGCAAAGTGCTGTAAAATAGTTTATATAAATATCAAAAGGAAAGCTTCCAAGTACAAGACCTTAATGGTTTGCAACATTCAAATACGTGGGGAAAATTAAACTAAATTACAAGGTTCAAATTAAGGAAAAGAAAATACAATGAAAATTTAAACTCTAGTCCATCAAGAACCGCTCAAAGTCTCCAGATATCTATGCTCTTAAAACCCATGTCTTACACAAGGTTGGCCAACTACCAACCCTCTCCAAAAACCTGTATATGATCATCTACTCATGGTAATGAGTATGTGACTAAAAAATAGGCACATCAGTATACTTTGTACTGAGTTAGCCAAGTTATTTCCTAAATGGAGCTACCGACACACAAGATTCTAGCATATACAATTCATACTAACATTTTCAAGCATACTTCATATAAACAAGATACATACTTTATCATGATCACACCAAGCATAGGAAGTTTATACTATACATGAATCATCATGTAACACTCCCATTTTTTACTACCAAATTTTTTTTTAAAACAATGCAAAAGTTGAAAACACACCTAGGAAAAATGGGGTGTTATTGCCGTACCTAATACAAGATAAACATCTGTTGCCTACCCTATACTAGATATAAGGCTAAAACTAACTAAGACATTTAAATCAACAGAGCGCACAAATAAAAGGTTACATAAACAACTTAAAAGATTGTTTATATCAGAGGACCTTAACAACCCCCAACCAAATCATTACAAAATACATGTAGATAAAAGTATAGGACTATAATGAAATGATATTCGGGTATGACCCCAAAATCAAAATCTCAGTCCACCACGGACCCCAAAAAACCTCTGGTTGTCCTTTCTCTTAAGTTCAAACCCAACTAATATAGGTCCTTTATTAGCCATCCCCAATAATCTGCACATGACCATCTACTTGTGGGAATGAGTAGGTGACCAAGCAAACGGGCACATCAGTACGTTATGTACTGAGTAAGCCAAGTTACTCCCTCAATGTAAAGATAAGTATGTAAATTATTTCTTACATGGATATAATATAACAAGCATCATGATAAGCCATATATATAAAGGTAAGATACATAAGGATGTGTTATCATACATAACTCAAGTAATGTAGAATATTTCATGCTTGGTTCCACATTATCATCACAAGATAAAATTCAAACAACACTAGGGTTTATTTCCAATTACTTAATCCTTTAAATTATACCATTTCCTTATTTGTATATGACATAGGTCAATCATCCAGCCAATATTCCATTAATACCACTTAGTCATTTAAGTCATTTACCAAGTGTACACACCAACTTTTATCTTTTTTGGTTATTCATACCATCACTTTCATCATTATCCAATTATTAACCATTTACTTGGTCATCATTCATATTTTATCAACCATTTACTTATCATCCATATTTTATTATCATCAAGTGATAGATTGTGCACTATCTCATGGTCTCACATAACATGGAAGCCTATCTAAATAAGGAATATAAAGTCTAGGCCGAATTTAATCACCAAAATGGACACAAGTCCAGGTCGAAGCTAACTAAAATGGACATAAGTCCAGGATGAAGCCGACCACCTAGGTAACCAAATCCTTTAGTATTAATACCCCCTAGTACATCATTAATCTCTAGAGCAGGTAAGGCACCGAGACTTCTCAGGATCCTGTCCAAAGGCACCAAAAGAGTTTAAAGGCAGACTAACCCCCGATAGATAATCAAGGATCGGGTAATACAGACCTATACTCAACTCGATTGTCCTTCACTTTATGTGATTAGTATATTATTCATAAGGATAAGTGATCACACAAGGTTCATACAAGCAAGCAAGATAATTTCCATGTTTATTCCACATCAATCCATTTTCTTTCCATTTTTCCAAACATGTGGGTCTATGTTTATCCTTGTACCATATTACTCATATCCATCTTATTATTTGTTCAAGCTCATGTTGAGTTTCAGTACTTTTTTTCTAAATACCATCACTTATCATAAGTGGAATATCCATTTAACCTTTACATTGCACATAGAGTTTATCAGAAATTATGATCCATTTAGTCCTTTCATTAAACCATAAATCCATGATAAAATATGTATTTTATCTCATTAATGATCATAATATAGTCCCAAACTTAGCCTCAAAGTATAACTAAACCGAAAGGAAACAAACCATGCAAATCAGTCGATCGATATGGCCCAACCAATCAATCAGTTTGGGTTGACCCACCCATCGGCTTGACTCTACCAGACTATCCTTTTTCTCAATTTGGTCAATCTATTTGGGTAAACCAATCAACTGTTCATAGACTAGATGATTGGTTCTGCCCAACCATTCGACGGGTTTAAGTAGAGAGTAAGACCAAGGTCTCTATAGGCTTACCAGTTGACGGGTTGGTCTAACCAATTGATTATTCTAGGAACCAATCGATTAGTTTAACCTAAAAAGTTGATTGTTTTACCCTAACACAACACCAAACCATTAAATTCCATATAGATTTATACATATAAATCATCATTAACCACATTAAAACATATATCAGCATAGTCTAGCATATTTTCAACTGAATTAACTTGTATATCACAATATGGAATCATCATATCTTACTTTTACCACTTTTCATGCTTTTTACTCAAAGTATGCCATCTATCCATCCAAATCACTTATATATGCTATATACATTCATGCTATCATGCATAATCAACTTAAAGGAACTCATAACATGCATGTATACACATTAAACATTTTAGAAGTAAGAATTACTTATTTGATGCAGGAAAAATCCCCTTTAAACTAAAAATTCCAACTATGAAATATTCAAATTTTAAAACCTTAAAACCATAAATCTTAAACTCAAAAATTCGCACCAAATCTTATTAATTTTCGAACTTAAAACTAAAGGAAAAGAAGAACATACCAACTTAAAGCAAAACTAGGAAATACTTAGCTAAACTACTCAATCTTTTTCCAAAACCTAACTCTTCCTTGCTTAATAATTAAAACAAGAGATATAGAGATAGGATTAGAAGAGTGTAAGAAAATCAATTACAAGGCTCAAAGTGCAGAAAGAGGGAAGATGAATACTGAGACTTAGAGATTTCAGTAGTTGAAAGAAAATGTGCAATAAAGGAATGATTGGATCTATTTATAGCCTACCAATAAAGAGGGATAACATAGGGTTTAGGAGCAAATAAAAAACCCAATAATTTACCATTTGAATTTGAAGTAGACGGATGGATTTCATCCAAGATATGCTGACCTCTTCTCCATAGCTCAAATGGTGTTTATGAAAAATATAGGTCAATTAAGCCAAAAGTAGCATACAAAAGAGAGTTAATGGAAGGTCAGTAAGGAAGGAATCTTGCAAATGCTCAGAATCGTGCCTAAGATCAAAGCATTGATCTCAGAAACGTGTAGAGGAGAGAGGTGGAAGAAGATAAGGCTGAGGTGATCTCTTGCCCTCAATTGTCCCAATCAACCTCCAGATCGATCTGAAATAATATTTCGGGTTAAATGCATCATGAAAATGGTTAGAAATCTCTTAGGAAAAATTTAGCATAGGTTAGTAAGGTTCAATTTTAATATAAGATGTTTTTTAGAAAATCAAGTTTGAAAAATATGCCCTACTCGACAAACCAATCGATGGGTTTGGGCCTTCCAGTTGACTGTTCTACAAAATAATTGATCAGTTTCTTCAACCAGTCAATTGACTTAGTTTAGAAAACCCATTTTGATGAAACGACCAGTCGATCAGTTCATGGAACTAATCAATCGGTCTTCCTAAAAATATCAATAAATTTTATTTTTCAACATGATTTCAAGTCAAACTTTGTCTCAAACCAAATCATAATATTGAATCAAAATCAAGTGTCCAAGAAATGGCATAATTCTCATTCAACCATTCACAAAAATATGGGGTATTACACGTCACACTTGACACCACAATACTAGTTCATAGATGAAGGTATACAAGTTATAAGTATAATGTTTCAACTAATAGTAAGATTACATTTATCCAATCACACAATTTTTTTATAGGCCATCTTCTACGTCCCTGAATTTATTAGGTCACTTATATGTACAAGCCATTATCCCTATTACTATTCTTTTATTTTACTCTACTTCCCGCTTTAACTACGCTCTTATTTCCAAATTCTCGTTTGAAATACCTTATCAAGTTATTATCTAATACTCATTCCAATTATCATCATTATCATTGAGCGATGGATTATGCACCACTACATGGTCTCATATACCATATAAGTGTATCCAAATCAAAGGACATAAAGTCCAGACCGAAGCCAAGTAACCACCAATAAACATAAGTCCAAGCCAAAGCCAAAACCACCTAAATAACTAGACCCTTTAGCATCGATACTCCCCAGTATATCATCATTATCAAGAGTAGGTAAGGTATAGGGATCTACTAGAATCCCACCAAAAGGCACCAATAAAGCTCGAAGGCAGACTAACCCCTAATAGCTAATCGAGGATTGAGTAACCCAAACCTATACATAACTCGATTGTCTATTGTTTTAAGTGATTAGTACATTATTTTTGAGGTTATATGATCATACAAGACCCATAGAACAAGTAAGAAAGATCTACACACACTTATTCCATATTGACCCTTACTATTCATAACCATGTGTGGGATTTCCGTAAATGCTTACTTAATATTAATTAAATCTATTAGATCATTCCATTTAGAAAAATTCCTAGATTCCATTACCCATTTTAAATCCATCAAATACTTATTCAAGTTTACCTATTAAGGCCTTTACAACCCCCATTGAGTATGTCATGATTTATGATCCGTTTAATCCATCCGCTAGGTTATCAATCCATGTAAACATATGTATTTTACTTATTAAATAATCATATAGCAGTGTTAATCATAGTCTCAAAGCATATCCAAGCCAAGAAATCAAAATCACACAAATTGGCTGAACCAATTGATCAATTTAACCTAACCAATCAATATGTTTAGGCCAACCAGTCGGTTGGTGTGGATTGGCCAAACCTGAGGCTGCCTCAAATCGTTTGATCATTTGAGCAAAACTAGTTAACTATTTAAAGACCAGTCGATCAATTCTACCAAAAAAGTCAATGGATTTAAGGATAGAGAAAAACTAAGGTCACTATAGACCTACTAGTCGATGGGTTGGGTTAACCAGTCGACTGTTCTAAGGACTAGTCAATCAATTTAACCTAAACAGTCAATTAATTTGCCCTTAAACAACACAACACAGGCATTTTTCATGCAAATCATTCTCGAAATTCCTACCACATCCAAATTGAAATATGTACTAGCATCATACTAACACTTTTCAACTCATAAACTACTACATGCTTCATAATTAATCAAACCAACCTAATTTCCCTAAAATCATGCATTTATCTCATAATTTATAATTAAATCTGCATGCTCTAATCTAAAACCAAAATCTCATGCCAACTTATAGAATCAAGATTTTAAAGATTTCACAACACACATGTTTAAGCAAGTTACATTTCAAGTCTAAGAATGACTTACTTAGTTCAAGAAAAACCTTCTCTCAACTAGGAAAACTCAACCTGGCAAAATCATCAACTTCCAAAACCTTAAAAATAGAAGTTAAAGCTTCAAAAATCCAATAAATGTTTCCATAAATTTGAGTTCAAATTAGGAGAAAAAATGAGTTACCAACCTAATAGAAAACAAATAAAATATTTGCTAAAAAAGTGACCAAACTTCCTCCTAAGTCTAACCCTTCCTTACTTAAAAATAAACAAGAAGGAGTTAGAGAAAGGATTAGAAGAGTGGAAGGAAACTAAACTAAGCTCGAATTTAAGAGAAAGGATACACAGTTAGAGGGAATTGGAATGTTTTAGTAGCTAAAAGAAAAGTTAATAACATGGGCGACTAGGGTTATTTATAACCAACATATCGATACAATCATGAGAGTGGTTAGGCATAGATAAAAAAAAAAAAATCCTAATTCCTACAATTTGAGTTTGAGCTATATGGACAGATTTCATCAAAGATAGGCTAACCTCCCTTCTAGAGCTGAAATGGTAATTTCTAGAGAGGTACAGATCAAATTAGCTAGAAATACCAAACACAAGAGAGGAAATAAAAAATTAGCGTGGAATGAATCTCCCAGCTAAGTAGACATAGGTCTAGAAATCTAAGTAATGATTCCAAAAAGTGTACAAAGGAGAGAGGTAAGAAGATAAAGTTAAGGGTGCCCTCCCCCTCAATTGTACAAATCACATCCTCAAATTAGTTTGAGGCAGAAGTTTGGGCTAAATGCATAATAAGAACATCTAAGGACCTTTAAATAACAACTTGAAATGGGATATTCAAGGTTCCATTTTAGTATAATAAGTTTTTAGAGAAAATTGAGTTTAAAAAATGTACTCAACTCGACAAACTAGTCAATCGGTTTGGCATACCGGTCGATTGTTCTACAAACCAATTGGTCAGTTCCTCAAATCAGTTGATTGGTTTGGTTGATCAAAACTCTTTACCTGAAATGAAAATCTAGTAGATCAATTCATGGAACCTAATGATTGGTCCGCCTAAAAGCTCATATTATTCCATTTCCAAGGCTTATTTAAATCCAATTTTTCCTAAAACTCAATTACAGTTCCAAATAAAAATAAAAATTTAACAAATATTATTAAATACCATAATTTCTCATTTGACAAACTTCACAAAAATATGGGGTATTACAATTGTAGTTGCATTCATAGTGTCGTGAAAAATATTTTATATATCATTGATGTCATAGCATGATTTTTTATTTTTCTTTTTTCACAATGGATATTAATAAATATCTACAAATATTGATAACATATCACCAAAAATCAGTCGATTACCAATATGTCACCAATAAATACATAAAATTCTAAAATTATCATCTGCTATTCTAAAATTTGATAAATATCAACAGATATTTAATTGTATGCTTCTAAAACACATGCAAAAATTGAAAGTTCATAGGGGTCCAGAATCCGGACTTGGGAGCAAGCACTTAGTAATGGACAATGCACTACTCTTTAAGGGAATTTTCATGTGGTAGTAAACCCTCAATGAAAAATCTTTCACCTGCATGTTTTCCAAGTTAACAATTTGGCACCCCTAGAATAAAAATGACTTATGAAAGATCTAGATTGAAGTACAACAAAAAGATAAAAGGTATTTGGAGATCAACACAAGTAGAGAGTGACTTTAGACATGCTTATATTGACGAGGAGTGAAGGCAGAATGTGAACAAAATGTCGATGCTAAATACAAGGTGGAAATGGTGATTGACATTGGGTACGTCCATGTCAAGCTCTTGGTTTTGCGGCTATATCTTTTTTTTTCAATATCTTTTCAAGGCAGATTCCAAGTTATATCTCTTAATTGATTATATGATATTCTGCAGCTTATTTAAAGGGTTTATATTGTCTAGAAGTATAACAAAAATCCTGTGTGACATGGTGGCATAAGAGAAAGAGCAAGAGGGTGAAGGAGATGGTCTCAACTCAGAACCCTGGGAGGGTTTCATGTGACAATCAAAACCTCAAGGAAAGTGTGAGGGTCAAGATCCAGAGTTTATATCTAAGAAGTATCTTATGAGAAAACCTTTTGTGGGAATCGCTTATGGTTCAAATCTAGGATTACATCTGAGAAATCTTGAGTGAGGACAAAGGGTTCTTATTTAAGTCAGAAATCAAGAAAGGTGTTCTTGTATTTTCTTGAGAGATAAAAAAAATACAGGTTGGATGTTTCATGATTCTTTGCAATTACTTGAGTAAAAGTATCAATGTTAAATATTTGTTGATTATATGCACTGCTCTTGATATTCTCATTTCAAGGTTACCAATTTTGCTATCCAGAAAGGTTTTATCTTGTAAATTTTGTGATATCTTAAGATATCAAACAACATTAGGTTACCAATTCAAATATTACAATATTAAAGTTGTGATTTTTTTTTTACCTTGTAGATAAATTGTAGCTCTTCTATATACATATTAGAGTGGTATATGTTCCAACATCTTTTCTAACATGAGCTATTAAGCACTTATTAGAAAAACAATACTCAATTTAGCAACCTATTAACAATCAATGTACCAAAATATATAAAACTAGATATGGTAATTAGGTCATGTTAAGTCAGATTCAAGTTTTAATAGGGTGTCATTCAGGTTCGAGTCCAATTCAGATAACAATGATGTGGATTTGATTCATGTTGGATCGATTGGTCTGGGTCTAACCCATCAGGTTTATTTGAGTTATAGTTTGATTTGAGTCTACAAACTTTGGATCGGATCAGACTTGTATTAGGTTGATTCGACTCTACAAACTTCAATCATGATGGGTTTTGGTAAGATCAATTTAGTTCATAACTTATATTTGCATTGATAGTTATTAATTTCATATAATAAGTAAATCAAATTTTGTGATTTATGATTATTATTAGACTTATTATAGCAATTATTATCATAATATATGTAATGACATGATATATCAAATTTTTATCATAAAATATAATAATAATAATAATAATAAAGTAATATTATTATTATTACTACTATTATAGTTATTGTTATAAATACAATTATAAATATTATTATGTTCATAATTATAATTACTGTTATGACTATTATAATAACGATTATTATTATCATCTTTAGAAATATAACTATAATAATAATAATAAAGTAAGAAAAATAGAGTCATATTTATTTTGTTTTGTTTTGTTTATAAGAGTTGCATATTTTTATTATTTTACATAACTTTTTATTATTAAGATAGTTTTTTTTTATGTTTATATCATGATACCTTTATGAATCAAATTTGACTTTAATTTGAATCAAGTTTAGAATAATGTTTAAGCATAGATTAGGTTCAAATTGAATTATTTTAGGTTGGAGAAGTTCAGATCGGAACAGTTGGAATTCCTATATAGGTAAGGATTAAGTTTAAATCAGATTCTGTAGTTAGTGTTGTATTATTTTTGTTTAGATAATTTAGATTTTGAGTTATTATCAAGTTAACTAAATTCAAACTAATTTGAAATTAGTTTGAGATGTTTTGAATTTTTAAGTTGAAATTCAATTAAATTTTACTAGTGCAAATTAAATGTTAGATTGAATTATTCAAGTCGTTTCAATTTGACATATGTATATAAAACTCCAAAAGCTGTATATAAATATGGAGAGAGAAAATGTGCCAGCAGCAGGAAAGAAGGGTCTGGTCTCGACTCTCGGGTAAAGAAACCCTGCCAGCAACCCGATCCTAACGAAATTTAGGCAAGATTTTCATAACAGATGTAACGAAAGGTTTTCAGAATGGTACTAGTGATCAGAGAACGAGCTTTAATAATAATAAAATGGTAAAATCAGAGATCCTGTCTTATTGCTGAACAGCATGCGAAAATAAAAGTCCACGGGGCTTCAGAATGTGGACTTGGGAGCAACTGAGCAAGCACTTAGTAATAGATAAGATACTACTCTTCAGGGAAGAAAAAGAGGTTGGGGAGGGGGGGGGGGCTTTCATTTCATGCAGCAGCGAACCCTCAACGGCAAATCTTCCGCCTGCATGGTGCCGACGTTGACAATTTGACACCCCTACAATAAAAATGAATGGTTGTTGTGCTTCGAGCGACAGCATATAATACGCCACTAAATTCTCTTTTCAAGATATGGACTCCAAGTCCAGTGAGATACCATGTAACAGTCGGCCACACGATCTCTTACATCAGAAAACCTTTGGAGTCGGTGGCCGGTCAGCACCTAAAGTCAGAAACCTAGCCAAAAATAGAATCATGAACAAGAACAAATTCACAAGAAAACATAGATGTTAATAATGAAAGAGAAAGACAGTCCAATAATCGAACTACACCATCCCCATCATCAGTTTGGGCGAGAAGCCATGTTGATAACATCGTAGTCTAGCCACATTATATGTGGTCCTAGGCATTTGGCATCGCCTCTAAGGTTCGAACGGGCCGGGGACCATTGCTTCCCTAGGCTATAGCTACGTTGATAACAGCCAGATTTTTATTTTTTATTTTTTATTTTTGTTTTTACTTCCCCCCTTTTCTTGACGATGAGGTTGCCGGAGTAGCAATGGCATGCAGACCTCCAATACATAAGGTGGCAACCTGGCATGTCTGATTTCGGCGGCACAACCTCGCCGAGGGACCCAAAAAAAATGATTAAATAAGGTCAGAACTCAAAACCGGTGAATCTTCCTTCAGAAATGACATGCTACTGCTTCACCTATGGCACCTTAGATCAGCGTTCGTTTACAGAACTAGCACTTGGCATTGTGAAAATGGAGATCGAATAAAATAAAATGAAACTAAACAAAACTTTCGAGAGCCTTTCAAGACCCTGCAGGATATATATGTCACAAGCTCATGGCGATTATCATACCGACACAGCGTGTGGCGATGGCTGCTACAATGCACTCCCTCCATAGTATTGGGGGGGGGGGGTGGGGGGATTCATTTTAAACGTAAATATTTATATAAAAATCAAGTTTTTAAAATAAATTAAGATCTATTAATTTTTTTATTTATTACCCCTACCTTTTTTTTCCACCTATGCATCATTAAACGCATTATTGTTTTTCAATAATTAAAATTTTAATATTACGGTTATTAATTCCTAAAAACTGTGCAAATTACTAAAAGCGACATCTTCTGAAAATTTTTACAAGGAGGGAGCATATGCTATGCAGTGCAAGAAACCAAGCTGTATTTGAAGCTGAAGTCCCTACACCAAGAGTGCTGGTGCATGAGATTATCACTCCGATTTTCATTCGTCAAAAACACACGCATAAGCTACTTGTAGAATGTTTGGATAGTTTCCCTTAATCTTTTTTATGACGTTAGAAGTTTTGATTTGGGGATGTACGTATTGTTTATTTGTGTAGATAATAAAAGCTAGTATCACTTTACCAAAATAAACACCAACAAAGAAGCAAACACATAAAAACACACATACGCCCCAACTGCTCCTCCCCATTTAACAGCATTTATTTTAGATGCATAGACTAGGTAGATGCATAGACTGTCTACGGCGCGATTCATTATGTTGTTACTTCAATTTACTTTTATAGTCTTTACACCCAATTGAAAAAGGGTAGCCATTGGAGGACTGAACACCATGTTTCGGACACGGTACATATTATCCATGGGCTGAATGATCCCTCGACACAAGTCATCACCTCCTTTTCCCCTTCATACTCCCTACTACTCAAAATTCTGAAACCACTTCTCAAAACTACCTCTGATAAGCCGAGAAGAATAACTCACATGAGCACCCTTTATTCTAAACATTTCAAGTTCCAAAATTACCACACAAGGTGCAAGTAAAACTTCATTCCAATGCAACGAGGTCCAAAACTCAACTAGAATTCAAGTACTATAAGCACAGATAGTAATATGAAACTTAAAATTCAGGACATTCAGGGTTGAAAAGAGTAGGTCGTAGCCACGCAGAAAAGGAGTTTCATTTAAGTCATCATAGTATAGTATAGCCCAAAATCATCAGATTAAGACAAACAAACAGCAAGGGAGAAGCCCATTTATCAAGTCATTGGTGAACAAGTTGCTTTTGGAATGGTTGCTGATTGATCCTTGCTATCCGACAGTCCCGATTCGAGGAAGATAATTCTCTAGCAAACAGTCTCATCGATACAGTTTTACTGTATAACCACCAACCCAGAAATCTCCTTCCATATATAATGATAAAAGAATATTTATGACCGTAATGAAAAATAAAAAACTACTAAAAAGTCGCAGTCTTAGCAAGTAAAATGATAAAAACTCAGTACCGAGTCTGAATTTCACAGTCATACCTTAGGTTTGACCAGCAGATGAGAACCAACCAGTTCACTGTCCACCTTTATGAAAAGCATTTGTTTTCTACCATTCAAGGATTGGCATGAGTAAGCACCCAATTTACACGGATTCACAACCCAACATATCTGGATAGCCAGCATGCATTGCTGAAGTCATCAAAACAGGTTTTTACATGTTAATGCTGAACAAATTAGAAGTAACATAACTATCCTTTATTTCCCTAGTACCATACAATTAAATATCGATCCTAATAAACAATATTGATCGATATTTATCGAATTTTGAATTAACCGATACGCAAAATTAACGATACAAATGGATTTAAAATTTCACGTATTTATCGGCGATATATCAGTTATTGACCGATATTTGTTGATATTTACTATTATTTGCTAATATTTATTTTGAAAAAAAAAAACCCCAAAAACCGCGACATATAAAATATCGTTCGCAACACTCCGTTACCACAACACGGCGACCGCAACCACAATCGCCACTACAATTTTATTGCTTGTCTAGCACACTAATTAAGGATTCAATTTCTATTCATTGCCAACACCTTCAACACATATTACATCAAAGCATAAGCAGGAGACCTATTTGCAAGAAGAATTGAAAGATGAATATCCAATTTTTGACGAAGTTTTAATGCTAGAATGGCATACATGAAACAATGGTGGTAGCATTTTTCTCTCCATCTCTGCATAAAAACCATTGATGCATTATTCAAAAAAAAAAATTCCAAGGCCTCCAAATTCCAAAGAGAAGCCAAGTACAAGAGACATTTAAAAAAGTAAGTTACAGACCGGTGATAAAATGAATCAAATACATGACCCAAACATGAAACCAACAACATTCATGTGCATCCTCAACTTTTATTGCGGACAATGATATATTTTGGTGCCCCCTCGTCACTTTCAGACATCACCACCTCTAAGCTATCAGGTAATTCAGATTCAAAATTATTATCACATAGAATATGTTATCCTGCTTGTCGTACTAATTAGCTCACTCTTGGGTTTTCCACCAAAAAACATATGCATAATACCTGTTCATCCAAATTTGGGCACAGAGAGAATAACAGTAGGCGTTTAATGTCTATTGTCGACAGACATCAAGCACAGCCAGAGTGAGAAAAGATATATCTTTGAGGATCAAAGGAACCACGGCATGCTTGGTAAGCCTGCCAGAGGTACTCATGAATAATAAAACATTCGTCTTTAAGCTAGTTCTGTGTACTCAACTACCTTTCATTCAAGACTGAAGAAACATAAAGCCATAGCATGCCGTCCTCACAGAATCACTTACAGTTATCCACATACAAAAATAACATATGTGTGGCTGTAATTTCATAATTTGGGGCTGGCGAGAGCTAATAGTCGATATCGACAAGAATTCTTGAGAATTTGCTTCACCCTATTTCATCCAATATTTGATCCCTACCCAGATTAAGATCACATATTCCAATTAGGCAATTAAATTACGGTCACGGTGTCACGGTATCGGAGTGTCACAAACGACAAAATTATGTGTCGCGGTCATCATAGCGTAAAATTTATTTTTATTTCACCATATACTCTAATTATTATTTATTGATCATTTGAATATAAATATTCAATAAACTAGTGTTTTATATTATATTAGAAGTATTAAAGTGAGTCATTATATGCTAAATTTTCCTAATAACCCTAAATTTACCTTAGAATGAAAAAAGACATGTTATTTAATAGTAAATGTGAAGATAATAAATAGTAATACTTTATTATAATTCAATAGTAACTTGGTCCAAGAAATATATAGTAAATGAATAAAAAAAATTATCATGCATGTTTTTTTCAGTAGATTTAAGAATTCTCAATCGGTGATATTTTCCGATTTATCGGCAATTTATCAGCCAATAAATGTTAAATTTTAAAACCGTAGCATATCAGTAATTTTCCATCACAGCCGACCCAAAAACCGCTATTTAATTGTATGATTCCAATAGCTTCGCAAATGTTGTCGTGAGAGTTTGAACAATACACTGATAAAAAGTACATTAAAAAATACATGGATAAAGAAAAGGTTATAGGAAAAGTTACATTAAGGACATATAAGAACAATGTACCCCTTATTTGGAGCTACTTATTATAAAAAAACTTTTCAAATAAGTAATTATCTTACATAATTACTTTCGATAAGTAATTATCTTACATAATTACTTTCGATAAGTAATTCCAAACATGCCAATAGTTGTGCATCTAAGTTTGTTCTACACCATAGTCCATTTAGAGAGTTTTTGTACAAGTTTTTTTTTTTTTTTTTTGGACTGGACTAATGCTAAGAGCTTGAAGGTGTTAGTTACTTGGTCCATCGTGTGTATGTCTAAAGAAAAGGGGAGAGGCTTGCTGGAATAAAGCAGCTATGGGAAAAATCCTGTGCCAGTTAGTCACCCACAAGGAAAGCATGTGGATCAGGTAGATCAATGAGGTGTATATCAAGAGAAGATATCTGAATGTTCCTTTGTAAGCCTCGCCATTCATGGATGCTCAGAAAGATATTACACCTTAAGATTGCATTGATCTCCTTTGCTGATATAAAGATTTGCAAGAGAAATGGTTAGTATCTGGAAAGGCTTATGAGTGTACAAGAGTGGGGAAACTGAAACAATTATGGTATTATCTAGTCTGGAGATACAATGTGCTACCACGTCACAACAGTATTGGCTTTTGTTTCATAGACCTCTCCTTACTTGGCCCACATATTTCAATGGAATGTTGTCGATGACCCATTTTTTCTGGTGTAAGCAGCTAAGGGGTGGAAGGCTTTGATCACAACTTTCTTAACTGCTTCATTATGTCACATGTTGGTTCAAATTATTCGAGTGGTGGAATGAAGGATTGTCAAGATTAGAAAATCAAGAAACATGACAATTATCATTCGAAGTGCAATGGCCAGGATAATCTATGAACTATGGCACAATAGAAATGTTGCATTGTTTGAATAAAAAACAGCTGCACCTGCTATTTTAGCGAGGTATGTTATCCTGAAAATTTTCAGATATTCTACAGGCAACACGAGGTCCCCTTTGTATAAGCGTTTTTGATAAGATTAGAGAGGTTTCCCAAGAGACTTTGGTGAAGATTTGATGCAAGTGTGAGGTTCTGGACTCTTTTAATTTTGGAATTAGTATACACATCATTACATCCCAAAAAACAATGGGGTCGTCATGCTTCTTTGACTTCTAAACAATTTGGTTATCTTTTCCTCACAGGTTTTTCAGTCTAGGCCCCACATGCTAATAATCAATTATAGTAAGTCCAAACCTCAAAACATGAATCGATTGAATGAATCTCTGGGGCCGCTGCATCAAAAATGGATTACACCCCATGATCTGGATAGACTACAAAAATATTCCACAAATAAAATAATTGTAGGTTATGGGGCTGGTATTGCAAGCTGTACTTGTAAAGATAAAGATAAGATGCAAGCAAACAGATTCGATTTTGATTGCCTAACTCCATATCCACAAAAACTCCACTTCAGCACCCAAAAAAAGGGGAAAAAAATTTGTTTATTATATTCATAAAATAGGACCCTTGGGGAACTGCCAATATGTGAATATGAGCAATGAAAAAGATGGTGATGGTGTAATAACAATGATCCCTGAGATTCTACTTTTTTTTTCTCTCACATTTGGTGGTAAATACCCACAATATTACCTCTCAACCATGATATGAATGATAACACGATCAAATGATAGCACAACTTATGTCTACAAGGACAAAGCAAATCTTACGAGTATGTTAGATCAGATACCGCTCTTCAACTTTAGCTACCAAAAGTAGGGGTCGGCTATTTGGTGTTTCGTATATCCGGTATTAAGTTTTGGATATCCAAACCTTTGAATACCTGGAATTTTAATAAGATAATAAATAATACGTTAGATATAAGAAACTTTCGAGCACGCTACAAATGAGAAATATTAGATAAAATTTCTTCGATTGACATATAATAAACCAATCCAATTTAAACCGATCGGATCTAATGATTTGATTCAAATATTAAATTACATTATATTCAATTAATAATTTCAAATTTTAGACAATATTCAAATCTTTCATAAAAATAATAATTAAAAAGTACAAAATATACTAACAATAAAAAATTATATACAATCCACAAAGACATACAACATTCATTTATAAATTGTCCATCCTCATCAAATTTTTCACTCTCCCTTTCCAAATTAAACACATATATATGATTGTATACGATAAAATATTAGCAAAAATAAATAGTTTCGGAGTATATATGTATATAATTTATTAGATCGGATATTTAATTTGCAAAAAAAAAAAATTATCAGATTGGTTATAAGATTTTTTTGGATTGGATCCATTCAGATATCATATCGGTTAATCGGATATTTGATAATATGAACAACCTTAACCATATGTTAGTATCCATTGGGGGAAAAGGGGGAAACTAGATTGGTTGCCTTATATCTTAATGTGTCAACCGAAGAAAACTAAGAAATACAAACTATTATCTAAGAGTGATTTCCAAAACTTATGTATTATTGTATTTACAAATCATGGTGATATGTGTTGTCCTATTACGAGATAATAGAAAGAATAAACTTTAATTATTATGATTACATTGGGATATTTACTACTCCGTTGAGATTTTCTAGTAAACCCTTGCAGTCGAAGCAAGATGAGTAGGATACCCGAGAAAGACACAAGTAGCTAATCATGGTGCGAGTTTGTGCAAAGTTGTGGCAAATAAGTTGGGGTGGCAGAGGCAACCAAGTGGCAGAGGCAACCAAATACCCGTAACCGTAAGTGAGAGTAGGAGGGAGATTCATGGTAGAGTGCTTTGTGTGGTGTATTAAGGTGTAGAGTTTTGGTGGGAAGGCAGTTAGGAGATTGGCAGCCATATTGAGGAGATGGGCATGCTAGCTTAAAATAGAAGAGACCGAATTATATTATTAATGGTGTGGATCATGTGTTCAGCTTTGCCATTCTGTTGTGGTATATGTGGGAAAGAAAGGCGGAGCGAAATACCGTGAGTTTCACAGATTTTTTGTGATCTGATGTTGTCAGATTCATGACTATCATCAAACCAAATATTTTGTATGTTTTTATGAAAATGTGTGGAGACATGCGTGGAAAGTTTGTATTTTAGGTAAAGCATCGAATTTGAGACGGATAGGATAAACCCATAGATAGTAAGTGAAATCATCTAAAAGCACAAGATGATATTTATGACAAGAGATACTAGCAATAGGTGAAGTCCAAATACCACAATGAATAATTTCAAAAGGTGCCCTGGTTCTAGAATTAGATTAATAGAAAGGCATCTAACATGTTTGCCAAGTTGACATGCATGACATAGAGAAATGGAAATGTCCTTATGCAAAGGAAGAGCTAAGAGAGAAGCGAGTTGATGAAGGCAAAGAAGTAGAGGTGGCAATCGGATCGGGTGGTTGAGTTCGGGTCGGGTCGGGTCATAGCGGCTCAAGTCATTTCGGGTTATTTGACTTTTGTGAGTCAGTTGTGGGTCGGGTCGGGTCATTTCAGGTTCGGGTCATTTCGGGTCATTGCTTTGTTTGGGTCGGGTCCGTTTCGGGTCAGGTCATTTCGGTTCCGGGTCATTTCGAGTTAATTTATCGGGTCAAGTCGGGTTCGTATTAAGCAAATTCGGATTCGGGTTATTTTGGGTTAACTTGACTGGTAAGGACGGGTTGGTTTGGGGTCATTTTCTAGTTCACATGACTAGGTAGCTTCGGTCCGTTCAAGTCATTTCGTGCAATATGATGGGTTGGTCCCGTTGAGTTTGAGTTGTTTCAGGTTAACTTGATGGGTCAAGTTGGGTCAAGTTTTGACGGGTTGAGTCAAATTCGGGTCCAAGTAATTATCATTTATTATATTGTAAATATTAGAGATAATCATAAGATTACTATTGCAAATAAACGAATTAAAAATATTAGATGCGCTTTATTTTCAGAAGTAAATAGTAAAGATATTTATAAATTTTAATCATAAAAAACATTGCATGATTGAATCTAACAAAGATATTTATCATTTATTCTGATTTATTTGATTACTTAAAATATTTAATTACTTAAAAAAGATAATTTTATAAAATAAAGGTGATCGTAACATAACTATACAAAGTACAATTATTATTTATTATATTATACATATTCGAAACAATCATAAGATTACTAGAACAAATAAATGAAATAAGAATATTATATGTGCTTTATTTTTACAAGTAAATAATAAAGATATTTATAAGTTTTAACAATATTATATTTGATTACTTAAAATATTTATAAATTTTACAAGTAAAAATATTAAATATTTATCATATATTATATTTATTTGATTACTTAAAAAAGATAATTTTATAAAATAAATGTGATCATAAACATAACCATACAATGTATAATTATCATTTAATACATTGTAAATATTAGAGACGGTCATAAAATTACTAGTACAGATAAATAAAATAAGAATATTATATGTACTTTATTTTTACAAGTAAATAATAAAGATATTTATAAGTTTTAACAATATTATATTTGATTACATAAAATATTTATAAATTTTACAAGTAAAAATATTAGATATTTATCATATATTATATTTAATTGATTACTTAAAAAAGATAATTTTATAAAATACATGTGATCATAAGCATAATTATACAATGTATAATTATCATTTATTACATTGTAAATATTAGAGACATACATAAAATTACTAGTACAGATAAATAAAATAAGAATATTATATGTGCTTTATTTTTACAAGTAAATAATAAAGATACTTATAAGTTTTAACAATATTATATTTGATTACTTAAAATATTAATAAATTTTACAAGTAAAACTATTAGATATTTATCATATATTAGTGATCATAAATATGACTATAGAGTGTATAATTATCATTTATTACATTGTAAATATCAGCGACAATCATAAGATTACTTATACATATGAATAAAATAAGAATATTATAAGTACTTTATTTTTACAAGTAAATAATAAAGATTTTTTACCCAGTTATATTCGGATTTATCGGATTCATCTGATTAAGCTATTTTGGATAATTTGATTATGCAATATACTTTCAAATGTACTTAATTTCATGTTGGTATTGTTAAATTGGGATAATAGTATTGAAATATACCGGAATTGGATTGTTAGGTTAAAACTCTTGCGGATTTAAATTGGATTCTATAATTGAGTTATTTTATTAAATTGATTATACAATATGTTTTAGAATATGTCTAATTTCAATTTTAAACTGTCAATTTAAATATTTGAATAAGATTTGAGTAGATTTGTAGTTCGGTCTCAAAAACCCTAATTATGTTAAATTGGGTAATTCCTTAATAGTTTTTAATCAATTGAGTATACAATATGTTTTAGATTATGTCTAATTTCAATTTTGAACCGTCAATTTAAATATTTGCAGTTCGGGCTCAAAAACCTTAATTATGTTAAATTGGGTAATTTTTTAATAATTTATAATCAATTAAGTATACAATATGTTTTAGAATATGTCTAATTTCAATTTTAAACCATCAATTTAAATATTTGAATAATATTTGACCGGATTTGTAGTTCGGGCTAATACCCTAATTATGTTAAATTGGGTAATTCCTTAATAGTTTTTAATTAATTGAGTATACAATATGTTTTAGAATATGTCTAATTTCAATTTAGAACCGTCACTTTAAATATTTGAATAAGATTTTACCAGATTTTCAGTTCGGGCTCAAAAACCTTAAATATGTTAAATTGAGTAATTCCTTAATAGTTTTTAATCAATTAAGTATATGATATGTTTTAGAATATATCTAATTTCAATTTTGAATTGTCGATTTAAATATTTGAATAAGATTTGAATGAATTTGCAGTTCAAACTGAAAAACCCTAGTTATATTAAATTGGGTAATTCCTTAATAGTTTTTAATTAATTGAGTATACAATATGTTTTAGAATATATCTAATTTCAATTTTGAACCATCAATTTAAATATTTGAATAAGATTTGACTAGATTTGTAGTTTAGGCTCAAAAACTCTAATTATGTTAAATTGGATAATTCCTCGATAGTTTTTATTCAATTGAGTATACAATATGTTTTAGAATATGTCTAATTTCAATTTCGAACCGTCAATTTAAATATTTGAATAATATTTGATCGGATTTGTTGTTCGGGCTCAAAAACCCTAATTATATTAAATTGGGTAATTTCTTAATAGCTTTTAATTAATTGAGTATAAAATATGTTATAAAATAGATTGGATTTATAGCACGATGGTGTTAAGAATTAATAATTTTCAGTTGGTAACAATTGTAATTACAATTTCATTAGGTAACTAGTAACCACTATAATTATATTTTCAGAGTCTGAGTTTGATTTTCTATTTGTTATAAACTTATAATCTGTGTACTCTGTGTAAATTAATATAATATTTGTTGTTTTAAAAATATGCATCAAAAGTTGGAGCTATAAGATTGTTTTTATTCTAAATGATATTGTATAGAATGTCTAGGGTAAAAGTATAAAAAATAAGTACAATTTATAAAACACTATATTTTTAAAAGCTTTAAATGAATAATAAAATATATGCAATTTATTATTATTATAATAGATTTTGATATTTAATTGGGTCAATGTCGGGTTGGATCAGGTGAATGTCGAGTCGGGTCGACGTCGGGTCAGGTCGAAGGTGGGTCATGGGTTGGCACTTGGCATCGGGGTCGGGTCGGGGTCGGGTTAATTTTTATCGGGTTAAGGTTGGGTCGGGTTGCTAAACTTTTCAGGTCTTATCGGGTCGGGTCGGGTCGGGTCAACTTTTGCCAGCTCTACAAAGAAGGATAAAGCAACTATAAGTCGTCGAAGCTATTACACATGAGAACCACTTGGTGGTTGCAAAGGTTTTCACAGAAAAACCAAAGGGGTCAAACCCAATGGAACATTGATTATCATTAGTGAATTTACATACAGAAATAAGGTTCTTAATAATATGTGAGGTCACAAGAACATGTTTGAGATGTAAGGGATGTGGGTGGAGTGGGATAGTGGTATAACCAACGTTTTTAATTGGTAAAGAATATCCATTGCCAACAATAACATGCTGAGAGAGAATAATGCTAGGATGAAAAATAGAGGAGCGATTACTAGTTTGTGATGTCATATGCTCTGCGGCACCAAAGCCCATATACCAGGTGTGGTTCATTAGGATTTAAATGAACATGTTTGAAAGACGCCGGTGAGGTTTAGTGGACTAGTTCAACGGAGCACCAAATGTTGCAGGAGAAGAACCAGTAATAAGAACATGTTCAGGCTGTTAAGGATTGGTTGTAGAAGTAGTTGGTCAAGGGCCAAGAAGACCAGCAGATTGGGGGACCAGTAAACATAAGGCCAAGGCAGCTGCTGCCATGAATTTGAGTGTGACCAATGATTGCTACAGCCACCACCCTTGCTGTTGCGACCATTATGTCAATTGGGTCTGCCATTGCGACCACCACGACAGGAATTAGAGTTGCAGTTCTGCTGCTGGTCTTGTGATGGGCAGTGAGTGGTGCTTTGAGATGTAGGAGGAGGAGAGGGTGATGCAAGAAGACTCGTGGCAGTATGGAGGTGGAGTTGAAGTTGTTGCCATAATATTCTTCTAAGAGAAGAAGGGAGCGGGTACTGATAAAGGAAGGAAAAGAGAGAAAAGAGGGCTGCATAGGTATGATGGAGGCCAGAACTGAGTAATTTTCATTGAGGCCACAAAGGGTTTGGACGACAAAGGTTTCATCCGTGATGGATTGATCAACACCAGCAAGGTTGATGGCCAGGGTCTTGAGTTTCTGGCAATAATCTGTGATGGAATGGCTTCCTTGGGAAAGGTTGTGAAATTCTTCTTCAAGTTGTATGGCTCGACTTTTTTGGTATCCCGAACGAGGTTTCAGTATCCCATGATGTTATCTAATATATCAATTGAGATTGAGCCATAAATTCATGAGAGAACAATGTCGTCTAGATGTTGCCATACATCATCATTGGCATCTGGCGGCGACGAGGGGCTGTCAATGTGTTATTTGAGAGCAAATTTGCCTACAGTGACAAGGAAAAGTTCACACCATTTATTTTAGTTTGCGGTGTTGAGATCAATGGTAATGGGGACATGGGTTTTTATACTTGCAACACATATGGCTTGAAGAGCATGGAGATTTGAAGCAGTAGAAGGAGGTGGAGATGAGTTTTGTTCAGTAGCCATATGTGAAAGAGGAAAGGAACGAGATATAAGAGGAGAAAAGGGAGGCACCGGCTGTTAGGGTAAGAGAGGGATTTGATTTATTGAGGCTCTGATACCATATTAGCTGAGAGTGACTTCAAAATCTAATGTATTATTGTATATACGAATTATGTATAAATAGATACAGAGATACATGTTGGTACGAGATAATAGGAAGAGTAAACTTTAATTACTACAATTGCATTGGCTTAAATAAACTAGTTGGCAGCAATCAAAATTCATGCCTCAAAGAGATTGCCGCCACCAATTCATCGTTGCATTTCCCTCTACGTCATACCTAGGATCAAAGAAGGTTTGAGAATAGCACAACCACACCAGTTGCAAGATTTTTCAGGACAGTGTGATCAATTGAACAAATGAGTTAAAAGCTAATTCTCTACGTTCAGACAACACGGTTTAAGACTCACATCCACGTACCAGAGAATAATTTGATCAGTAATTCCAATGCATCAAGTAATATAAAAATGGGAATAGATGTTGCAAATAAATTCAGACAGGAAAACAGTTAGCAGGAAACCATAATAATACCTCCAGTATACTCACTGATGTCTGAGCAGTACCCCCTAAGACCAGAGCTCATGCCCTAACACAACGATGGTGGTCCGCAAAATCCTCCATGGAAAATTATTGTGCATGAGTGACGGAGTATGGATAACCATAGAAGAATAATATATAACTCAGTTAGTGGGCAGAGATGTAGATCGATATGTAAGACATTCATATAAACATAAAGAGCAACATGACAAGCTTAGACAATGTGTGATCTTCAACAGGGTACGAGCAGCATTTTTGTATCTAATCAGCTCATATTGTATCCAGGTCAGGTGGCCAATACTAATACATCGTGCATAAGCCACATATCACATGATGAGCTAGTGTACCTTCTTCGAAAACCAGCACTGCTGATTGATCAGCCAGCACATCCATAATGAACCTCAGCTACTCTTTGTAAAAAAAAATTCGTCTGCAATGAGCATAAAATATAAGGTAAAGGTTACTTTCCCTTTGTTCTATCAATAATGACATAAAATTATTACTTATCTCTTTAACTAGGAGGTATGAAACCAATGTGATCTCAAACCTATCAACAGATAGCTTTCCCAGGATCTTCCCTTGCCGAGGCCTGCTTTCCAATCTTTTGTTGTTCTATGCCTTACTTTCATGCTCTTGTCTTCAGTGTGTCAGATGCATTCTCTTCCTACGTTGGATGATTTCCCCCACCCCAATCACTGCAATTTTACATTCCTCTATCAGTAATTGGAGGTACTCGGAGTTATGCTCACTTTTGCTGTCATGGTGCTACTTACTAAAGTCCTTGACAAGCCCATATAACAAATTGATTTGCAGCAGAGCCGAAATAATTATTTCCAACTTTGCAAGAGAAGACAATGCCAAAGAAAGGGAAGGTGAAGAAAGAAATACCCAAGAGGAAAGGGGAAAAAGGAAGAGAGAATCTGATAGGCGTAATACACTTTATCCAATTGATTAGCAACAATAGTATAAAACAAAAATGTAGAGCACGAAACCACCAAAGAAATCTGAGATTCATGAAGAACGTAATCATTTCAGATGGTAAAATTAAAGCGCGTACAGTTGTGAAGATCGTGAGAGCAATGACTGGATTGTTACATCCATCTTCAACATAAAACATAGTGTCCATACATATATCTCATCTGGCGAAAACAACAAAGGGTTGTGCAAGAGACAAAGTTACATTTTCATATGAATTCAGAAGGCGAATTTGCATCCGGCTTCCCGTTATCCTCCAAGCCCCCAGGATGTTGCAGGTTCTGCATAACATGTGGAGGCAGAGCACCTAATCCGCCACCTAAACCATCACTGGGTGACCCAAAAAATTGACAAACAAGCCGAGACATTACTCCTAGAATTTGCATCTGACTCTGGAAAGCGTCAGCCTGCATTTGCATCATTTGCTTTTCATGCTCAACTTGCATAGCCACCATTCTCTCCCTCCACTCCATTTCCTCCTCCTCCCACTTCTCCTGCATTTTCATCCGCCACCGTCTCTCCTCGTCCAATTCTCTTGCTAAACGCGACACCCTATTGTCCTTCTTTCTTGCCCATATAATTTGCATCTCTTCCAAGTCCATTTCCCTAGTTACTAACCTCTCCTCTGCATCCCTCCGCCTCTCCTCCCTCATGATCTCCTTTGCTCTCCTACCTTCATCCTTCGTCATCAAACTCTCTTCCCTGACAAACTCTCCTTCTCTCATCCTCTCTTCCTTCCTAACCATTGCATCTCTCGATTTCAATACCTGAGCACAAACAACTTCAAGCTTCCTCTTCTTCATTCTCGTTGCCCGATTCACACGCTCGCCCTCGTCCTCATTTTCCTTTCTTTCCGAGCCAAATTCACCACAACTCCCATCTTCACCCTCATCCTTACCTTCCTCTTCCCCCTCACCCCCCTCTAAATCCTCAGAATCAATATCGAACCCTAGTAAGTTTCTGTCATTCCCATTAACCCCAAATCCCCCTCTGTTCCCACCTTCAAAGAAATCATCACAGCCGTTTGTTACCTTCTTGTTATCGTGCTTCAATTCGAGCTCCACGTCGCCAAAAACTTCCTTATACTTCAAGAAATTTTCCCAGTGATTCTCGCCATCCTTCCAATTGAACTCGAAATCTGAAACCTTTATTTTCTGCTTGACACCCAAGTACTGGTGTCTCATGTTCTGTATTTTGATTGAGACGTCACGCCATGACCATTTGAATGGATAGGTTGTTGAGTCCTGGAGATGGTGCATGGCAATGACATGATCGGCTATTGGTTTGAATTTCTTTTCTCTTGTTTTCAACTTCGCCAGTATTCCTGAGTTCAGGAGCTCAGAATATTTGGTTAGTAGGGTTAGTTCTTCTGACTCTGACCATTTCTTGCGCTTCATTGTCTGAACTTCAAAGATGAACTCGAATCTTTACTCTGGCGTTGATAATCGAGAGGCGTATTTGAGACAACAGACCAGACGTTTGGAATACGGCAATGAATATTTGGAAAGGAACAATAATTAAAGAGCGAAAATTAATTTATTTTATTTTATTTTTATGTTTGATAATTTGAAAATAAAAATATTTTATAAATATTTGAGAAAATAAAATCATTAACTTATTAAAGTATTTTAAAAAATTATAAAATTTCAATATATATATATATATATATATTGTATCATATATATATTGTACATAAAATACAAATGTGCGAATTATTTTCAACCATTGGATCTCATTGTATAGTATTCAACTGGCCGTTTGTCCGGTTTTTTCCCGAGCTTACTTCTGCCTCTCGCAGCCTCCCTTTCTCCATTGTGCTTGACTGCTCACCATCACCATCACCTCCTCTACATCTCTACATTTTTGTCAAAATATTTCACTACTTGTCTCTCTGTCGTCCTTCTCCTTCTGCATCTCTCCATTTCTGTCTCAGTTGCTCTAGATATTCGTTTTTCCATATCCCTCTCTCTTCGAAGCTGTCCCTCGTTGTCAACTTTCAACCTGTGCATCTTTTTATTGCCGTCGAAGTAGCTCGCCGCTCTAAATTCTTCTCTACATCGCCTTGTATCTGTTTGTCGAAGGTGTGTTTGTTTATTTTGAAACCTATTTCTGATTCAGCAATGAAAATGTGATTTGTGGACACTAAGATGTGATTGTGTTTATTGTGTCTCATCACTAAATGTATGAATGTAGTCATTGTTGTCTATTTGTTCATTTTTAATTTGATTTTGTGTTGATTGTTCTGGTATTGCCGACTAAGTTTGTTCATTTTGAATTTAATTTCTATACTGATTGGTCTGGTTTTTCCAAGTGAGTGTTGTTGGTTTATTGTATATTTGTTGATATTGCTAATTGATGTCTGTATAATGGGTTTGTTGTTTGATATTCACCATCACCTGCAACATTCGAGCATCAGCTGGATTTGATTTTAGTTTTTGCCAAATGATGTTTGTTCTTTGTTGATTATTTACTGTTGCTATTCGACATTTATACATGACCTGGAACATTGAGGTATGAGCTGCAACATTTCAGTTTTGTTGATATTCGACAATTATGCATGAGATTCATTTTGTGATTCAACAATTCAATGTCGTACTTAGAAGATATAATTGATAAACATTATTATAAAATAACTAATGACAAAAATAGCCAACAATTGTTGCATGTGCTAGAGGTCAGCATGGTTAGTGTAGGTATTTTTAGATGTAAAGTAGATAACAATTGGCGAAATTAGAAAGGAACTCAAACCAATGGGCAGAGCATACCTTCCAACTTGTTTAAAAAAATAATTAAGCTCCTGGTTCTAGTTCCCTTAATTGAATACAAAAATAATTAGTTAATTAAAGATCAAACAAAAGAAAAACATTTGATTTATTTTGTTTGCTGAGTGATTATTGTTTTATAGAGCATCACTTGGATAACATTCAATAATAGGCATTAGTGTATGGATAAGATTCAAGAATGGCTAAATGTTTGTGTGTGTGTGTGTCATTTGTAAATAAGCATTTGCTGCATTCTTGAGGAGTTTATGAATAAAAGAAAAGGAAAGAAATGAATTACTAGTAGAACAACAAAGACATACAACAAGTAATAACACTTAGTAGATTGTCCATCATAGAATATAGCAATTATAATCATGATAAGAATTTATGGCTGATATATGAGTGAATTCAGAAGAAAAATGAGAATGAACAACCTATTTTAGATTAAATAATAATGGTAAGAAGTTTAGCATTCATAAACTTATAGCAAAATATCGCAGATGTTGTGTTCTTAGTTTTATCTACCTATACTTATTTCCATCTTAATTTTCTTGTTTGTGATAGATTTATTTGTTTTAATGTATAGGCGTTATGAGTGACAAATATGATTCTTCTTCTCCCTCGAAGTTAAAAGATGTTGATAGTGGGTTGGTGACTCCCAAGTCAATACCCCACACATCTCCTGGTGGAACAACAAAAGAATGGATACCTTGTTGTTCACCAGAAATAGCCCCTTTTGTAGGAATGAGATTTGAATCTTTGAATGGTAGGATTAAGTTCTACAAGAATTATGCATATACTTCCGGTTTTAGTGTCCGTTTTTCTGGTGAAAAGAGAACCGTAAGTAATGTTGTGACACTAAAATATCTTGTTTGTACTAGGGAAGGGTTTAAACCATCGAGAAATATATATCGTGCCCAAGATAGTAGTGAAGGTGGAGCTAGAAGGAGAGTGGTTAATAGAGTGGGATGTAGAGCTAGAATGTGTCTTAAGCTTAACATTGAAGGGTTTTATGTGATTTTAAATTTTTATGAAGGACATAATCACCTTCTAGCTACCCCTAGTGTTAGACAATTTCTAAAAGAGGGGAGGAATTTGACTATCATGCATAAGAATTTCATTATAGATAATGCTAGGATGAACATTGGGGCATCCAAATCATTTCAGTTATTCAAAGAACATGTGGGAGGGTATAAGAATGTAGGTGCTTCATTACAAGATTTTAAGAACTATTCTAGTGATGTGAAGTGTTACATTGGAGATTCTGATTCTGATATGTTTATGGAAATTTTTCATAAGAAGATGGAGAATTGGAGTGGATATTATTTTGATTATATGGTTAATGATAGTGGAGTGCTTGTTTGTGCTTTTTTGGGTTGATCCTATATCTAGGAAGAATTAATCTCTATTTGGTGATATGATTTCATTTGATTGTACTTATGGTACAAATAAGTACAATTTGATTTTTGCACCATTTACTGGGGTTGATCATCACAAAAAGTGTGTCACCTTTTGAGTAGGGTTAATAGATCATGAAAATTTTGGTTCATTTCAGTGGTTATTTGAGACATTCTTGAAGGCTAAGGAAAATATTGAGCCTTATTGTGTAATAACTGATCAAGATCCAGTAATAAATATTGCCATAGAGAGGTTTTTAAGAATACTCACCATAGATTTTGTATGTGGCACATTATGAATAAATTGCTCGAAAAAATTGGTCCTTCGATTCGAGACTCTAATTTCATAAACATGTTATTTGCATGTATGTGTAGTGTACAACTTGAACCTGAGGAGTTCGAGTGTAAGTGGATGGGGATGATTGTTGAATTTGGTTTGGAGGAATATGAATGGTGTGCTCATATGTTTGATATAAGAAACTTATGGATACCTGCATATTTTAGAGACTTATTTATGGGAGGGCTTCTAAGAACAACTTCACGATCAAAGAGTGAGAATAACTTTTTTGGGACTTTCACTAATAATCATTATACTTTAGTTGATTTTTGTATTCTCTATGAGAGTGCATTGGATGGAAAAAGGTATAAACAATTGGAGCTAAATAAGGTATCACAGTTGTCATATCCCGAACTTAGGTCTCCTCTTAAATAAGCTTGCATCTGAGGTTTATACACATACTATATTTCTTTTAGTTTCAAATTGAGATTTTGGCTGCTTCATTTTCATGTGGACTTGATGATTTTATGAGGGAAGGTGATTTAGATATTGTTGTAGTTGGTGAACTTAGTATGTCAAATTGTAATAGTACTTTTTGGGTGGTATATAATATAATAAACCAAGATATTCAGTGCCCTTGTATGTTGTTTCAAATATGTAGGATTCCATGTAGGCATATAATTTAGGTTTTAAAAGGAAAAGGAGTAGACCATATTCCTACTCAGTTGGTAGTGAATCGGTGGACTAAAGATGCACTAAAAAAGTCAATCTATGATATAGAAGGGCACCCATTGGAACAATGTTCCAAAGCTGATGATATGAAGACTAATTTGAGAAGGTTATGGTCTGAAATGTTTGAATGTGTCAGTCTAGTTGAAGGGAATCAAGAAGGTATCCATCAATTTATAAGAGTTCTTGAAGATTTTAAGAAGGAATGGAGTGAGAAGAATAGTTGCGATAAGCCTTCAAGTAAATCAGATATCATTGAATCCTTAATTAGGATAAGTGCTCCGAGTGAAGTTACCATTCAAGTCCTACGTCAATCCAAAAATAAAAGAAGTGGAAAGAGGATCAAAGGGGAGAAAGAAAAGGACATTGAGCAACAAAAGAAGATGATAAGAAAGTGCAAGGCATGTGGAGAGTATGCATGTAACACCCCCAAAATTCACTACTGAAACTTTTTATTTTATTATAAAAAATAGTGGAAGTAAGGAAAATAAAACTCTAAATTTCGGGGATATTATCGCCACACTTAGTACCAAACCTATTTACTCCTATTGTTCCAGCACCGAGTGCTAAGGCTAAAAGGTCAAAATACAATTTCCTCAAAATTAGACCTTATTTAAATCAGAGTAGCGCAATAAATATTTTACAAGAATAAAACCCACTACTAGTGGATACAATAATGGAGATCATTTTACCAAGAATAAAAGTTAATAGGAAAAATCCTAAATTATTCTCGGACGATCCTTACTCTCGTACTCAAGCCCTCTTGAATAACATCTACAATGGACCTACAAGGAATACTACCCATTGACTAGGCAGGGGCTCACGAATTGAACCCTTTTGTACTATGGTACTGAGTAACCCTTTAAACCACATTAAAAGGTAGGCCCGCATACAACACATCATGCATAAACAGTACGAGATGATAACATACAGACTAATACATCATTCAACAATGCACATACAACAAGAGAAGTATAACACAACATCCATGTACTTAGCAATTCTATCAAAAGAGACAAGTACTAAGACTGAACTCATATTTATAATAGTAGATCATAATAATGATACCACTCTTTTGGTCTCAAGCCATTAATGAATATTATTGCTCAAATATCATCTCTCGAATTATATTCATGTGAGTGTGGAAACCCCACTATTATAGTCGGTGGACCGGAAACATATAGGGAAGAACACTCCTAACCACTATTATTCGTCGATGGATCGGTCTCCAGGGCAGAAGGCTCCTGACTACTATTATCGTTGGTGGATCGGTCTGGCCCTGACTCACAGTGATTAGTATTTTTCATGATTTATTCACATCTAAGATTTAGTTTATTGAGCTCAGGACCCCCACTATTATAGCCGGTGGACCGAAATACATATATACATCCTCCAGGGTAAAGCACTCTTGGGCCACTATTATAACCAGTGGACTAGTACACATATACATCTTCTAGGGCAAAACGCTCCTAGGCCACTATTATATCCGGTGGACTGGTACACATATACATCTTCTAGGGCATTATAACTGGTGGACTGGTACACATAATATAATCCATTTGGGCTCAGTTCAATTGTCTTTCACTTTCCTGATTAGTGTTTTCCCTTTTAATTAGCATAACAGTTCCGTTTATTTGCCTCGAAAGGGAGATCAAGATCTCAGAGACACAAAGGTATACCGGTCATACTGGTGTATACAAGCTACTCAGTACCCTCCAACCATCAACCTAGGGATGCAAAGGTACCATGGTCGTATTGGTGCATACAAGCTACATGGTACCTTACCGACAAAGACACCTAATTCATAAGTATGCACACCCCCTAAATAGGTCCGTAGAACTAGATAAAGTAAGATGTAGAGCCTGGCTGGGGAAATAAGGCACACCAGCAAATACCAGAGTCATCGTAGGCTAAACCACGTCTTTAGGGCAGCGACCCCTAAAAAGCCACAATTTTCGATCTCGAGGTCTTCCACTTTAATTATTAGTCTTAATTAAGTTTATCACGAAAAGCAAAACAACCACATACTTATTCACTTTCAATTGTTATGATATTATTAGATAATCCTTATTCATACAATTATCCAAGATAACCTAGAGGAATCACTAAGGCCAACATTATCTCATCCAATTCCGATTCAGGACTCATTTCCATTTTTTCACATGCCATAAGGGTTAGCATATCATAATCACATTACAACCTTAGAGTCTGGTTAGTTCACATCAAAGGATCATGGCACACATAACTCTAACATGCCTTTAATTCACACCTAACACAACAATACCATGCATGATTAATGATTAAGACACCTCCTTCATGAATATAAGAATAACACCATACCTCAACCATAATTATCCATCCAATTCCAAGTCGGGTCATATTCTTATGATGCTTACTAATTATCAAATACCCTTATCTTGCTATTCAATGTTACTTGAGTCTTATTATGAAACTCTATTAACCCATTGGCTTGTTAGATACAAGTTACCAATTTACCCTTATCATCTCCACAAAATTTTTGAAATACCCCTTGTATAATTATTAATTCATCCATCTTTACTTGCTAAATTACCATATTACCCTCCATGTTGCATAATTACCAAATTTTCCCTTACTCAAATTAGGTTACCAAATTGCCCTTTGTCATTATTATAATTACCAAATTACCCTTTTTGTTGGTTAAATTACCAAATTATCCTTCTCCATTGCTATAATTACCATTGTGTCCTTTTAATTGGTTAAGTTACCAAATTACCCTTCTCCATTAGTATAATTACCATCTCGCCCTTTTAATTGGTTAAATTACCAAATCGCCCTTTTTCATTATTATAGTTACCAAATTACCCTTTTAGTTGGTTAAGTTACCAAATTGCCCTTCTTTATTATTATAAGTACCATTTTGCCTCTCTTTCTACAAATTACTAAAATATCCTTCTTTTATACTAATTTACCATTTTACCCTTCTACTTTATTAAATTACTATTTTACCTTTCTTTATACCAAAATTACCATTTTACTCTTCTATTTCATTAAATTATCATTTTACCGTTCCTTTGTGCCAAATTATCATTTTACCTTTCTACCTCACAAAATTACCATAATAGACTTTCCTTTACTTTATTAAATTACCATTTTACCCCTTCACTTCTAAAATTACCATTTTGCCCCTTCCTTCCAAATTTACCATAATAACCCTTTCCATTATATTTAATCTACTAAAATACTTTCTCACATCCAAAAATTACCAAGTTATCACCTCTCCATGTAAAATTACTAAAATTCCCTTCTTACTTGTCCATTTACCATTTTCTCCCTTTACTCTTACAATTTACCATTTGCCCTTATTACATCACTTTTATTGAAATACCCTCGCTACATAAAATATTAATATTAATGCTCCATTCCCATCATCCAACTCCACCAACTGTTGTTATTTATCATAATACTCATTAGCACTCACACTTATTTAAGCTATAGTCTTACATAAGAATTATTACTAAAATGCCCCTAGGGCCCATACTAACAATATTTATGCATCAATGGCCACATTAACATAACATATCATAGATAAGCACTTAACATTTTTATTAACAACAAAGCTCCTTCCTTAAGCATTATTTCTACATATGACACATAAATTAGCATGATTTCCTTTTTATCAATCAATACAAGCAACTAAATACATTATACTTAACAACATATATCATGCATATAAACATATTAAAAATCCTAATGTGCTAGCATACGTATATCTATACGTTTAAGTAAGGTTTAACGCTTACCTTATTTTCTATAAAAATTGAACCTTACCGGTACCCTGGTTAAAGATTCAAGCTTTGATTAGCAAAATCAATACCTAAAAATAATACCCATAATTATCATATTAGAAGATATAAAATAAAATGAATAAATTTTATAAAAACTTAATTAATGACATACTTTACTTAACCATTAATATACCTTAAAAATTACACAAAATAATTTCCAAAACAATGTGGAACTCACACTGTGTGATTAGAAGGGGGAGAAGGGTCGAAGGAAGGGAGGAAGAAAGGAGGGGTGATGGTTTGGGTTGGAGTTTTAGGGGCTAGGAGGAGGGCCGGGTGGGGGAGGGCAGGGGTTGGGTGCAATGGTGGAGTGGGGGTGTAGGTGGTGGTTGGGGATGGGTTATTGGTAGCAAAGGGCGATGGAGGCAGTGGCTATAAGGCTGTAAAGTGGGCTGCATGAGTGGCAGAGAAGAAAAGGTAGGAAAAAGGAGGAGGAAAAGGAGAGGTTGCAGGGCTGGGTTTCAGCCAAAGGAGGTAAGAGGGTGGTAGGGGAGATTGTAGGGAGTAGGTTGGTGGCTTGGGAGGTGGCAGAAGCAGTGGAAGGACAGTGGAGGGCGGTGGTGTAAGGAGGAGGCCGAGAAGGGGGAAAATAAAAGAAGAGGGAGAAGGGGGCTATAGGGGCTCAAGGGGGTGGCTTGGTGGTGTAGGATGGTAGGAGGTGGTGCAGGTGGTAAGTAGGGTTATGGCAAAAACAATCGAGGGTGGCGGAGCAAAAATAGGGTAAAGGAAGGAGAGGAAACGAAAGGGAGAAGAATGGGATTGGTAGGGGGAAGTGTGGCTCCAATAGGAAGGATTTGCAACAAAAAGAAGGAGAAAATGAGAGGGGATGGTGCAGGCATGGACGGTTAGGTGGTAGTAGGGGGAGGTGTGGAGATTATCGGGCATAGGGTGGCAGGGAGAGGAGGAGAAGAAGAGAAAAATAGGGCATACAAGGAGGGTTTGCAGGGGCTAGTTTGGTCCTAAAAGGGGAAGAAAAGAACTGGGGAGAGAGGGAGAGTGAGCAGGCTATAGAGGGGAGGTAGGTGGTGGCAGCTATAGGCGGTGCAGGGTGGTAGGCATGGTATGCAGGCTCGATCGAAGATCAAAGAAGAAGAGAAGAAGAAGAGGGAAATAAAGAAAGTAGGCTAGCCAGGCGGGGAGAAAAGAAAGAACATGTCGGCCAACAAGTGAGGGAGAGGGGGGGAGAAAAGAAAGGGAATTAGGCTGGCCCAGACGGGGGAGGGAGAAAGGAAATAAAAGAAGGGGAGGGAGTGGGTTAGTGACGCGTGAGAGAAGGGGAAGGAGGGAAGGAGATGGGCCAATGGCCCAGAGCACAAGGGGGGAAGGTGAGTAGGCTAGAGAACTCGGAGAAGAGAAAAAGAAGAAAAGGAAAAAGAAAGGAAAAGAAGAAAAAGGAGAAAGAAAAAAGAAAATGAGGAGAAATAAGATAAAATAATTTATGGAATAATAGAATTTAATATTTTTAATAGATAAATTAATTTAATATATTGGTTTAAAAAGGATAATTTTAGTAAAATATTGGTTTGAAAAATATTTAAATAAAATGAGTATGATAAAATAATAAAATATTTATTTTAATTTATTAAATATTCATATCCAATTTTAAATACTCCAAAATTCACAAAATAATTAAAAAGAAATAAATTAAAAAGTTCATTTATCCCAAATAAAGGATATTTATTAAATTATAGGTTTTAAAAAATTTTGGGGTATTATAATGCAGGCCATGATAGTCAAGACTATCCCACAAAATCAAAATTTAAATTAAAGGTAAAAGAAATTATTTTACTTCTCTATCTAAAGATGTAATATTTTTTTTATTCCTTATTTAAAATTGTAACTAATATTAGTTTTTATATGTCAATGACAAATTTTGGAATGAAAGACGGGAGTTGGATGTAAATTTTTTTTCCAAATTCATGAAGGTATTGGTCCTTGATGCTTTTTGTTGTAGTTTAGATGATAGTGGAATGTTTCTTTTCGAAGTTCTATAAGGTGCAATTGAAGGAATTGTCAAATTTTGAATCATGGAGGATTTTTTTTCCTTGACATATTGTATAATTAAATGAATGTATATTTCATTATTATGGTTTTTTTGTTGGAATATGCATGTATTTGGAGGGAAATTAGAGGGTTTAGGTTTTCGAGGTTTGGGTTTTAGGGTTGGTAGGGTTTAGGATTTGTGGTTTTGGGTTTGTAGGGTCTAGTGTTTGTAGGGTTTAGGGTTTATAAGGTTTGGGGTTTGGGGTTTAGGGTTTAGAGTGGTTAGGGTTTAGAGGGGTTATGGTTTTAGGGTTTGGGGTTTTTAGGGGTTGGGGTTTAGGGTTTAGAGGGTTTAGGGTTTAGCATTTGGGGGTTGGGATTTAAGGATTGTAGGGTTTAGGGTTTCAGGCTTGTAGGGGTTAGGGTTTGTAAGGGTTGGGGTTTAGGGTTTAGAGTTTATTGTTTGTATGTGTTAGGGTTTAGGGTTGAGGGTTTGTAGGGTTTGTGGTTTATGGTTTAGGGTTTAGGATTTGTAGGGCTTAGGGTGTAGGGTTTAGGGCTTATGGTTTATAGGGTTTAAACGTTTTAGAGGGTTTTAGGTTTAGGGTTTGATTTTCACAACTTTATACTTATTTTCATACTATTAACACTCACAGTATAAGTTGGTCTAGCAATTTTATGTCTTTTTCGTTTAGTTCGTTCTATCATCTGAGGCTCTGATCCCATTCCATTATATCTAATTTTTTTTATGATGTTTGGAGTTTTCATGAGGATAAAAAAAGAGTAAGCATGGGGAAGTTGATAAACTGAATATTTTCCATATTTTTACCTTGCTTTGCCTTCATTATTATAATTTTTTTGACATAAATTATGAGACTTATCACAGTTCAAGTCTCTTGTTATTGTTGCTCTCTTGGTAATTATTTTTGAAAAAAAAAATGATGCATAAACACACAAATCCAAGGAAGTAGTATATGGAATTGAAGAAAAAAATAAAATATGAAAGGCATTGAAGGAAGATAATCAACCCTACATGATTTTATAGATGTCAAGAAAGTCAGAGAGTTGAAAAGACAAGGAAAGGAATCAAAAGGAGCAAGAAAAGGGTTACATGGCTGCAACACAATCAACTTCATAACCATGCAACCTTTAAACCATATATGCAACGAACAATCAAAAGGAGCAAGAACCAGTGTGTTACATGGTTGTAATACAACCTACTACACAGCCATACAACCATCGCACCAGACGCCACATGTAAAAGTTTGTCACAACCTCAGCACACTCTCTGCATAGCCATGTAGAATTAAAAGTACCGAGGGTGGAGAAGCTGCATAGCTAGCTTGTGCAACCTTACACTACCATGTAGCATGTAGTTACCATGACACACGTCCACATTTCACATGTCCTTCTCCACTCTATTTTGTACCGACAGCCAACGAGGGTTTAGAGATGACTTTCTTCGAGAACAAGGGGAAGAAGGCATTATTTTTACTTTCTTTCTCTCCATTCTTCCAAAGAAAATAACTCCATGTAATTTATTTTTAGTTCATGCAATTTCATTTTCCAAATAAAGAGTAGAAAATTGTGTATCACAACTCTACAATCAACTTATTTTATCTTCAATTTATGATTTGATCTATCCACTCTCTCTTTCGTTATTTATTATATATGCAATATATATGTCATTTATTTTTATTCTCTACATTTCTTTCCAACCATGAGTGAGTCATTCCTTTTTCTATGATTGAATTAGGCTCTATTTGGTATGAATATGATGAGTTAAAGTATATGTTGTATGTATGGTTCGTGTATGGTGTTTTGTATAGTAGGAATCATTGTTATGAGTCGGGTTTGACAAAATTTGACTTACGTAGACATTGACTATAATTGAAAGGTTACAATCAATGTCAGAAATTAATATACAAATAGTAATTCAAATGATCACGAAGGTATACGTTTGATTCTTAGGGACTATTAAATCAGTGGTATTTAATAGATTTAATCTAATTTTTTAGTCATGAAAGTAGTCAATGAATTAGATTAGATATGTTCTTAAACCTTAAAAGAGGCTAGTGAATCACATTATACCAATTATTCACAACAATTTTGGGATATACTTCAACATATTTTTAATTCATTATTGAATACTGAGAATGAGACCGAAGTTCAATCCTAAGATTTATATCTATTGCTTCAAAATTTATAATTAGTTAGTCATTTCATTTTCTTTCATTATTTACATCTACATTCTCATTCAATAGCAATATAGATAGCTAAAATAATAATAAAAAATCAATAATCAATCGTTAAGCCCCTGTAGGATACAACCTTGACATGCTACAACAAAGCCTTATCCTCGCGGATTAACGCTTATCAGATTTACAAAAGCATGCTTATAAAATCCTTTATGAGTCACCAATTCCCTATACGTTACAGTTCTAACAATTGACCATTCATCCTCATTACCGAAGATTTGTAGTGCAACTAATCTAAATCCACACTTTCCATTGCCCACAACATCATACTGTGATTATACCCATAGGAGCATCACTACCTCGATGTCATAGGGCCACGCAAAATTGTGGATGACTCATTGAGACCTTCTAGTACTATACCTCCTGTAACACCCCCAAAATTCCTTACTGAAAAATTTTGTTTTATTTAAAAATTAGCAAAATAAAAAATCGTAAATTTTGGGGATGTTACCACCCATACTTAGGACCGGTTCGGTTTCCTCCTACCGTTGTAGTACCAATTATTAAGGCTAAAAAGAACAAAATACAATTTAATCAAAATTAACCATCATTTAAATCAAAGTAGCGCATTAAATTAGTTATAAGAGGTAAAGCCCACTATGAGTGGTTATAAGAGTAAAATCATTTAAACAAGGGAAAAAAAGGTTAACAAAGAAACCCTGAAATCTTTTCCCGTCAATCCTTACGCTCTTACTCGATAATGGTTTGAATAACACCTGCACAAACCTACAAGGGGCGCTACTCATTGAATAGGCAGGGACCCACAAATAGAACCCTTTAGTACTATGGTACTGAGTAACCCTTTATACCAAACTGAAAGGTAGGGCTCGCATGTAACACATCATACTTAAATAAAAGTAAAGACAATGTCACACACAATCATATAAATAATCATAGCCACATAAGAGTGATTACATACATCAACCAATAAGAATTGTACAATAAAAAGTCCATTTACTTAACACCTCTAGTACTTACCAAGAGTAACAGGCACCAAGGCCATACTTATATCATATCAATAGATCATGAGGATGAAAGTAGCACTTTTACTCTTCGGCCATTAATTAAACATCATCTCTCAATTTATATCCATATGAGTACGGGAACCCCACTATTATAGTTGGTGAATCGGAAATACACTTAAAGGCAGAATGTATCTGGCCACTATTATTTGTCGGTAGACTAGTCTCTAGGGTAGAAGACTCCTAGCCACTATTATCGCCAATGGATCAATCTGGCCCCGACTCACATGGTGTTCCACTATAAGTAATTAGTATTTTCCCATGATTTATTAACATCCAAGATTTGGTTTATTGAGCTCAAAATCCCCCACTATTATAACCGGTGGACTAGAATACGCTCTAGGACATCATGCACCTGGCCACTATTATAACCAATGGACCACTATAGATATACATCTTTCAGGACAAAATACTTCTGGCCACTATTATAACCGATGGACTGGTACACATATATAATCCATCTGGGCCCAGCTCAATAATCTTTCACTTTACATGATTAGTGATTTCCATTTAATTAAGATAATAAGTCCATCTATTTAACTTGAGGGGGAGATCAAGAACCCGGAAATGCAAAGGTACACCGGTCATACTGGTGCATACAAGCAACAAAGTACCCTTCAACCATCAACCCAGGGACGCAAAGGTACCCTGGTCGCATTGGTGCACAAGTACACAGAGTACCTTACCAATAAGGACACCTAATCCATAAGTATGCATACCCCCTAAATAGGTCCATAGAACTAGATAGAGTAAGATGTAGTGTCTGTCTGGGGCACTAAGGCACATCAGCAAATACCAGAATAATCGTGGGCTAAACCACATCTTTAGGGTAGCAAACCATAAAGAGCCACCATTCCCAATCTTGAGGTCTTCCACTTTAATTATTAGTGTCTTAATTAAGGTGACTACGAGAAACACAACAACCACATATTAATAATTTCCATTTGTTTATGTTATTATTAAGTAATACTTTTTCATATAGTTATCCATGTTACCTTAGGTAGACTACTAATGCCATCCTTATATCATCCATTTCAATTTCATAATTCGTTTCCATTTATTCATATGCCATAAAGGGCTATCATATCATAATCATACTATGGTCTTAGGGTCTGGTAGTCTATATCGAAGAATCATGGAATACTTAAACCCTAACATGTACTTCTATCATGTCCTACACACATTTTCATGCATAATTAATGATTAATTTATCTCTTGCATGAATATGAGGTAAACACAATATCATACCCTTAATTATTCATTCAACCCTATGTTATGCCATGTTCTTGTGATACTCACCGATTTACCGAAATACCTTTATCCTGTTATTTAATATTACTTTGTCTTATTGTGGAGGCTTATTTAATCCATTGATATGTTATTTGTAATTTACCGATTTACCCCTTCATACTTATGAAATTACTGAAATACCCCTCTTGGTTGTAAAGTTACCAAGTTACCCATTTTACTTGCCAAATTACCATATTTTCCTTCATACTTGTATAATTACCAAAATACCCCTTATATTTGCTAGATTACTAAATTAGCCTCCATACTTACCAAATCACTAACTTTACCCCTTATACTTGTTAAGTTACCAAATTACCCTTCTAGTTGGTTAAATTATCGAACTGCCCTTTATACTTATTAAAATAACGAAATTGCCCCTCGGGTTTATTAAATTACCAAATTTCCCTTTTATTAGATAAATTACCAAGTTACCCTTCACATTTATTAAAATTACCAAATTACCCTTTCGGTTGGTTAAATTACCAAATTGCCCTTCTTCCTTATTAAAATTATCAAATTACCCTTTTGGTTTATTAAATTACCAAAATACCCCTTTTACTTACTAAATTACCAATTTACCCCTTTTACTCACAAAATTACCAAGTTACCATTCCTTTATGCCAAATTACCAAAATACCCTTCTTACCTATCACTTTACCCTTTCACCCTTTTTTTCTCACAAAATAACCAAGTTATCCTTCCTTTGTGCCGAATTTACTAAAATACCTTTACCACATAAGATATTAATATCCATGGTCCATATACATCATATAACACCATCATCTATTAATATTTATTATTAATACTCATTATCCTACCACACATACTTATTTAGGACATATATTTTTGTATCAAGAAATTTACTAAAATGCCCATAGGGAATATATTAACATTATCTATGCAACAAATGACCACATTAGTTTATCATGTCATACATATGTATTTAACATTGTCATTAACAATAAGGCTCCTACCTTAAACATTATTTCTATACATAACACATAAATTAATATGCTTTTCATTTCAACAGCCAACACATGCTACAAGTCATAATACACTTAACATCACATAACATGCACATAATTATAATAAAAACCCTAATGTGCTAGCATATGTATATCCACACATTTTAGTAGGGTATGATGGTTACCTTATTTGTAGCAATAATTAAACCTTACCGGTACCCCAGTTAAAGGTTTGAGCTTTGATTATTAAAAATAAATATCTAAAAATAATATAAAAATTTAGCATAATAGAAGTAGAAAATCAAAAGAATAAATTTGTATCAAAAGCTTAATTAATACATACTAACACCAACTATTTTTATACCTCAAAATTTTACCAAAACTATGGCTCAAATAGATGTAGGACTCACGCTATATGAGCAGTGTGAGCTGCATGCAGCAATCCCACAGAGAATAAGGGTCGAAGGGGATGGAAGAAAGAGGGAGGGGTTGGTTCGGTTAAGGGTTTTGGGGTTGGGTTGAGAGCTTGCGGAGGGGAGTGAGGGTAGTGGCTAGGTGCAGGGAGGGAGTAGGGGTGTAGGTGGTAGTCGAGGGTCGAAGGTTGGTGGCTCAGGGCAATGGAGACGACAGCTACGAGACTGGGAAAGTGGGTGCTAGAATGGGCGAAGGAGAAGAAGGAAGGAAAAGAAGAGAAGAAGGGAGATGTTGTAGGGGAGTTTCAGCCAAGGGGGTAGAGTGGTGGTTGTGGAGGCGGTAGGAGAGGGAGAACGGCAACGCACGATGGTGGTGTAGGGTGGAGGCTAAGAAGGGGGAAAGAAAAAATAAAGGAGGGGAAGGGTGGATGCCGGGGAGAGTGAGGGTGATTGTGTGGTGTAGGGAGGTAGAAGGGGGTGTTAGGGGACGACTGTGGTGGTTGGTTGGGCGGCATCAGCTATGGTTGAGGGTGGCGGAGCAAAAATAGGGGAGGAGAAGAGAAGGGAAGAAGGGAGAAAAAAAGGGAATCTGCAAGGAATTGAGGGAGGTCAAAAATGGGTAGAGAAGGGGGATATAAGGAGAAGAAAAGGAAGAGGGAAGGGAGGTAGGCGTGCCTAGGTTAGGTGGCTACGGTTGTAGGTGGTTGGGTGTAGGATGGTAGGGAGAAGGAAGGGAGAAAGGAGAAGAAAATGACGCAAGGAGAGAGAGAAGTAAGCTGCAATGGCAAGTTACAGGAGAGTTGGTGGTAGGGAGGTTACAAGCTGCCATAAGGGGAATTTGATCAAGGAAGGAAGGAGAAGGGAAGAAGAAAGAAGAAAAGAAATGGGGTAGGCTAGCCGAGTGGGAGAGAAACGAAGGAGGTGGGCCAACCCTATGAGTGAGGGAGAGAAAGAAAAAAGAGAGAAAAGGCTAGGCTGGCCCTACCGAGGAAGGAAAGGAGAGAAAAAAAGGCATGTGGCCTGGGGCGGCGAGGCTGGGGCGAAGAGAAGGGAAGAGGAGAAAGGGCCAGCAACCCAAGGAAGAAGAAAAGAGGAAAAGGAAAAAGGAGGAAAAGAAAAATGAATGAAAAAGAGAAAGAAAAAGGAAAAAGGAAAAAATAATATTAAAATAATTTTTAAAATAAAGGTATTTAAATAATTTAGATAGATAAATTAAATCAATAATTTAATTTATTAAAAATTTAAGAGGGTAATCTAGCAAAATATGGGTTTGGAAAGTTATTTAAATAAAATAAGTATGATAAAATAAATAAAAAAATATTTATTTTAACTTATTAAATAATCATATCCATTTTTATACACCCAAAAATTCATAAAATAATTAAATTATCCTAAATGAAAGTTATTTATTAAATTTTAGGTTTAAAATTTTTGGGGTATTACACCTCCCACTACTACTTGTTCCTCTATCCAATTGACCAAAGGAAGAACAAACTCTATCAAGAGATTAAAAACCACATACTTAGCTATATCAACCTCATCCTATAGGTGATTTTGAGTACACATGCTCTATGTGCTCCCACTTTGATGTCCCCCCCTCCTTGTGTTATAACTAGCGAAGCCTTTACTTTCTTGAATCTCTGGCTCTACTATACTTATTGTAGCAAGTTTGAGAATATCATCATTCATATTAGAATAATATTTTAGATATGATGATGAATGGTCAATCATCATTTTCACATTGAACATAATGGTTGGAGTAAAGGGATGTATGGATAAATCAACGGTTGAATCATCAAAAGCAAAAATTTATTCACTTGGTCTAACAAAAGTGAAAGTCTTTTAGAATTGATATACTATTGATATGTGAATAAGCTAATAATCTCATTTGTATCAAAATATTTCATATGCACATGGTATACCATGTGTCAACCTGAAGTAACATCCATATCTCAAGGGGTTGAAACCAATTGGACATCTTATTATCCTCCTCAATCAGATTTAATGCTCTACGACATACAACAACCATGAGTTCCTTGACCAATATTTTATATGCATAGTAATATGGAATAATAACCCATGACTAATCTAGATCTATTAATATGTCAATTTTTTATATTATGTGTTGAAACTCATCTATAATGATGATATATATTTCTTCAAATTTCTATGTTCAATTTCCAACATATGATTAGAATTTCAAAATATAAGTATGGTTATTCAGTAATAAGTTAAATGATAATGGATAATCACAAAAACAAAATTATACCTGTTGGTTGTATGAGTGAAAAAGTGATTTTTTTTAACCTACACAAAAACAAACCTCTCTTTATAGGGATTCAACCAAGTCTCATACACATATTGTGTTAGATGTGGAAATTTAACCCATTTGTGCATTAGTAGAAACTCATTATCATATGTCTCTAGTGCATTTACTTATACAATATTTCTCCATATGCTCAATCAATATTCTCCTATTGATATACTTTCTAAATTTTTATAGCATCGGAGTGAACATTCGTACTAATGTGTCATCTATATAAGAAAGGTGTCGCATTAAGAAAGACATTGAGCACTATATGTGTTCGTCCAATTTTTCTATTCGTGATCACCACATTTAGTTCATGGGTCTCCACCAATCTATTTATCTTATCAAGCACCTATTTGTAGTTATCTTCCTTTTTCTTGATCATAAATGATATATGAATGGTAAAGTTCTTACCACTACACATATAATCAAGAACCTCTAAGAAATAAAGGTTGAACTTATAGGTTTTGCATGTGCAATCCAGACAAATGACATATAAAATACACCTAACAAAGCAATAAAATCCAAGTGAAGAAATACAACATCACTCACAACATCAAAGTTGGGAAATCGACAATGCTATGAACAATATTCTTTGGTTTCCATGAATTGCTATAAATATTGTATGATTGTACATTCCGTCAAGCTATTTACCTTAAAATTATGTCTAACATTGTAGGTTTTCCTAAGCATTGCAATGTTATCTACATTAACCCATTGTAGCTTATCTATAATATCTTTTGATTTGACATCTATGAGGGTTAGTTTATGCACCAACATACACTCTTCAAGCAATAGCCTACAACCAAACCAATGTCCCTACAAATACTTTCCTAATATATGATTATGAACACCATATTCTACTACTAATCTCCAACCACTGCAAGCATATTTCCTTCTACATACCATTAATTCACAACCAAGCTTTTAAACCCAATAGATTGAACACTTTTCAGATTCACTAGAGGTTGTCTTCTATATGCACCATCTCTCTTATAACGTATTCAAACCCTACCTTTTTTTTCAACCTCTCAATACTTATATCCTTATTATATGGCCTTAAAGATTTTTTAACCTACCGAATCAATGACTCATAATTTAAAAAAATATTCCATAGAGAACATTCCACTCTAATCAAAATTGACATTTAACAAAAAACATATAAAACTATAATTAAAACGTAAATATAAAATTGAATGACATAAATTTATGGAAGAATGAACTTTTAGGTATCGGTGTGGTGGGAAGGATAATTTTTAGCTATTTGACCCACCAAAGTTTAAGAGTAACAAGTGATTATCCTACCACAAATAGCCTATGACGGGTGAGTGACACATCACTCTTGGCCTTTGATGGAGTAATTGACCCATTAATAGGTTTCTTTGATCGGTAAATTATCTAGTAGAAAGGAGGTTTTGTGTAACTGGCCCGTAGGGTCCGGTATTTTTGTTTTTTTTAAATGACTTACCATTGTTTCATCGAGTTCCTGTCAGGTAAAATGGTCATTATCATTATTCTCTTCTTCTATAATTAATGTATTGAAAATTGAGTGAAATGAATGTTGAAGATTAATAAAGGAGATGAGAGAAAGAGAAGTGAAAAGAAGAGGATTGGAAAAATGAGAGGGCTAAAAGCATCAAATAAAAAAAAGGGGTTGTGAGGGGTGTTAAGTTAGTAATTTAGGTCTATATACATGTGGCGAAAAGGTTGGAGGTTGGAGCAGCCAGTAACAGTGGTTTGTCATGGTGTTGTCATGTGGTAGTGCTGGTGATGGTTGAAGAAGAAAGAAGATAACGAAGGCAGAAGGTTAGGTTTGGCTTTGTATAAAAAGAACAAAAAGTGAGAGAAGACAAAGAATAAAAGGGGAGGGAAAATAAGAAAGAAAAAGGGAAGAAGCTGGCACTTTTTTATATATATTAATAATACATAAACAAGAGGATACAAAATATCTAAATAAATATGAATGAATGATTTTATATGAGGTTCAAAATTATTTCGTAAAGATTGAAATATATAAAATTAATAATAAAATCTATTTAAAATCTTGCAGAAAAAATTAGAAGAAAATACCAATGAGAGCGAAAATTCATATTGCTTACGAAAAATACATTGTACTTCCTTGAAAATTATTTCAAACAATCTAAATAATGTTGAAATCAAATTATGAGAAATTGTGATTTATTTAAATGATTTTTGAAAAATATCCTTTATAAACCAAAAAGGAAAAAAATGAAAGAAAATTAATTTTGAAAGAAGGTCATAAATAAGTTACAAAAATCCTAAACGTAAATATTTTTGAAGATCTTATCAGCCTAAAAAAGTAAATAAATTCAACGAAAAAAATATTTTTTATTGATAAAATTCATTAAAATGATTTTACTTCTATAAAGAAGATTTTATAATTTAAACAATATTTTTCATTAGTAAAATATAACTCTAAAAAAAATTGTAATTACACAAGGAGGTTATAATCAAAACAAATTTAAAATATTAAAAAAAAGAACGGAACATAACTATATTTTTAAATAGAAATTAAATTCGTATGAATATACAAAAAATTATAGCAATGAACAAAATTATTTAGAATAATCCATAATGATAATGATTAACTAAATTTTAATATGAATTTAAAACCATTGATAAAATATTAAAATGTATTCAAATTAAAATACTTAATTGTTTTTATCAAATTAAGCTAATAAAATTATTTCACTTAAAGAAAATTAATTTTTTAAAATAAAGGGTGACTAACCGTATGGGTAATGTACTTTGGTAAAGGTACGCTGAAAATAATGCAATTGTTCGACTACTGGGTCATGACGATGATCCGATCAATTCGTTGTATTTCTCAAATTACACAGGCGACGTGTCTCATATCACCTACTCGGGAGTGCAAGGTTATCAAAACTAAAGTGAAGAGTATAGTTTCAATTCAATCTGATTATGTGACAGATTATCCCCCAGTCAAGGGTTAAGTTTTGAATGGGAAACAAATTATGGGAGTTGATAGAAGGCACTGCAGTTTCCGGCAATATGTAGTTGCATTACACTCATTTGACATGCGTAGAGCAAATATGAATGGTCATATTACTATATTTTAAGTCCAGTGCAAAATGACCAAACAATATGTAGGACGTACCACTCTTAATTTGCGTTGTGAACTAGTTATTGAATATTCATATATTTTGAGAGCTCTGAATTGCATATCTGATATTGGTTTCTCAACATAGATTGGCTTATTTCACTCAAAAGACTTCACGTATATGGCTTAGTAATATATATAAGGGTCCGAACATCTCAGTATAATGCTTGGTACCCTCAATTCCACATGCTCGATCCATGCTTGTCAGGCACTTATGGAGTAATTTAATGCTTGGTACCATGGATGGAGATAATATGGAGTACATGGAGTCATCTCACCCAATGCAATTTATATATTTATATATATATATGGTGAATAATTATCGGAAGATCTTCCTATTTTATTGATTAGACCACTTTCTATTTGTACCTTTCTATTTGTAGACCATGGTTCAATTCCCACATAGGGTAATATTTTTTGTTGAAATCTTCACTTATTCAACGCATCACTTGACACTTCTCCATACCCCAACCCCTTTTCCTTCTCAAACTTCCCCCATACTATATGTTCTCTTTTTTTTTCTTCCTTCTTTTTTTTTTAAATTATTTTTTATATGTATTTTCAATTGTTGTGTGAAGAATGTAGTGATCTTGTATTTGAATTTGAAGTTATGATTTTTCTATTATTATATTTATAATTTAATTCTATTTGTATATTTATTTTTGTTTCTTTGTTGGTTTGGTTAGTTGTGTTTTATGAAATAATTTTTATTTAGTTTTTAGGATTTTGTTTATTGTGAAATGTTATAGCAATAGGTAAGATGATTTTGTGTTTATACCATGGTGAAGCTTTCTATGTTTGTTGTTAAATGTCAATTTTGATTAGTAGTTCATTTAGTTAAATTCTTTAATTGCATATTTTACTTTGATAAATTAGGATGTAAATATATCTTCAAATGCAACCTAAAATTAAAAAAGAGGCTAGTTGGAGTAATCCTAGTCCAGTTATTCAAATGACAAATTCAAATCCTAGAAATGATAAACAACCTCAAGCTATAAAACAAAGTTACGTGGATTTAAATTCTCTAGAGTTTGATCTAGGTATGAAGGGAAAAAATTCAGATTTTCATCCAAATCAACAAGATGAGGTGAGAAGAGCTTATATTCAGTTTGGGCCTTCCCAATCTCGTATACATAATTTTCCTGTTAAACTTATTTCCTACAAAAAGCGAAGATTTATTTCAACTTGGTTTGAATAATATAATTGGTTAGAATATAGTATAGCAAAAGATGCTGTTTTTTGCTAACTGTGTTACTTATTCAAACTTGAGTAAGAAGTTGATTTAATCATATAATATGATTATGAATAATATTAAATATATTAATAATATTATTATTATCATCATTTTTTATTTTACACTTAAATATATATTTGTTATTTGTTGGGACCCCATGAATTTCATTCTACGGCTTAAGTGGTGCATGAATTTAGAGAACTTAACACTATTGTGAATAAACTTGCTCATATGGAGTTCACCTCCATGTTTCCTATACCCCTCCCCCAGAAGTCAATAATAATTTATAGTCTGATAGAGTAGGTGGTGCCACTATTTGGCGTTGAGACATCCTGTCTTAGTGTTATTCCATGACTGTTTTCCTATTAAGACGTGTAGCGTTCTCATTTTGGCTTCATTTTGGTGCTTGAGTGTTTGTAGGTGAAACAATTAACTTTCTATCTTTCTCATGAAACATGAATAGACTTATCATGGTAGTGATAAAAAAGACTGCCAGTTTTTCCTTTCAAACATAGTTTGATTTGTTAATATATTTTAGTGTTATAAAATTATTGTTATTATTTTATAAATAAAATATTTTATATTTTATGCACATATTAACTCTTTGTGTGTTCCATATTAAATTAGATATAGAGATTTTGGCCGTAAAGTTTATATTATATGGTAATATGTTAGTAATTAAGTCTAACCTATATTTCTCTATCTAATCTTTAATGGTAGATTTTTAATTAATTAATTATGTATGAATGCTGCCATGGGTGTTTCATGTGGTACAAAAATAAAAGAGATAATTAAATTAATTATTCAATTAATTTATTAACTCAAATTCTAATTTTAAAATAAAGTGGAAAAAGTAAAGAATTGGCTATATAACCAACTCTTTACATGCACCACATCAATGAATCACATAATACATACATACATACATACATACGTACCTTTTGATAGAGAGAGAATAGGCAAGACTTCTTCTTCGTAGTTTTATGATATTTATATATGAAAATAATGACAAAGAAGAGAAAAAAAAGTAGATCCCCTATTTTCATTTCTTGTAAGAAGTACGCAACATTGTGTGTTTAAGAAAAAAGAGTGTGAAACCGACATATTGTGCTCCGTTCATTACCAATTATGCTTTCAGTTTAATCAATTCTAGAATTTCACATAATATGTGTTAGAATTTTGTACATTTGTCATTGGAATTGCATATTATGTGTTAAGATTTTGCACATTTGTCATTGGAATTGTGCATGAATTATAGAATATTAATAGTTAATTATGATTGCCGCCATTAAATTCTGTCTAACATGATTTGCTATGCTCTTTAATCTTGTCATAGTTTCATTTTGTAATATCGCATTCTTGATTAACACTAATGAAAATTCTATGTATATGCATGGTGTTTTATGTGTAAATATTTATAAAAATTATTATATCATATTTTATAATAAATGTATTATTATTATTATTATTATTATTATTATTATTATTATTATTATTATGTATAATGATATTAGGTAATAATTTATCAAATTAATTGGATTAAAAATAATTAGAATTAAGATTTTTAGGTTATTGGTCGAGCAACCTAACCTGGTGTTCGACTGGCCAGACCCACTTGATCGTTGTTGCTCTGCCAAGAATAGTGGTCAATTAGATGGGTAGGGCAATCAACCAACCTGTTGGAATTTGTTTTGGTTGTGTTTTTGAGTTATTTTGGCTCCAATTTGATTATGATGCTTAAAATTTTTATACATTTAGGTTCTTAAATTCACTTTATACTTCTCATAAATTTTGGCAAATTTTAATATTTATTAGATATTTTTCCTAATTAATTCCCATTTATTGATCTTCCCTTCATTAAAAATCATCTAGAAATCCTAAAAATATTTTTAGGCCACAAAAATTACCTCATACATCCCTTTGATTAGATTTGCATTTTTTAGCCTTTTATTTATTTTACATACATTCCGAGTGTACTATTTTACGTCCTTTTTTCATTTCTTGCTCCCAAACCTACTTGTCTTCCCTTCCCCATGCTTAACCTACCAAACATACCCTCTCCTTACCATGCCAGACTTAGTGCACCCCTCACCTCTCTTTGGCTTAATTTTGGTTTGTCATAAATCTTACACTCTCGACCACCCAACCTTCATTCAAGTGTTGAGCAAGTAACCTGCCTCTCTTTCTCTTTGGCCTACAGATTGTCAACCCTCCCCTTATTTTACCCCTCATTTTGTTTACATTCCTTTAGTCTTTTCTCTCCTTAGTTTTCTCCTATTTGCTATGCAATTTCTTTTTTATCTATCCTTTATTTATTTTTAAATAAATAAGTATAAATTTTTGGTAAATTTATCTAGACTCATCATCTTCATTTTCCTCTTATGTTACCTTACTGTCAAAGGGCACATCACTAGCTTCCTTGTAAAATGGTTGATCATTGTGATATGTTATTATGGTATTTTATTTTGGAGGGGGGAAATTGAAGGGCATTCGAGAGGGGCTTGAATCTTAAGGGTCATTTCTCTTTTTCTTGGGCTTAGAAATTGGTAAAATAATTCTTCTCTATGGATTCTATGGTTGGATGCGTGATTATGTGTATGATTATAAGTCTAAAATGTCATAATCATAACTTATGTTTTCTTATGGTTTTACTATGAAGAATGCTAGGATTATTTCATGATAGATTGTGTTTTTATGTGAAATCATAAAAAATATATTTGCATGAGTATTTTATGATTTTTGAATGTTATATGAAATCATATTTATATATATCCTTATTAGGTAATTAATTAATTATGACTAACTATGTAATTTTAAGCATGAGATAGTAGGTATAACGGTACAAGGAATTAATTATCATTTTATGTGGTGATCTCAACAAGCATTTTTTTGTCTCATTGAGGCATTTTTCATGTTTCTTTTTTCTTTATATATTCCATTTTGTTCATTAAGTATTTTACTTAAAGTTTGATATATAATATATTAGGATTTGAGCATGATTAGTGTTACTTATGCATTATTAATGTTGTGTGAGTCCTATCGGAAATTATGTCATTTTTACATGTGTTATCATGTTTCCATCATGGGTGTTGAGTATGTGTTATGTCATTAATTATATGATAAACTATAAAATATAGTATGCTAGATATACATGGTTGGGATTTTATGTGCTAATTACAATTATTATACAAGTAGGGTAAATGGTATTTTTGCTATTCATGGTATTTTTAAGAACTAATATTTTTATGATAAAGTGTCCTTTTAATGTTATTTAGCCTTATCACGAGTTTTTTTGAATTATAAAAATATTTAATATTAAAATGGTTATATTGGGATGATGTGTGATATGTGTTTTATAAAGAATGGTTAGCTTGGTTAGCTATCAACAACTCCTTAGGAGATGGTCATATGACTGGATCAACACCCTAATAGTGAAGGTATGATCAAAGACGGCTAAGGAATGAGGCCTCAAGGGGCTTATTATTGAAGTTGATAATACAACCGTGATTGGGAGACTAAAGAACAAAGAGAAATTTATAACATAGGCAGGTTGGATCTTTAACGATATTAGAATTTTAGCTAATAAGGTGTAGGTAAAAGAGTGGAGTCATGTGTATTGAGATGAAAACAAGTTAGCCCAATATATAGCTAAAAGATGCTTCAAAGTAGATAGTATTGACTGGATGATTGATGTACTGCATGAAATTATAAGACTTAAATCAATGAAAATGGTTGATCCTAGTCGTCTTTTTTTAGAAAAAAAATGTTCTTCTAATTAATACACAACTTAATTATTAATTATCAATGAGATTAGATGGGTAAAATTTGTAATGAATCACTTAATGTTCTATATTTTTCAAAAAGGACTCATTGTGAAATAAACTAAAAAAATTCATATATCCCTTATTATAACGCATGAGGAAATTTTTAGGTCATCCCATGAGATGATTGAACAAATTAGTAATTAAGCTAGCCACTCCCTAGCACGGTGTCCTAGTGAATAAGGGAACAATTGTAATACCCCAAATTAAGAAGAGTGCTATAAGGATTGATATAGCTACTTATATAAACATGGTATACCATCCTTTTGGTGATTTCATCCTAAAAACTCTGTAGTTAATTGTGTTGGCCGTGGAGTAATTTTTAGGATGGGTGACCCTTCGGGGAAGTTTAAGAAATTTTCTGAAATTTTCTTGGAAAATGCGTGAGTGAGGACACAGCGCATTAAAAGGACTCATGTTGATCTGTAGGGCCAGCCGATCAATCCAAAAGCGTTCTAAGGTAGCCCCGCATGGTCTTATCGAATCAGGGTGTTATAAATAGTATCAAAGCAAAGTCGTGACTGTGAGTTGGACTTAGATGAGCCAGTCAACCACCTAGCGGGATGATTCTTGGGATAAACTGTATTGAGATAGTTAGTAGTTGAGGCTCAATGAGGACATTGCATTCTTTGAGTGGGGGTGAATGTAATACCCCAAATTAAGTGGAGTGCTATAAGAATTGATATGGTTACTTATATAAACATGGTATATCATCCTTTTGGTGATTCCATCTTAAGAAATTCACAATTAAGTGTGCTAGCTATAGAAAATTTTTTAGGATGGGTGACCCTCTTGGGAAGTTTTAGAAATTTTCTAAAAATTTCTCGAAAAGTACGTGAATGAGGACAAAGCGCACTAAAAGGACTCGTGTTGATCTGTAGGGTTAGCCGATCAATCCAAAAGTACTCTAAAGTAGCCCCACATGTTCGTATCGAATCAAGGTGTTACAACAACTTAGGTCATAAGGAGGTTTCTAGAAATCCTTGAATTTTGAAGGTGTCACTAACTTTCATAAAAGCTCTAAGATGAAGATGGGAGTCTTCAGTTGATTGGTCACTAAATTTCCCTATGGTCTGTAGCATGTGGAACATGATAGGTTTAAGTTTAAAATGAGGGGCTTGGACGTTTGGATGGGCTATGGTAGGGTTAAGGTGGTCTTAGACTGGCACAACATAATCTCTTATAGCTCAGTTGCGATCATCAGCTATAGGTTGAGCTTGCATTCCTATAGGGTTTATGTTAATGTGAGGGGGTAAGATCACTGGTAGTTCTTCCCTCTGATTTGGATGTGGCACAAGTAGTCCATTGTTGCCATTTTCATGTTGTTGCTGGCTTAGATGACTCATGTTGCAAGAATTTTCTAAAGTTAATTCTTCTCCTTGATATTGTTGTTGATGAATGGTCACCCAGTTCCTCCTAAGGGTGGCCTCAATTTTTGGATCGATTGGTAATAAGGCGCTATGGTCAATTCTAGTCATACAAGTGTTAGTCCTATAAAAAAAAGAAACTAAAGATTACAAAACTCTAATGTTAGTTATGCACTCAGAATTCCACATTATTCTATCCTCTAGTGTGTATCATTTCTTAAAATTTGAGTTCCTTGCCCATGGTTCCAAAAACTTGGTGCATTCTCAATTCAACAATGCTTGATAGGGTAATAAAAAATGCAACCCAACATAATCGCGCAAAAATAGATGGCCAATCTAAGTAATAGAGTGATGAATGAGTATCGTTCCCTCTGGGAATCGAATAAAATGTGCCTTACTAAAGTCTATTTTGCAGAATTAACTATATGATGAAATATTGGTAGAGAGACAATGAAAATTTAATGAAGTAAATGAGCACTTAGAAGTTCACTAATATCAAAACAAAATAGATAAAAGGGAAATCAAAAGGTAAAGTCATTAGAGGGAGACTGCTTAACATCAAATGCATGTACCGTACGACAATTCATAGTCTATCAAGCTAGGGAGATATTAATCCTTCTAGACTCATTGGATTTCACTTGATGGTGAAATATACTCTAAGGTTATCTCCATCACGTTGCATGAGCCAAGGCAATGTCACATAGTGAGTTTTAGAGGATTAATGGGAAGGTCACATCACCTTTCGATGTTAATCCTATCACCATTTGTCATCGTAAATTCTTTTCAATATCACATTTCATACATAAATTATATGAATGCCTAATGAGACCAACATTCAACACATCAAAAAATGAACACTCAACAAAATGAAATATGATATAAACCAAACATGAATAAAATGTCATAGTTTACAGTAAGAAGGGTTACTCAATCTTTTCTCTAACCAAGGAGCTTAGCTAATGCTAAATCTCTCAAGATAATTAAGAAAGTAGTGAAGAGAAAGAAGGGAAGGGACTAGGCAGATCATGTTAATCCAACCCCTATCTAGCCTAATCTCTCATTCTTTTTCCTCCCTCAGTATAGCTTGCTGATACTCTTCAACTTCCACCTCTCTTCTCTTCTGATCTAATGGGTATTTATAGAGTGAAAAATATGCAGGTTAGGATAGGTGTCATTTGGTGCTTCATTAGGTGGTTTCACCCCACGTTAGGTGGTTGTACCCTAAAGTGTTCCTCTAGTGAATACTGCCAAATTTAGAAATTTGGTTATTCTTCTTCTTGTTAGCACTATATAACCTTGATGGTGACCTGGGTAGTGAATTCTACAGTCTTGGTAGGGAAAGGATGTTGTTCGACTCTATTGAGTTGCAATCACCCCTACACGTGCTTTTGCAACTAGGTGAATAAAGGCATTAAGTCTTTGAGTTGACATGAGCATGTAATTACTATCAATTCATAGGATATTAAGGCTCTTTTTAGATTAAATTCAAGTGAGTCATGTGAGAGCTCAAAGGGTGCAAAAATGGTTAGGAAACACACCCTATGACTTCCTCATTTGGCAAAAATCATACATATAATGATACTCGCAGGGTCCTTTAATCTGCACAAATCAACTACGACTTCCCTAAACTTAAGTTATTACTCGTCTCGAGTAAGGATATGATAACACAAAGGGATACCCATAAAAATAATAAAGCAATTATTAGCCTTCAATCATGTTGACCCACAAAGTTTGCAAAATGAAAATTACCTTCATATATACGAAATATATAAAAAGGGTTAGCATTATATGTGTGTGTGGAAGGAATTTTTTTAGGGTTTCTCTTCAAGGATCCTCAAGGAAGTTTTAAAACTAGACATCCTTCTCTAGATTATATTAGTCAGCTTGCTCATCTTGCAAATTTTTTTAAACAAATGATGAAGAAATAGGGCTTCCTTAGTTTTTCAAGATCTTTTGACGTGGGTGTACATATGGTTCTTAGACAAGTACCCCCAATTGCTCCACCCTATAACCTATTCCAGAAGTGTTCAAGCAAGCTTGTCAGCCTACTATACGGTTTGACGCAAGCTTACACATGGTTCTCATGTAGGTACCCCTAGCTACTAGGTGTTTCAGGCATTAAAGCTCCTTTTCTACTGTCATTACTATACATTTTTCCCATAATTAGATAGACTCTTATTTTTCGGGGTTATTTCTCCCAAACTTGTTTAATTACCACTTATGTAGGATAGTTATTGCAGGCATCCTAATACTTTTTTTATCAAGAATGTCTTAGTTACCTGAGCATTAATCTCGAATGTCTTAGTTATTGTTGGTAAATCACGAATTCAGAATCATTAATCTCGTTAATGGCTGGATGTACGCTTATAAAGATCCATAATAAGTAATTTTCATAATTAAATTCCACAGATTGAGTAAACAAAATTTATATTAGGGTTTCTACATATTTTGAATAGATTATGCATGAATTATATATATATATGTTCTTATTATGATTTATGTCATAAATTTAACTCTTACATTTGGTATTATAATCATAATGGCTTTGTTTTGATGAATTAGGTTTAGTATAATCATAACATTATATGATTGTGTGGTTATGTTTTGAAAATGGTGAAACCATTCTTCACTGCTCAGAAACACGGTATGTGTTTCTTAACATGGGAGGATCGTGTATCATTATTTACTCTTGAATTTTGTTTAATAAAGAAAACATAGGCCATGTTTTACAACACAGGGGTTGTGTTTTTTATATACCTATCGACAATCTTTGAATTTAAGGGAGAAACACGAGTTTTATAAACACTGATGCCCCATTTTTTTTATTTTCATTTTTATTGCCATTCCTTCTCTTATGGTTATGTTCCCAGGAATATTAAGGCCATGTTTGGAGAAATTTTATTTAATACAGTATGTATCATGTGTGATTAGCATGATTAAAATGATTAGGACTAAGCCACAACAATTCTAATCATGGAAAATCATTCATTTATTTGTTTTACTTGATCACATCTAGATGAGATGATATTATTTGAAACATATTGTGCATATAATGGGTGTAGTCCTATAGGGCCATCCATTAGCATATGCAAGGTACATTGGATTAAAATGTTGAGTCATTATTCACAATTTTTCCACAAGGATTGAGAATTATAGGATGACTTAATAGTGTTAATATTGAGGTTTATGATTATAATTGAATTAAATACTTAGCCCATAGGCAGTTTTAATGTCTTATGATTCATGAAAGTTGAGTTCTAACATATTTTACATTGGTAGAGCATGTATATAAGTGTTTTTAGCTTCAAACTGATCATAAGCATGTATATATGTTTAAATTTTGTAGTAAATTATCTTAGATTATATTCAATGTTTGATCTCAATATTGAGGTCCCTGAGTTGAAAGGGGACAAATATAAAGTTTGGAAAGAGAGAATTCTCCTAAACCCTAGTTATTGTGATATGGATTAGGCTATTGAGTATCCTAAGCCTATAATTACTGAGGACAACACTAATAAGGAAAATGCAACACATGAGTGATGGGTGAAAACCAATTGCATTAGTTGCATATACATAAAGATAAAGATGTCTTCTTCCATCATAGGCTCAGTTGATCACAATCAAGATGTCAATGACATGTTAAGGGCCATAGATGAATAGTTCAATTCTAATAAGGCCTTAGCTAGTACATTGATAATGAAGTTTTTATCCATGAAGCTCACTATTATCAAGGGTGTGCATGAATACATCATGAAGATAAGGTATTTGGTATCACAAATAAAGTCTCTAGAAGTTGACATGTATGATGATTTCTTTGTCCATATCATATTAAATACACTCCTATATGCCATTCAAAGTCACCTACTACACACAAATAAAGTAATGGTTAATTAATGAATTCATGACCATGTATGTGCAAGAGGAGGAAAGACGTTTGATGGATCATGGGGAGACTGGGATGGTGACAAATAAGGGTAAAGAAAGCAAAAGAAGAGAAAGAAAAAAGGATAAAGGCAAGATCCCACCCCAGGTTGACATAAGGAAGCAATTTAAGTATTTCTTATATAAGAAGAAGGGACACATGAAGAACTATTGTGTTAAGTATAAAGATTGGCTTGTGAGGAAACATAATGTGATCTCTTTGATATGTTTCGAATTTCATCCAATAGATACAAATCATAACACTTGGTTGATTTATTCAGGTTCAACAATCCATATTTGTAATTTCTTGCACGTTATGGAAAAGACGAGGGAACCAATGGGCAATGAACAAAATATATTTATCGGTAACAAGATACACTCAGAAGTTTAAGGAATAGGCTCATGTAGACTGGTTGTCTCTCATAATCATGTATTAATATTAGATAATAAATTTTATATTCCATGTTTCAATAGAAGCTTCATTTCTATTTCAAGACCTACACCATTTGGATACACATTTGTTTTCAAAAGCAATTCAATTAGTTTGTTTTATAAAGTAAACTGCTTTGGATATGGTATATTGTCAAAAGATCTTTAGTCTATGGATTTAATACATGATGATACATGTATTGAAATGAATTTGAACATTAATTCAAAAAGATGTGTTATGAATGAAGACTCATCAATGATTTGGCATAAAAGATTAGGTCACATTTCCATTGAGAGAATAAGGAGATTGGTAAATGATGGAATACTTGATGCTTTAGATTTTACCAACTTTAGAACTTGTATAAATTGACTAAAGGGTAAGAAAACAAAAAAAAAATCTAAAAGTGGTGTCAATAGGTTTTCTCAACAACTTGATATTATACATACTGATATATGTAGTCCTAATATGGACTCACAGTCAGAGATAATTCATCTCATTTATTAATGACTATTTATGATACATTTATCTCTACTTGCTGAACAATAAGTATAAAGCATTAGATGCTTTTAAAGTGTTCAAAGCTGAGGTTGAGAAACAATGTGATGAGAAAATTAAAATCATAAGGTTTGATAAAGATGGAGAGTACTATGGTAGGTACACTGAGGATGGACAAGCATTTGGTCCATTTGTGAAGTTTGTTTAAGATAATGGGATAGTTGCATAATATACTATGCCTAGTTCACCAGACCAAAATGGTGTAGCTAATAGAATAAATGAGACATTATTAGATATGGTGCGGAGTATGCTTAACAACTCTATTATTCCTATATCTTTGTGGAATGAAGCACTTAAAATGGTGGTATATATTTTAAATCGAGTACCAACTAAAGTGGCATCTAAGACACCATTTGAGCTTTTAAAGGGTTGGAAGTCAAACTTAAAATATATGAGAGTTTGGGGTTGTTTGTATGAAGTGAGAATCTATAATCCACAAGAAAGGAAGCTAAACCCAAGGACCTTAATTGGGTATTTCGTTGGATATGCTGAAAGGTCGAAGGGTTATAGGCTTTATTGTCCATCACATAGCACTAGATTTGTGGAGTCAAGATATGTAAAAGTTCATAGACATGACTTAATCAATGGGAGTGATTAGATCAGGAATCCAGTTCCTAAAAAAATATTTCAATCTTAATTTAAAACTAATACATATATAAGTATATAATATTAATTGTTTAAATAATATTATAAACACATGCACATTTCTAGTTCCTCAAGCACCTCTAGACATGCTTCAATTTCAATTGGTGTAGAGGATGACCTTAACTAATCTTGGACACAAATTAGAACTTCCACTATATTTGGAGTTAAAAAAACTCCTAAAATAACCAAGTATTCAACTATCGGTGGAAAACACACTCTCTGAAGTAACGGTAGAAATATGAATAGGCAATATGTCATAGGCCATAATTGAGAGCACATGATATATGATATTTTTAGACCTCCACCAATGCAAAATACCAAATTTGGGTTTTTTCATCTTTGATGCTACCATCCAAATATTTTTTAACTCTTATTTTTTCCCTCCACATCTTGCAAATAAAGTTGCCAATTTTCTTGACTTCATTCATCAATATTACTGCATGAAGAATGCCATATACATTTGTACTTGGTAGGGCTTGAGGCAAAGAAATAGGATAACCAGTACCATAACCTAATGATAATGGGGATAAAGAAGAATAATATTCAAATAGGTGTTGTAAAGTATTATCCACTCTTTTCATTAACCTCACAACCTTTTCCTCATTTTCATCATTATATAACCTCTTGAAACGAAATAACAAATAAACCAATTTATAACGAGGACCCAAGACCACTAAAATAAATAACATAACATTGACCTTTTTTAAATCACAATATTTCTCAAACTTTTGTTTCATAGCCAATGAAAATCCCTAAAATGTAGAATTTTGACTCTAACACCATTTTATCAAGATTGACATAATAGTGTTCATCTCTTTAAGAAAATGGTAGAGGTTATAGAATTAGACCCCAAAATTTGCTTTTTCATGTGATAAAAAAGTTCCAAATACTTATGTAATGACTTATAAACACCTTGGTCAAAATCCCAAACTCAAATTTCCATCAAGATAAACCAACAAGAGCTTTTTGATTTTCTATGGTAGCTTCTATCATCATGTATGTGGAGTTCCAATGAGTGGTAACATATAAACACAATGCCTTCAATTATACCACATTGTATCTTATAACACCTTTTTTTTAATCATTCTAAATGATAAGGAGAGCTCCTCACATACTTCACATAATCACAAATAGTGGATATTTCACCATCTACCATATTAATTTGATCATTTACCATTAAATTCAAAATATGTGCAATGCATATAACATGCAAAACATCATCCTTCAAAATAAATACATTCTTATATTGTCTCTTTCAAATGATTAATTGCAACACCCTAAAATTTCATAAACTTTGTTTTCAGGTGTTTGGCATTTTTATTCTAAACTAACCCTTAAACTTTAGCCTAGTTCTTTTGTTTATAACCTTGACCCATTAACTAAAATAAATCCCTAATTATTTTACCTTTTTCCGTCCCATTAAACCTATCCTAATCTAAATTATTTTTCCTAATATATTTTCCTACCCGGTACCCTAATCTATCCAAATTAAACCAAAAATTAAATAAATAAAATTCTAACCTACCCTATAATTTTTAACCCCAATTCTACCCCTATGTCGTGCCTTAATCTTCTCCCCCAAATACTATTCCCTACTCCCACTGCAACCCCATCACCTCACCCCTTCTTTGTCTGTGTATTTACATACACACGCAAACCCAGCCCATGTGCACCTAACTCCCTATAACCTCACCTCCCTCACTCCATTTAACTCCATCTACATACATATATACATACACACATACACACACCACTCCCATTTTTCCCCAGCTTTCCCTTCCCTAACACATACACCAATCCTTGTGAGAACCAAACAACCCTTGCTCCCCTAGGCATTCTACATAGTAATAAATGCCCCCAAACCATCCCTTATCCCCCTCCTATTTTGCATGTTTGGCATAACACCCTCCCCCTACCACTTCCTATCCATCACATACCAGCCTAGGGAGCCACCACTTCATAGCCGCCATCACTACCACCACAGCGACCTCTACCCACAGCCATCGTCGCTAACCCGGCACACTTACACCTTTGCCAACCACAACCTTCATGCATATCCCTACCCTAAACATAGCCCTACCTGCTCATGCATCTACCACCACATCCTCTTCCCAACTCTTTTCATGCACTACCGAGCACCACCACCATCCCAATAGCCACAACCTCCTCCTTCTTCTATTTTCTTCTTCTCCTCCCCCATCATAGCATATTCTCCATTTTCCTACACCTTCCATCATATCTTTGACAGCACCACAATCAGCCCACACTACCGCAGCCAGCACCATCACCAATAGTCAGCACCAACCCATCACCACTAGTCAACACCACCTCATCACCACTAAGCCCCGGCCCTTTTCTTTTTCCTACCCCAACCAAGCCACCCTTCCTTGCAGCACCAACCATTCTACTTGCACTACTACCCTCTCCACCCGTCGCTATCCTCCACCCCCAACACCACACACACATACTACCACCACCACTATTCTCCTCCTACATTTTCCAGCCTTGCCTACAACCTCCTTTTCTCCCTTTGCACTTCCACCCCCAAGTTCAACCACCACCAGTCGTGTAAGCCCCTACATCACCACCTCACAGCCACCAACTCACCACCCTTCACCGTCCACCGTCCACCCTCCATCGCCAACCACCAACCACCACTAGTCTCCACCCCTACTGCCATCTCTCCCTACCTCACCCTCTAGCTGCCCAACCTCAACCCTCCCCCTTTTTGCTCGAGGCTCACATTGCATGCATAATGTGAGAAATGTTTTTGGTTTTATAAATTTTGGTACATATTATTATTAAGTAATGTTATTTTGATAATTTGATAAAAATAAATATTTTATTATTATGATTATTAATTTAGCTAGCAAATATTAATTTGGTAAATTTGGTATTATTTTTAGGTAAGAAGTTTAAGTAGCGGGACCTTATAATTTTAGTAGGATACTACTATTTTTACATTTTTTGCTGGAATTTACATAATAGTTATACCTTACTAAAATAATAATTATTACATGATAGCCCATTAAGGTTTTTATGTGTGAAATGTGTTAAGCATAATTTGTTACATTATAATTATGTATTATTTATTGTTATCATGAAAATTAGGAAAATGAGCATGTTATCTGATATAATATATATCAGGTACAAAAGTGTGATTAAAATGATTATTATGTCAGGAAAATATTTTGTATAATATATATGTATAAAATAATAGGTTGAGCATGCTTGAACATAACTCTGGAAAAATTATTAGGGATAAGTGCCTAGGGGCATTTTGGTCATTTTGAGTGTGTTATAATTTGTATCCTAAAAAGCATGTCTCAAATGTATTATATGTTGTTAAGTATGTGAGCATGTTTTTTGGATGGATTAAAAGTGCATAATAGGATTTTATATGTAGAATTATGTATAAGGGCATTTTTATTTATATAGGTTAATATGAGAATTTTGGTATTTTAATGTGTTAGTTGGATTAAAAATATGCTAAGAAGATCATGTGGAGTGATTGGAGTAATTATGAATGTCATAATTCCTCAAATGAGAAAATGGTATAATTTGGGAATATTAACCTTAAAATGGTATTATTTTTATCACATGTGTAAAATGTTGGAGCTAGGCCATGAATTTTGGATATGTTGTAAATATTGGTATTTGGGGGATATATTAAATTTAGTAATTATATAAGCCTTATGGGAAAAGTTATGATTTATTTGTGAGATTAAAGTTTTGGAAGCCTTTTAAATAGTAACTTTTGATGTAGGGCTATTATCATATGTGTAAGAAGTGGGATTTAGAACTCAAATTTTGGGTATGTTAATAATAGTATTATATGAGAAATATATACTAAATTTGGTGGATAAATGATCAATATGGGGGAAGTTTTGTCTAAGTTGTGATGTAGGATTTTCGGGGAGAGGAAATAAGCTTAACCTTAGAGACCATTCTTGTTATTTGTATGTTGATGTCTTCCTTTCCTTAATTATGTTTTTTACTCAGAAACCAATCATGAATAAGATATTAATCATTTAAAGTGAAAGATCATATGAGTCAGGACTGGTTGTATATGTCTGTTCCACTGATCGAGAACATTAGCTGGGAGTGTTTTACCTTGGGGTTGTATATTATCACCATTCCATCCGTAAGAATAGTGGCTAGGAGCATTTTGACCTAGGGTGGAATAAATTTTCCACTGGTCAAGAATAGTGGGGGTTTCTAAACTCAGTTTAAAATAAATCCCAAGAACAATTATAATCATTAATAAGACACTAAACGCGTAAAGTGGAATATTACATGGGTTAGGACCAGTTGTACCTGTTCGTTCCACTAGATAAGAATAGTGGACAAGAGCATTCTATCCTAGGGTTGTATATATATTGATAATTTTCCACTAGTAGAAAATAGTGGGGTCCCTGAACTCGTCATAAATAAACAAAACTAGATATCATAATGATTATTATTGGATTATTGGATTAGTCGGTATTAACCTTTGTGCCTGCCTATGGTGTGGGTATTATACCTTACCTATGATGTTATACAATTTCTTAGGATTGAAGTTGAGATATGAGTTATGCTATGAAGGTTATGGTTGTTGAGTTGGAGTTTTTTTCTAATCATACTTCAGAGAGGATCTCTGGTATGCTCGTTTAGTAATTTCAGTTGTTCCAGATGAATGAATATGAACAGTATATGACATTGATGGTAATTGATTATATAAACAATTATTGCATATCAATTCTCGTATGTATATGTGTATGTCTTATAATACGTTGACTGTTATGCTTTGTATGTGTTCCATGCTGGTTTTTCATATTAGTTTAATATAAAGGATTATTCAGTATCATTATACTAAAAGGTTCTTTCTCATGGGCTCCTACCTATTCAATGAGCAGTGGACTTTACAGGGTAGCCTTTGAGTTCAGTAAAAAGCTGGTAGTTTGGATTTGAGAGCATAGGACTATCCAGTGTCTCTTTTGCTATCTTTTTTCTGATGGTATTTGGACCCTTATGTCCTGCTACAATTTCTCTCTTGGTTTTTGTAAACTGCTAATGTTGTATTTAATTAGCACAATATTTATCTAAATTTCTCTCTATTACGATTTCTATAATCATGTTATTAATCTAAGCATAGTAATGATTTCTACTTTACGACTTGGTATAAGAACATTAGAGAAAACGGGACTTGTACTAAGTGTGGCTATAACACCCTTCATTTTTATTATTTTAGCTTCCACACTTAACTCCACAAACAAAATTTTTAAGTCCTAAAAATGGGGGTGTTACATTAATAGCTATATCATTAGGGCTAGCATTATCCACAATTAATGTACACACTTTATCTAAATGCTAATATAACTGACAACCATCGGCAACTTTTGCTAAATGTTCTCCACGATGAAGGGTAGGGATCACACAAAAATATCTATTTTTCTTATGTAACTTCCACGCTTTATCAATGAAGTGCACGGTTAAATATATATACCCATGTTTATTGACTGATGTCCACAAATCTGTGGTCAAGCACATTTGAGATGATGCTTGTTGGATACCTAACTTTAAATTCTCCTTCTCATTCGTATAAATTTGTATGCAATCCCTAGTTACTGTCTCTATTGAAGCCATATGAAATATAGGTTGCAAATTCTTACAAATTCTTCTAAAATTATTCTTCTCAACAAAACAAAAGGGAAGCCCATCAACTATTATCATCCTTGAAAGCTCCTTATGACATAATTCTTGATCAAATCTCTAAATATTCATATCAATATGCACATCATGCTTCTCATAAGTAGTATTGTAACACCCCCAAATTTACCACTGAAAAATTTCGTTTAAGTCAAAAGGTTTAACAGAAGCGGAAGATTTAAAACCGTAAACTTGGGGGTATTACCGCCACACTTAGTACCGGACCGGTTCACTCATACCGTCCCGATACTAAGTGATAAGGCTAAATCAAACCATCGTTAATAAGAACCATCCAAAAACATAAGTTCATAGCCATCATAAATCATTCAAGAAACAAGAGTCGACCACAGACAGTGTATCGTTCAAGATTACAACTTAGGAGTTCCACTCCAAAATACGAACATAATACAAATACGGTAAACTCAAGGTAGACAGAAACTAGGATAGTAAGAGAGTCCGGCGAACTCGCTCTCGGCCCCAACCAGGACAGGCTCAATACTCGGCCCCATCAGATGCCTCGTAGGTATCGTAGGCATCGAAGACATGATCTCCTACCTGCACAAGGTCAGATGGGTCTTCTGCTCGTGGGAATGAGCAGCACCCATGAAACGGGTGATCAGTACGCTACGTACTGAGTAAGGTAACAGACGAGCTAAGGCCAATATAACGTACAACATAACATGCAAGGTACAACATACAGGGGACATGAAATAACACGGAGGGTGCAAGTCAGCAATGGCCTACTCGAACATCTTCTCTCATGACTTTATAATTAACCATTTCGCATTACAAACTTCATTAGCCCATGTGAGTACGGGAACCCCACTATTATAGCCGGTGGATCGGTCACTTATAGGGCAGAACGCTCCTAACCACTATTATATGCCGGTGGATCGGTCTCCAGGGCACAACGCTCCTGGCCACTATTATGCCGGTGGATCGGTCTGGTCCCGACTCTCATGGTGTTCCACTGTAAGTATATAGTATCTTCCCCATGATTTAATTTCAACATACTGTTTGTTTTGTTGAGCTCGGGATCCCCCACTATTATAGCCAGTGGATCGGTCACGTATAGGGCAGAACACACCTAACCACTATTATATGCCGGTGGATCGGTCTCTAGGGCACCCCGGCACCTGGCCACTATTATGCCGGTGGATCGGTCTGGGCCCGGCTCAACAATCTTACTCTTTAAGTAGTTAATGTCTTATTCATGTATTATTAAATAAGGTTCCACCCTTGACATGCATGTCTACTACTCTCTGCTTCTTCCCTTTGAGGAGGCCCGTCCCATATCTTGAGACTGTTCTCCCCTTCTCATGCCCGATGTCCATCCCCTCTTACTCTTATACATAAGGAAACGTAGTAAGGGCACACTCTCCCGAGAATGTGGACTAACCCTAACACAACGATATCGGTCCCGCATGTCTTCACCCCTCTAGGGCTCCTCCTTGGAAAACCCTAATGTGGGCCTATGTGGCCCAACTCTTTCTTACTCATCCTAACTTTACTTTGTTCCTTGTCTTGCATCCCGTCTCTACTAAGAAATTCCCAAATATATATCCCTTTATTCCCCAACTCCGCATGTGACCGCCAAACCCTAGTTGGCCACGCCAAACCCTAGCACTTTACTTCCTCCTCAAGTAACCTCCCTCTTTCACCCAAAAATCTCTTCTCTCATTTAGAAACCCCCGCTCATCTTTTATATAAGTGAGTCCTCACTCTCAACTCTATACTCCATCCCTCCTTGATCACATTTTCCCTTGTACCCTTAAATTCGCTCATTCCTCCCAAAAACCCTAATTGGGTCCTTTAGACACCCTTACATCGACCCACGTGAAATTTTGCATCCCAAATCTCCAATGGACCCGTAACTTTAACATTATCTTATTTGCTTCTTAAATTAACTTTCCTTACGTAAGATTCATTCCCATGCATAATTTAAATACTCCATGCAGACTCCCCAACACACACTTACTCGCAAAACCCTAATCAGGTCTCTTATGTACCAACTCACGTACTATTTTTACACCGAGTATCCAATCACTCTCAGACTCTCCAAAACTCTTACTTACAACCCAAATCAACTTTTCCCACGTAAGGATCACGCCCATACAAGGTCTAGTTCCCTCATGCAACTTCCCAACAACCACTTTCCCGTTGTTATTCTATTATCATTTCTTGCTATTCAAAACCCTAGTATGCATGTCCTAGAGGGTCATAACAAGTCACATCATCAACATCCACATCAAACATGGAACATGTCATACACGTATAATATAAGGCACACACGACATACTTCATGATCCATGCTGCGCTACACAAAACAGGTTACTCATAACACATGCATAATACACATCAACATGGCATACTCATCATTCATCAGCATGGCATACTCATCATTCATCAACACATAATATTACACATAGCACAAGGCCATAGCTTCGTCCTTACCTAGTTAGGCACCGGGCTTGGAGCACGCTCCTCTAGCTCCTTAGGGTTCGGATCGGGGTCACCTATGAAAAGGGGAAAAACTAAGTATTAGTTCCCTTCAAAGTACCGTCATCCCTTAGTCTAGTTTAGGATTAGGGTTTATATCGCTAAAGTGGGTATTATACAAAAACCAGGGTTTTTATCTTAAAGTTAGTGTATTAGCCATTACTAGTCAAAATGTATTTTTTTTTATACTAATTGTTACCCTCATATTTGTTAAACTCATTAGTCCTAATCTTGTAGTAATAGGGTTGATGCTAACTAAAGGAAAATAGTGATAGTAGTAATAATAGTAAGAGCTAATAATAGTACCCTAGTGATGAGGTTTAGGGTTAAAGTATTTGGGGCAACATTAAGTGGTATGGTAATAAGGCTCAAGTATCTTTCTTAATTAACAACCACATGATATTTACTAACTTTGAGTTAAGTCACATGGATAAGACAAAAGTAGTTTTATTGTTAATCTAAAGGATAAGGTGTTAAGTAGAGTAATAGTAATAACAATAATAGTAGTAATACTAATGATGATGGTAATATTAGTAATAATGACAATAACAACAACCCAGTATGGTTAAGTATTAATAATGACTTTAGTAAGGTAATAAAGATAATAATAATAATAATAATAATAATAACAATACTAATAATAAAAGAATAATAATAATAATAAGCATAATGGTATCAATATTAGCTAACTTAGTAATACTTATATGGAAATAAAGTTTAAGGCTTGGGATGAGTGGAAGACCACCTGAGGACGGTGGTGGTCCGGCGGCGGTGGCGATGGAGGAGGAGAAGAGAGAAAAGGTGGGAAAAGTGGTTAGATGGGAGGAGGAAAAAGGAAGCTAAGTGTGGGGGAGGAGACAGCAGGGAGAGGGGAGTGGAATGAGGGTGGTGGCGTGAGTAGGGAGGCGGCGCGCGGCGGCGGACGTGGTGGCCGAGGGAGGAGGAAGGTGGTGGAAATGGTGGAGGCCGGTGGAGAAGGGAGCAGGGGGTAAGGAGGGTATGGGCAGGTAGAGGAGGACCTGCTGGTCACTTAGGAAGGTGGAGCAGGGGTTAATTACAGCGGAGGTGGCGGCAACGGGCGGCGCAAGGCGGCGGTGGCGTTTTTCGGGGTGGCACCTTCGCACGACTGTGGTGGCTCGTGCGGGGTAGGAACGGAGGCAGCGAAGGTTTGGCTGCGTGGAGGGTGGTGCAAGGCAGGTTTTGGTGCGTGGAGGTGGTCGCGGCGACTGCTAGAGGCGGCGGAAAGGGCGTCTGATCTGGCGGCGGCGAGGCAGGGTTTCGGCAAGGTCCAAGGGAAGGACTTGCCCTGGGCCGTTCGGGGAGGGGTATTTATAGGTGATTGAGGTGGGGAAAACGACGAACGGGAGAGGAATGGCACGCGGGGGCAGGTGCGGCAGGCTGCCGTTCGGCGGTGGCAGCCGGTCGCAGGTCTGTGGCTTGCAGGCCTGTTTGGCTGTGTGCGGAAAAAGGAAAGAAAATCAAGACACGTGAGGGCCAGTAGGGTTTTGCCGGGTTGATTCGGGAACGAAGGGGACGGAAATGGCAGAAGAAGGACGGCCGGACGGTAGGCCAAGTCAGCGGCGGCAGGCGCGAGTTGCAGGCCTGCGCGAGGAAGAAGACGACGGGCGGGGTAGGTTGGACCGGCGGTCCAGGGAAGAAAAGAGAGGGGAAGAAACCGGCCGGTCGGCAACGGTTATAACCTTCATAAACTCGACGCGTCGTTTCATCATTCAGGAGGTCGAGACGCAGCGTCGAGTCGTTGGCTGGCAACGGCTATAAGGTTCATAATCGCGACGCGGCGCTTCGGCGTCCTCGAGGTTAAAATGCATCGTCGCGGCATCAGCGGCGAGGGCCAGCGCGCAGCGCTGGGCCGTGGGAGGGAGAAGAAGGGAGTTTGGGCCGGCGAGGCCCAACTCCGGCGAGAAGGTAGGAAAAGGAGAAAAAGAAGGAAAAGAAAAAGGGAAAAAGGGAAAAAGGGAAAGAAAAGGATATATTTTGGGTTTTGGATTTTACATGAATGATTTAGAATATTTTTGGGCCAATTAGAGTATTAGCATTTATAAAATATTAAATAAATTCCCTTTTTACCTATTCTAGACTATTTTAGATAAATTTCCTTAATCCTCCATACTAATTAGGAAAATACCCAAATTTCTTCCAATTAAATTCTTTACTATTTTCCTCTTAATATATCTTAATTAACTCTCTACATTTTAATAATTAAATTTATATAATTAATTTTCCTAATAATTCCTTATTTGGCCAAAATTTGGAAATTAGGATTTTGGGGTATTTCAAGTATCCCTCCTATTTAATTCATTATGTAGATATGATTGTCATTTATCTAGGTGCCTATTTAAGGTTCTTGTTCTATCGGTCCTTTTCTACTTATACTCATGAATACAATATTTACATTATATAAATGTGATCAAAGCACACTCACCCTAGTTGATTTGTGTAAAATTCTTCCAAAAAAGTGAGAGAGTATTATAAAATTTCTTTCTTTTGGAACTAAGATCGATTTTTATAACATTATAAAAATCTCTATAAATGTAAACAAGAAGTATAAGTAAGTAATACTTCATTATATCATCATGATATAACAATAAGTAGTGAAATTATAGGTAACATAAAAGTTCTTTACTTTTATATCATCATGATATAACAATAAGTAGTGAAATCTCTATAAATTTAAATTAAGGTATTAGATTTACTGTCTTTACGAGCACTTTACATAACTTTAAAGGCTTGGTTCTAAAAAAAAAAAAGTAGAGAGTCCACCATCTAGATTAACGGATTTATTTCCTAAAAAAAAAATTCTCTCCAGTCTGCTTAGTCTCTAATACTGTATATTCCACTCGGCTAGTTAGTGGTACTACGTTAACTTTAACATTGAACTTAGTTGAAAAATCTGTCCACCAACCCATTATTAATGCCACTAAGCTTTATACATTACAAGAGCTATTGTAATGCCATACCACATTCCTAAAAAAACCCTAATTATAATAGGTAATCATGTATATTAGTTATAATAATTATTTTAAGATATTTGATTATAAATATATTTCTAATATGTGTAATATAATTACGATTTACTAATTATCAGATTTAATTAGGTTAAAACATGCAAGGGGGTATGTATTATATTTTAAACCTATATCGGATCTTAACCGGTATCCATTTCATCGAATAAACCAAGCCTAGTAACCTGATAAATTCTATCAGATATTTTACCTTAACTCTTTACCTAGATATCTCACCCTAACCTATGCTAAACTCCCCCTTACCATCACCCTACTCTCCCTTACCCCGATACCCTCCCCTATGAGCCATCACTATGCACCATACCTCCCCTCTCCCCTATGTTTTGCTATCCTATTTTTTCTCCTCTTTTCCCTACATGCAACCCTCTACTTATATCACTTCTCTCCCTCCTTTTGTGCTAAAAATACTCTAGCATCCTGTAAAAATTCTTGCCTCACTTGAGCTCCCTCTCATGCAGTAAACTCCCTATCCATTCTTGTAACACCCCCATTTTCTTACTACCAAAAATTTTTGTTTTACTAAAGCGTTAATTACAAAATTGATGGGTGTTACCGCCACACTCAGTATAAGTCTGGCATCCTCTACCATTCTTATACTAAGTGCTAAGGCTAAAACATTACTTTACTTAAATAATATGATTACAAAAGTCATAATACATATAATAATAGATAAGTATGGTGCTTGTTAAAAGCAACATCAGTAGTCTACCAAAACTCAAGAGATAAATTATAGGAGGACATGAAAGTCCAATTACAATCGGAGACTAGATAACATCACAGGTATACTTATAGGTATAGTACAATAAAATCCATAACATTACAAGTATATTGACAGGTACAATATAATAAGATCCCTAACATCATAGGTATACTCACAAACATAAAACCAACACACATGGGCATGAAGGCTGCTACTGAAACCACAGGTAGGTAAAAAGACTACTACCAAACTACAAGTAGGCATAAAGGTTGCTACCGAAACCATAGGTAGGCACGAAGGCTACTACCAAACCACATGTAGGTACAAAGGCTACTACTGAATTCATAAACAAGCACGAGGGCTACTACCAAGCCATAGGTAGGCACAAAGGCTGCTACCGAAACTACAGGTAGGCACAAAGGCTACTACCAAAACCAATCTAATATCCAATAATAATCATTCCAACAAAATCATATCATTTCTATTTTTATTTACTCGAGGGGAATACAATAATAACCTAGAGACATAAAAGTACAACTGTCATACTGTTGTACAAGGCATCATGGTACCCTCCCAACCATCCAACCCCAAGACATAATAGCACTCTGATCATACTGATGCACAAGGCACACAATACCCTCGACACCTCAGACACCTAGTCCTTAAGTATCGATACCCCTATAAGATATGTAAGTCACCTATAGAGTAGATTAAGAAAACCAAATAAATCGAGGACTCCTACCTCATCTCTAGGGTATCTACCCCTAGAGAGAAACCATTTCCAAACTCAAGGTCTTCCACTTTATATATTAGTATATTATAAGGTGATCATATATAACATATATTGCACAATTATTTTCGTTTCCATACTTATCCCTTTTTTATTTTCAATTATCCAAGTCAACCCTAAGGTCAACGGTCCAAAACAAGGTCAAATTCAACACTAAGGTCAACTTATTAAAATTCTAAGGCCATTCTATGTCTAATTATTCACATTTGGACGCACTAGGCCAAAAATGACCAAAATGCTCCTAAGGCTAATAATTATTAGGTTATCATCAATTTAAGTAATAAATCTATTTTATTTATTAATGTATCATGAAAAGGCTAAAATAAAATAATTTAATTATTTATTATAAAATTTAAATTATCAGCTATGTCAAAATACCATTTTTCCCTTACACATATTTCTACATACAAAACCCTATCATACACTTTTAAAACATCCAAAACACATGATTGTATAATCAACAACGGATCATACATATTAGACATGATTTTCAGAATAAATATCATAATACACTAAAAATGACTAAATTGCCCCTAGGGTTCACATCCATAATTATTATTCCATGATTATATCTAAGTATACTTACCCTATTATTTTACACATACTTATCACATAAAATATTTTTCAGTCATTAGAATCATTTTAATCATAATTTCATACCGGAGATATTTTACATCAGCTATCAAGGTTAATTTACTAATTTTCATGATAACAACAAATAACACATAATTATAATGTAACAAATTATGCTTAACATATTTCATACACCAAAAAATAATATGCTATCACACAATATTTATCACTTTAGTAGAGCATAACGGTTACCTAAATTCTAGCAAAAACATAAAAATAGCGGTATCTACTAAAAATTATATGGTCCCGCTAATCAAACTTTTGTACCTAAAAATAAGACTACAATCACCGAGTTAATATCTATTAGGTAAAATAAAAATTATAATAATAAAATATTCATTTTTTCAAACTTACCAAAATACCTTTACATTTAATATAGGTACCAATTTTTTGTTAAAAACAATATTGCCTCATGTTGTATACGCAGCATGAGTAGCGTACACAAAGAAAGGGGGCTACTATAAAAAGGCTAGGTTGGCTTGCAAGATTGCAAGTGACGGCTGGGGGAGGAGGAGACTGGTGGTGATATTGCTAGTTGGCGGTTGACAGGGTGACAAGTAGTGGTGAAGAGGCTTGTTGGACACGTGAGGGCTCGAAGGCTGCACTGGAGGGTGATTGGGAGCTCCTAGAAGGATGGTGGTTGTGTAATACCCTATACTTTTAAATTTTAATTTTATTAAGCTTAATTATTTAATTAGCAAAATTTAATATAAATATTTAATTATTTTAATTTTTATTTTTTTATGGATTTATTGATGATTTTGACTTCATATTTGAATTTAATTAGCCATTTTCTTTGCGGATCATTCTAGATAAATTTGTTCATGACCGTGATTCTTATTATAATCATATGATTTCAATTTTCGGTTAAAAATATGTATCTCTATTCTTTTTTTTTAATAATTTAGATACGTTTTTTTATTATAACTTCGTCGTATGATTACGATCTTGTTTTGGAGTTATAGTTCTTTAACGATATATAATATTTTTGTTTAAAAGAGTCAAATTTATTTTAATGATTTTATCTGTAGAAAATATTCCTTACTTTTAATTTATTCGTTTCCAAGTTCGTTAAGATCTTCGAAAAGTTTTAAATTAAGGAGTTTTTTGGAGCTTATTTATGGATTTCTTTTTAAAATTAATTTTATTCCATTATACTCTTTTTGGTTTGCAGAAGACTAGTTTCAGAAATTATTTAAATTAGTCTCGGTTTATTATAATTTAATTTAATTATTTTCTTATACGCTTTTAAATATATTTTGGAGGTCTTATAATGTATTTTCATAAATAATATAGATCTTTATGTTCGTTGGTAATTTCTTCTAAAAAGATTTCCAAAATTTTTTATATAGCTCATATATCTATTTGAGGCCTTCAGATCCTTACAAAATTTTTTTTGTTAACTAAATCTTAGATAAAATCTTCCAATAATATTTTTAGATATTTTATATTTTATTATATACTTATATTTGTAAAAAAAAAATCCTAACCAGCCCCAACCCCTTTCCCGTTCATGTTCCTCTGCTTGAGCTAAAACCTGGCCCTCACCTCCTTCTCTCAGCTACTCCATTGTCAACCATCCTCCAATCAACTGTCGACCACCGTGGCACCACGATTTCCTCTGCATGCTGCCGGCACCCACCGTAGCACGCAGCAACCGCGAGTTGCAACAATGGGCAGCTGCAAGTCGCGCCACCACGACTAGCCATGGCGAGCTTTGTTGGCTGCCAACAAGTGGTCTTCGACCTCTAATCTTCACCTATCCCACTTTACTATTTTTGTATGGTATACATTTTCAGTAATTCTAACCTTTGTTTTGATTAATTTAGTATGAATTAGCTTATGATAAGCTAAATTAATTGTTTAATTATGTATATATGTGTTGTAAGATTGATTTGGATAGGTTAATTATATGGTTTATGTTGAAATTTTGGAAAATTGGATTTTTGGCCGAGTTATTATATAATTTACATTAGGATACATTTAATTGTAATTTCGAACCATCAATTTATATATTTTAGCAAGAATTGACTAGATTTGTGTTATGGGCTCAAAAACCCTAATTATGCTAAATTGGATATTTCTTTTATTGTTTCTGATCAAGTGATTATATAATATATTATAAAATATATCTAATTTCATTTCTAAGCATTCAATTTAGATAAATAAATAAAATTTAATTGAATTGCGTTTTTTAGCCTAAAACCCCATATTTAAAATGAAATTATGAAATTGGTCATTTCTATAGTTTTTTTTCTTCTAAAATTAAATTTATAGAAATAGTTGAAATGACCCTAGTTGAATTCTAACACCTTCAATTGGAATTAATTGATTTGAGATATTCGGGTTTGTATCTTAGGCTTTAAAACCCTAATTTCAAAAAGAGATTATCTTAAATTAGTGATTCATAAGATTATTTTTGTTAAAATGAATTATCTTGATTTATCTAAAATTAGTTTAATTGTGTTTTAAAACTATCAATTTAAGGTAATTGAAGTGAATTGGTCGGTTCGTAGTTCGGGTAGTAAAAACCCTTATTTTTGGTGATGGTTTTATAAAATTGATTATACTATGCTTCTTTAACCTAATCGATTTTCAACTTTGATTTAAAATCTTTTGAATTATGTTGTTTATCTTATTGGGTTGGATTGGTTCCCTAAAATTGGTTGGTTGTTTATTTGGTCGTAAAACTTAATGAGTAAGTCATTTTCGATAAATTTAACTTATAATATATTATTCTTTCCCTGGATTTCCAAATCAATTTAAAATGCCCCAAGTGATATGTGTTAAGCCCAATTTGGTTAATTTCTAATCTTAAATCTAACAAAGCTATGCTCGTGAGTCTTAGATTTTGGACGCATTTTTCAAAAAAAAAAGTAGTCATGCCCCCTTGTGTTGATTTAATTATAATAATCAAATTATTGATTGATAAGATAGTTTCCAACCTAGTTTTTGATTTCTATTAGTGATCTAGGAAAACTTTCTCATGGATTCTCGAGCTCTCGATATCTCTCTCTCTCTTTATAGCTTCAGATTTAGATAAATCATTAGTTACCTTTACTTATGGTCGAATCTGGATGTATGTTTGGTTGAAGTAGAAGGTGATGAGTATGCTTATTAGTTACTTAATTATGTCAAGCGTATGTTGTGTTCTTGTGTTGTCATAGTATGCATGTATGAGTTATAGATTTAATATGGATGTGTGTTAGTATGACTCTTGAATATTTTATGTGTGTGAGTATGTGAAGGATTGAAATTATATGATACCTTGTGCTGTATTTTTATGTTATGGAATTATTCAACTCTAACGCCACCTGAAATTATTCGGCCTTAGTGCCATATGAATTGGATTGGCTTTAATGCCACTTGGACTAATTCAGCTTTAATGCCACTTAAACTTCGGGTTTAATACCCTTGGAACTAGTTCGACTTTAATGCCACATGGACTGGATTGGCTTTAATGCTGCTTGAAATTTATCAACTTTAATTCCACTTGACTTTAATGCCACTTGAAATTAAAAAAATAATTAAAATTCATTATGTTCATGGAAGTGAGTTAAGTAGTGTTATGTGGGCCTGATTAATGATTAGTTAAATCATTGACTAAAATATTAATCAATTAAAGTGAAAGATCTTGCATTGAGGCTTGTATCACTCGAGGTAGCTATCCAAGTTAGGTTTGGTATTCACTCAGGACCATTACGGTGTTTTTCTATTCTATGATCCCAGGTGTCTTACGAGGTCCGGAGAGGCCCTTTTCTACTCTATAGGTTTCTCAATATATTTTGGCCCTATAGGGTGTATGCATACTTAAGTGATTAGGTGTCCTATTTATTGGTAGTCTAGTTACATTTCTAAGAGAGCCAGTTAGGGCTAGTACCGTTCGAGTACTAAATTAGTTGTTACAATCTCTTTGATTCTCCATCCTCAAGATAATATTACTAAATGGTTGTGATCACGATAAAGAAGTATAATAATGAATTATTCTCGTTGACTCTTGGAATTTATATTTATTTTTCCCATGCATGTCTCTTGGTTGCCTTCTTTACAATAGTGATACCATATGACGTGTGTTCTTACCCAATTATCACGTGATCTATTATTAAAATTGCATGTAGGCTTTGTGTGTAGAATGATACCTTCTATATTAGTGTGTGTTACTTAGCATGCGATCATGATTTTCTTGTACGCTTGTACTCCATGTATTGTCATGTCTGGCCATATATTTATAAGTATGAATCTGTAACCTCATGTTTTATAAAATATTTCACATGCATAATTGAGCATAAGTTACTATATGAGTAGAATGGCACATGTATCACATGTATAATTAAGAATTAATTATTGTATGAATGGAATGGTGCATTTATCATATGTATAATTAAGCATTAATATTGTAAGATAGAGATTACCATATCTCATGTGTATCGTGTTTCCTTCTATGAGTTAGGTAGTCATGATTTACTCACTATGGGACTCATACTGATACTACCTTAGTTAAATGGGTCATGCGAAGATCCATTGATGGTTGGGAGCATAGCTCTTGTGCAATTTTGAGATCAGATATTACTATTAGGTTAAAGACTTGGCTTGAGAAAGTAGGCAATCCGGAGTTTGACCCGTCAGGATTTATCTTTATTTAATAGTATTTATTTTTAAAATTTTCAAATGTTGTATTTAAATTTTCAAGGGTGTTGTAATTAAATTATATTTTCCTTTACTTTGATAAGCTTTTAAAATCTATGATTATTTCATAAGTTTCTACTAATTTATTTAGCGATGTTTTGTTCAGTGGAATTGTTCACTTGTCATCTGCCTATGGATATCTCATTGTGGGAGTTTATCCTTACGACATAGATGTTGGTTGAATATTGTTGGATAGGTTTTAACCTTACATCTAGTATGAGATAGATGGTAAATATTTATCTTGTGTTAGGTGTGGCGGTAACATTCCCCAAATTCTATTTTAACTTCTGCATTATTCTTTTAAACGAAATTTTTTAGAAGTGAATTTTGGGTGTGTTATAGGTTAGTTAAGGGCTGCAGGTAGGGTGGCAATTGGTTAGTATAAAGGAGGAAGGGTTGTGCACGATTGGTGGTGGCGGTGATGGTTGGTGGTGATTGGGTGGTTGTAATGTTGCTCGGTGGTGTGTGTAGGCTGCAAAGTGGTGGTGGTTCAAATGGAAAAGGGTGGAGGCTGATGTAGTTCTATCATATAGGGAAGGGTGGTGGTTCTGTTGAGTTGGGTGCTCCGGATGGTGGGTATAGTGCAGGTTAGAGGTGGGTTGCAGTGTGTCGTGGTGTAGGGCTAGAGCCATGGGGAAAGGTGGCAGAAAGTGTGGCAATGGTGTGTTTGGTTGCTGGGGTGTTAGTTGCGGTGGAGGGTGTAGGAAAAAGGGAAGGGGCTGCAATGGGGAGGAAATGATGGTGGACTGTGGTTGTGGTTGCTGGGATGGTGGATGGTGCTGGAAGTGGCGGGGTGGAGCTGGATGAAGAAAGTGCAGAGGAGAGGAGGTGATGTGGTGGCTCAAAGGGTTAGAAAAATGAAGGGCTAGGAGTCGGTGGTGATGGCTAGTCGACGGTTGGGGTGTTGTGGTCATGATTTGGTGATGGTGCTAGGAGGAGCATGTTGGAGGTTTGGCAAGAAACCAAACAAAACCGAGAGGTGTAGGGAGAGTTGGGGAATGAGGAAGGCTGAGTTTGGCTTGGGGAAAGATGTGTGTGGTTGGGTAGAAAACCAAACATGGCCGAGAGAGAGAGAGAGAGAGAGAGATAGATAGATAGATAGACAGAGAGAAAGAGAGAGAAAGAGAGAGAGTTGGGTGCATTGGAGAAGGGTTTTTTGGTTGGTGAGGGAGTGTCATGCGTGTGTATGTATAAAATGTACATGGGTTTTGATGAGGTGATGGGTTGAGTAAGGTAAAGAGGAAATAAGAAAAGTTGATGGTAGAGGTAGAGGGGTTAGCAGATAGGATAGAGTAGAAAAAATATATTTTATATTTTTATTCTGTATTTAGTTAGGGTAGATTAGGGTACTAGGTGCATTGTGTAGAAGTGGCTTAGAGAGGTTGGGTTTCATCATCCACTTGTGTTTGAGGATCACATAGTTTTAGAGAGGTGGATTAGGGAGTTAGAGAAGATCTTTAGGACTTATGATTGCCTCGATAAAAAGAAGGTGGATTTCAGTAGATTCTACCTATGAGGAAATATAGATGAATGGTAGAGAGGATACTAACTCTAAATGGTTTAGTTGGTAGACACTTGGGAAGAATTTTTGGCAGCTTTGAGAGCATACTACTACCCTTTGCACATGCATTGTGTGAAGGATGTCAAGTTTTTGACCCTGCAATATGGTAGCATGTCGGTTGAGGATTACTTCAGTAAGTTCTATAAGCTTCTTGCTTTTGTGCCAAAGATAGATGGCAATGGGGATATGGTTGCTAATTGTGTAGAGCATGAGTTGGACCTATGTACTCAAGAGCCTTTTGGAGGAGATATTATGAAGGATGTTCTCACGATATATGAGAGGGCTTGTGCCCTACGAAGGATGCATGAAGCGAATAGGGCCCTTAGTGGGACTAAGAGGCTAGTAGAGATTTTTCAGCGTCATAGAGTGACAAGAGGATTCAATCAAGTGTTTAATAGATTCGACCTAGTGGTGGTCAGTCATTATAGTTTTTCAGAGTGTGGTTCAAGAATAACCGACCTCCGAGGCACTATCATTGTAAGGTGTGTAGAGGGAACCGCCCGAGCAAGGACTACCAAGGTAGAATGATTGAGTGCTGGAAGTGTGACAAGATGGGCCATAAAGGATTCAAATGCTACTCTTCTAGAGCTGGAACTCACCATTAGTAGGTACAGTCAGGAGACAGAACCATTAATGGGCAACAACCTTCCCTAGTGACTCAGGTGCTCACTAGTAGCATCCCAAGTGTGAGTACTATAGGAAAAGGACTTGCTTCTCGGCCCTACCCATAGAATTGTATAGGTCAGAATTCGGATATTGGAGGAACTTGAGGAGATCCAATGGTTAACAATCTGAATGTGATCAATGAAGCTCAAGCTTGTAGATTTATGGACACCACTGCCAGTATACCTTTATGCTTTTGAGTGTTTATACTTCATCGTTATTTGTGCATATATGGGTGTGATTGAATGATGATTGTTATACATGATTAAGTGCTAGCTATGTATCTTCATTAGGGTTTAGTCTCTTTTAAGGGGGTAGTGGCTTTCATCTCGTAAAATCATTGTCTGTGGACCACCTAATGTTATAATGAGTTAGTTTTGTTTTGCACACTTCAGGGACAAAGTCTCATTTAAAGGGGTAGCAATATAATACCTCATTCTTAAAAAATCCTAATTATAACCAATAATTATGTGTATTATTTATAATAATTATTTTAGGATATTTGATAATAAATATATTGTTAATATATGATATATCATTACGACTTGTTAGCTATAAATTTTAATGAGGTGAAAATATGCTAGGTATTAAATTTTAAACCTAGGTTGGATCTTAACAGGTATCCATTTCATCAAATAAACCTAGCTCGGTAAACTGATAAATTCTCATAGATATTTTATCCTAATTCCTTGACCAGATATCTCACCCTAACCTATTCCATAACTTATGTTAGACTCCCCCTTACCATCACCCTACCGTCCCCTACCCCAACACCTTACCTTGAGAGCCATCACTCTATGCCATACCTCCCCTTTCCCCCATGTGTTGCTCTCCCGGTTTTTCTCCTCTCTTCCCTGCATGCAACCCCTACTTATATCACTTCTCTCCCTCCTATTATGCCAAAAACCCTAGATCATATTGCAAAAATTCCCGCCTCACCCGAGCTCCCTCTTTCACACTAAACCCCCTCCATTCTTCCTCTTGTTACTCCTTCCACCACCAATTTTTATTCTATAACACTAACCCCCACTGGCCTCCTTAACTATCCACTAACCACTATCACAAAATCCCTTTACCCTGCACCGGCTACCCCGACCAAAGCTAGCCATACACTTAAGCATAAGTACCCCAAAACCTATTAACTTTCCTTCCTTTCGCACCTTTGGCACCTCTCACAAAATCATCCACCCCATCACTGACCTTAGCTATTTCTCCTTCCCCTTCTCCTTCAGTCGAACCTACCATTCCTCCCACCCCCTTAAATTTAGCCATAACCCCTATATCTCAACACTCCCACCTTTAGGCATTTTGGTCAAAGTCCCCTCTTTGTCTTGCACCCTTTATCACCAAACCTACTACCCCTCCTTTAACCTTTTGTGTTATACTTCTCCTTCTTCCTTTTTCTGCACCTTTTCTGCTATTCTCCCCTCCCTACCACCAACCATTCTCGCCATTCTTGGTCCTCTAGCATCAGCCATTCTTGTTGTTACCACCCTCCATTCTTCTCGATCGAAACTTCTCCATCAGTGCTAAGTTTTTCCTTAGCTTTCCTCTTATGTATTTAACTAGTTAGTAGCCCTAAATTATTTTAGTAACTTATTATTAATGTTTTGTAATATTATATGATAATATATGTATGTGTTTGGATGTTAAATTTCTAGGTAATTCTTGAGAGCTTTGGAGAAGACTTCTTTTGTGTATGCTTGGGTTAGGTAAAATTATGGTAAAAATTAGTTTCACCATGCTATAAACTTTTTAACCTAGAATTATGCAAGGGTTTTATGCCTTTTTAGTAGTGTAGCATGCATGATATAATGATAATATGCTAAAGGGATGATATGCATGATTATTGATAGTTGAGTTGTATGCATGGTAATATGCCAAATGTTTTATTTCTACATGTCTAAAATTTTGTTAGGGTTTCCATTCCTATTAAGTTATGATTCAAATACCATAATATATGCCTCATTATTTCGCATGTATGGAATTAAGGTTGCAATAATTTACATGGACACATATGCATATGATTAGGGTTAGCTTATGATAAATTATATTCATATGACCTAGGGTTACATATAATTCCCTACATATACTATGCTGATAATATTCCTATTTTAATATTTTCTTTATGCTTTAAATGTGTACGTACATGCTATACAAAAGATGAGATACGTGATAGCGGCATGATTAGGATTTTGGTAAGCACAACCCACTAAATGCGTGAAAAGTAAAAAATACAATTAATTACCAAAATATAAAGATTAATTAAAAGCTAAAATAATGTGGAATATTACCTTTTTTCTTACTCATGAAAAATTTCTCATAATGATAATGGTTGATATGGAAATGAATAAAATGGTGAAACTAGGGTTTGAAGGGTATTCTAGTAATTATTACCTAATATATCATTTATAAATAATTGAATGTTTGGATGGATTTAGACTTTTGATAGGTTGACCTTAACTTTGACTTATCTTGACATAGACCTATGACCTTAGGGTTTATTTAAATAATTAGAAATAAAAGGGAAAATGGTTAAGTATGAAAAATAGAAATTTTTGTGTTGTATGTGACTTATGTGATCACCTCATAAGATAATAATACTTAAAGTGAAAGATCTTGAGTTTGAAATGATTGCTCTCTAGGGGTTGCTACCTTAGAGGTGAGGCGTTATCCATCTCTATTTTGGTTCACTGGTGTGTTGTTATGCCCTAGTTTAAGGCCCTACTCTACTCTATTGGTGACCTATAAGTCGTATAGGGAGTATCAATACTTAAGGACTAGGTGATCAAGGTTGGGAGGGTACTTTGTTGCTTTTAAACTCTAGTGTGGCTAGACATACCATGATGTCCCTAAGTTCAAGGTAAGGGTATTGTGTTGCTTTCAAATGCCAATATGAACAAGTGTACTGCTGTGTCCCTGGGTTATTTTGTATCCCTCTTGAGTAAAAAAGTAAAAATGGAAATGATTATTCTGTAATAAAATAAAAGGAATGGATTATTGGTTAGTTAGTGCCTCAGTGTTGTATTTTGGTAGTATGTTGGATCTATTGGTTTGGTAGCTACCTTAGTGCCCTACTTTGGTATTGTGATGATTTTGTTGGTTCGGTAGTTTTCTTAGTGCTCTACCTTGGTATTGTGTTGTATTTGTTGGTTCAATAAGTGCCTTAGTACCCTAACTTAGTATTTTTTTGGATCTATTGTTTTGGTAGATGCCTCAATGCCCTAGCACTAGGATTAGAATGTTTTTAACTAATCAAATATGACTTTGCACTTCGAAATGATGAGAAGTGGATTGTATGTTTTACTGTTGAGTGTTTGATTTGGATGTTTATACATGATGTCCCATGAATATTGTTTGTAGTTATGATTCGTGCCTTGTATATATAATATTGTATTTACGGGACTATTATGGCTTTGGGAGCTAAATAACTAACTATTTTGTATTACACAATGATAATTATATATGGTGTAATTAATTTTATATTAGGATAAATTGTTACTATAGATGGATTGTAATACCCCAAATTGAGCGGAGTGTTATAAGGATTATTTTGGCTACTTATATCAACATGGTATACCATCCTTTTGGTGATTCCATCCTAAGAACTCCACAGTTAAGCGTGCTAGCCGTGGAGCAATTTTAGGATGGGTAACCCTCATAGGAAGTTTTGGAAATTTTCTGAAAAATTATCGGGAAGTGTGTGAGTGAGGACAAAGCATGCTGAAAGGACTCATGTTGATCTGTGGGGCCAGCTGATCAATCTGAAAGCGCTCTAAGGTAGCCCCCGCGTGGTTGTGTCGACTCGGGGTGTTACAAATGGTATTAGAGCGAAACCGCGACCATATGTTGAACTTGGATGAGCAGTCAACCACTTAGAGGGACGATTCTTGGGATAAACTATATTGAGATAGTTAGTAGTTGAGGTGCAACGAGGACATTGCATTCTTTGATTGGGGGTGAATATAATACCCCAAATTGAGCGGAGTGTTATAAGGATTGATTTGGCTACTTATATCAACATGGTATACCATCCTTTTGGTGATTCCATCTTAAGAACTCCACAGTTAAGCATGCTGGCCGTGGAGCAATTTTAAGATGGGTGACCCTGTTGGGAAGTTTCGAAAATTTTCTAAAAAATTCTTTAGAAGTGCGTGAGTGAGGACAAAGTGTGCTAAAAGGACTCGTGTTGATCTATGGGGCTAGCTGATCAATCTGAAAGCGCTCCAAGGTAGCCCCCGCGTAGTCGTGTCGACTCGGGGTGTTACATGGATATTATGGTAACAAGTATTATCAATAAATCTTGTACATTTTGGTAAAGGTTTTACCAACAGATATAAATTTATATATATATAGGGTTATAATATGTATAACCAACAATATATATGTTGGCAATAGTTTTTAGTAACATATATAATATCATGTTTAATAATTTTAATCACGGATATGATTATGTGGCTAATTCCTTTTATCATAGATATAATTTTGTGGATAATACTTTTAGTCATAGATATTGTTTTGTGGATAATACTTTTAGTTATAGATATTGTTTTGTGGGTAATAATTTTAGTCATAGATATTATTATGTGGTCAATAATTTTACTTACAAATATAAGTGTGAGCATAAGTTTTACTAACAGATAAATATTTGTGGGCTTTATCAATTATTCGCAATAGATCATACATATATGTGGGTAAAACTTTTAAGCACAAAGTTTTTACCCACAGTTTTGTCATAAAAAAATTCTGTTGGTTAAAACTTTTACCAATTGAAAAATAGCTTTTATAAACAAATAAGGCCTTGTATGCTTTCCTAATTTTTTTTTGTGACTACGTGAAATGTGGGTATGTTGCCCCTTATGAGGTATTGTGATTTACTAAATATGAGAAATTCGTATTGATACTACTTTTTTAAATGAGTGTGAGGGTCATGGAGTGACATGAAGCTTATCAGCGTATGCAATAGAAGTGGAGTCATTGGGAATAGATTATACTTTCACAGTGAGCTTTTGGGTCTAAAAGTTAGAAAAAATCGATGTTGTACCTTCGAGTGCTATTTTTTTTACAATCAATTTTTCTTTAGACTCTTAAGTCCCTGGTATACTTTGGTTATATTATTGTACTACAACATTTATTCGTAACTCTATTATATATTATTTCTATTTGTGTTGATTTACTCTAGTTATGTTTTTTTAGCCTTAGTACTTGGCATAAGAAAAGCGAGGGAGTTGAACTTATGCTAAGTATGGTGATAACACCTAGTAATTTTGTAATTAAAGCTTCCTCAAAACCAAAAAATTCTAGCTGGTAAAATGGGGTGTTACATGCAATATCTCCAAATTGAGTGAAATGTTATGAGAATTGATATGGCTATTTATATTAACATGGTATACTATCTTTTTGGTGATTCATTCCTAAGAATTTCATAGTTAAGCATGTTTTCCATGTAAGAATTTTTAAGATTGGTGACCCTCTGTGGAAGTTTTTGAAAAATTCTATAAAAAAAAGGAAGTGCATGAGTAAGAATAAAATGTGCTTAAAAGTCTCATGTTGGTCTATGGGATCAGGAGATCAATCCAAAAGTACTCTAAGGTATCCTTTTGCCCTTGTAGGATTGAGGTTCAATAAGGTGGCTACTAAGTGGTCCCCAATTGCTTTCGTATAAAAAAAATTCTCTCTAGTCTACTTAGTCTCTGATACTGCTGATTCCACTCAGCTTGTTAGTAGTTCTATCTATTATCAATGTTGCTGATCTTTATATGGTGTGAAAGATGTCACAAAAAGGCCAAATAGATAGTAATGATTATGTTGGCCTCTCTACTAATTATAGCTAGATAGGTTTCAACTTAGGCATTTTTATCACTATTTCTGGTCTTGGGCAATGCTAGTTCTTGCTATTATGAAGATTAAATCAACAAATGATGTGGGGAAGAGTTAGCAAGGCACTTCATGAATCTTGAGGGCTTATTTGTGGACTGGTGTTAAATGTAGGTGTGATTTAAATACAACAACAATCATAAACCTATATCAACTGTGTATCAAACTAAAACCTTTGAATCTAACAAACTCCAAACATAGTATATCACAAGCAAACACACCAAGGATTAGTCATTTATGGCTTTTATCATAGTAAAAAAACTAATAATAATTTGATTGTTTATGGATTTTATAATTGCCGAATAGCAACTACAAAATAGTATAATTATGTCACATAAAAGAAGAGAAATGGTTTTCTAACCGAAATTTAATAGAGAGCATACCTTTCTCAAACATAGGCGTGCCTCTACAACTCTGCAATTTTGACTAGAACAAGGAAAAAATTAAACTAATTTATATTTTTTGAGGTTGAAGATGAAGTGATTGAGATGGAGACCAATCAATAAGAGGGAGAGATCAGGTTGAAATAAAAAATAAGCGGCACTCAAGAGCGTAGTGAAATTGCTACATGAAAAACCAAGATTGAATGATTGAGCACAATGGAATTGTGGTCGGATGAACTATAAAAGTCGAAGGAGAAGCTGTGAGAAATGAGCAACTGATAAGAAAAAAATAGGAGGCTTGGGTGGGTTATCATAATAGGTGAAAATAATTTCATACCATAATATGACCATGACCAACCATAATTAAACCCACATAAACCCATGTCTAAATAATCTATACATCGGTCCGACCCATAATGACACACACAATATAAGAATCCAGTCCAACCTACCTATATTATAACTAATATTTATAAGCTGGTTTATAAGTAGAGGTGGCAATCAAATCGAGTGGATCAGTTTTGGGTCAAGTTATAGTGGGTCGAGTCGTTCTCGGGTTGGGTCATTTTGGGTTATTTGTCTTTTGCGGGTTAGTTGTGGGTCGGGTTGGCTAATTTAGGGTTCGGGTCATTTCGGTTCATTGCCTTGTTTGGTTTGGGTCAGTTCTGAGTTGGGTTGTTGCACTTTCGGGTCATTTTAGGTTAATTTGTTGAGTCAGGTAGGGTTCGGGTTAAGCAAACTCATGTTTGGGTCATTTCGGTTAACTTGATTGTTAGGGTCGAATTGGCTTCGAGTCATTTTCTAATTGAGTCAGGTAGGGTTTGGGTTAAGCAAACTCATGTTTGGGTCATTTCGGGTTAACTTGATTGGTAGGGTCAAATTGGCTTCAAGTCATTTTCTAATTAACATGACTAGGTGGGCTCTGCTCGTTTGGATGATTTTGTACAATTTGATAGGTTGGTCCCATTGAGTCCGAGTTCTTTCGAGTTAACTTGATGGGTCAGGTCACTTTGTACAATTTAACGGGTTGGGTTCAAGTAGTTACAGATTAACTTGATGAGTTTTGATGGGTTGAGTCAAATTCGGGTCTAGATAATTATCATTTATTATATTGTAAATATTAGAGACAATCATAAGATTACTAGTATAGATAAATAAAATAATAATATTATATGTGCTTTATTTTCACAAGTAAATAATAAAGATATTTATAAATTTTAACAATAAAGAATATTGCGTGATTTAATATAAAAAAATATTTATCATTTATTATTATTTATTTGATTACTTAAAAGATAATTTTGTAAAATAAAGGTGATCATAATATGACTATATAATGTATAATTATCATTTATTATATTATAAATATTAGAGACAATCATAAGATTACTAGTAAAGATAAATGAAATAAAAATATTAGATGCACTTTATTTTCACAAGTATATAATAAAGATATTTATAAATTTTAACAATTAAAAACATTACATGATTTAATCTAATAAAGATATTTATCATTTATTTGAGTACTTAAAACATTTGATTACTTAAAAAAAGATAATTTTATAAAATAAAGATGATCATAATATAACTATACAATGTATAATTATCATTTATTATATTGTAAATATTAGAGAGAATCATAAGACTACTAGTACACATAAATTAACTAAAAATATTAGATACGCTCTATTTTTACAAGTAAATAATAAATATATTCATAAATTTTAACAATAAAAAATATTGTATGATTCAATCTAACAGAGATATTTATCATTTATTATCATTTATTTGATTACTTAAAAAAGATAATTTTATAAAATAAAGGTGATCATAATATGACTATACAATGTATAATTATAATTTATTATATTATAAATATTAGAAAGAATCATAAAATTACAAGTACAGATAAATGAAATAAGAATATTAGAGGCTCTTTATTTTCACAAGTAAATAATAAAGATATTTATAAATTTTAACAATAAAAATATTGCATGATTCAATCCAATAAATATATTTATCATTTATTATCATTTATTTGATTACTTAAAAACATATAGTTTTATAAAATAAAGGTGATCATAATATGACTATACAATGTATAATTATCATTTATATTGTAAGTATTAGAGACAATCATAAGATTACTAGTACATATAAATAAAATATGAATATTAGATGTTTTTTATTTTCATAAGTAAATAATAAAGATATTTATAAATTTTAAATAATAAAAAATATTGCATGATTCAATCTAATAAATATATTTATCATTTATTTGATTACTTAAAAACATATAGTTTTATAAAATAAAGGTGATCATAATATGACTATACAATGTATAATTATCATTTATTACATGGTAAGTATTAGAGACAATCATAAGATTACTATTACACATAAATAAAATAAGAATATTAGATATGCTTTATTTTCACAAGTAAATAATAAAGATATTTATAAATTTTAACAATAAAAAGCACAGCATGATTTAACCTAACAAAGATATTTATCATTTATTTGATTACTTAAAAAAAGATAATTTTATAAAATAAAGGTGATTATAATATGATTATATAATGTATAATTATCATTTATGATATTGTAAATAGTAGAGACAATCATAAGATTACTAGTACACATAAATGAAATATGAATATTAGATGAGCTTTATTTTCACAAGTAAATAATAAAAATATTTATAAATGTTAACAATAAAAAAATATTACATGATTCAATCTACAAATATATTTATCATTTATTATCATTTATTTGATTAATTTTTTATGAAATTATTATTATGACTTCTTACTGTTGTATTTTTGTGTGGAAAAATTTATTAGGATATCATTAATAAATAAGGATGTATAAGGTAAACGTATGAAAAAGAAATATAATTTATAAAATACTATATTTATAAAAGCTTTAAATAAATAATAAAATATGTTTGATTTATTATTATTATATTAAATTTTAACATCTGGTCTGGTTAATATTGAGTCGTGTCAACATTAGGTTTGGTCGACGACGAGTCGGGTCTATGGCAGGGTTATGGGTTGGGATCAGGTTAGGCCGGATTAATTATTATCGAGTCAGTGCCGGATCGAATCTGTATCAGATTGGTTTGCTAAACTTTTTCTAATTTTATCCAACCAATTTTTACTTAAATTAGGTCGAATTGAGTGGATCGAGCCAACTTTTGTCGACTTGATACGGTTAGTTTTATTACTTTTTTTTGGTAAGTAAAATTTTATTACTACCAAAAATGGATATATGTACAAACTTAATTAGACCACCAAGTCATCTATACATTCCTTTCATTGGTCATATTTATTGACTCCATGAGGGGCAAAAATCCTACTTAACACTACAAAGCATATATCTTTAAGAAGCGGAAGAGAGTATCGAGTTCTATTACAAAAAATCATAGAATTCCTTTCCTGCCAAATAGACCCTATGAATGTGACAAATAGGGCTCGGAGCATGTCTTTCTTCCTCTTGCATTGCTTTGTGTTTTTAGTCAAGATCTTTATTTCTGTGTCCCATGAGTGGATATGATCTCTCCTATTAAAAGATTTTCTAATCTTTTTCCATATCTCCTGACTATATGGGCAGTCAAACATAAGGTGCTTAATGTCTTCCTCTTATCCTATAGTACAAAAGCTACACTCAATATCCTCAAGAAGATTCAAATGCTTCAGTCTCACCTTGGTTATTAATTTGTTTTAAATGGCTAACCATGTAATAAATTGGTGTTTAGGTGCAGCCAAACCACACCAAGCAATGGGCCACCACCATACTTTTTCACCCTTGTGCCTAGTATGATCATACTTTTTCTTCATATTGTAAGAACCATCTTTTTTTAAGATCTTTGCCATACATTGAGAATCAAAGAAAATAGCTTGAAAATGCTCTCTGAGATTAAAGATTTGTTGTAGCTACCATGAGCACTTATGAACTAAGGTGAAAGACCACAAAGATTGAGTGCTTAGATAAATTGAATGGACCCATTTAACCTAAAGATAATCTTTTTTTCAGCATAAGTTCCAAAGCATTTTCCCCACTGCCACTTGATTCCACTAATGCACATCAATTAAGCCCAATCCACCCTCCCTCTTTGGTAAGCAAACTTGCTTCAATGCCACTAGGGCTTTCTTTGAAGAATTAATCTTACTAGTCCAAAAAAACTACCTACACATGCATTATATTTGATGAATCAATTTCCTTGGGAGAATGAAGACCTAAGAGCGATAGAGTTGGAAACTAAAGATAACATATTTCAGAAGCTGGGCTCGACCTGCATAGGACAGAAGGTGGGAGTGCTAGCTTGTAAACTTCTTTGCAATTTTCTACACCAAACATTGTAGTTGGAAAGTTGTTAATCTTGCAGAGGATAAAGGAACTCCTAAATATGTGAAGGGAAAGCTACCTTTAGAGAAATGAGTATGATGTAGAATGTAAAGCCTTGTTACATCATCCACACCACCAAAAAAGATGCTGCTCTTTTGAGGGTGAATGATAATACCAATTCTATCATAGAAGTCCTTAATCACACTGATGAGGCTATTAAGTAACTTAAAATCACCCCTACAAAATAGGAGCATATCATCTTCAAAATCCAATTTAATAATCTTCAAACCTTTTCACTTAGGATGTCCTTTAAAGCCCTTATCATCCCACAAAAGCTTGAGGGATCTAGTTAAGTACTCATCCACCAACACAAATAGATAAGGGGAAAGGAGATCCCCTTGCCTCAACCCTTGATGACCTTTGAAAGGTTTAGTTAGCTTACCATTTAGAGAAAGAGAGTAAGAGACAGAAGTTACACAAGCCATGATCCATCTAACTACTTGGAGGGGAAAACCATGAGCATAAAGAACTTGTTTCAAAAAACCCTAATGGGCTGAGTCATATGCTTTCTTAATATCTACTTTTATCATACATCTAGGAGAAATATACTTTTGGAAATATTTCATAACTAATTCAGCAGCTAACAACACATTTTCTCCAATATGCCTAACTTTTACAAAACCAGATTGAGCTTGATCATTAAGATGAGGCATTAAGGTCTGCAATCTGGCAGTTAGAATTTTAGAGATGATCTTGTACAAAATACCACAACAAGCAATTGATCTATAATCACTTACCCCAGTAGCATTTCCTTTCTTTGGAATGAGAGTTAAAGAAGTGATGTTGAGTTGAGGAGGAGGATATCTAATGGTGGAGAAACTCTGTACTGCAAGGGCGATATCTATCCCTATAATCTCCCATGATTTTTTTAAATAAAGGGTATTAAATCCATCAACACTAGGGGGTTTATAATCTCTAATAGAAAAGATAGACTTCTTAACCTCCTGTGGGGAAATTGGGGCAAGAATTTGGTACTTATGAGAATCTTGAAGGATTGGACCATACAAAATAACTGTTGAATCTACTAATCTTGAGCTGCTCCCTTTAGATCCCAGTAGGTCTTTGTAAAAATTGAGAAATGAATCAGAGATGCAAGCAGGGTCCGAAGTGAATGCCCCGAATCCATCTCAATATGTTGAATGGAATTCATGTTTTGATTACCCTTCATCCTAGCAAAGAAGTATTTATTATTTGCATTCCCCACATTCAACCAGTGAATTTTTGATATTTTCTTGAGAAAGATTTCGTACATCTTGCCATTTTGTTGAGGTGATCTTCATATTCATGCATTTTTGCTCTAAGATCCTTGTTACTGATATCCTGTATTAGCTTCCTTTGAGACTCAGATAGGACCTTCCTAGCCTCCTCCATTTTGTGCTCTAACGATCCATATTTAACCTTATTAAAGTCCTTAAAAATATGCTTCAATTTTCGGATGTTCTTGTAGATATACAAAAGAGGGTTGCTACTAGAAGAACCTCCCCAATGATCCCTGATGATGTCCAAGAATTGAGCATTTTTAGTCCAAAAATTATTAAATCTGAAAGGCCTCTTTACAGTAGTATGAACTTGGACTAAGTAATGATCAAATAGCATGGGGGCCTTGAAATTAGCAAAAGAGTTGGTGAACTCTTTAAGCCGGGGAACATTCACCATATCCCTATCTAGCTTACAAGCTACTACATTATCCCCATTCCTTTTGTTCATCCCGGTAAGAAAGCAACCATTTCCCTTAAGATCTCTTAGTCCCAAAAGATTAATACAATGAGATAAATCTTGCATGTCATGTGCAAGAGGCATGCCCCTCCCTGCTTTTTAGAAGGGTGAAGGATTCTGTTAAAGTCTCCCACTAGAATCATAGGATCAGAGGTCCTTTTATTCTGGTTTAACCAATTCCACAAGCTCTTTCTAGCTGAACCCATATTGAAGGCACAGCTAAAACCCACAATAAAATAAAATTTACCATCTAAAGTTTTGAAACCACAAAGAATACCATGAGCACAAGTATTAATATGGTTCACAGTCCAGATCAAAGGATCCTAAAGCATCTAAACTCAGCCATGGTCATGTCTTTGATAGTTATTTAGCCACATCCAATTCCTTACTAAGGCTATTTTTATACTATCTGCCTTATTTGCCTTAAATCTAGTCTCCAATAAACTAATAAGGGAGCACTTACATTGCTTGATCCATACTCGAACCTCCCTTTGTTTGGGTGGATCATTTATACCTCTCACATTCCAACTAGCAAACATGAGCCCCTGGGTCATGAGGGTGACATGTCATTTCTTGAGTCTAACCCAAGTTAAAAGATATACTAGAGTCCCTGAGAGCATGAAATCAATTCCCACTACTGCCCCTAGTTAGAACATCTCCTGTATTTGATTCATAGGCCTTTGATGGAATAGTTAGTTGAGTCTTCTGCTCTTCAACAGTTATAGGGAATGCAGGCTACCTATTCTTAGAATTTGATGCTCCTTCACCTTCAAAGGTTTCTTTGTGGCTTGAAGCTTGCTTTCTGTCCCTGAACACCATCCATTCTTGGTGTGTTCAAGGCTCAGTAGCATGAGACTTCTTCTATAGTTTTAAGCAGGTATGTTCATTATGAGATGGATCAAGACTTTTATGACAAAATGAAGGCTTCCATTCAAACTGGACTGATTGATTTATGATCAATCCATTTGGATCTTTGATTAATACAGACTCACACAAAGGCTTTTTAGTGTCAACTTCAACTAATACCCTAGGATAAGCAATCCTATCTTTCCTCAAGGTGATAGCATCAATGCAGATAGGAGTTCCAATTGTGCTGGCAATCATACTCAGAGATTTTGAAGACCAATACTCTAATGGCAGTTGAGGTAACTTAACCCATAAAGGAACAAACTGCAACTCAGTCTTTGTAAGCTTCAATTTCCTTCTCCATCATTTCAGAATAACAGGTCTACTATAATAAGACCAATATTGGTTTAGAATCCAATCACAATATGTTGTAGATTCAAATTTGAATAAAAAGAATCCATCATCATGGCAGATAATTTTAGGAATAGCCACACAATTCCATTGAGCTGTAACAAAACCCAATATTTGATTGAATGAAAGATCATGACCATACACATATCCTATCAATGTGTGCTGCCATTCCTCCATTTCCTTATCAACTTCTTCCTTGGCCAAATTAACCACAATTTGCCCCTCTTCAATCTGAGAAGGAACATCATTAAGGGGCATGCATTGGTTAGGCTACAGTTAGAAGCAACTTTGTCTCTCCAAGAAAATCCAACTAAATTCCCATTTTGTTGCTGATTCATCCTGCCTGTAGAGTCTTCCTTTACTAACTCACCTCCTGCCCTTCTAACCAATGTAATATTTTGATTCTGAGACAAGGAAGAAATTAATGTTGATCATGCTAAATCAATCAAACAATCTCTTGATTCATTGATTAAAGAAGCCTTAGGAACATTATGGATCAATTGATCATTCGAATAATGATAACTAGAATTAGGGTTTGGATAATTTTCATTCAATTTTATCACGTAAGAAGGATCACCCTTAGAATTCATATCATTGTTTATGATTCCATCCAAATTACATCCTCCTATATTTGCTATTGAATCGGTTAAGGATGAGGCAAATGAATTGTCTTTCTCTGCAACTAAATCTTTAGCAACTTGAATCTACGATATATCTAAAGAACCATCCCCTGATTTCGAACTCCTCCGGGCTCGATGTTGAACATAATTCCTTGACCCAGGCGGCGAATTCTTGTTCCTGGCCATAAGAACCGCCGTGAGTTCCGCCTATAGAGGAACCAGGGTAGATAAGAAGGTAATTTTATTACTTTTATGTATGCACGAAACTTAATACACAGTAACTGGAATTTGAGCGACCGGTATTTCTAGGAGCGACAGGATTTTAGAACCTAGGATGGCAACGGGGCGGGTCGGGGACGGGGACCCATCCCCATCCCCGAATCCAATAAGGAAAATAATCCCCGAACCCGACCCGATCTCCGATATTTTTTTATCGGGGATTCCCCGACCCGATCCCCACGGGGATCAAGTCCTCATATCCGACCCGATTTCCGTTCTATTTTTAATCCCCGATTTATTCTCCGTTCATAATACCCGACCCGATCCCCGAAACCCAATTTTATACCCGATCCCCGATCTTCAAACTATTTTTTTATATTATATTTTTAATTTATATTCTATAAAAAAATTATATTATATATATATATATATATATATATATATATATATATATATTTCGGGGCTGGTTCGGGGATGGGGACCCCAAACCCGTCCCCGCCCCGTCTCCGAAAAAATTCCCGTTAAGAATCTCCGATCCCCGAATTCTTTCCCCGAATCCGAATCAGAACGGAGAATCCCCGACAGATTCCGAATCTGCGGAAAAAATTGTCATCCTATTTAGAACGTACGTAGATGACATCATTGACAGGTAACAGCTAGCAGCAACTGTTTAATTCTTTCTTATTTGTCGGTCTGTAGTACCAATTTATTGAGGAAAGTGAACATCGCTTGCATTTGCAAGTCACTTCTTAGAGGAAAGTGAACGACTGTTGTGTTGTGTTGCATAGAGACAAAAAAAAATATAGAAATATTATTTTTTTAAATTTAAAAAATTAAAAAGAAGAAATGTTTATATATATATATATATATATATATATATATATATATATATATATTAAAAATAGATTAAATTTATTAAAATTAAAAAATAAAAATAAAAAATAAAAAATATTATCAATATTAATTAATTTTAATTATCAATAATCATTTTAATATATAAATAATTAAATAGTTTTAATATAAAAAATTAAAAAAAATATATTTTTTCCAAATTTTTTTACAACTGGAACGGCACCGAAGTGCCTTTCCGTGCATCAGGGGCCTTACATTGAGCATAAGCGCCCAACCGTGTAGATATCAAATTGATTCAAAGCCGCCCGCAGCAAAAATCAACTTTTTGACCAAGCTGTAGCAGTATGCGTCATGCGATGCGCAATCAAACTAATATTTTGGCCTAATATATAGGGAAAAATAGTTGGTAGTCCACTTATATCAAAATAATTAAAGTTGTACAATTTATTTAGTATTTAGTTCAATTTTTTTGTACTTTAATACACATGTACATATAGAAAATATTATCTGTATATTTATATATAATTAGATATATATATATTAGTATAATTATATATACATAATATTTTATACTTATAACTAAATATATTTGAACCATTTTAATTTTTAACTAATTAGTTTCACCTACATATACTACAAACAAATTTTCCATAAAAATATACATACATACATATTTGTAAAGAGCCCACCGTTTACGTGACGTGAACAACCTTTAGATCGCACCCACCTTGCTTCGGTCGGTACTTTGTTTACTTAGCGCTTGGCACTTGGCAGCAGGGTCCAGATGTTGTTTCTTCTGACATCGACACTTGTTGAACCTTCGTGCGGTAGTATTATTCAATACTACCTATTTAAATTCTAAATTTAAACTAAAATTAAATTTTATTAAATATATATATATATACATATATATATTAATATATTAATTTTATTTTTTATTAATAATTAAGTAATACAAACTAATAATAATATAGAATAAAATAAAATTAGGATACAAAAAAATATAAATATTTTGTTTATTATAATAACAATAATAATGATAATTATAATAAAAATAATACTAATAATAAACTTATTATACTTTTATGACATAATTTTCTTTTATAGTGTATTATTATTAGTTTATGTCATTTACTTATTAATAAAAATTAAAATTAATGCATTAATATATATATTTTTTAGAAAATTTTGGGTTTTGGTTTGGATTTAGATTTTAGATATATAGCACTATTAGATAGTATCCACTGCTATGACTATATAAAAAATATTTGGCTTTCTTTTCCCTATATTAACCTTACTCTTATTCTCCCACTATCCTATATATATATGCTGAAAAATTTTATTTTTATGGAATCATCAATTACTAAATTATCGGATAATACCGTCACACTTAACATAAATCTGATTGCTTATCTTTCTTACGGTGAGTGTTAATGTTAAAACAAAACATAATCAAAGTAAATCAGACTAATAGAAATAATACATCATAGAGTTATAAATAAATGTAGTAGTACAATAGTGTATCCAAAGTACCGCAAAAGACATAAGAGTCCAAATAAAAACAGATTGTAATAAAAACCATTACCGAAGGTACCACTTCGGTTTTGTTCTAACTCTTAGAGTCAAAGGCTTATTCTGAAAATGAAATCTCTTCTCAAGGATTTCACTTGTTCTGCCCGCACTTATAAACTTTATGTCATTCTATGACCCTCATGTAGTCATTTACAAAAGTCATATGAGTACGACTTTTCATACTAAATAAATCAAAATGCTTTATGGGAAGTAGCATACCCATATTTCACATAATCACACAAAAACTAAAAAGCATACATAAGCACAAGGCGTGAACTATAACCACAATAATATTCACGGAGAAACATATTTCAATGTCCAAGTGTCAACTCAGTACTAAAACATACTAAACCATTTCTCATCATTTCAAAGTGAAAAGTCATATTTGGTTAGTTAAATACATTACAATTATAGTATTAGGATACTAAGGCAACTACTAAAACAATCAATTAAAAAACAATACTGGGGTAGGACACTAAGATGACTACCGAACCAACAAATCCAACATAAACCAAGGTAGGATACTAAGATAACTACTAAAACAACAATCCATCATAATAACAAGGTAGGACACTAAAGAAAATACCGAACCAACAATCCATCACAATACCAAGATAGGGCACTGAGGCAACTACCGAACCAATAAACCATTCCTTTCATTTTACTACACAATAAAAATTTCTATTTTTACTTCATTACTCGAGAAGGATACAAATCAACCCAAAGACATAGTGGTACATCTGATCATATTGGGGCTCGAAAGCAATGCAATACCCTTACCTCAAACCTAGGGAAATAGTAGAAAACTTAGTCAAATCGATGCCTGAGAATAACACAGTATCCTCCCAACCTTGTTTGCCTAGTCCTTAAGTATCAATGTCCCTTATTTGGCTCATAGGAATAGAATGGAGCCTTAAAAACTAGGGCACAATGGTACACCAATGAACCAAAAACGAGGGCTAACACCTCACCCCTAAAGTAGTGATCCTTAGAGAGCAACCATTCCCAACTCAAGGTCTTTTATTTTAAGTATTAATATCTTATGAGGTGATCACATAAGTCACATATAGCATAGAAATCTTCATTTTCCATACTTTACCATTTTTTATTTTATTTTTAATTATTAAGATAAACCCTAAGGTCATAAGTCTATGCCAAACCAAATCCAAACTAAGTTCAACCTACCAAAAGGCTAAGACAATCCTATCATTTATTTATTTGTAAATTATACATTAGGTTAAATTACCGAAATACCCTTTAAAACCCTAGTTTCCACATTTTATTCATTTTCTGTATCAAATATTATCATTATGAGATATTTTTCATGAGTAGGCAAAAAATTAATATTTCAAATTATTTTTGTACACAAGTAATCTTTTTATTTTGGTGATTAACTATATTTTTCAATTTTCATGCATTTAATGGGTCACTACCACTAAACTCTAATCATGCAACTATCACGTAGCACATCTTTCATGCAACACATATACATACACATTTGAAGCATAAAATATCATTTAAATAGGCATATTATCATCATAGTATATAGAGGAGAATATCTCTAACCCTAGGCCATGCTAATAGGATTTATCATAAGCTAACCCTAATCATGCATATATACATCCATGTGAATTATCAAAACCCTACTTCCATACATGAGCATTCATGAGGCATATACCATGGACTTGAATAATAACTTGATAATAATGAAATCCCTAAAAAAAGTTTAGACATATGGATGTAAAGCAGTTGACATATTATCATGTATACAACTCAATTATCAATAATTATGCATATCATCCTTTCAACATATTATCATTTTATCATACATGTTAAAATACTTAAAAATTATAAACCTTAGTATGATTCTAGGTCTAAAAGTTCCTAGAATTCTTGCTCATACTTTTTTGCTATCCTATGAGTGATTGAATTTACTTAACTCAAGCTTATACAAAAGAGGTCTTATCCAAAGCTCTCAAGGAATGCCTAGGCATTTAACACCAAAACTTATACATATATTAGCATATAATATAAGACAATAATAATCCACAATTATTAAAATAATTTAGGGATACTAAATGGTGGAATAAGTAAGAGGAAAGCAAAGGGAATAACTTAACACCTAAGGAGAGGTTTTGGCTAAGGAGAGTGGAGGGTGGCAATGGTGAAAATGGGCGGTGCTCAAGAGACCAAGGAACGATGAAAATGGATGAAGGTAAGGAAGGGGATAACAACAAAAATAGTGCAGCAAAAAGGAGAATGAGAAGTGCATCAAAAAAGGTCAAAGGATGGGGAAGAGTCTTAGTAGAAATGGGCATAAGAAATGGTTGAGGTTCAGCCAAAATGACCGAAGGTGCGTGTGTGTAGCTATGGTGGTTATAACCAAAAGGAAGGGGGAGGGAATGACATGTTTGGTCTATGCAGATGGGGTAGGAATGGCAAACTTGGCTAGTGGTGGGGAGGAGGAAACGGTGAGGGGTATAGAAGATAAGAAAGGAAAGGAAAGTGTGAGAGGAAAGGGGATGATGTGGGGTGTTTAGGCATGGGTGAAGGGGAGGTTACGGTATGGGTGGCTAGTGTAGGGCAAGGGGCTTTGGTGGTGGTGGCCGGTGGTCGACTAAGGAGATCGGCGGGAGTTGGTGTTGCAGAATAAAGATTGGTAGAGGAAAGGCATTACGAAGAGGAGGATGGGGAAGTCTTATGCTCAAGAGGGATCTCGGGTGAGGCGGGATTTTTCATAGGATGTTGAGGGCCTTAGCACTCACACAGGAGGGTAAAAATTGTATAAGTAGGGGGTTGCATACAGTGAAACGAGGAGAAAAACCAAGAGAGAAAAAAATTAAGGGGGGAGAGGGGAGGTATAGTGTAGGAGATGTAGGGTGAGATTTGCAGGCAAGGTGTACGAGTAAGGAGGGTAGGGTGATGGTTAGGGGGAAATCTAGCATAGGTCAGGGATAGATTAGGGTAAAAAATTTTGGTAGAATTTAAGGTTATCAAACTAGATTTATGTGACGAAATAGATACCGATTACGACCCAACCTATGCTTAAAAATTAAAATGTACTCTCTAGTATATTTTAACCTAATTAAATTTTATAACTAATAAGTTGTAATAATATTACACATACTATCAATATATTTATTATCAAGTATCATAAAATAAGTATTATAACTAATACATATAATTACCGATTATAAATAGGGTTTTCTAAAAATAGGGTATTACAAAATATATATATATATATATATATATATATATATATATATATATATATCTTTCCCTCTCTCTCTCTCTGATGTCTCTCACTCTCTTTCTATTCTCTTATATTGTGCAAAGGTATGCGTATTTTTAGGATTTAGGGACAAAACGAGCAAAGGAATCGGTTGAAAATGCCAATGGTTGGGCTATGGTGAGGGAGAGTAATGACAAAGTCTGCCATTGGGGGGCCAAGGGATGCTTAAGGTTAGATCAGGTTTTGGTTTGGAATAATAAGGGAGCTAGCGGCATATTTTACTGTCGGGAGGTTAGCAAACTAGCAAAATTTGCCCGTGGTTGATGAAGAGTAAGAGAAATATAGTCGGTGAGGGAGGGATAGGAATGACAAACTATGCCGCTGGAGGTAAAGATTGGTAGATATGATAAAAAATAGCATGGGTGACTAAGAGTAACGACAAAATTTGCCATTGGGGGAAAATTTTAGATCCGAACTACTAGAATGGGTAGGGAAGAAAAAATAAATGTTGTCGTTAGGTGAGTGTAAGAAATGAAAATTGTTGTCATTAGATGAAGGAAAGAAATGAAATATGTTTCCGTTGGGGAGGGAAAGAAACTAACAAAAGTTGTCGGTGGGTGAGGAAAAGGATTGGCAATCTTTGCCATTAGAGGACCAAGGGGTTCGGTAGAACACGTTGATGGTTAGGGTAGGGTTTTGTGTTCATTATACTTACTATTTTTATTAAATTGAATGGTTAAATTTGTTAATTATGTTCTTAGATTTGTTTATATTTTTTTAATTATACTTATTTGTTAAATACGAATGGTTAAATTTGTTAATTATGTTTTTGGATTTATCTATATTTTTTAATTATACTTATTTGTTAAATACGACAAATGTTGCTATTAGGTGAGGGGAAGAAACAAAAAATGTTGTCGTCGGGTGAAGGGAAGAAATGGCAAATGTTGCTGTTGTGGAGGGGAAGAAACCAGCAAAATTTTCCGATGGGTAAGGAAAGGGATCAACAATCTTTGTTATTGGGGGGGAGGGTTTGGCAAAACATGTCGATGGTTGGGGCTAGGGTTTTGTGCTCATTATACTTACTATTTTTATTGAATCAAATGGTTTATTTTTTTAATTATATTTTTAGATTTGTTTATATTTTGTTAATTATACTTATTTGTTAGATCTGTCTAAATATTTTCAAATCAGTAGGAAGAACCAATTAAAATTGTATTATTATATTAATTATATATGATTTGATATTTATTAAATTTGTTTATATTTTTATTAAATATATTAAATATTATTATGTGTTTATTAGATTCGTAATTATGATAATCAACGTAGAAAATGATGATCTTGGTGCAGGAAAAAATGGCAAATAATGACGTTGGGTGAGGGTTATTATTGAATATTTTTAATTATACTAATTAGATAATAGATTAAATTTATTTATTTATTTATTAAATCTAGTTATAATAGATTAAATATGTTTATATATTTATTAGAATAATTTATTTTGCTAATATTTATGAAATATATTTGGATAAATTTTTGTGGGATTACAATTTTGGTATTTAGTCTTGGATTAAAGATTTCAAAAAAATGTACTAGGGGATGGGTATGGGATTACCAATGGGATTGGTTTTGTAAGATACCATAATTAAGTGTATTTAGTTGTTATATTATACTAAACTACTACTATTAATTAATACAATTGTTGTTGATGTATTTATTAAATAAAATAGAGGGCTAGTTTAAAAGATTGCATTTTAGTTATAAAGTTAGGCATATATATCTCTTTGGCTATCATAATATAGGTTGATATTATATTATCTAATAATTATATTACTCTGACCTATGTGTTTACTTTTTATTTCTTTGATAACTTATTACCTACAAATCATAAACATAATTTTAATTGAATTAGTTTTATTATTGAAATTCAGATGAATCACATACAAGTCAGAGTAGTAGATAAAACCGAAGGTCATTCTATTATTGCTTCTTCACGATGTAATAGGAATGATATGGAACAACCTACTCCGATTTCTCATCGGAGAAGTATAGGAAAAAAATTGCTAGAGGATTACGATGAGGTAAAAAAGTTGGCCAATAAGAAACAAAAGAAGATTCTGAACAACAGGAATATAAAGAAGCTCCTGAGAAACCAAGGTGTAGTCATCAAGCTCTTACTGTTCCAACATTTACAAACTATGCAGGTCATCCATCGTTTATGGGTGATTTTGGCATCTCAGGGTATGGAGGTTATCAATTATCTATAGAATATGTAAATTTTATTACATTACTGACACCAATTGACATAGAAGTACCATCATCCTCAGTTCCTCTAGTTACTATAGATGGTTCTAGATCATCATTGGATTTGCCAGCATCATTAACCTACATAACTGATCAACCATCCTCATTTACATATTTATTTCATGATGATGATGATGATAGGGATGTTGGTAATGCTAGTGAAGATGAGTGAGGTATACAATTGAAGGATGAATGACACTTACTTAGGTCATGTCCCATATGTCCAATGATCCCTAATTTAATCCCAAGCTTTGGTCATCATGAGGCTTTAGATTTATGGTTAGAAAAGGTAAGTTTAGCATATTTATTATTTCTTATTTCATGTGTAACTAATCATATAATCATAATTGTTTCTTTTTTTAGGACCGTGGTTTTCCCAAGATCCACGTGAAATAAGAGGTGTTAAAAATTTTAATTGGAAGCATTGATGAAAGGATGACCGCTCTCATACACCAAACTGGATTGTTACACCTTCTAGTCTAGACATTTGAGCATGCCAACATGCCACTTATATCAGCATTTAGAGAGAGATGGCAGTAATACACCAACAACTTTCATTTACCGTAGGGTAAGATGATAATCACCCTTTTAGATGTATATCGTATACTAGGGCTACAAGTTCATAATCATCCATTACATTTAGAGATGACAGCCAACACGCATGACCAAAATATTGGTGGGTTGGGTGCCTTATTTGGGATGGAAGAAATGCAAGTGAATGAAGTCACTCGAAAGGGTGGGTTTCCATTTAAATGGCTATAAGAAGTATGTAAATCATATTGGTTAGGGGATGAGGAAAAGCCATTGGATATCTATTATAGTTGATTCGCCTATCATTGTTTCTTAATAAGTTAGTTGATAAATTCAATCCATACTATATCCTCTTTATTCAAGATTTTAGTCGTATTGTAGGTTATACATAGGGTGCAACCATACTTACTTTTCTATATCGACTGTTTGGTATAGCTTCTAGATCGTATGCTGCTCAAATTTTAGGATGTGTCACTCTATTATAGGTAGTTTTATAATTATCATATGTATAATACATACATACTCGGATACATTATTTATAATTCTAACAACTAAATATTATAACAAACATGGATTTATAAATACTTTCTAGAGTTTGGAGAGGAATGATTAAGGTATGATCCGTACCATCTCTATTATATGAGGTGGTTTTGTGGACATAAATTTGATAATAAATTGGAGATTCTTGAGTACTTTGAGCTAAGATTGATCATATGCCTGAATCAAAGGTATGTTCAAATTATCATATTCTTACTATATTATGTTAGCGATATATATCTATATTTAGTTTTTTTTTTATAATAGGTTATTTGGGATATATATGGAGTAGTTGATCTGTATAGGAATTGTCATATAACATTATATCGTAGTTGTTTACACTATTTAGAAAAAGTAAAACAGTATATGCCAGCTAGAGTAACATGCTAGTTTGGATATACGCAAATGATCCCTAAGAAGCCTATAAATCCCACTAGGAACATGTATAGAGATCCTTCCCTCAATAACCATAGAGTTTATTATACACACATGTTTAGCTAATAGTTCTTGAAGTGTGAACACATATTGGGCCTAGATGTTTTTGGACCACCGACTCAATACCCATGGAATGTGGCTTATGACTATATATATTGGTATGTTCCTAAAACTCACAGGTATGTATTGACAAGGACGAATGAATATTTGGCTAAACATCTGAATTGTGAGCATGAAATTTTAGCCAAAATACATTTTAAAGAAGCACATAAAACTATCTGGTGATTCTATTGGAGGGGAAATCTAGCTCTAAATTATCAGCAGCTAGTTATATGTATTGAAAATATTGTGCATGATTTAGGAGTTACTTCACCAGGACATGGTCGTGGGCATTTGTAATAAGCTTCATTTATTACCATATTTGTTATGTACTTTGATTAAATTTTATTATGTAATTTGGCGCGACTAAACCTAGGGTTCCCTCAAACCGATCGATCAGTTTGGACAAACCAGTCAACTGTTCATAAACTAGTGTTGATGGAAGTGATTTAAGTGTATTATGTGGGCCTAATTTATGTTTGGTTAAATATTTAAATATAACATTAATACCTTAAAGTAAAAGATCTAGAGTCGAGACTTGTACCACTTGGGGTAGCTATCAGTGTTAGGTTTGGTATTCACTTAGTACCATTATGATCTTTTTCTCTTTTGTGATACCATGTTCCTTACGAAGTCTGGAGATGCTCTCTTCTACTTTATCGATGTATCGATATATTTTGGCACTATAGGGGGTATGCATACTTAAGCCATTAGATGTTCTATTTATTATTGGTATATTGCAATTTCTTTGAGTCTCCATCCTCAAGATAAAATAATCAAATGGATGTGATCACCATAATGGAATACACTAATTGATTATTCTTTTCCATTCACGGAATTTATATTTCATTATCCTATGCATGTATCTTGGTTGTCTTTTATACAATAGTGATACCATATGATGCTTGTTCATACCATGTTATCACATTATCTATTACTTAAACCGCATATGTGTATTATGTGCATAATTTATTTTCTAGGTAAGGTGTGTTATTCGGCATACATTCATGATTCCTTATGCGTTTGTACCCTGTGTGCTACCATGTCTAGTCGTGTATTTATAAGCATGAACTCATGACCACATGTTCTATTGTATGTCATTACATATCTCATATGTCCCTTTATATTACCACATGTACGTACGTGTGCTATTGGTAATTATAAATAAGATATTCTATATGGGCATGCCTTACTTTAGTTATAGTATGTGGATCTTGCTCTTATCATTTTATGTATGACTTTCCTTAATACTTATTGAGCGGCAATTAATAATCTGTCATATACTTCTTGAAATCATATGAGTTGTAGTATGAGTGGAATGGTATGTGTATCATATGTATAATTGAGCATGAGTATTGTAACTTAAATATTACCATGCCTTATGTGCGTCATGTTTCCTCCCATGAGTTAGGTAGTTTTGATTTACTCGGTACTGGACATGTACTGATATTACCTTGGTTGAATGGTTTCTATGACGATTCATTAATGGTGAGGAGCATACCTCTTGTGCAAGCTTGAGATTGATGGATATTGATGGGTTAAAGACTTGGGCTTGAAAGAGAAGGCTAACTGAAGTTTTATCCATTAGAGATTTATCTTTATTTATCTATATCTACTTTTGGAAAATTTTTAAGTGTTGTATTAAAATTTTAATGGTGTTGTAATTGAGTTTTAGTTTTCCAATTCATTGCTAAGGTTTTAAAAATCTAGGGTTATTTCACAGGTTTTCTGTTAGTTTGATTAATGATGTTTTTGTTCGGTGGAAATGTTTGTTTCTCATCTACCATTGGATATACCCTTGTCAGAATTTATCCTCTTGGTATAGATGATGTTTGAATTATAGTTGGATATGTTTTAGCCTTATATCTAGTATGAGATAGATGACAAACATTTATCTTATGTTAGGCGTGGTGGTAACATTCTCCATTTTCTTGTTTAGCTTTACATATTTTTCATTTAAACAAAAAAAATTTTGAAATGAATTTTAGGGGGTGTGAAAGGAGTTTTGTGGAAGAAAGAACACTTTTGATGAAGATTAAAGGCTTCCCGGTGGGAAAGAATATAATCCTTAGATTCCTTGGTAGGGTCGAATTTTGATGTTATTGCATTAAATGCAACATCCAATTTCGCTGATGTTGCATATAGTGCATCATTGAATATTGACGTTGCCAACTATTATATTGCGTTGAATTTTGATGCAGCTTCTAAAAAATATTCTCTAACCCATTAGAAAAAAAATGAAGTTTCATTTCAAAATTTAATAAATAGTAAATAAATTATTTTTTAAATAGTTCATTCGAAAATATATTTAGCAGTTGTGAAAGATAATTAGATGCGTGGTAAAATATATATGTAATTATGGTAAGATATTCAGTAGAAGTGGGCTTGTGAAAGATTGCCACAATAATAGGGAAATGTGTAGATAAATTATTTTTTAAGTTAAAAGTATAATAATATGGGTGTCAATTTATAGAATAAAAAATAAAAAATAATCCTATTTAAAGATATTTTAATTTAAAAATTTTGAAAAAATTACTAACGTCGTGATAGCAGTGTTAGGTGTATTTATAAACTAATATTGGTATCAACTAGATTTGATATCCGCTTCACATCTCTTAGATCGGATATTTGGATCTACTAAATCTAATATCCAATCGGCATCTCTTAAACTAGAAATCTAAATTCTAGAATATTCAAAAGTACAAATCAGATATGAATAAGATATTAGAAATATCCAATATTCACATGTAAATGTTATTTTAACAATTTTAATAATTTTTGAAAATAAAAAATTGAATATTAGTTTATATATATATTCATAAAAATATTTTATTTTATCTGAAATGAACATTACAATACTATCACTAGTGTTTAAATTACAAAATAAATAAAATTTAAAAAATTAAACTACAAGACATAATATTATGATATGTTGTTGAAATAATTTAAATAAATACCAAATATTTTCTCAAATCACATAATTCGATAAAAGAAATTAAATATTTTAAAGATCAAATATCATTCAAAAAAGAATATATTAGAATAATTATATCATTTTTTAAAATATCAAATTTAATTTAAAAATCGTAATTTTTTTTGCATGACCCTCGTCAATATTCACACGTTACTTTGTACCTTATGCTTTTCTACCTTACTTGGAACTTATCCTAAATATTTAATTGCCATAAATATTATTAAAAAATATAGTTAATTTCCTTAAAAAGGAATAATGTTTTATTTTCCATGTGGAATTATTTCTTTTGATATCATAAGGTTTTAGCATATGAATATTATAGTGTTCGAAAGTTTAATACATATTAGTGTTTGAAATTTGACAAAGAATAAATGTTAGTATTATATCTTCTAGAAATGAACAAATATTTAATAAAGGAAAAGTGCTCATAATTATAATTGTCTAATGTGATAAATAAATTTTATAGTTTTAACAATGATAGCCTTAGAATTGTGGATTCACATTTAATTTGATTTTAAAATAGAAATAATTGTATTAATTCATAATACATCACAAATACACAGATTTAAAGCTATTGAACTCTAAACAATTTACACTATTTACTCGTATTAAAAAAAGTCATTATATTATTAAATTTTATATAAAAAAGACATTTTAGAAAAATCAATGTCTACTTTTCTTTTGTACTCTCACTCTTTTTAATCATATATATATTAAATGCTTTATTATTTTTCAATAAAGGTGGGAGTGTAATTTTATAAGTATTTTTTTTTACTTTTTAAAAAAATGTGTAAATTATTAAAATATATTTTTTCAATATAGATAGAGTAATATTTTAATAGCTTTTAGAGTAATGCCACGTTGTATTTTGTTTATCATCTTGTACTTTGACTTTGTTATTTCTCGTCATCTAGTCACCTTTATTTGCTGTCTTCAACCTTCCCCCAACCAAATCTTCTACTTTCATTTTGTTTATCATCTAAGAAATTTGTGAAAATTAATAATCAAAATAATTGAAAACTTGGGGATTGAATTTGGGTGTTGTTTTCATTTAAGAGGAAGCCTCATGTTTAAAATTGAATCACCATCATTTTGTTTACTCAACGGTGACATTAAAAAGATAATAGATATTTTTCTATACATATACTACTTTCGCATACTCTTTTATTATTTCAAAACCTTAGAGGTATCGATAGTGAGAAGCAGCAATGACTTCCTAAATTTTGTATTTATAATGTCCCAAATCTCGTGGAGTGCTATAAGGATTAATATGGCTACTTATATCCGCATGATATACCATCATTTTGGTGATTCCATTCTAAGAACTCCATAGTTAAGCGTGTAGGACGTGGAGCAATTTTTAGGATGGTGACCTTCCTGGAAAGTTTTAGTTTTTTGAATAATTTATTGGGAAGTATTAAGTGAGTAAAAAGTGTGTTGAAAGGACTTGTATTGATCTATGGGGCCAAACAATCAATTCGAAAGCACTTTAAGGTAGCTCCCGTGTGGTCGTATCGACTCGGGGTGTTACAAATAGTATCAGAGCGAAATCGTGACCATGAGATGAACCTAGATGAGCGAGTTAACCACTTAGTAGGATGATTCTTAGGATAAACTGTATTAAGATAGTTAATAGTTCAGGTGCAATGAGGACATTGCATTCTTTGAATGGGGGTGAATGTAATACCTCAAATTGAGTGGAGTGCTATAAGGATTGATATGGTTATTTATATCAACATGATATACCATTCTTTTAGTGATTCCATCCTAATACCTTTACAGTTAACAGTGCTGGATGTAGAGTAGTTTTTAAAGATGGGTGATCCTCTTTGTAAGTTTTAGAAATTTTCTGAAAAATTTCTCGAAAAGCATGTAAGTGAGGACAAAGTGCGTTGAAAATACTTGTGTTGATCTGTAAGGTCAGCTGATCAATCCAAAAGTTTTTCAAGGTAGGCGTTGTGTAGTCGTATCGACTCGAGGTATTACAGTATCATGTATATATGTGTTTGTTAATGAATTTTGAATAATACATTACATACTAGAAGGATGGATGGATAAACTAAAGGGAGAATAATAATTGGGGAAGAAGACAAGGAGGGAGGGGGGTTATTTGTGTTGAAATTTCGAAAGTTAAATATTATCACAAGAACCTATACATTATTTATTATTAATTAAACTATTAAATATCACGAGCTTATGTGTTATTTGTTTTGAGCTCGTAAATTTTATATGCATCTAGTTGTTCTATGTTATTAACACGAGCCTAATTGGTGTATGTAATTAACATAATCATTTTATATAATGAACCTACTTGGTGTGTGTGATGGACCTACTCATTGTATATCATAAAATCATATATTTTATCTTATAAACCTAGAATTTATATATTATGGATTTGCACATTCCATGTTATGATTATAATCATTAAATTAGAATTTGATTTGATGAAACTCTATGTTTTATGTTATAAATATGCAAGTTTTATGTTCCTTGTTATATGTGATGAATATAGACATTTACTATGGTGATCATATCATTTATGGTTGATGAACCTATATATTTAATATGATGAACTTAGGCGTTTTATGGACTGAACATAATATCAACATGTTCAACATTAACTGTGAACAAAATGACACTAAATACTAAACTTATATGTTTTATTGATTGAACCTAAACAATTTGTGTAATGAAATTATAAATTATGGATTATATTTCTTTTTCTATCCCTTATTAGTTATGAATACCATTACTTTAAGATGCTATTGAGTTAAGTTGTATGAAAAATGATTTATATATATAAAAATTGATTATTATACTCCAAATTTAGTTAGTAGCAATATTTTATTTATTTATTTATTTATTTTCTTGTTTAGTGCTTTTGCTGATTGGATGAAAATTAAGCTAAATTATTTGATTTGATTTTTAATTAAATTTAACGTTGTAAGAGAGGGAAATAACTTTGAAATTCGTTAAAAGCTTCCAAAAGCATGTCAGGTATGAGTTTGTAGATAAGAAGTAAGTATTTATGTAGCTTATCTTACTTTGTGACAAATATTGATTTAAGAAATTATTATGAATTTGTAGTTTAATTCACGATTTATTTTTTTATTGCTAAACCTATATTATATATTTGTTGAATCTATAATAAATATATGTTGAACCTATATTAATTTAATGTTGAACAAATATGTAATATTTACTAAACTTATATCAATCAGTTGCTAAACTTGAATTAGATTTTGAGTTGAACAGCATAATATCAGGTAATATATTTACATAATAATTTTCTATATTAAAATTATAGTAATTTATGTATCTATTTATGGAGAAGAAAAATAGAAATAGTTTGGTATAGTTCTTTTATTGTTTCATAGTCTAAAATAAAATTATTTCGTTTAAACATCATAACACAAAGGGATACTACAATACTATGTATATTAGAGAGAAATAAAAGAATGAAATCACTCATGTATTATGTAGAAAATATTAAGTTTATTTATTTTTAAATATTATTATTAAAATATATTATATGAGACAATATAAAATTTGATCTAATAATAAATATTAATTTTTAGATAGCAAATATTTCAAGTTCAAATCCTCCTTCCGCCTCTCTTAATATTGTAATACTTTTATTATATTAACATTTATATAATAATTGATATTTATCTTTACGAATCCTCTATACATACAAAAATTATGTCATATTAGGGGGTATAGCATTCAATCTTGAATATAAAAATTGGTAATGCCATGTTTGCAATTAAATCATTTATTACCATCTAGTAATGTGCGAATCTCATTTACATGTGGGACCCATATATTATTCAATAGTTGATAAACGTTGGAAAGGATTTATTTGTAATAAAGTTAATACTCATCCGTTGATAAAATACAGTCATTTTAGGTGCAGAGGTTTTTTTTTTTTCAATAACAAAATTTCTATTAGGGATATATATATTATTCTCTTTCTTCTTCCATATCATATGCTATTATATTGTTTTTAATGAATGGTGTTGTAGACATACTTATCACCTACGCAAATTGCTAAACAAATATATATATTTTTTTTCTATGCATATTTAGTCTGTTTAGAGAAATTAATACTTATTTTATATTTTTGTCCATATTTTTCTCTTTCTTTGAATTGTGTAATAATAATAATAGATATAGGCATAGTTATTATATCCTACAAACTACGAAACTATTTCTATTAGCAAATGAATAGACTATTTTCCCGGTCAGTATGGTTATTCATAGCATATAATAACAGTTGCTAAAAAGGGGTTTGCTCATTCATAGGCTCATAGCATATTCCATGGTTGCATTAGCATAGTTGGCCCCTCCTCCACCACAACACCATTATTATACTACTAAGAAACGATTAGAAAAGGCCGTCTAATCCTGACTTCGAAAACACCATGACTATTTCCACAGAAAAAACCGTAGCAACTTCGCCTTCTAGTTCTTCTATCCATGTCCTCCTCTTTCCCTTCTCGTCCTCTGGTCATCTCATCCCCACCCTCGATCTTGCCCATCGTCTCCTTATTCGTTTCCCCAACATAGCCATCACCCTGTTAATCACCCCAACTAACCTCCCATCCGTACAAACCCTCCTGTCTGCCCACCCCCCTACCTCCCTCCAAACCCTAGTCCTTACCCCTCCGGAGCTTCCGTCTCCACAAGCAAGCCTTTCCGCCAGAATCCTCGTTCTCCGTTCCCTCTGGCCCTCCATCGTTTCCTGGTTCGACTCCCATCCAAAACCACCAATCGCCATCATCTCTGACCTCTTTCTTGGATGGACCCACTATCTCTCACGCGAACTAAATATCCCAAGGATCGTATTCTCGCCTTCCGGCGCTTTCGGCGCTTCCATGTTTTACTCCATGTGGAAAGACTTGCCTGAGAACCCTGAACCCGAGAATACAGAGTATCAAATTTGCTTCGAGAAACTTCCGGGTGCTCCGCGGTGCCCGTGGTGGCAGCTTAGTCATACGTACAGGGACGGGAAGGAAGGCGATCCCGATTGGGAATTCTTTAGGGACTGTGTGCTTGCGAATTTGGCCAGTTGGGGTACGGTGGTGAACTCGTTTGATGCCCTGGAACGAGACTACATCGATTTTCTGAAGGAGCTGTTGGGTAGTGATAGGGTTTGGGCAGTAGGACCATTGCTGCCACCAGCTGAGGAATCTTCGTGGGCCAGCACAAGAGGCGGCCCGAGCTCAATTGATGCGAACGACCTGATGGCATGGCTGGATGCAAAGCCGTACTCCTCTATGGTTTATATTTGTTTCGGTAGCCGTACTTCGTTGAGCGAGAACCAAACGGTGTCTCTGAGGGACGCGCTAGAGCGTTGTAAGGCGCATTTTATTTGGTGTGTTCGCGAAGCTGATGGGGAAAACAATACCGTCATGGATGAATTCCAAGATCGTGTGGGAGAGAGAGGGCTGGTCATAAAGGGATGGGCTCCGCAGCTAGCGATCCTAAGACATCGTTCCGTTGCGGCGTTCGTGACCCACTGTGGGTGGAACTCGGTGCTTGAAGCGGTTGCTACTGGGGTTGTTACGGTGGCCTGGCCGATGGGAGCCGATCAGTTTACAGACGCTCAGCTATTGGTGGATAACTTAGGCGTGGGCCTAAGGGTCAGGTGTGAAGGGATAGAGAATGTTCCTGACTCGGGTGAGTTGGCCCGTTTGTTGGATGAGGCGGTGAGTGGTGGGAATATTCAAGGTGTGAAGGAGAGGGTGAGGAAGCTGCGTCATGATGCGGAGGCGGCGGTGAAAGGAGGCGGTAGCTCTGCTAGAGATTTGGATGGGCTCGTAACTCAGTTGTGTGGATTGATCCAGTGATGAAGGAAGGGGAGAGGAGGGAGCCTGGACATTTTAATAGGCTTTTACGTTTCCCCTCGCCTGTACTTGTTCTAGATCCACCGCTCCTTATAATCTGAAACCAGGCTTGGGCTCTATTTTGTGGGCGGAAGTTTGCATTTGCTTGCTGAATAGCCATTACTGTGGGGAAAAAAATATCATTTATTTTCTCTTACTTTTTGCGCTCTATTGAAACGTGTAATGCAATGGTGGGCAGCATCATTTAGATCTTTCTAACTCTTAATAAGAAAAATTAATTATTGTATTATTTTGCTGCTCATATGTTCTCCAATTATTTTTCTTTAACAATGGTACACAAGTTATAATATACTACCTCAACTATTTATAATCACTAAATCATTATATTAACAAAAATATAACATTTATTAATGAATTATTTATACAATTCACAACTCATCATATTATGCAAAAAAAAGGCACATTATCTTATGCTACTGGTTCCTAAATTTAGTGCACAATTTGCTTTATTTATCTTTATATTTATCTATATAAAATCAGAGGATTATGTTATAATTTTTTTTCTTGCCTAAAGCTTCTTCTGCATACAAGGTAATTTTCTTGCCTAAAGCTTCTTTTGCATACAAGGTAATGTCTTCAACCTGTTTTGTTTATACTAATATACCTATAACAGTAATAATTAAATTTTTAATCACTAAAGTGTAATTTTACTGATGTGTTCAAACCTATTTTGTTCACTACAACTCATGTTGTGCACTTTACTACAATTAAATAAATTTATTAATAATTAATAAAAATAACATTATTACTATAAAGTAAAATCATTATTACAAGTACATTTGCAGCAGCAACATATGTAAGAATAAGATTATATGTCTAATCAATTGGCTTTATAGAGAAGTAAAACACAATTTTCCAATATATTTCCTACTACATTAAGAGATTTGGGAGCTCCTATATCAAGATATCATCTTTCTGCATATGGAGATATTAAGTCAACCCGACATAGTGTTACATAAATCATATGAAAAATGGAGATACGAAGTCTAAAATTGCTTGGTTGACTAAAGAATACATGATGTAAATACAAAGTAAATATTATAAAAGGTTAAATGTTATCAATTTACCATCTAATCCTTGGTTGAGATATAAATCTAAGCCTTAGAATTTGCAGTGAGTGCATCCTTGTTTTTGCATCCTCTTTTTATATCTCAACTTAGGAAGGCAAAATCCTGCATAAAAAATATATATACATCAATATTGGAAGCATGCCTCCAGTGGTTACTGTTATAAATAATATCAACCCAACTAATACCAAGTGGTCAATAATACTACATGCAGTTAGTGTTTATAAGTTACTAGACTTTGGTAATACATCGCAAGCTTATAGTATAGAGTGTGTGTTCCATGATCAAGAGGTTCATATACAATCATGTAATACATTTTTTAATTGTGTATAGTTTCATACTCTTGATATATATATATAGACACACACACACACACACTCACACACATTTTAGATAGTCAATTAGCAAGTAGTATTTTTATGTAATAAAGGGGGTGAGGATACATGCAACCATTCAAACATTTCAGTTACCTAAGTACAAAGATAAAATCTAAGAGGGGCATGTTTATGCTCTAAGACATTTTCTTGTGGTAGAAAATGATTAGACCCACAAAACAACTCTGTATCAGTATAGAATTATGTTCTTTAAAAAACATAATGTTGTGAAATCAATGATGATAACTTCCTTTCATTCCCCTACAACCTCAAGCCATTTGATCAACTAATAGGGGAGCTTATTGATGAAACATTATTGTAATTTCTAGTTGCTTTCTATTCTGGTATGTTTATTCATTTTATACTTAAGTATGTTTTGAGCTTAATCAACTAATAAATTTGTTTATGTTAAAATTAGATGTCATTGGAATGGTTGTCTCTTTGAGGCCTCCACAAATTAGAGATTGACATGGATAGCAAAATGAATTGATTGACTTGGATTACACAACATTATGAATTTATTTGTTTACATACATATTAACATCATATTCTCTTATTATCCTCAACACCTTACTAACATTTATTACTTTTTGTTTTTAAGAAACAATACCGTTTCTTGCTATTTGTGGGGTGATCTTATTGATAAATTTATTAGCTATTTCGATAATGAGCATCCACAACCAGTGATTGTGACCCTTTAGTTATGTCGTAGAGATTTCAAAGGTAATGAAATGTACTAAGAAAAAAAAGATTATACTATGCTATTTAAACTGTTTATATGTTTGGTTGATTTGTTATTCAAATTTTTTATGTGTCAAGTTATCCAACACATATCATGTTTCAAAAATGAATCTTAATGAAGATGTGGACCATGTTGATGACTTTTGATTTAGGTAAATAGATAGATTAAGATTTACATACAATTTTTATTTGGGTAGAATTTATAAATGATCATTTAGAGTTAATGCAATTAAATTATTTTCAATTTATAGGCTGAGCCTAGAATGTCCAAATCTTATAATTGTCCCTAGGTTAACAATAACTTTTGATTATAGCATTAGTGAAGACTTAATGACTTGCCATTTTAAAATAATATAGCAACTTAAGAATGATATAGAGGTAGTTATGGAGTAGCTAGTAACAATATGTTTTAATTTTATTTTTTATGTTATACTATCCTAATTAATCTTCGATTTATTTTTTAAGGGTGGGATATTTTGGGTGTCTATAAAGGTTGTTTGTGTTGAGTTCGTTGGCAAGTGGTATTATGTTGTATGCAAGGAGTGTACGAAAAAGGTAAATACGGATGATAAGAAGTTTTATTGTGTAAAGTTTGATAAGTATGTACATACTGAACCTAGGTGAGCACAAACTAATTTTTGTAACTTATTGTTTTTACATAGTTTATTCTCATGTAACATTATTATTCGTAAAATATAGTTACAGAGTTGATTTCCTTTTTGGAGATGTCACTAGAAATATTTTAGTTCTTTTATGGAATAGATAGTTTCCTAATCTTATTACAATGATTGTAGAGCAGTTGAAATTGAAGTGTATTAAGGTGTTCTATTATTATTTTAGGATCTACTTATATGTGGATTATTTTATGGTTGTTATTATTATATAGGAACTTCAAAGGGATTTAAATTATATTAATTTCTCTTCAAGTTTGGGAATGAAGAAATACCACATCAGATGGTTGATTTGGAGGATGAAAAAGTCCTTATTAAGGTCCAAGTTAAGGAAAATCAACTTGGTAGGTTCACAAGTGTTAGGCTAATTCATGATCCCTGTTTAATTCCAAAATATTGGGGTTTGGTTGTGCTGAGAGTCAAATATATCATGTTCTTTGATAATCCTTTTTTTCATTGGGTTTTTTTGAAAGTTAATGCTAATTAGTACATTAACATTTATATTTTCGTTGCATACAGGATTCTAATATGTTTTCAAAGACTAAGAGAAGTGGATTTAATGAGTAGAAGGTATACATTTATAATTTTAATTATTCCATATATACTATTTTGTGAAATTAATATTACTGAAATATTTTATAGCTAATTAACATTATTATTATTTTATAAAGGAATTATCCAAGACTGATGAGGTTTCAACACCTCTGAAAAATCAAGTAAAGGAAGGCACTACAGGAACATCTCATTAAGTTGATGAGGTTGTCAAAGGATCTCTAGTAGAAGACTATTCTTCATGTGTAGTGGAAAAAAAGAGCAAAAAAATAAAATAAAATTTAAGGAGGAGGATGGGTTAGATGGTTAATACATTATCTCATGTCAGTAAAAATAATATTTAAATATTTTTTTTATGTTATGTCAAGCTGTTTATTAGCTAAGAACAAGTTGTTCTCTTTTGTTAAATGTTTAACAACTTATTAGTATGGTCTTAACTGTAATCTTTTGCTAAACATTTAATAGGTTATTAGTATTATCTTAGCTTTTTTGTTTTGTTAAACACTTAACAACTTATTAGTATGGTGTTAGATGTTATGTTTTGTTAAATGTTTAACAACATATTAGTCTAAGATAAATATAAATAGTTTATTAGTCTCAGCTTATTGTTAAACTTGGTTGTAACTAGAGTGGGTAGATCTTAACTGGTCTGTTTGACTTATTATACCTCGATTTTAGTTATTAAAAATAGGAGAGATGATAAATATAATAAATATAAGTTGGTTGTTTTATTGTAGTATAAAAGGCCTAAAGGAGGAAAGTTTTTGCTATTAGTTAAAGTAAACTTAAAGAAATACATATACAAAATTTAAAGCATACGTGCATTTGGAAAAATGCATGCTCTTTAATTTGATCCAAAACACATTATAAAACTACATCTAAATTTAGGACATAATTTTTTGGTCTCAAATCATTTAAAAAATATATATGATGTGCTTGAATTAATAAAAAAAGAAGAAAAAGATTAAAGGTCCTCACATTATGAAAGAAATTTTCAATCCTTCATGTTTGTTTTCTATATAAGGTTCTTACACACACACACACACACACACACACACACACAACCTTCACATATAAGGTCTTAAAAGTTCGATACACAATGTAAAGTTTATGTCATTATAATTGATTCAAGATTTTTTTATTTATACATTATTTGTATATTTAATACATTTTTTCAGTATATATCACAGGAAAACTACTCATGGTCCTTAAATCTTAAAGAAAAAAAAATGGAGGATCTTAAACTTTGTAAAAGTAAAAATTCAAATCCTTAATGTTTACTTAACGTAATAGGTAGTGAAATGTTTTCATCTATATTTGTACCTATATTTATATAGAGGCCAATATTTTCCTTATTTATATATAATATTTGATCTTTATGTTTTGTGATGCATAGTAGTAAAAATATATAAAAAATTGATTAAAACCTATGAATTTTTTTAACTTGTGCTATATAAATTAAGAATGTACATGATTTGAATACTTTAGTCCTTTACATTTTATATGTGAATTCTATAGTCACAAAATTTATGAAGTTTTTAATTATTTTTTGGCCAGCGGTAAAGGGATGCCATAAGATGTGATTTATGTTGCATTTAGAAGTTTAAGAAGATTCACGTTGGATAACATGTCATTGGGTCTTATTTGGAGTTTATAACAAGTTTTAAGAGTGTATAAAGTAGTCATTTCATTTAAAATCATTATTAATATGAGCCTTGGTTTTCATAATTTTGTCTGATCAAAATTATATCTACTGGCCCATAGCTATCCATTTGTTTGTTAGTTTTTTTACATTGGCCCTCTAATCTCAACACTCTGATTTCCAATATTGTCTTTCATCAAAGTAGCTACCTTCAATTTTGTCATTCAATGTATTTTCGCTGTCATGTTTTAGGATAATGTCCATAGCTCTATAATTTAAGCATTTTTCAAATTTGGACCTTCGTTTCTTACACACTATTTTGTTACAATATCGATATAAATGAGGAAATTAACCAAGTCCACAACAATATCAAATAAACAAGCAAGGGACAATAGCTCAAACAATGGTCATGTAAATGTTCATTTATTTATTTATTTATTTATTTATTTATTTTGTATTGAATGCATTATCTTGCATACAATTATATGCTTCTATAATTGATAATTATGTTACACAGTATGCATATCAATTATTGTGATAATAATATGGAAAGTAAAGCTAGAGATTAATATGTAATTACCTCTTTTGCCTTTGTGATAGGCAAAATCTTTTCATCGTAGCATGGTTCTGTCACAAATGTTCAACTATTCATTGTTCAACCTATAATAAGTAGTTTTAATTAATAATGTGAAAGATAAATTCATATTCTCCAAATATATGTAGTATATATAATAGAATAGAAAATATATACTAGAGGAATGAATTTACAAAGTAGGCATAAGTTGCTTCACTCCAACCTTGGCAATCAAACAGATGAGGCAAGAAAGAAGAATATTAGGCTATAATCGCAACAAGCCAACACTCAATCAATAAAATTAAGCATAAATATACTATTTATTTTAACCAAATTTATGAGGGCACAAGGAGGGAATATGTGCTGGGTGGAGGACGATAAAGATGGAAGGAGTTTAATGGAGCAGGCAGGTGGAAGGTGGTGGCGTGGCTTGGTAGCAAGTGGATTTATAGTACCCCAAACAAGGGTTTTAATAACTATTATTTTATGGTTTTAATAACGGTTTTGAACCGTTATTGAATCGCTCATTATTAAATCTTTAACAATGGTTCATAACTATTATAAAAAATATACAAGAAACCGTGAATATGTGCGTAAACTTCATATTTAACAATGGTTTTCAAGTTAAAACTGTTGTTAAAAACTAGGTTTCAATAACAGTTTTAAAGTCAAAACTGTTGTGAAAAAGGAGGTTTTAATAACAGTTATTACAAAAATTGTTGTTAAAATATGATCTAATTGGGGTTTCATTTATTGATTATGCATTTATTAAACCCTAATACATATTAAATAATTATAAATTTGAGATTAAATACAAACTTTTAATAATGGTTCTTAATCAAAACCGTTATTAAAACTATATATATATATATATATATATATAATTTTTTATGTTTTTGCTGTTTTGTTCCTACCCATATACACAGTTGTATGTTCAAATATTTACCAAATCTGTAATGTAAAACAACATCAATTCATATATACATGTATGTCTTCCTCCCCCATGATACTCCATATTTTCAATCAAGCTCTAATTCGTATGTCTGAATACACTATGCATACCAAGGAGTGAAAATTAGTAGGCGTATTGCAATTAGGTAGCTCGATACTCCAAAGTCAAAAGTTCATACATCATAGCCTAGAAGACTAAAAGATGTAGATGAAATACAAACCTGAACGTCCATGTAGAATATAGATCCCAATATCGAATGTATGAGTGCATGTGCTTAGCCTAGTGGTCTCTAACTTCATCAATTTCATCAACATTGTATTTCTGACCTCGTGCACAATCATCGTTGAAAAACTACAACGCCCAAGTTTTGATTAATATACAGTTATCACTTAGTTCAAGTACAAAATATATATGTCATGAATCATTAATGGAAAAGAAAACATATATAGCTTGGATCTATGTTGATCGATTTGTTTTGGACTATCAGATTCATTGCTCTACATACATAGTATCCACAATCATCACCGTTTTGCTGTTGTGGACATTGTTAAATGAATTTAGTTACCTTTCTAACTATTAGATATTAATTTGAATTAAAATATAATACAAGATAGTTGTCTTCCTACTTACCATTAGAGGCTCATATTGAAGGCTTTTTAGGTCTGAGACACCATTCCCACCTCTCCTATGATATGCCATTTGTAGTACCCTAATAAATAGAGTTGGATAGCCAATATTATATGTATATATACGTCAGATAATGAAAGTAGAATATATGCATAAATAAGCTAACAAAGTAAGAAGTAAAAAGTATACTAACATGTCGATAAATTCCTTCTGACCACGACGAGTGAATTCAAAAGGTATGTTATAGGTTTGAGGGGAATCAAACACATAGACTTTATTAAGATCAGGTCATACGGCGTACAAAATCCAATGTTCATTTGCGAGGTGAGGAATGAGATAAAGCTTGTTGTGCCCCTCAATCAAAATGCAATCCACCAAATAGTTTATGTGCCTACCTTCTCTTATTGTAGTACCGTCATTTATGTAATATGGGCACACAAACATAATAGAGGGTAACATTCCCTCTATCGTAGTACGACTAGCTACCAACCTATGGACGACAATAACAATGCATATTTGTTAATAACTAATAACTCATATAATAGGTCATAAACATTCCAATAGTACAAGAAGTACTAAAATCTTAAATATGAAATAATACTTACGTAATATAGACATTAACACTCGTGGTTGACATCCATTCTTGATTATGAATGTCGGTTATGTCAACCGTCGTTACCATGTAAGTAGCATTGTCCCTCCCAACATACTCTGGACGACAATAAATGAAAATATAATTGTCCCTGGGGTAGTTTTGGGTATAGAAATACAATAAAGCTAGTGCTAGTGGAGGTTGGCTCTTCTCTAAAGAAGGAATCTTTTGTGAAGTAACTGATTTTTTCATATTTAGCTCTCTTTCCTTTAGCAGCGCCTTCTTTTGTGTTACTCGTTTTACTAGTACCTCTCTTGGTTTTACTAGTAGGAGAAATCTTCTTTTTTGATTCCTTAATTGATAATAATAAACAAAATATGTATTGATCATATATATATGAAAAAGGTATAAACAATGTAGCTAATAAATAAGGTCTAATAATGATGTTGAATGTCATTACCTCTTTAGTAGTGAGACATATCTGATCCATAGGCCAAGGCATGAAACTTCCAAGAGATTCTAGCACTGTGGCAGCCTCATCTCCCTCTTTATAACAAGACAAGAGCACACTGCCAATGATTGGAGTGTCAATACTCACTGGCCTTGTATTTAAGGCTAAGTTATACCTGTGGACTATTTGCGTTTGGGTACTATGACTGATGCGTTCCCTTCCTTTCGCCAAAAGAGTTGAAAGGTCATTCACTAACATGTCACATTTATGCAAACCCTAAAATAAAATATTACACATTCTTAATTATTTATTACACCTAAATCTACAAGGGTCGCAGTGCTTGTAACACTCCAAGTCAATATGATTATATGGGGGCTACCTTGGAACACTTTTGGATTGATTGGCTAGCCCCACAAATCAACACGAGTCCTTTTAGCACGCTTTTTTCTCACTTATGCACTTCCTAAGAAATTTTTAGAAAATTTCTGAAAATTTCCAGGAGGTTCACCCATCCTAAAATTGCTCCATGGCTAGCATACTTAACTGTAGAGTTCTTAGGATGGAATCACCAAAAGGATGATATACCATGTTGATATAAGTAGCCAGATCAATCGTTATAATACTTCGATCAATTTGGGGTATTATAGTGCTACCTTGGAGTGCTTTCATATTAATCAGCTAGTCTCACACATAAAAATGAGTTCTTTCAATATGCTTTATCCTCACTCATGCACTTCTTAAAAAACAAATTTAGCAAATTTTTAAAACTTTCTAGGAAGGTCATCCATCCTAACAGTTACTCCACATTAAACATGCTTACCTATTGTAGGACAAAATCACTAATAAGATGGTATACTATGTTCATATAAGTAGTTATATCAATTCTTATAACTCTAACCTCAATTTAGGTGTATTAAAATTTGAACATGAATCCTTAAACTATATTAATGAGTTAAGATAAAATTTTATGGAATCAAATTATATTATACTCTAATTCAACTCATTTATGTACAACCTACTAGTAGAACTGACTTTTGCTACTTTTGTGGCTACTCTTATAGTACTAGTCAGAGATGAATGTGGCACTTTGACTAGAGATGGGTTATATAAATATCTTCAACAAGTGGATAAAAAATATTGGTCTTTTAAGTTACCTATAAACGAGCATTCATACACTTACTCGGTTTAGAATCAATTATGCTAGTAGGCATAATTTTATTGGAGGTTGAATGGTTGCTTTACCTCCCCAATCTAAGGCTTAGTGGTCTAGATTATTCCTTATCTAATAATTTCTAACTACTTCTATTATATGAAATAGAAATGGCAATGCCTTAGTTATTTTACAACCATAAATGTCTAGTTAATTCATGGGGCCTTCCTTAAGTTTGTTGAAGAGCACTGGATGAGCATTGGCAACCACAAGGTACATAATAAATTAGTTACTTTTGTCACTTTAGCAAAAGGATTGAAGATTTTAATAAAGAGATTGTGTAGATTGATAATAAAAATATGAGGTGGATTAGAATAAGGTGGTTGTTGCTATAAGAGCTTCCCTCATGAGTCAGTTATAGCTTTTCCTTTGAGGAAAGAGAAAATTTTATTTTGGTTGTGAAAGGTTAAAACCTTAAGGCTTCATTTAGATGGGGCAATTTTAGGGGGAAATTTACTTTAATAAGATATTTGTAAGGTTTTAGAAGAGGAAACATAAAGAAAAAGGATATAAGTATTCTTATGTTTCTGCAACCACAAGGAAAAAAAGGAAGAGTACCTGTTTGGAGGATCTAGAGGGGCAAAAAGATGATAAAGGATGACAATGAAATCAAAGAAGTTGCTTCATACTATATTATCAAAATATCCTCATATGGTTTTCCTAGATTAACTGTTAAACAACAAAAGCCACATTAATAATTACCCACAAGACAAGATATTAGGAAGACTTTTTGGTCTTATGGTTCCTTACAAGGCTTAGGGAAGTTCTTACACATTATAACTAATGAATTCAATAAATGTGTGACTAAATAATTTACAAATGGAAGATTATAGGTGTAGATTAAAATTTATAAGATCAATGCTCTAGTTCCTAAGATAAAAGATAAAAAAGGAGTTGTAGAATTTTAGACGTATTAGTACTCTAGACAACTCATACAAAATCAAACACACTAAAGAAGGTCCTTAATTGTTTGGTGACTAAAGTTCAATCAACCTTCATCAAAGGATAAAAATATCTTAGATGAGGCACAAGCTACAATATTTGAGAGCTAAAGGTGAAAACATCTTTAAATTAGATTATCACAAAGCTTTTGATTATACTAAATGGAACTCCATTGACCATATACCAAAGGATATGTTTTGGCATAGATTGGAGATGATGGATCCTCACTTAAATTACTACACCAATGAGTGTAATACGTCATATATAATTTTATTATTATTATTATTTAATGAAAAATTGTTCAAACTAGAAAACTAATCAATTGGCATGTCAAAACAACTGACTAGTAAACTTCATATTTTTTATATTTGGTTTTGATGAACCAATCGACTAGTACACCAAAACCAACCAACCAACTTTTATTGGAACTCATGATCTCTATTTACTTTTTATTCTATTATCTTACAATTTTTCATCTAGTCTTGGGAATCTAAATCTATTATACTTTGATTATAAATGATTTTTTAAAGGGTTTTAAACTCTGAATACAAATATTTTTTTAGATTTAAATTTTCTTAGCATAATTCCCATGCACATTTTCCTTTATCTTTCTATTAGTTACCTCACTCTCTTTCTTCTAAGTTGTGGTTGCATTGTGCATATCTTTACTACAACCAAAATCCCCATTTCCCTCACTTTTTAGTCGGTTCAATATATTCTTACCCTTTAGTTTTGTCCTACACTCTATCCCATGCTTTTGCACTTTCTCGCCATAATCAAGTGGTCAACCCATTGTTTATTCCCCTGGTTTTTGATTTCGATAGGAAGTTCTATATAACACCCACATTATATATCTTAAAAATTATATTTAAAATAGTTAAAAATGAAGCTAAAACCTTAAAAATTAAGATCTTACCACCACATTTAGTATAAGTCCGCTTTCCTTTACCATTATTGCATTAAGTGCTAGGTTAAAATGTTACTCCACTTAACTTATGAACAACAATTGTAATAAGAAGATATTAAATTATATTATAATTTAGCAATATTTTGTTATACAGAAAGATATTCAATCAAGAGAGTTACAATCCATAAGGGAAAAGAAATGTAGAATGTCTATAAGAATCCAGGGATATCCATATCCAAATATGCCGGAGCAAACATTGGATAGTCCTACCTCTCAAACATAAAAAAAAAAAATTACTAGCCATTAAGCTGAAATCACAAGTGATCCTATAAAGTCACAATTATCCATTGAATAGGCAAGGGACCATAAAATAGAGCCTATTAGCACAATGGTATTGAGTAAACCACTATATAGCACTAAGCATGCAAAAGTCGCATAAAGAATAAAGAAGATATCACAAGAAAAACATGGTATAGACAGATAAAATCATACATGCGATAGCAAGGTACAATATAATGCCACAAAGTAATTATATCCAAGACACATACTCAACATACCATTACTCTTAAACCATAACACAAAGCTCAATAAACCAAAACATGCCAAGGGTGTTCTAAGAAGGAAAGACACCAAACCATTTTTAACATTTTCATTAACAATAAAACAATATCTCATAATCTCAACTACCTATACCAACAAATTCCAAAACACCTCAAGCAGAGTCGGAAGGCAACTACTAAACCATGGGTAGGGAACGAAGACATCTGCCAAATACTAATCCAATTTAATTTCATTAAGCAAAAAAATATTTAGTTTCATTTTATAATATCAACCTAGAGATACTAAGGTACTCTAGTTATGCTAGTGTACAAAAGCAACATTATATTATACCAACTATCAACCTAATGAAATAAAGGTGCCCTAGTTGCATTGGAACATGAATAAAGTACAATACCTTACTAATAAAAATACCTAATCTTTAAGTAAGTATACCCTTTAAGAATTTTAAAGAGCTAAGCAAAGAAAGATATAGAGGTCGATTTGGGCACTAAGACACACCGGCAAAATTTAAGCCAAATTGTTAGATAAACCATATCTGTTAGGTAGCTGGCCCTAAAAAGTGCCATTTCCCATTTTGAGATATTTCACTTTAAATATTAGTATTTTATTTGGTAATCATAGATATCACATAATACATAAACAATTTCAATTCCCATACTTAAAGCACATTCTTTTAATTCCAATTATTTAAGTGGACCCTAAGGTCAACAATCAACTTAAAGTCAAATTCAACATTAAGGTCAACCTATGAGTCAACTAAGGTCATCTTATGTCTAGTTATTTACATTTAGGTACACTAGGTCATAGATAACCGAAATGACCTTAAAATAATAATTACTACAATTTTAACCATTTAAATACTATCTTTATTTTAATTAATAGTTTATCATAAAAAGACTAAAATATGATATTTTAAAACACTTTAGCATGTAATTAAATTATAAAAAAGTGGTAAATGCCTATTTTACCCCTACACATGATTAAGCATATAAAGCACAATCATGCACGATAACTTATCATAGATCACATGCCTTCATACTTGACATCACATAATATATGTTAGTCATACATGTTGGAATAATATAATTATGGTAAACTTAAAGATAAATTTACTCCTACACCATAGGAATAATAACAATCATGCAAAATTATGCTTAATATGCTCCATTCTATGATGGCACATTGAGATCCATATACAATATTAATTTATAGCATTACTTTATTATATCATGCTTTTGTACAATTAATGTTATAAATCATTTACATGCTCAAGAAACATAATTTTGTGCTAGCATACTTAGTAAAATGAATAAAATATAACCTTACATGATTAGGGAATAATATAACATAACCTAACTAAAACCCTAATATGCTATCATACAATTTTCACAATTTATTAGAGAATATGCTTACCTTAACTCCAAGAGAAAATAGCAAAAATACCTACAACTAACACCACTCTAGACTCCACTAATACTATCCTTCTTTACCTAAATATAACAAAAAACATATATTAACAACTAAATAATACTAATCACAAAAGCAACACAATAATTTACAAAGAAACTAAACAAACCAACCATCCAAAGTTGGCATTTTGGGGTGAAATTTATGGAAAAATCATGGGCCTGGAACATGAGTAACTCACACTAGGCAAGGGTAGGGTGTCAATGAGGTCACACAACAAAAACTTAGGTGCTTACAACACACATTGCATAAGCAAAGGTTGTGCAAGGTAGTGATGTTGGGGGGGGTTGGGTGCATAAATAGTACCCACTGAAGAGATAATCTACGTTAGTTGGTCACGGTGAATGTTGGGGGCGAACATGAGGTCTACATATTAGGAGGGTGCTATGGAATGAGGAGGGGTGCAAGGTGGTGACTTTGGGTGGAAGAGGAGGATACATGAGTGGTGTTGGGTTGTGATAATGGTAGTGTAAGGTTGGGAAAAAGGCAAGAATGGTTGGGGAGGTTGATAGGGATGTGCTGCGAGATGATGGTGGGAATTGGGGGATGTGCATTTGTTGGATTGGTTTTAGAGATAATGGTTGGTTGCGAATGGTGGTGATGGGAGGATAAAAAATGATGAAGGATATGCTTGGGATAGATTGAGAAAACCGATGAAGAAATGGAAATAGAATGGAGGAAGAAGAAAGAAAGGAGGATCAGTGGTGGTTTGGCTTGAATGTTAGTGCATCAAGGGTTAGGTTAAGGGGATGATGAAGGGAAAGTAAATAAGGGAGAAAGGGAGAATTTTAGGCGTGTTGGGGAAATGAAAAATGATGAAACAAGGAGAAGGAGGGAGGTTAAGGGGTTGGATGAGTTAGAAATGGTTGAAATAAAATAGATGGAGAAACAAGTAGGGGCTGGGTTTTGTATGTACGAGAGGAATGTGAGGGATATTGGGGCACGTAAAATGGACATGGCAAGGAGGGTTTTTATTTTTATTTTTTATAGGGAAGATAGAGGATGATTGTAAGGTTTGCATAAGAAGGAAAATGGGGAAATGGTAGAGCATAGGTTATGAGTTTTGTGTTAATTTAGGATTTAGTTGGTTTAGGTTTAGTTTGGTATTTTTAGTTAGCCAAACAATTAAGGAAAACAACTGGTTAAGGTGAGAGGAAAAGAAAAAGGGAAAAGAAAATAAAAATGATTAGGGTAAAAAAATTTGTTAGGGTTTATGGGTTAAAAGAGATAAATAAGCTAAAATTTAGGATTAAGTTTTAAAAAAAGGTTAAACACCCAATAATAAAGGTTTATAAAATTTTTGGATGTTACACTCTCATTCTTGGTGCTCACTTAGTCATCATCAAGTATGAGCTCTTCTCCTCCCTTGAAAGAAAACATCTGATGTTCTTGTAATACCCTAAAAATTTTCTACCAAAAAAATTTTACTTTTGTAGAAATATTAATAATCAAATATTAGGTGTTATGTCTTATCCAACATAGAAAATGTACTCCCTACATTTAATTTATATTGGATGCAAGACTAAAAAGTAACTCGTACCTAAAGATCAAGTGTGGGAAGCAATTGATCTCACAATGATATATGATTATAAAATAGAGAAAGAACATATAATATGATAGAAAATAGAGGACTAAAATTCCAATGAGAGAGCTATCCAAATAAACATTCAAAATAGAGAGAGAACATATATAACATAAGATCAGTTACAATATTTGTTGAAAAATTATAACATAGTTATCCAACATAGAAAAGGTACTTCTTATATCCAATTTATATTGGATGCAAATCTAAAAAGTATCTTGTACATAGAGATCAAGTATGGGAAATACTTGATATCATAATGATACAAGATTGCAAAATAAAGAGAAAACATATATGATAGGAAAGAAAGGACTAAAAGTTTAACAAGGAGATATCAAGATAACCATTCAAAATAAAGAGAGAACATATATGGTATAAGATTAGTTATAGCATTTGTTGAAAAAATCATTAAATAGTTATCCAACATAGAAAATGTACTTCCTATATTTCAATTTATTTTGGATGTAAGACTAAAAAGTAACTTGTACCTAGAGATTAGGTATGGAAAGCACTTTATCTCACAATGATACAATATTACAAAATTAAGAGAGAATATATATGATAAAAAATAAATGACTAAAAGTCCAACGAGAGAAATATCTGGATAACCATTTAAAATAGAGAGAACATATATGATATAAGATTAGTTACAACATTTGTTGAAACATTATAACATAGTTATTAGAAAATTAGCACATAACTAATGAAAAATTATGAATATTCATGACAAGCATTATTACAACCCCCTCCCCACATAGTTGTTGCAGAATTTGTATAATAAAGGAGAAAATGTTCATTATAAAAGTTGAGAAATCACTAATAATTATTGAAAAACTATCATATAGTTATTGAAAAAATATTGGATAATGATTGATGGCTCCTAGTAACCACATTTATCTTAGGAATTTCATTAAACACCTTGGGTGTGCATACCAAATCACATATCCTAATGCAAATATTGCTTAAAGTATCACAAGAACAAATCTTCTTGGAACCAAAATTTTAGAATATAACAACACAAATTTCAAAGTAGAAAAAAAAAACTAAAATTACCCAAATCAACTAAACCTTTAATTAATCCAGCATTGCAAAACAATTACAACATAAACTAAACTTCAAATCATTGACCAAATCACCAAGATGCATACCCAAGTTAGTGAAATCAATGTAGAAAGACACATAAAATTGTAGATATAGAGTTGGGAGGAGAACTATATAAGAGGATAGTGGTAGAAGAAAGCTAAGAATTGCAAGGAGCTTGATGAATAGTCATGATCATCATGTCTAGAAATTGAAGAAGAAGACGACCCACTAGGACAGTCAATATATAATATAATTTCAATGTGACAACTAGTTTGCACCATTCTTATGGTGCAACCGGTTGCACAATGTAATTTGCTGAGCTAAACCTTTGTGTTTCCTTATGAAAATCGGCGTCAACATCTTTTTTTTTTTAAAAAATAAATAAATTATCTTCTAATCTATAGTATATATATATATATATATATATATATTTTTATAATACTTAGTATATCTATATATATGGAGTTTAAATTTCTGATGGTTTATTTAAAAACTATAGATGGATTTAGTTATATAAAAAATTAAGAATATCAAGTTAAAATTTACCAAAAACATGATTATAGATCTAAATATAATAAGGCTACATGTAAATCTTTTCTCCGGGCCTCTAATAATTCACGACCAGGCCTATCATGAGTAATGTTAATGACTTTATTAATTATCTAATGGATAAGTGTATTGAAAAGGCTTACTCGAACAGTTGTAACGTAGGACTTTTATACACACGTCTTAACACATGCCTCTTCATTATCTTATCTTCTATGAATTCAATCTCAGTCCAGTTGGGGCATCGAAATCAACTTTCTATTATTATTTTTTTATGGTCGATGCACAGGTGGAGGGAGGAAGAAACATCTATGCATCGACTATAAAAATTGAATCCGAACATACTACTTCATATTATTGACCAATATCACCGTCGGAGACATGGTGACTTTCTGTCACCCAATCAATTTTACTGCATGATATATAAGCCTACTGTACAATTACTTGATGGAGTTTTGATAAGTACTTTCCTTATAAACACTTAAATATATTTTATCCGACCTATTTTTATCATAATCTGCAACAATTTTGTATTTCCATAGCGTTCTCTACTGCTAGTGGTCGAAGGGTAAATATCTTGTAGATGTGTATAACATTTTTCTCACTCCATGTAAGGGTCTTGTTTTTATATAATATGCACGTATTTGTTGCAACAAAGTTGGTAGACAAGTGGTAGTGGAGCATAAAGTGAAGAGGTAAGGCTGCTGCCGATGGTGGGCGAACTTGGGGAATCTTAGGTATGAAGAGAAAAAGTCGCACAACACTACAGGAAAAATTAGATAACAACTTGAAAAATCATAAACTACTTGATGTATACTCGTAAAAAACTAGTTTATATATTATTTACCAATTTTGTTTTTAAAATTAGATTCAATAAGCTACAAAATACCCTATAAGCTATTTTTGGTTTCTTTGCACACACAAGGAGAGGGATAGGAGATTACTGAAATTGAAAATAAGCAAAATTGTTTAGATCTTGGTCTCCCGTAAACTTACACATGTTTTGATTGGTTTTATTGAATTTAGATTGAAGATAAAATTTCTAGTATGTAATTTTTATTTTACAAAAATTGGGCTGGGTGGTTCTTAATTATTACTAAAGAACATACCTTTGAGGACATGTTTTTCTACTATCTTATGAAGTAATAATATTATTTAAGATTGTAAATCATTTTCACACAAGTAATTTTTATCCTAAAATGATATTATTTACATTTAGTCGCAAAAAAGTGACCCCAAATCTATTTAAATAATTTTGGAAAAGCTCTCGAAAGAAAATACCAATGAATGTAAAGATCTATATTATTTACAAAAAATACATAATAATACCTCAAAAAATACTTTAAAACATATAAGTAAATATTTAAATCAAATTCTAAGGGACCAATATTAATTTAAATAAATTTTAAAAATGGTTATCCGCAAATAAAAAATAGTAAAATAGAAGAAAATTAATTTCGCAAAGAAATTCATAAATAAGTTACAAAAGTCTTTTTAATTTAAACTTTTCTAAATATCTTAAAGACCTCTAAAAATAGATAAATTCATAATCAAAATAATTTCTATGGATAAAATAATTAAAATAATTTTACTATTTTAGATGAAAAATTTTATAATTTAAATACTTAATTTTGTTAACGATATATAACTCTAAAATAAATTTATAATTGCAGGACGAAGTTATAATCCAAAATAAATATAAAATACTAAAAATAAAATTATGAGAAAGAATGAAAATATATATTTTTAGACAAAAAAGAAAATTATATGAATATAATATAATCATGGTCATGAATAAATTTATCTATAATGGTCCACTATGGTAGTGATTAACTAAATTCTAATGCAGAGTCAAAATTATTCATAAATCTATAAAATGAATCAAAATTAAAATAATTAATTGTTTTCATCAAATTTTACTAATAAAATAATTAAGCTTAATAAAATTAAACTACAAAATACATGGTATAACAAAAGTCACACATATAACGATAAAATTAAGACACACATGCAATAGCTAAAGTAAAGTATGACCATATGAAATATTTTAGTCATAATTATCAATAATACATGTGGGTACATGTAGTAGTAGCAGATGACATATGAGACATGCATGTGCTGATATATTATAAAACATGTGCTCATGGATTCATACTTATAAATAGATGAATAGACATAACCAAAACATAGGGTACAAGTGTATAAGGAATCATGAATGCGTGCTAAGTGAGAGAACTATCCTAGAAAATAGCATTACGCACCACATACCATTTAAATAATAGATCATGTGATAACATGATATGAACAAGTGTCACATGGTAGCACTGTTGTAAAGAACACAACTAAGAGACAAGCATAGGATAATGATATATATAAAAAATTATTGTGATCACATCCATTTGATTATTTTAACTTGAGGATGTATACTTAATGAAATTATAATAACTAATCTAGTACTCAGACGGTACTATCCCTAGTTGGCCCACCCAAAAATGTAACTGTACCACCGATAAATAGGATACCTAATCATTTAAATATGCATACCCCCTATAGGGACATAATACATTGAGACACCTATAGAGAAGAAGAGGGTATCTTCGGACCTTGTAAGGTACGTAGGATCATAAAATAGAAAAACATCGAGATTGTACCAAGTGAATACAAAATCTAACTCGGATAACTACCCTGAGTGGTATAAGTTTCGACTCAAGATTTTTCACTTCAATTTAACCAAGCATAAATCAAGTCCACATAACAATACATAAGTTAACATAACAAATTTCTATAATTATATCCATTCCAAGTGGTATTAAAGCTAATCAATTTCAAGCTACCTTTAAGCCGATAAATTTCAAGTAGCATTAAAGCCAAATAATTTCAAGTGGCATTGAAACCGATCAATTTCAAGTGGCATACAGAAGATTTAATCCAAGTGGCATTAAAGACGAATAATTCAAGTGGCAGTGAAGCCGATCAATTTCAAGTGGCATAAGAAGATCTAATCCAAGTGGCATAAAAATCTAACATAACTCATTGAACAATTTTAATCTATACTCGACTAATGATATGATTTTCCAATCTAATTATAATTGAGAAACATTAAAACATACTCTAAAGTCACCAAAAATTTCATAATTAGCTAAAAATGTTAACCATATAATCATGCTCAACCCTTCATATACTCAAACATATAGGATAATCAAGTGGCATGCTAACATGTGTTTGCATTGAAGTTTTAAGCTCATAGATACATAGAATTACCACACAAAAACATAGTATCCTATTGACATACTTAAATAACATAAAGTATAATCATATTTTACTTCAAGAAGACATGCATCCCTTTATTCTACCATAACCAAAGGTAAGTAATGAATAACCTAAATCTGAAGATAGCTAAGCAATTGAGAAAGAGAGAGAGATATTGAGATCTTGACAATATACAATAATACTTTCTTAGATCTTTGACATAAATTGTAGGACAAGGTTAGAAAACCACCTTACCAATCAATAATTCAAGTATTATAATTTAAACAACAAAGAGAGACACATACGATCATTTTTGGAAAATGTACCCAAAACATAAGACTCGCGATCATATCTCTATTAAAATTTAAATTGAAGTATTAACCAAGTTGAGTTAAACACATATCAATTAGGATATTTTACATTAATTTGGAAAACTAGGGAAATAATAATAGAGGACAAGTTAATTTTAGTAAAATAACTTACTAGTCTAGTTTTACAACAAAAAAGACAAACCAACTAATTTTAAATAACTAATCCACACCAATAGGATAAAAATACAATTAAAATAATTTTAAATCAAATCTTTCATCAATATTTCTTGGAAAATTATGGTTTTTATGTCCAAACTGAAAACCAACCAATTCCCTTTTATTATGTCAAATTGATAGTTTTAAAACAAAATTAATCTAATTTTAGATAAATCTAGATAACCAATTTTAATAAAAAAAATCTTACGAGTAGTCAATTTATGATAATTATTTTCCAAAAATTAGGGCTTTAAAGCCTAAGACACAAACTCAGGCAATTCAAATCAATTAGTCTATATTGAAGGTGTTAGAATGGAATTAAGGTAACTTCAACTATTTCAATAAATTTAATTTTAGAAAAACAATTATACAAATGATCAATTTCATAATTTTATTTGAAAACTAGGGTTTTTATTGGCCAAAAAATGCAATTCAATTGATTTTTGTTAATTTATATAAATTGAATATTTATAAATGCAATTAGAAATGTTGTATAATATATTATACAATTAATTAATCAAAAATAATAAAACAAATACACAATTTAACATAATTATAGTTTTTGAGTCCATAATGTTAATCCGGTCAATTCTCGTTAAAATATTTAAATTGATGGTGCGAGATTGTAATCAAATGTATTCTAATATAAATTTTATAATCAATTAAATAAATTAATTCAATTATATAATCCAATTCAGATTTGTAGGAGTTTTGAGCTAAAAATCCAATTTCAATTGATTTCACACAATTTTTCCAAATTGACACTTCTAACATAAAATCAAATACATTTCAAAGTATATTATAACATTAATTGAAAAAAAATTTATGCAATTCAATTTTGATACATAAGAATTTTATCCTACAGACCCAATTCCGATTAATTATGCATAAAATTTTCAAATGGATAGTTCCAATATGAAATTAGATACATTTTACGGCATATTTCATAATCAATTTATCAAAAATAGCTTAATGTGACAAATTCACGAAACCCAGACATAACTGGGTCAAAATTCTGATTTTCACTAATTAACTATATACACTATGATTAACCACTCTAAATCAATCATAAAACATATATAGACATAATTAAACAACCAATTTAACTTATCATAAGCCATTCAATACAAAACTAATTGAATTAAGAAGTTTGGATAATATATACCAAATTAAATATGTCGTTACAAGCTGAATGGAGCTCGTCGATGGCAAAGGCAGGTTCAGCATGGCTCGCACGCAATCATTGGGGGTCATCATGCTTGAGTTGGCTAGTGTTACAGCTCATGCGCTGCCTCCTCCTTGCTATCATTGCTATTGTCGCACAATTGTTATATCAGAGGTTGGCAACTCTGATGATGAATGGAGAACGGTAGTGTTGTTGTCGTGGTGGTGTGGTGGGACAATGGTGGCGGAAGTGGTGGTGTGGAGAATGTAGTAGAGACGAGGAGCAGTGGAAAAGGAGCACGAGGATATAGGTATCGGGTTGTACGTAGAATGGAAGAGAAAGAGAAGAGAGAAGAGAGAAAAGAAAATAGGGAGAGAGAAGAAGAGAAAGAAAAAGAGGGGGCTCATTTAAAAAAAAAACAAATACATAAATGAGAATACTAAATATTTAAAAATATTAATAGATGATTTTATTTAAAACTCATTTAATAAAAATAATTTTGTAAAGATTCGAGGATATAAAATCATTATAAAGGTTATTTAAAGAATTTTGGAAAAACTTTTGAAAGAAAATACTAATGAACACAAAACTTTATATTATTTATGAAAATATATAATACGGTCTTTAAAAATATTAAAATCTATCTAGAAATTATTTAAATCAAATTCTAATAGACTTATATTAATTTAAATACCGTCCAAAAATGCCCATCAACAAGCCAAAAAGGGTAAAAGAGGAAAAGAATTAGAAAGAAAATTATAAATAAGTTACCAAAATATTTTTAATTTAAAACTATCCAAAGATCTTAATAACCTAAAAAAATAGATAAATTTAAGTTCACGAATATATGCTAGGGATAAAATCATTTTATCTATTTTAAAGGGGATTTTATAATTTAAATAAATTTTTTCGTTAACACAATACAACTCAAAAACAAAGTTGTAATCTCACAATAAAGTTATAATAAAAAACAAATATAAAATGTTAAAAATAAAAAAAATATAAGAAAGAACAAAAAAATATATTTTTAAATAGAAATCGAAATCATATGAATATAATAAAATTATTATTGTGAATGAATTTATCTAGAATGATCCGCAAAGACAATGATTAATTGAATTCTAACATGAATTTGAAATTATCAATGAAGCCATAAATTGATTTAAAATTAAAATAATTAAATATTTTTCATCAAATTGCCCTGATAAAATTGTTAATCCTTATAAAATTGAATTAAAAAATATAGGTTATTGTACTTGTGGACGGATCTTAAAATTTTCACCTTGTATAATTGTTTCATTTTCTACATCATCTGAATTTTTCTCATCATTTACTTGCTTGGCACCTTATAAGTGCTTGCCATGTCTAGTTGTGACTGCACTAGCATTTCCTCTATGATTTCTCTTTTTTTGGCTTGGAAAATTTGAAGAGCCTTGTGCTTGTAATGTTCCTAGAAAATCTACTAGTTGGATCACTTGATTCTCCAAATTCTTGATACCATTCCTAGTCTCTTGTTGAAATTACAAACTGTTGGTAACCACATATTTCATCAAGGCTTCTAAAGGCTTTCCCTTTGATTGTTGTTGAGCTTGTGATAAGGGTAATAACTAAAACGCTAGTCTTGTTTGGTTTGGTGAAACTTGAAAATTCTAGGAGGCACATGTGAACTTTACTAGTTATTAAGCAAGTGGTCAAAAATACAGGTTACCACCTTGTTGGTTTTTCCCATATCTCAAATTGGGATGATTATTCCAACCTAGATTATATATTAGAGCATACAAATCATTTTTTCTTGGCACTTATTGTCCTTCAATGGAATTTACTTGTCTTTCCACCTATAACATGGGGAACATATCAATAGGATGACCTAGTAAAAGAACAAATCCTAGATAACTTTATAGGAGCTTTTTCACCCATTACTCTTTCTACTAGAGAGACCAAATTTGATACTTGCTCTTTTAATTCAAAAATTCTAGTCTCTTTAACACATAATTACTATTCCTACTACAAAACTAAAAATTAAATTTCATGTTACCAATCAATCTTTTAACTTCAGTAGAAGATTTATCAACTAGTGCACCCTTATTAGAAACATCTATCATTTTTGATCCATAGAAGATTGACCCTCATAAAATTATTAGATTACAAATTTTTCATTAATATGATGGCTCAGGAAACTATCACGTAATTTCTTAAAAGGCTCTCAATACCCATGTAATGACTCTCCCCAACTTAAAAAATGCCACAATTTTCTTTTCTAAAATTTATTACTCTAGATGAAGGAAAATATTTTTCCAGGTAAACTTTTTGCATATTTGTAATAGCCTAAAAATTTACATAGCCTAATCCCATGTCATCAGTGATCTAATTTGATTCCAATCTTAAGAAATCTTTTTATTAGCCTTAACCAAATTCCTTATTACCGAAACTTTAACTGAAACCGAAGCCTTGATTTAGATAAACCGTAATTCATAAACCAAAATCAAAACATGCTAAAATTCCACTAATCATAATTAATTGACTAATCAAAAAGTACCTAATATAATCCTAATCCCCTAACCCTTATCTCTTTTTCCTTTTCTTTTATTCTTTTCTTCCCGTTCATTCCTTTTTCTTTCCTTTTCTTTTCCCTTCTTCTCCTGCGCCGATTTTGTGGCGTGAAAGATTTGGCTTCCTCTACACCACCACCATCCACTTGCCCTCCCGCATGCACCATGACCCCATCTTGCCATCCCTGCTATCTCTTGTACTTATCTTCTTCTTCTTCTTCTTCTTCTTCTTCTTCTTCTTCTTCTTCTTCTTCATCTTCTTCTCTTCCCCTGCACACACCACCATCATCTCACCATCACTTTGCTACTACTCTGTTCGACTGTTAGCCACCATCATCTTCTCCTTGCTTTCCTCTCCCATACACATCTCCTTTATGTTCCACCCTCGCTAAAACCATCACCATCACTCTCTTCTTCTTCCCCTACTACCTTCATCACCCTCATGCTCCACCATCATCACCATCATCCCTTGTATTTTCCCCGTTCTCACACCATCACCTCTCCTGCCATTTTTCTCCTCCATGGCATGCCACCATACTAGTATATATACCCCTCCATCCCTCCACTTTATTTTCATCCATCATGTCCCCAACCTTCTTCTCTTTTTGGTTCTCCTTTCTCCTTCTTCTTCCTCCTTCTTCCCTATTTTTGGCATTCGAACCATCCAAGCCACCACCGATCACCACCTAAGCCACCACTCGCCTCCCTTTAGCTAGTGAACCTACCACCATGGTCATCCTGCCTCTCCCCCTCGCCATCACTGGCCATCACCGCTGACCACCACCTCTTTTTACTTCTTCTTCCTCTCATATGTCACACCATTGTAGAGTGCACGGTTGGTACACCACGTAATACACAACCGTGCAATGCTTAACTCTTCTGCTGCACAACCATACAACTCCTACATTGTCTGGCCATGAGTTTTTTTCTCTTGGTTGATGCTGCATAGCCATGAAACTTCTACACCGCTTGACCATGTAACTTTTCTCCTCTCGATCTATTGTGTACTGTTACGGCACAACCATACAACTCTTGCACTGCTTAGCCATACAACTTCTTTTTTTAGCCGTGCACCCCTATTTTTACCCCAAACCTTGTCCAAACAACACCAAAATTTAACCATAGCTGCACCACACAAATTTTCCCTCCTAATCAAATTTTATATTTTGTTCATAGGTGATCTTCCGATGATCTCGGAGGAGGTATAGGATTTACGTGCATAGAGATTAGTGTCTTTGTTGGTAAGGATACATGTTGTAGCTGGGGATTTATGTGATATTTGTATTTTTGTATATACTTTGTGTTGAGTATGTTGTATTGAGTAATTTATTTATGGAAATGCTATGAAATGATATTCTTGAGAGTAATAAAATTTTATAAGTACGTATTTGGGTATGATGTTGGATACAAGATATCTATGGGAAACTAAGGATATGTACTTTGGATATTAATTGAAAATTTTTATGTTTTGGGTTTCATAAGGCCTTGGGACAATATGATTGTCATGCCTACCTTAAGAGTATTATGATGATTTGAGAATAAATATGTGGTAGTACTTATGTTGTTAAGTTGTATGTCTTTTGTATTTATATGAGTTCAGCATGATAATATACAATCAACTTTGAATAAGCTACTAATCATTTAAAGTGAAAGATCACATGAGTCAGGCCGATGTGTTTATATGGCTTTGTTCCACCAGATAATAATAGTGGCTCGGGTGTGTTGTCCCTGAGAGGTGCTTCAGTTTGTTCCACCGGATTAAGAATAGTGGGGCTTTGTAATCCCCCAAAATTTTAGAAAACCTATAATTTAATAAATAACTTTTATTTGAAATAAATTAGCTTTTAAGATTATTTAATTTAACTAATTTATGGATTTTTGAGTGTACAAATTTGGATAGGAGTATTTAATAAATTAAAAATAAATATTTTATTATTTTATCATAGTGTTCTTAATTAAATAATTTTTCAAACTAATATTTACTAAAAGTATCAATTTCAAACAATATATTAAATGATATTAAATTAAATTATTTATTAAAAGTATTACATTTTATTATTTTCTAAATTTAATTAAATTATTCTCCCCTATTTTCTCATTTTCCTTTTTCTTCTTTCTTTTCTTTTCCTTTTTTCCCCTCCCTTGGGCCGCTCGCACGGGCCTGTTCCCCTCCTTGCGCGCCTGGGCCAAAGGCCCATTTCTTCCCTCCCATGTTCTCCTTCTCCTATGCATGACGCAACCCAGCCTTTTTCTCCCCTCGACCGGGCCGAATTAGCCTTATTTCCTTTCCCTTCAATCAGCCGGCTTCTTTCTTCTTCTTCTTCCTTTTTCATCGTCGCCCATGCCCGACACCCTACGCATGCCTGACCACCACCTGCAGCTGCGATCCTAACCACCCCAACCTCTCTCCCTCTCTCTCTCTCTCTCTCTCTCTCCCCATCCTTTTCTTTCCTATTTCGAACCAAACTATCCCTTGCACCATCCATCCATGCCTGACTTCTTTCCTCTTCTTCTCCCTTCACCTCCTTGTCACCCGACCACCATCTGCCACCCTACAACCTGCCCTGGCCGGCCACCTACTCCCCTCTCCCTCCTCTTATTTTTCTTCATCCCTCCTTGCCTCATCCTACTCATAATTTCGAGCCCTCTTTCCCTTCCCCGATTCTTTTCTCTCATTTTCTCCTCCTCCCCATTCTTCCCTGGTTTTTGCATGCTGCCGCCAACCGCCGCACCAACCCTTGCGCCGCCTTCTGCCACCCTATACCTCAGCCCTACACCACCATGAGACCACCCAAGCCACCCTCGAGCCCATGCAGTTCCTCCCTTCTCCACCTCTTCTTTTTCTCCCCACTCTTCTCCCTTATTGGTAAGCCACCTGCAACCGCCTCATTCTCCGCCGTCCGGCCACCTCTACCGCCACCAAAACCACCAATCCACACCCTGCAACCTCCTTTACCACCCCCATATCTTACTTTCCCGAAAACAACCCCTGTACCCCTCCATTTTTCCCCTCTCTTTTCCTTCCTCCTCAGCCACGCCCAGCTCGATAGTCATCTTCGCCGCCTTGCTGCCGCCGTGAAACCATCCCCAGCCTCCACCTACACCCCCTCTTCACTTCTGCACCCTTCCCTTGCCTCCAATCCTCCCCCATCTACCTCCTTTTCTAGCCTAAAGACACTAAACCGAGCCATCTCCCCTCCCTTCTACCTCATTAGCTTCGAACCTTTCTCCCCCTTAAGTTGCATGTGGCTCACGTTGTTCATGCAGCGTGAGCTCCACATTGATTAGGAATTAATTTTTTTAAATCTTTGAGGTATATTAATAGTTAATTAAAGTGTATTATTATTAAATAAATTTTTATAAAGTTTCATCCTTTTTAATTTCCTACTTCTAATATAATAATTATTGATATTATTTTTAGGTGTTGAGTTGCTAATTAAGCCTTGAATCTTTAACTGGGATATTGGTAAGGTTCAATTTTTGCGGGATTAAGGTAATCGTTAAACCTCACTTAAATGCATGGAAAAAATGTATGCTACCACATTAGGGATTTTAGTATGATTTTATGCATGTTTTGTGTTGCCTAGTATGATATATATGGTTTCTTATATTGATTGATAAAAGGAAAAGAAAAGAAAATTGCGATAGCTTTTGTGCCATGTGTAGAGATGATACTTAAGGAATGAGTTTGATATTTGATGGAAATGTTAACTGCTTGTCTATGATGTATTATGTCATTAATACATGAATAATATTATTGTGAGCCTAAGGGTATTTTAGTAATTTTGTAAATAAAAGGATGGTTATGGCAAACCTGGGAGTAAAGAGATAACTTGATAATTATACAAACGATGAAGGGTAACTTGGTAATTAAATCACGATTATAGAAGGGCAATATAATATTTATAAAAATGGAGAAGAGTAAATTGGTAATTATAATTATAGAGAAGGGTAAATTAATAATTATAAATATGGAGAAGGGTAAATTGGTAATTATAATTATGGAGAAGGGTAAATTGGTGTTTATAATAATGGAGAAGGGTAAAATGATAATTATAATAATTGAGAAGGGTAGAATGGTAATTATGACAATGAAAAAGGGTAATTTGGTAATTTAACCAACTAAGGGGCAATTCGGTAATTATAATGAAGGGCAATTTGATAATTTAATCGACTAAAGGGTGAGTTAGTAATTATTTAACTTATTAAAGGAAAAATTGGTAATCATGGTAGCAAAGATGGGTAATTTAGTAATTTATCCAACTAAAGGATAAGTTGTTAATTGTAAGAAAAGAAAAGGGAAAATTAGTAATCTAACCAACCAAATGGGAGATATTTTAAGTGTAGCAATTATGAGGGGTGAATGGTGATCTAAGAAGCGTAGGGAATAACTTGGTAACCTAAATTAGATAAGGGATAATTTGGTAATTATACAAACTAAAGGGTAATAGGGTAATTTGTTAAGTAAGGAAGGGGTGACTTAGCGATTATATAAGTAAGGGGTAAATAAGTAATTTGTACCTAACATGTCGTTGTGATTGTGGAGTCTCATAATATGATTCAAATAATGCTGATTAGCAAGGTAAGAGTATTTGATAATTAGTAAGTATCACGAGAACGAATCCTAATTAGGAATTAAATGAGATTATGATGGCCTTAATGGTTTCTCTGTGATATCTTGGATAACTGTCTAAATAAGAAATAACTAATGATATCAGAACGATTGAAAGTGAACAGGTATCTGCTTATTGCGCTTTTCGTGATCACCTTAATTAAGACATTAATACTTAAAGTGAAAGACCTCGAGATCGGGAATAGTGGCTCTTTAGGGGTCACTACCCTAAACACGTGGTTTAGCCTACGATGATTCTGGTATTTGCTGGTGTACCTTTGTGCCCCAGCTAGGCCCTATATCTTACTCTACCTAGCTCTACGGACCTAGTTAGGGAGTATTCATACTTATGGATTAGGTGTCCTTATCGGTAGGGTACTGAGTAGCTTTATGCACTAGTATGACCAGGATACCTTTGCGTCCTTGGGTTCATGGTTGGAGGGTACTGAGTAGCTTGTATGCACTAGTACGACCGGTGTACCTTTGTATCCCGGGTTCTTGATCTCCCGTCCGAGGTAAATAAATATAATTGTTGTGCTAATTAAAGAAAGGAAAAACACTAATTACGAAAGTGAAAGATTAATGAGTCGGGCCCAGTTGACTTATGATATTGAGTACTGATTCACCGGTTATAATAGTGGCCCAGGAGCGTGTTGCCCTGGCAAGTGATTATGAGTACCGATCCACCAAATATAATAGTGGCCCAGGAGCGTGTTGCCCTGGATGATGATGATATGTATTCCAATCCACCGGCTAAAATAGCAGGGGTCCTGAGCTCAATAAAACAAGCATTGGATGTGAATAAATTATGGAAAGATATTAATTACTTATAGTGGAACACCTTGTGAGTCGGGGTCAGACCGGTCCACCGGCAAATAATAGTGGCCAGGAGCATTCTGCCCTAGAGACCGATCCACCGGCAATAATAGTAGTCAGGAGCGTTCTGCCCTGTATGTATTCCTGTCTACCGGCTATAATAGTGGGGTTCCCACACTCACTTCGATATAACCAAAGAGATGATTGAATAATGATGGGCTAATGGCTTAAGGCCCAAAAGTATTGATCGTACCTTATAACTTGTTGATATGTGGCAGCCTTGTTATATATGTGATTGTTATGTATGCACCTCTCATTACATATGTCTATAGCTTGCATTATGTGTTTCATTGTGGGCCTGTTTTTAAGTGTGGTATTAAAGGGTTACTCAGTACCATAGTACTGAAGGGTTCCCTTCGTGGGGCCCCCGCCTATTCAATGGGCAGTGCCCCTTACAGGTCTTTTCAGGTGCTACTCAAGTGGGCAACGGGAAAGAGAGTAAGGAATTATTCGGTACCGTTAGGGTTTTTCTCTTTCTCTTTTAAATTCCTGGTTTCAATGTTAATGTTGTTAAAGTAACCATCATTGGTGGATTTTATTCTTGTAAATGATTTGATGCACTACTCTGATTTGAAAATGGATTGTAAATTGTGTTTTACACTTTTAGCCTTAGCACTTAGTACTGGAACGGTAGGAGTAAACCGGTTTGGTACTAAGTGTGGCGATAATATCCCTAGAATTCATGATTTTATAATTTGCTTTTGCTAACTCTTTCAAATAAATCGAAATCTTTCAGTAGTGAATTTTGGGGGTGTTACAAGCTTCATACTGAACATGAATGAAAATACAATGAAGATTTAAAGTATAAATGGAAAGATACTAATCATTTAAAGTGGAAGACTCTGTAAGTCAGGACCGAGGTGTTGAGTCTATTTCATTGGATAATAATTGTGGTTAGGGTGTGTTCTCCCCGAGAGGTGCTTTAGACCATTCCACCGATTTAATAATAGTGGTGGTTCAAGAGTATTTTACTCTGAGAGGTGTTAGCTTCATTCCACCAGATAATAATAGTGGCTCGGGTGTGTTGTCCCTGAGAGGTGTTTCAAATAATTCCACTAGTTTACGAATAGTGGGGGTCCCTAAACTCATCATAAATAAAAGATTGAAATATGGTATATCAAATGAAAGATCTGGAATCATAATTATATGGTATTCTTTGAATTATGCATGTATGATTTTCTTATGATAATTTTTGTAACCCTGCTTGACTGTACCATTACCTTACTTAGTACGTAGCATGCTGCTCAATCTAACGAGTATACAACCCAGATGTTTATGTGCAGGTTAATGAGGACCAGGTGGATGAATTCACAGCCTTTGATGCGATATATGTAAAGGAGTGATTTATTCGTATCAAGGTTTGGGCATAGAGTCATGTTATCCGGATGATAGTTTTACCCAAATACCTTTTTAGACTCTTTATTCTATGGAATCCTTTTTTTTTGGTATTTTTATATTATAATCAAAGTTGATCTCCAAATGCTTATTTAATGTTATTAAAAGTTCTCTAGTTTCTTACTATCATGTTTTAAATTTTCTAATCATTTTGCCTTGTGATTGATGTAAGGATGGTGGAGGTAAGCCAGACTTATTTCAATTACAGTGGTAATACCCAACTATTTGATTATGCGCTTCCACTCAAAAATTAAAGTTTTTAGTAGTAAATTTTGGGGGTGCTACGATATTAGCCCATGAGTTCAAAGAACCAGCTAATAAATCATATAACCATTCCTTTGTTGCATCAGGCAAATCAAAATGAAAGGAAAATCCTTAAGGTTAAGTTTTTCTACACTTACTCTAAGAGGTTTCATACTAGAACATGAAATATGGAATTCCTTAAGGAATTTATTGGGGTAAGTGAATCATCCTTTGTCCCCGAGTGATGGAAAAATAGGCCAAGCATAGATTAGTCTAGGTTTGATTTCTAATGTATCATGCTTTACCAAGATAGTTAATACAAAATAAGTTATGGTTGAAAGTAGGAGTAGCTAGCTCCTTGAAAGTTTGATCTACCATTGCTTCTTCAATGTAACAAGATGAAAAATAATAAATCCTCTACACTATGTCCCTCTAAGATAGTAGAACTTTCTTCTAAAGGTAATGGAATATGACAAGCATATTTTGATTGCCTTCTTAATTGGAGTTGCAATAGGATAACAAGAATTTAGGGTAACTGATAGGATGATTTATTCAATATGCTCAACCAAAAATGATCTCAAGCTCGAGTAACTAAAGAGAGCACACGTTCTAATGAAAATGATTAATACATGATAGAGTTATTACAACTAAAAAAAGCTACACTAACTATAGACATAGAGGCAATAATCACCATTCCCCAAAAATGACACAAAAATTAATGTGACATCATATACACACTAAAATTAACCCTAATTTCCAAATATGTGGTAATTGGTAAGTAAGGGTTGATCCCAAAAGGAATAGAATACAATCAAGAATTATGTAATTAATGTCAAAAATCTTAGTTTATTAATAAATTTTTATTTCTACCACTAAATCATATGCTAATACTATCTATTATAACATAAGGCTCACAAATACATAAATAAGGATAAGAGGTATTCAACTACAAGACCAGGGAATCCAATGATTATTCAAAAAAGGATAATTCTATATATTTTAATGTTGAATTTTAGAAACTCATACACATTTGATTCTTACTTTTCTTTTATTCATATAGATCAAATAAGCTCTCTATTTATTGTCTAATAGATTAATAACCTAGTTTAAGAACACTAGGTTCAATTAACAACAACATTAATTAAAAAAAATTAATCTACCACAATCATAATAACATAAGATCAAACTATGCAATTATATGGATTAATAAATAAGATCAAGAAAAATATGATCCATTACTAATTTGAAGATATTAACTAATAATTATGTATTAATCACATCATGTTAGCATTGAATTAGAATCTAAATGGATTGGGAGATTTGTTTAATTAATTCAGATTCTAAATCTTCGATCATCAATTGTTTAATTATATTTATTAATCTACTTAAATACACTTAGAATATACAATTGAAAATTTGTTTCGCATTTGAATCCTTATTTCATAATTAAATTCCTCCTATCCCATACAAATAAACCCTACCATACTCATGATACAGTAGAGATGTAATAATTTAAAATGACTAATGCTAATCATCCAAGTATAGATATTAATGAATCAAAGAAATATAAAAGGGAAAATTGAATAAGGGAATAATACTTGCATTCACTACAAATCTTAAATTGTAAATATAAGAAGTGATTGAACAACTTATTATCATTGATTAACCATTCTTAAATTTTCTACTGGATCACAATTACGAAAGAGAAGTTTTGAATGGAAATCCTACGAAATAAAGATAGAAATGTTTTCATACACTAAACATCAAGAACAAAGTTATTAGTTACAAAGTTAAATAAGAAATTAAAAGAGAGGAGCCTTCATGAATGGTTACAAGAAAATAAGAGAAATATGGTGTATGTTTCATGACAAGGACCTACTCTGCTATCATTAGAAGCCTTGACATTGAATAATTCTTATTGTTGAAGAAGTAGAGGACCTATGGTTTTCTTCCAATATGTGTTATCTTCCATAATTCGTTGCACATTCTTCTTTTGATGAGCTTTATCCTTAGCTAATCTTTTTTATCATTGATTCCAAGTTCTCCTGTGTCTTCTTGACACCTTTCTTCTTTGATGTTTTCTCTTGATTTATCCTTTGATTTCTTCATTTTTTTCATTTTCACCTACATAAATATAAGCAAAGAGAACTTATAGAAAAATGATTAAATCTAGTGTAAGCAATGAAGTAGCTATGACCTTTTAGCATCAAATGTTGATATATAAAACAAATACATCAATACCTTGCTTGAAAATGAGTTTGATATATATATATTTTCAACAACCTAATTTCAATTCAAAAATTGGGATTTGAATATACGTTGAATATTTTTTTTAAAATACCTAATTTTGTGGAACAACATAATTTCAATTGTTTTATTTGATGACTAGATTTCCACCTGTGCGATGCATGAAATATGTATTTAATATCATTTGTAATATATTATTTGTGATTACTATAATAATTACTCATTAAGAAAATTAATTTTCGATGTTCTTAGATGGGATATTGAATGTTGCAGAACTCCGTTTTTATATGCATTATAGATTTCCTCTTTATCACAAACACCTTTGTTGAATATTCTCTACCATATTTTATTTGTCAGATAGTATTTTTTTCCTTTCGTAAGTCATGCATTGGTTGTATTTTTTTTATTTTTTATTTATGAAAACAAATATTTTGAGCAAAAAAATTTGATATATTCCATTTTTATATATAGTAAGGTATACGAAATAAATTTGAGTTTATTGAAAAACACCATATAATATTGAGTTTACAACTTTATATATCAAATGTCACTTTGTCTATTTTGAAAGCTGCCATCATATAATTTAGAGTTCTTAAACGGGGGGATAATCTCGTGCATAACGATATAAAGTTAAGATTAAATGGTATTTTCCACTAAAGTCAATACTATACTATATATTATATCTAAACTCATGGCCGTTTGTTGAATTATCTAAAATATATATTGAAGATTCTATTACATAATGATTGAAATTTAAAATTTATAAAACTAAATAAATATAATGTTCATAATTTATTTATTTTATATTTTTAAATAATAAAAAAATTCAAAACTTATGAAAATCTACAAAATTTATTATTTTTTAAATAGATATAACTGTTAAAATTTCTTCTAAAAACCTACCTACATGTTTTGTTTTATTTTATGAGAAAAAAAACCACCTTTATACTTGCCTTACGCATTGAATTTAAGTTACAAAAATAAAATTTCTAATAAGAAATATATTTTTTATATGAAATAGTATAATGTAGGAATTTTATTAGTATTCATTAAAAATCTTAATATCCTTAAAGAATAGAATTGCATCACATATTTTTTTAATTTTTTTTGCAAAGTCTTGGAGTTTGAAACTTTTTAATTTAAGAATTTACTAATTTGTATTACATATTAATATGCATCAATAGTGTAATGATAATTAAATGGGACTACTTATAAACATTTTTTAATTCCATATAATTTATTATGTACTATTAACAAATTATTATTAATTATAAGATATAAAAACTTATATAATTTTGTGGTACTATATTACATTTTTTTTAACATAAAACCAAAATAAATTATTCATTCAGTCTAGTATAAGTTCTTCTTTCTGCCCAAATGTCAACCCAACCTAGTAAAAGATAAGAAATCCTAGCATCCATTTTGTGTAATTTACCCATAAAAAAACATGTATGTTGAGTAAAATTTGAGTTATGTATTTTGAGAAAAATTAGTATTAATCATCTCTTCATAAAAATCTCAATCCTCCTACTTATAAAGTGCAAACTCTAGCACCTAATGATAGTAGCAACGATGAGATATAAACCTTTAAATTCCCATCAACATCTGTTCATTTACCAACAAAAAATCAATCTCAATCCTTACTAAACCTTATATTAAATATCTGCCAATGATAATATTATCCTTTGAGCATCAACAATTTAAATGAATCACAACCCTTCATTTTTTAAAGTCTATCGGTTAATTACCATAGTATACCCATTATTGAGTTTTTGAAGTAGATGAAGTCTTTTAAGCCTTGTATACTCGATAGTTAGTGTTGCATAAAAATAGAGACGAAGACATTAAAAAATATGGAAATGTTGAATTCTACAATATTAGGAAACAAGGATGTCTAGAAATGATAATTTTAAATACACACACACACACACACACTCAAATTATTATTTAACTAAAAATTTTAATTATTATTCTATATATAATTTTTTCTCAAAATAACATATTGTAGTTCATAAATCAGTCTACTAATATAGTAATAAATATAAAAATTATTTATATTAAAAAGTATAATGCTCATTTTATAAATGGGTAAAAAGAAAATAAGACCCGTCATTCTTTCTTTTATACTTTGTAGGTAAATCCAATCGATGGGCATTTACTTTATCATAAAAAATGACCATTGATTATTAAGTCATAGCCTTACAAAAGGTTGTAGCAAGCATTAGCAATTCTTGTTGCCTTTATTGATGTTGTAGTGTGCCAACCACCACTATTTCCTATGAATTCTCGTTGTCAGTTAAATGCATTGTCAACCATTGCTCGCTTTTGCTCATTTAAAGATATTAGGCTATTTGAAAGTAGCATCAAAACTCATGCGTCAAAGAAGGTAGACTCAGATTCAAACCTAAGGTAATTTTTGTATTGAATATTAAGTGTTTTTGACATTGTATAACATTTTTTGTAATGTTTCCATTTTTAAGATATTTTTGAAATTCGAACCGACTCACCCTAGTCATTTTAGTGCAACACAATCGACAATGCTAGAGTCTTCTTCCTCTCTTCTAATCGGTCAATAACCATTATATTTCCAATCTCAAAACTTTCACAAATTACAAATTCAACCCATTATCCTTCTTTTGTCCCTATTATACACTATTATTGGAATATTTCTTGCTTATATTATCTTACACTAGGTCACATTTCTATCAAAATCTTGATTTTAGATATTTGTAATAATCTAATTTACTGGTTGTTTGCTAATGATGTACGATAGTCATTACTGGTTGAGTAGTGCTATTAAATTTTGTAGATTTGGTTGCATGTATATTTAGAGACCATGTTTATGCAAAATTTGTATTATGGTAATGATTTTCTATTTTAGTGCATTTTTTTAATTATTTTTGTTCCATTTTTGGGTCATTAATTATGATCTTTTTTTTAATTGGATTTGCTTACTATTCATCCATTTCCATTTTTATCAAATTCCTTTTCTCTTTAGTGGAGGCATTTATTTGTTTCTTGTCATGGGAAATGAGTTGATTCCAAAAAGGTATGCTCTTTAGAATAATCACAAACAAAATGATAGTAATACTAAAAGTAATCAATGGATTTTGACAACTACTTTGTTATTTCTCTATTAAATTTTTTTTTATCATATATGCGTCAATTATGTAATCTAGAAAAGAATGAAAGAAATTTCAATAATGGAAGGGAGCAAGATATGTGAGATAAAAATGAGTAATGAAGTGCCAAATATATTTTGTAAAGAGGTTCAACGCCTTGGTTAAACAAAATTGATTAAAATTGATTGACAATTCTATCCTTTTAATCTTGTCAGACTAAAAAACAAATTAATATTGAAAAGTATTTTTTTTATGTACATTTCATCATAAATTTTCTAGGAGATCGTTGAGAAGTCCATTCTAAATTTCATGGTTGTGGTCTGTAGGTAGTTCATCAACAATGTAAGACTTTTAATAAGGAAAAAGAGAATGAAAAATAATTGTATGATATCGACAGAATTAGGCAGAAAAACATGTAGTGTATTCTTCTTTAATATATGTTAAGATGCATAGATATATATGTATATATGTAATTAATAATCAAAATAATAAAATTAACTAATAATTATCTCGATTGTTTATACATCTAAGAAAATTTTCTAAATAACCTTAATCTAAATACTCATCCTCATTCTTAGGCTAACATTGGGACTAATACGACCAATACTGGAATGTAGATCTGAATCCATTTGATGAACCCACAATTTAACAAACTTCGTCATTCATGACGCTGTTAGATTATATGTCCCATCCTTGTTAGCAAACTCAATGTAAATTGGTTTCTTCCCTCTAGCCACCCACCTTTTGTATAGCTTGTCAACCTTCCATTTTCTTTGTCCCCTTCTTTTATGCACAGGGTGTTGTAACTATAAAAATCAAAAACAATAATAAATCATATAAAATATTTATTCATAATTTATAAGGATAACAACCAAATTATTTTTACTTAACTCACATTATGAAGGTAATCTATGAGGTCCATGAAGAGGATCATGTCCTTTTTCCCCACCATAATATCTATAATTAATTTTGGCCATATCTATATCTTATAGAATATAATGATATGCACAATCATAGCTATTTACTTTTAAATTGATCCTACAATTTAAAAATTATAAATGATCTATGATTATAGGTATAATTTTAAAGTAACTGAATAGTTATATAATATTAAGATCCTATAATAGATTCTTACGATATAATAGAATCTTAAGATTCTGTAGTAGAATCATATGATCTTGATAAAATCCTACATTTCTAAATCATATATATATATATATATATATCAATTTCTCTATTAATCTATTTTCCTCTTATTCTACATAATTTATTTCTTAATCATCTTATTCTCAATTTTCAACATGTCTTAAAAATAAGTAGAAGCAAATAAAATGTGGCTAAGATACCATTGAGATAATGAATTTAATTCTTGATGCAAAAAGTTAAAATAGAATGTAATCTCCACCTCAATGATAAAATGATAAAATTTTAAAAAATTATTAATTATCAAGTATGTATTGACTTCACAATTAATATTTTTTATGGTCATATTACCTTCATAATATAAAAAAATTAATTTTATGCTTTAAAAGGGTTATAGTATCTTAATGATATAACTTTTTGTAGGTCTTAATATTGTTCCAAATAGAAAATCATGTCCTCTCATTACCCATAATCTGATCATATTTCTAACATTTTATTTGTCAATTTATTTATGATATTGTTGCCTTAATACAGTTCATAATATGTATAATGATGTCAATAATTTATGCTATTTGTAAGTTAATTTGTATATTCTTTTAGCTTTCAATTTTTTATTTTATAACATATAAATATATAATTTTCATATTTGTATGGCTTTCGTAGGATTTTATGATCTAATTTTATGATCCAATCTCAAGCTTGTGAATCGATACTAGTTAGAATCTTGATTCTGAGAACCTTGTGGATAATATAAAAATATTAACTATATTAAGTAAATTAATCATACATAAGTTCACAATCAAAGTATGAAAACACAAAAATATCATAATATAAAACCACCATATATGAAGAGATTAACAATAATAATAGTTACAAACATAACACCAACTTATTTCTAAAGCCAAACATACTAATTTTTAGGTAAGAGGGTTTAGGGCTATTCGTAAAGATAAATGTTAGGGTTAGGGTTAGAGTTTATGGTTTACAAGAAGGGTAAAGGTTATGGTTAAGGTTTTGGGTTTAGGGTTTCAGGTTAGGGTTCAAGCTTAAGGTTTAGGGTAAGGTTTAGGGTTAAGTTTTTTATTTATGGTTAGGGGCTTAAGTATGAGGGGTTAGGGTTAAGGGTTAAATTTTAAGGATACATGTTAGAGGTTTTGAGTCTTTTGGTTAGGGTTGAGTTTTTAGGGTTTAAGGTTAGGGTTTTGGGTGAGGGTAAAAGTAAGGGTTTATGATTTACAGTTTATAGCTTATGATGCAGGAGCATCTAATGATTATCATGTTCCTATTAATTATCAAGGTAAGGAAGGATTAGATTTCTTAATGTTGGAGCCTATCATATTAAATGTTCTTGATAATTTGTGTATACATGGTGTTGAAAACAATTCAAGTTGTTCTTGTAGGTATGCCATATATTTACAACAAGAAGATATTAATACACTTTAATGTGTACAAGTATTCAAATCATGCAAGATTATGGCATACATGGGATGATAATTTACAACAAGAATATATGGTGATGATTCTCATTAGTTGTATTAACTTGTTGTAAACCCTAACCCTAAGTGTATTTTATATAAGTTAGGGTTTGATATAATTTCATGTATGTATCATAGTTAATTGTATGGCTTTGTAATATTAATCATTAGTATCATTTAGCTGATGATATTATGATTAGGATTAAGTGTTATATGGGCTTAATTCAACCAAGTTAAATGGTCTTGAATTAAGGTTAAGAACCGACTGGGTGAGCTTGTTCAACTGGCTGCTTCTTCCTATATATATACTTATTTGTACACATGAAATAGAATGGAATATATATAATTTGAACACAACTTTGAGCCAGCAGAGCCTGCGTCTATCTCTCTTCTTTTGATTCATCTTTGATCAAGGAAAATCCTAGGGCATATCCTTCCTCCATTGATCTCAAACTTCAAAACTTTCAAGCTGATTCAAACCTTCGAAAACCAACCTACATCTTCAACCTGTTTTCTTCGAGTTTAACCCATATTAAACCTTCATTTCTTTTGCTTAATTTCGTGGGTGAAATATCCAAAACATTAGCCTTCAATCCAACCTTCCCTCCACTTTGATTTACGCATCATTTTTGGTATCATAGCTTCGGCTGATTGAATCTGTCGAACAAAACTCTTCCTTGCAGACAGGTTATCACATGTGTGTTCTTGCATCAAGAACTCCACGGTAACTTGATCTTTCCATTGAATTATTTCTTCTTTATGATCTTCTTAAATTATTCTTGAAGTTCTTTCTCGAAGTTCTTGGAATCTTGCAACAATCTTGTTGCATTTTTCCTAGCACTTTACATCAAAACCTCGACCAGTGTTGCAGTTCTAGGTGCAGCCTCTTTTGCGTGTTGCCTTGTGTGCTGCGAGTTTGTTTATCCCCAGCACCTCTTTCCTTCTTCATTCTACTCTATATCTGTGCGTGATCTAGTGTTAATCAATCTATTTCATTTCCCATTCGTGTATCAATCAGGGAAGGACACAAAAGGCCGAGACCTGGAGCCATCTCAGCACATAGCTGAACCAATGTGTGTATCCTAGCCTATTTGAACCATTTCACCTTATTTTTCTCTCAAAGAACCACTCTATAGTCTCCCTATATATCTTCTCTACATATTATATGAATTAACAAGTATGAATCTCCTACTTAAAGATGTGCATGAGTTGAAGAATCAATCGACACTCTATGATTTTATGTGGCTGAACTTTAGGCCATATATAGAAGATCACTTCCATTTATTGTGTTCCTACATGTAGTTGGTATTCTTGTGGCTACATCCTGTTGATTGTTCCTACTCAAGGACTACAGATAGTGAAATTAATTTGATTGTGAATTAGTGATAGTTTGTGCCTTGTTTGGTTGCAGGAAAAACAAATTCCAGCACCTACACTTTGTGGAATCTATTGTGTAAAACAAAAAGAGTTATGTGTCAACCTTCAACATGGCTAGTGAAGAAGTGCGTGCCTTGGTAGAGTCCATCAAGAGCCTCACCACACGCATGGATGGTCAATTGCAAACTCAAAACACACTTCAACATCAACTACAAAGTGTGAAATCTAAATTGGCCGAACAAGAGAGGCATAAACCATGGCAAGTTTGCATGGAAACCACACATGATAGTGTGGAAGGAAGAATGAAGCCTATCTACCATACAAAGAGTGGACGTGGACATTCCAACATGCATCACCATAAAGATGGAGAAGATGAGATGAGTTCCTTTGGCTCAAGCAACCAAAGAAGACCACTTACATTTCATGTAAGACATGCATACCATGAAGATCAAGGTATTAAATCTGACCTTCCTAAATTTAATGGTGATTTGAATGTAGATTATTTTTTGAATGGTTGCATGAGATTGAGGCTATTTTTGAATTTAGAGAATATGATGGTGAAAGAAAATGCAAATTAGCTACTCTAAAGTTCAAAAAGTTTTCTTGAATTTGGTATGATAATTTAAAACGAACAAGAGAAGTTTAAAATAAAATCTTGGAAAAAAATTAAAAAGCACCTAAGAAAGAAATTTGTGCCTATATAGTATGAGAAATATATTTATGTTAAAATGGATATTCTAAGGTAAGGTTTATTTAGTGTAGAAGAATATACTAGAGAATTGAAAAGATTAGTCCTTATTTGTGATGTTCATGAAAGAAAGGAACAAAAGTGTGCTAGGTACTTAGGTGGCTTGAATAATTTAATAAGAGACAAAGTTGACATGTACTCTTATGATTCTCTTGATGATTTGATTATATTGGCTATGAAATTTGAAAGATAAATCAAAACAACTAAAGCCTATGTTAAGTCTAATGCTTCAACTTCAACTAAACCCTATTCTAATACCTTTACACCTAAATCAACAATTTCATATGATAAAAAGAATAATAGAGATGATAAAGGTAAAAATAAGGTAGTTGAAATGGCAAGTAAACAATGTTTCAAATGTAAAGGATATGGACATTTTGCTAGAGATTGTCCTAACCAAAGAGCCTTAACCTTACATAAAATAGAAAACATGGAACCATGTAGTGATAATGAAGAATTAGAAGTTGAATATCCTAATGAAATATTAACTATGGATGAGGAAGAAGGAGATCCATGCTTTGTAATTCAAAGAGTTTTACAAATACAACCTAATGTTACACCTATTCAAAGAGAGAAAATTTTTAAGACTAAGTGTAAAATAGGTGACATGGTTTGTAGACTCATAATTGATAGTGGTTCATGTACAAATATTTCTAGTGAGGAAATGGTTAAGAAACTTGGTTTGGAAACTACTAATCATCCTAAACCCTATTTTTTACAATGGCTAAATAATGATAAAGGAGCTAAAGTAAACAAAAGACCTTTAATCACATTTTCTATTAGAGACTATCATGATGAAGTTCTATGTGATGTTTTACCTATAGATGCTTGTGGATTACTTTTAGGTAGACCATGGCAATATGATATAAAAGCAACTCATGATGAGGTAACTAATAAATATGTGGTGAAAAAAAAAGAAATTGTATAGGCTAAAACCTTCTTTATGTGATCATATGCCTTTGAGTGATGACAAAAAGAGATTATTTTTACATGAAAAGGCTATGGAGAAATGCATAGAAGAAGAAGGAATTTGTTATGCTCTAGTTTCTAAAGATTTTAACCTTAAAAACAACAAATTAAAAATCCTAATCTAATTAAGTTTCTTGATGAGTATAATGATGTATTTCCTAATGACTTACCTCCTAGATTACCACCTAAAAGAGGTATAGAACATGCCATTGATCTTGTTCTTGGTATGCCTATTCCTAATAAACCGACTTATAGATGTAATCCAAAAGAAGATAAGAAATTACAAAAATAAATACAAGAGCTTATGGATAAAGGATTTGTGAGAGAAAGTATGAGTCCTTTTAGTATTCTTGCTTTACTAATTCCTAAAAAGGATGGTACTTGGCGTATGTGTAGATTCTAGGGTAGTGAATAATATTACTATCAAATATCGTTTTCCTATGCCTATATTAGATGATATGCTTGATGAAATTTGTGGTGCACAAGTATTTTCCAAAATTTATTTGAGGAGTGGATATCATCAATTAAGGATTAGAAATGGAGACGAATGGAAAACAACTTTTAAAATAAAATATGGTCTCTATGAGTGGATGGTTATGCCTTTTGGGTTATTTAATGCACCTAGCTCATTTATGAGACTTATGAATGAAGTTATCTGACCTTTCCTTGGTGATTTCATTGTTGTATATTTGGATGATATTCTTGCGTATATCAAAAATAGTTATTATCATCAAGTGCATTTGAAGAAATTATTTGATAAACTAAGGAAAGCTAAACTATATGGAAAACTTGAGAAATGTGATTTTATGCTTCCAAGTGTAGTTTTCCTAGGCTATATTATTAGTGGAGAAGGTATTAAAGTAGATCCGAATAAAATTAAGGTTATAAAAGAATGGCTTATCCCTAAGAATGTTCATGATGTGAGAAGTTTTTATAGATAAGATAGTTTTTATAGAAGATTCATTAAGGATTTTTCTACTATAGCTACACCTATTACTCAACTCATGAAAAAGGGTGAATTTTATTGGGGACAAGAAGCTACTCAAGCCTTTAGAAACCTCAAAGATAAACCTTGTCATGCCCCTGTTCTATCTTTACCCAACTTTAATCTTCTTTTTGAAGTAAATTATGATGCTAGTGGAGTTGGAATAGGAGGAGTGCTTTCCCAGGAAAAGAAACCTATAGCATTTTCTCTAAAAAGTTGAATGAAGCCAAACTTAACTATTCAACTTATGACAAGGAATTCTTTGCCATCATACAGAGTCTAGAGACATGTAGTCATTATCTAAGACCAAAACCCTTTGTGTTACATTCGGATCATGAAAGTTTAAAATACTTACATAGTCAAAAGAAAGTTAATGTGAGACATGCAAACTGGGTAAGTTTCTTAAAATCTTTGTGTTCTCTGTCAACCATTTAGATGATGAAGAAAATTTATTCGCTAATGCTCTTTCTCATAGATCTACATTACTTGTTATGATGGATGCAAAAATCTTAGGTTTTGAAATGATAAAACCTTATATCTTAAGGATGAAGATTTTAAGGACATGTTTAGTGCGTGTAAATAAAATGAATACCATGGAAATTATGTCATACATGATGGATTTTTGTTTAGAATAAATAAACTTTGTATTCCTAGATCTAGTATTCAAGACTCACTAATCAAGGAAATACATGAAGGTAGCATTGTGGGACATTTTGGTATACATAAAACTATGGAATTATTACAAGAAAATTTCTATTGGCCAATAATGGTTGAACATGTGCAAGCCATGATAAGTAGATGTTCTACGTGTCAAAAAAGTAAGAGTTACTTTCATAAAGGCTTATACACACCTTTACCCATTCCTGATAAACCATGGGAAGGAGTTAGTATGGACTTTATCCTAGGGTTACCAAGAATGCAACGTGGTAAAGATTTTATTCTTGTGGTAGTAGATAGATTTTCTAAAATGGCTCATTTTATTCCATGTAATAAAACCGATGATGCCACGCATAAATTGTATTTTAGAGAGGTTGTTAAACTTTATGGAATACCTAAAAGCATAGTTTCTGATCGGGATGTCAAGTTTATGAGTTATTTTTGGAAAAATTTATGGCATATTCTTGCTACTAAATTGTTATTTAGTACTTCACATCATCCAAAAACTGATGGTTAAACTGAAGTAACTAATAGAACTCTTGGTACATTATTAATAGGTTTAGTTAATAAGAGTACTAAAGATTGGGATGTTAAGTTAGCTCATGCAGAGTTTGCTTATAATCGTAGTCCATCTAGTACTACTCAAACTAGTCCATTTGAGGTGGTGTATGGTGTGAATCCTCACATGCCTATTAACATGATTCCTTTGAAAAAAGGTGAATTACAAAATTATGAAGCTAAAGATAGAGTACAATTTTTTCAACAACTTCATGAGAAAATCAAAAAGAACATTGAAAAAGCCAATGCCAAGTATAGAGCTCAAGTAAATAAGCATAAAAATTCTTATGTGGTTTCTTTGGTGACTCAGTTTGGTTACATTTGCGTAAATAAAGATTTCCTAATTTATGTAAAAATAAACTAATGCCAAGAGCTGATGGTCCATTTAAAATACTAAGAAAGTTTAGAGATAATGCTTATGAACTTGAACTTCCAAATTCTTATGGTGGAATTTTAAGAAATTTTAATGTTGGTGATTTGTCTCCTTATTATTCTGATGAAAATTTAAGGGAAAATTCTTCTCAAATTAGGGTGAATGTTGCAGGAGCATCTAATGATTATCATGCTCATCTTAATTCTCAAGGTAAGGAAGAATTAACTTTCTTAATGTTGGAGCTTATCATATTAAATGTTCTTGATAATTTGTATATGCTTGGTGTTGAAAACCATTCAAGTTGTTCTTGTAGGTATGTCACATATTTGTAACAAGAAGATGTTAATACACTTTAATGTGTATAAGTATTCAAAGCATGCAAGACTATGGCATACATGGGATGATACTTTACAACAAGAAGACATAGTGATGTTCTCATTAGTTGTATTAACTTGTTGTAAACCCTAACCCTAAGTGTATTTTATATAAGTTAGGGTTTGATATAATTTCATGTATGTATCATAATTAATTGTATGGCTTTGTAATATTAATCATTAGTATCATTTGGCCAATGATATTATGATTAGGATTCAGTGTTATATGGGCTTAATTCAACCAAGTTAAATGGGCTTGAATTAAGGTTAAGAACTGGCTGGGTGAGCTTGTTCAATTGGCTACTTCTTCCTTTATATATACTTATTTGTACGCATGACATAGAATGGAATATACAGAATTTGAATACAACTTTGAGCCAGCAGAGCCTGCATCTATCTCTCTTCTTTTGAGTCGTCTTTGAGCAAGGAAAAGCTCGGGGCATATCCTTCCTTCATTGATCTCAAACTTTGAGACTTTGAAGTTGATTTAAACCTTCGAAAACCAATTTGCATCTTCAACTTGTTTTCTTTGAGTTTAATCCATATTAAACCTTCGTTTCTTTTGTTTAATTTCATGGGTGAGATCTCCAAAACATTAGCCTTTGATCTAACCTTCCCTCCACTTTGATTTACGCATCAACTTATCTTACTTTTAGAATTATCTTATTTTGAGCCAAAAATTTGTATGCTTGTTTAGGAGTTAGGGTTGAATTATACTTAGAATAATAATATTCACTAGCAAACAGATCCAATACTTAATCAAAATAATAAAAATGACTAGTTATATTTTAGTTAACTTAAAAGTATATATCTATCTATCTATCTATATATATATATATATATATATATTATCATACTAGTTATGAACAACAAGCATATGTACATATATTTCTGCAAGTAATTCAAACAAACAACATTATTATACCCCCCACACACAACTTCATACTAGTTGTGGTGATGGCCATCGATGGGAGAGGTGGGCAATCATTGGGGATAAAAAGTGGAGGGACATGGCAGGGGTCTAAGATACAATAAATATATTTAAAGAAATAAATAATTATAACAAGAAAATTAATCATAACAAACATATAATTTGAAATAAACCAAACCAAACTAGGCTCCATGGCTAAAGATGGAGGTGATTGGAAAAAAATACAAAATAAAAAAAATTAAGAAAATATAAGAACAATTGAAGTTAAACTAGCAGCAATCTAACCAAAAGAAAAAAAAAGAAAAAAGCTAGAAAACATTCTTAGATAAATAGGATATAGTTTTAAAATAATAGTGATTAACTTATAGTGTAGCGTGCGCTTGTGTGTGTGTGTGTGTGTGTGTATATATATATATATATATTATTTTTCTATCATTTCTTAACATTTCTATTTTCAGCTTTTAGAGAAGGAATGCTTTTTATTTCTTCTTATCTATGTTTTATGTCGCCGTCTCCGTGTAACATGGCCCACCAATTCACGTAACAATCAAAATTGATAAATGGACTTGTGACCATTAAATGAAAGTCATATAATTAAAAATTTAAGGTCGTGTAAGTGGGTAGTTATGGTGAGAGGAAAGGATTGAATGCACCCGTCTGGTTTGAGGCTGTTGGTTTTGAGCTTATGTTGTTTGTATATGAGCTATCAAACATAGTTACATAAAAAAGAAAAATTAAAAAAAATCACAGCCTTTGGATTCGAGGTTTAATTTTTTTTAAATATATAATGTCCATCTATTGAAAATAAATGATTTTGAATTTTTTGATTTAAATTGATAATATAGTGATTGTTTGGAGCTACTTATTAAAAGTAGTTATCTAAGATAATCATTTATTTTGAAAAAATTTTAGCTTAAATTTTTTTAAAATAAGTGATTATCTTAGATAACTACTTTTTATAAGCAGGTCCAAACAAATTAATAGTATTTACTAGTTCTAATTGACAGTGACCATGCAAATAAATTATTAGACCATACATTATTTAGTTTTGAATTTTGAAGACATGGAATTTTGCGGGAATTAGGGTGGAAAATCTACGATACAAAATTTCGAAGAAGATAGCAGATTTGGAAATTAATACAAATTTTGAGCTCGGGGATAGAAATAAGATCCCGGTTTCTACCGGCCGTGTCCTGTTGGTAAACATTGTCCACCCATTCATACGATCAAAATTGATAAATGGTGACCTTGTCTTTAAATGAAAGTCAAATATGATACAAAATTTAAGGTTGTGCTCTTGGGTAGCTATGCTGATAAGAAAGCATTGAATGCGCCCGTCTGATATCCATCAAAGGGTGAAAATTTTGCAAAGAAACTACATCAGTTTGACACTGTTTTGTCATGTTAGTCTAACCGAGACAACTGGAAATGATAATGACGTTATTAATTATCTAATAAGGGATAAGTGAATCGAAAAGGCTTACTCGAACAGACGTAATATAACGTTGGACTTTTCTAAACACATCTTACCACATGCCTCTTCGTTATCTCCTATGAATCGGTCCTGTTAATTGTGGCAGCACAGTCATCTTTTCAATTTTACTGCATAAGATATAAGCCTATTTTATTATCACTCAGTAGTGTTTTGATGAGCACTTTCTTTGTACACACCTAAAAGTAAATTTTATCATTCCTCCTTTTTTCCCCCCATTTTGCGCAGTAATATTTATTTCCGTACTGTTATCTGCTGCTGGTTCTCAAAGGGTAAATCTGGTGCAGACGTGCAGTAATCCATTTTCACTCGTGTAGGGTTCCTGTTTTTATACAGTTCATAAGCATTTAGTGCAGCGAAGTTGGGGCAATGGAGGAGAGTATTGGGTGGTGGACAAGGGTGTTGCTCGGGGCGGAGATGTAGAAACTGGCTGGTAGATAATGCAGCTCTGGGCTTGGGTTATTGCAGATTTTTTTTTTCACAAGTCGGTTGTGAATTATTTGGGATTCTGGTCATTTTAGATTGTCTTATTATTTGAATCGAATTTTGGTTATTGTAGATCTGGATTATATCTGGTTAATTTATTGAATTTGATCAGGTTTGGATTGAAATAATTTAGCTTCTAAGTCGGTTAGGGATTGGATTATTTTGGATTAGGTTTTTGGGTTAGATCTAGGGATATAAACGAGATAGTTTTTATCATAAACTCGATAGATTTTATCCGTTGGATACTTAAACGAATATGAATAAATACATTTTATCTGCCTTGAACCTACTTTGTTTACATCCTTATAGGGTCGAGACTGGATCGAGTAAGTTCGTATTTAGGTGATTTTGTATTTGAGTTACTTTGACGGATGAGATTTGGGTTAACTTGAGGAGTCGGGACTTTTTAGGTTTTGATTGTCGAGTTAGAATTACACTGAGCTAATCATGGATCGAATCACTTTAGATTTAGGTCAAATCAGATATTGAGAATTAAAATTAATCTAACTTATTAATCTCGTAGGTAAAAATTAAGTTTAATTTTATGTAAGCATATGATTAATAATATGTTATTAATTAGTATTTGTTTATTATTATGGCTTTTTAATGTTGTATTTTTACGTTAAAAAAATTAAATATACAATAAAAGTAAAAAAAAAAGTAAAATTTAAATAACAATATATTTTTAAAAGCTTAAAATAAATAATAAGATATTTTTTTTATTATTATCATAATTGATTAATATAAAATTTAATTTTATATATTCAAATAATATTGATAGTAAATCGGATCGATAACGGATTATGCTGATGGTAAATTACGGATTAATATTATATCAAATTAATAAATTTATTAAATTATATCAGATTAAATTTTACATAAATTTGATCGGACCTGAAAGAATCGAACAAGTAGAAGCAACTTTTTCCTGCTATAGAAAGTAAAGCGACCTCCTCAGCTACATGCTTTGATAAATTGAAACTCACAGGGTCTACCCACGGCCGGTGCGAGACTGCGAGTCTCTTAATTAATGTAAGGACTCACTGTGATGCACGGAAACGTTTCTCGTCTTCGAAATTTCTTCGGATTAAAATTTATATTAAAATTATTTAATAGTTAAAATTAATTAATATAAAATTAATTTTTTTTTAAATTTTAATAAATTTAACCTATTTTTTAAAAATATATATATAATTTTTTTAATGTTTTCTGTCGTTTCCATTTTCTAAATTTTTAAGAAATAACGTTTTCGCGTTTCGTCCCTTCCCCGTTTCCCGTCCCAGTCCCCGTTTCGGTACATCACTGAAGACTCGCTCTTCGGAATATGACAAAACTAATTAATGCAAAAATAGCATTTAAATTGAAAAAAAAAAGAAAAATCGATCCAGTCGGTAACGAGGACGAGCTACAGCTTATCGAAATTATTATGCAGCTAACGAAGCGGCACATACTATTTCGGCTGAGTTATACCTTCACGAAGTGGCCCTACCATCTTGAATCTTGACGATATATTTATGGGAGCGACGAAAGTATCCAACAGAACATGCACTGCAGATATACTACAATTACATGCAAACTTTGTTATACATGTATACTTATAAGATACATCCGAAGTCTAAATTAATAGTAATATTTAAATAAAAATAATTTATAGTACTGTTTATATATGTTTCGGTTGTTATTTTTATATTTTTGAATTAATTTTTTTTAGCCTTGGCTGATATATATTTTTTAGTTTGATGTTTATTAATTTTTTTAATAGATTGATGGTTATTTTAGCTTTGGTTGCTGTTTTATTATTACATTTATTATAATAGTGACATTTATAATAGTAACAATAATTATATTAATAATTATACTAATTTTTTGAATTAAAATTATAATTGCTATAATCAAACCATATAATTATATTTATAATTATTGTAATTTAAGACTAAAATAATTAAAATATTGTTATATATATTATATTTTTACTATTTTTCACTCCGGAAGTACTTTGTAAGGTACACCACAATGTATAAGTTGTGTATGGACAACCATATAGCTCCCGTAGTACATTATCCGGTCCTCGACAATTACTTTATCAGTCAATGTTAATAATACACTTAATTTCTATTTTAATTTATCTCATAATACAGGCATTTTCTATATTTATATTTCTATTGTCTATATGATCATTAATTGATAAACTACAGACTAATAAGTATTTATAATATTTGATTTAGTTGATTAGTAGAAATTAACTGAAATTAATTTTATACATTTCCAACATAAGGATAAATATATTATTAATTGTGATTTCTTAATATGTGTGAAAATATACGTAGTGATGTTATTTTGAAACAGTGGAAGTATATCATTATGACCTAGAGAAACTTTGAAATAATAAACTTTCCAATTTTGATCATTGAGTGAGTATAAAAATATTTAAGATAAATTTTATGTGTTTATATTACTCTCTCCATTTTTGAATTTTCTTAAAAATAATTTATACATTATTTTAGGAGATAGTGTATTTACTTTAATTTATAATTACACTCTTACTTGATAAATAATATAACAATTAATATATAAATGAAGAATGAGAGCGAGACAGAGAAAATATAGATAAAAATATAAAGTAATATTTTACTTTTTTAAATATATTATTTTAAACAAATTTTTTTTACCTAAAATATTTTTTTGGAAAATAAAATAAATATTATATTGGACCTAATTTCATAGGTATCACACATCTTTGACTAATTTTATACCAATGCAATAACTTTTTATATTTATTATTGTTATTATTTAATTAGTACCATTTATGAAAAAAAATTTATACAGTTTGAATCAAAAACCATCCCAATAAAACCATAATTTATGATTTGGTTTTGTTTACAATTAAAAATTATGGTCTGGTTTTATATTTATGATAATTGTTCAGTTATAACATTAGAAATTATAAATTCTTATTTATAAATAGCATATATAATTTTTAATAAATTTTCACAATCGCAAACATCCTCCGCAAAACCTCATGATTAAAAAAACATTGAGATTGTAAATATTCCTGATAAGGAACATCTCATACCAGCACCAAAATCGAAGACATCTTTTGACAACACAAACTATTTGGAAAATTGAATTGAAATTCTCCATAACTATGAACATTTTTGAATGGACCATGAATACAAAGGTTAAGGATGGATTTGACTCTACAAAAACAAATCCTATTGACCAAATATCGATAGATATATGTATCTCTTGGAGCAAAATTGTTAGAAATAGTTGGAACCCTAATAAGCTTCATGCTTTGAAGTAAGAACCCCCTTTAATCCATGAAGGAATGGTAGTAGCATAGGTTCAACAAAAAGAAGTTGATGTAGAGGCCTTGTATTGGCAACATACTCTTGTGGGCACGGTATGTGGCTAACAACCTACATTTTCTCCCCTGGAATCATTTGTAAGATCTTATTGGAATCATGTTAGTATGCCACACATTCAAATACATAAGGAAGGCTATTTCTATTTACATTCAAAACCAAGGAAGATTGTTATATTATCTATGATGTTGGGTGCTAGACATATATGGCTAGACCTTTAATTCTAAAAAATGGCATCCCAATTTTGCATTCACCAAAGTTGAGATTCAATTTCTACCTGTTTGGCCCTGGGACTCACTCTTACCTTGTAGCTTAATGACATCATTAATAGAATAGGAAACTATATTGGTCACCCCATTAGCATGGATTCAATTATGAAATCTAAAGGGATAGTCTCTTACACATGAGTGCTAATTGAATTTGATACCCATAGAGCTCTACCTCATGTTTTATGGCATCTAAAGAATTGAATATCAATGGAGACCATATTTTTGATCATTATGCAAAAAAAAAAAAAATGGTCCCTTGGCTTACAAGTTCCCTAAATACTCTTCTTAATTTGGTCCTCCCCAAAATAAGTGGGTTATAATGCACAATAGAATAACAAACAAACAAGTTTCTTATCAACAAACCCTCTACACTCTCTCCAAACCTAAGGATTATAGCAACCCAGGTGCATTCTCCATGTCATCTCTCACAAGCCCAACTAGGCTATAATGAAGTAGCTTTAGGTTCATATCATGCTAGCACAACTAACGATGTTCTTGTCCTTATTGTCCCTTCCTCCATTATTAATAAGGTTATATCTATGAGCTAACCACAAAATCCTTTTAATAGAGAAGTAGGTTTTGCAATCACTATTAGATCTCAAAGGATGTAGGACATACTACTTTAGATTCTCACCCATATGACACAAGTTAAAGTTCATCATGGGAAGAATTAGATAATGGGTTCAAATGGAAAGTTGGTGACAGGTAGATCTAAGGTCAGCTTGTTACATCCTATCCTGACTTTCTCATCCAACTAGCATGACAATTAGATTTTGGAATGATAAGGGACTCAATGATCCCTATAATGGTGTGTATACATTAAACTAACCTAATTAGGCTAGGTGAAAACTAGGGTTAAAGATAAAAATAAAAATAAAGTCTTATGGCTCACATTACAATGGTTGGATTTGGTTACATAATTATGGTTCACATTACAATGGTAAGATTTGGTTATAATAGGACCCTCAAGAATGGAATATTCAAACCTTAGCTTCTTATGCTCAAGGTATTCATTGCAAGATCTCCCCCACTTTGGAAAATATTCACTTCTTCCTTTCTGCCATCTATGATGCCAAAGATGGTGAGTTAAGAAAGGATTTATGGACTAGGCTTAACAAAAACCATCCTACTTCACAACCATGGTTATTAATTGTTGATTTGAATATTTTATTAAACAAATAAGAGAGTAGCTAGGGGTACTTGGCTCCTTTGGATGTGATTAAATTTTTTATTATCATTGCAAGAGTCAACAACATCTTACTAATCTAAAATATACAAAGTAAGTTTACACATGGTTAAATAGACAAATGGAAGATGCTAGATTATGGTGCAAGTTGGATAGGATGTTATGTAATTTTGAATAGATTAACCTCTTTAATGGAGTGCATGATCACTTTCAAGCCCCTTAATATTAAATCATTATGTTACAAGTGTCATTCTTTAGAAACATAAATAGCATGGTCGAATTCCATTCTCCTTTTATGATATGTGGTCTAAAGATGATGAATTTATCCCTATGATTTAGTCAAAGTGGCAACCTCTAGTGCCTTATAAATGTTTACAATCTATTGTCACAAAAATTAAATAGCTTAAAAACTATAGTGAAGCATGCTAATAGAACTAAATTTAGAGGTTTCAGTAACAAGGTTCAAAAGGAAAAAGATACCCTTGAGGAGGTACATAAAAAGCGTATCTCTAATACTTATGGCCCTAATCTTCATGCTCACAAAAAATCTCTTTTGAACTCTTATAAACATCTGAGGATGTAGGTGCATCTCCATCTCATTGTTCTCATGTTGAAGGGAAAGTTTTAGCATACTTGGAAGTAGTACCAATTGCTCTTGAAAATCTTGAACACTTTCATAATAAACCTAATAATATTTCATGAAGTAATTCTTGTAGGTATTGCATATTTTTAAAAGAAGAGGACTTCACCAATGATATCTAATGTGCAAGACAATGACAATGTAATGGTTAAAAAGTTTCATGGGAGACAAATCTATATGACATAAAGCTTAATTATTGATTGTTTCATGTCTTATCATAATTAGGTTTTATGTAGCGTTAATATTTTATATAGACTTTGTAATATCCTATCATTGTAATTGTAACTCATTATATATATCATATGGGAGTGAGTTGGTTTAACTCTTATATAATTAGGCTAGTTGATTTGGGCTTAATTAAGGATATTTAGGCTCAAACTCATTTTCATATGTGTGTATATATATATATATATATATATATATATATATATATATATATATATATATATATATACCTTGTATAATTTGTGGTGAAAAAAGAAGTCATTCAACTAAACACTTAATGAATAAGAGGAATATAAGTCAACCATCTTTCTTCCTATTTTCTCTTCAACTGAGGAGTGAATTTTAGGAGCCATTCTCTAGAGAAATTATTTTAATCTTGGAGTAGATCAAAATTTTCCATTGAAGACAACATTTGAATCATCCAAACTTCAAGTGTTATCCTTCTTTAGTTGACTTTGTTGTTTATCAAACCCAAATCAAAGGTCCTAAATTTAATAAAGATATTCATCTATTATCTTACACATCAAATTTTGGTATCAAAGCACAAGTTTGTTCGACAAAAAAGGAGAAGGAGATGAATTAGAGAATAATGAAGCAACACATTCCTTCGATGTGAAAAAAAGAGGTCTTGATGTTTCTTGTTTTGATTCTTTGAATCTTGATTTCTTTTCTTGAATTCTTGCATTTATGAAATTAATCTTGAATGATCACACATATGATTAGAATAGGATTTATAGTGATCTTGAAATGATTCTTTGAAGTTAACATTTAAAGAATTGAGTTAAAGATGATGATTGTATGTAATGTGTGTTTCAAATAGTTCGAAGGAGAAAAATGTGTATATGTGCTACTTATGTGGAATTGATTTGTTTCTTCATGTTATTTATGTTTCTATGATAGCTTTGCATGTGTAATTCAACATTTATGTGATTTTTTAAATGTATGAAAACCAAATGGATGATTAAATTGTAGTCGACATTTATAAAGTTGCAAGTAAGTTAAATGTGTGTTAGTGTGTATGATAATATAAGTGATCATTTGAACTGGTTGTGTGTAAAATACATATTTCTCATACATCTAGTATAGTGTTTTGAATGCTTATTAAAAATATTGCATGTTAGAACATATAATACATGCATAACCATAGTTAGAAGGTATCAAATGTTAGATGTTGAATTATATATTAAGAATTTGGCAGGCAATGTGTTAGGTGTTTACTTTGTTTGTTTATGTGATAATAGTGATTGTTGGTTGTGTATTTGATTCATTAGAATAATTTTTTTTGGATGAATCAACTTGAAAAACTGAAGGAAAACCTTAATGGATTCGGGTTCCAATCGATCCTATGGATTACTAATATTTTCTTAACTGTGTTATCAAAGTTGATTCATATGGAGGGAGAACCAAATGTTCAAGCCATTTTTGAGGTAACCCAAAATCTCTCAGTCAATTTGGCAGCAACCAATTTATAGCTCTAACAACTTCATACAATCCAAACTCAATTGAAAAAATGGAGTCTCGCTTTGCCGAGAAAGATTCGGTTCAAAATTTGTAAGAACAAAATGAGTTATTTGGAGATAAAATGTAGAGTGCTGCAAATTTCATCAATCTAGCAAGTGTAAGGTATTGGAGATCAAGAGTAGAGTATGAATTAGAGTTATAAGATAGTGGAAGTAGTAGAAGGAACAATGATCATTAATTAAGGTGTCATCATAAAGAAGATAAAGGTATTAAACTTGATCTTTTTGATTTTGATGTTAAACTTGATGTTGAGTTATTTCTTGAATGTCTACATAAGGTATAGGCTATTTTTAAATTAATAGATTATCATGATGAACAAAAGTGTAAATTAGCTACTCTTAATTTTAATAAGCTTACTAGAATATGGTATGATAACTTGAGAAGAACTAGAGAAAGATAAGGTAAATCTAAAATTAAATATTGCGATAAGCTTAAGAAACATTTGAGAATAAAATTTATACATAAAGAGTATGAGTAATATAGATACATTAGATAGAATACTCTTAGACAAAGACTTTTAAATATTGAGGAATATGTTAGAGAATTCAAGAGGCTAGCACTTATATGTGGTATTTATGAGAGGAAGGAACAAACATGTGCTAGATTTATAGGTGGCCTTAACATGATGATTCAAGAAAGAAAATTGAAACTTGTCTATATGATTCTCTTCATGATATGAATAATATCTCTTTGAGATTTTAAAATCAAATCAAATCTACTAAGCCTCATGCTAAGTAAAGTAACTTTCTACAAAGTACTACTCAAGTACTCAAGCTACTAAGTACGAGACGAGTACCTGAAGCTCTAAAACTGATGAGAAGAAATAAGGGATTAACTGAGAGGATAAAGATAAAGACAAGGTCAATGAAGTCTCTGCAAAGCAATGTTTTAACTCTTGAGGATTTAGACACTTCGTTGGAGAATGTCCCAACTAAAGAGTATTATCTATATAAAAGATTAAAGCTATGGAGATTTGTGATGAAGATCTCGCATTTGAGTTAGATGAAGAAAATTTAAGTGAGTCAGAGGATGAAGGAAATGCTTGTTATGTGATAAAAATATTATTTCAAGTGAAAGCTAATGAGAGAAACTTAATCAATGAGCACAAATATCCAAGAATAAAGGGAAAGTGAGAGATACAATTTGTTAGGTTATCATTTATAGTGGATCTTGTACAAATGTGGATAATGAGAGGATGATGAAGGAATTGGGGTTAGAGACAACACCAAATCTAAAGCCTTATTCTCTTCAATGGATTAACAATGAAAAAGGAGTCGAGGTAATAAAACAAACCCTAATCTCATTTAGAATTAGTAATTATCATGATGATGTACTATGTGATGTTTTACCTATGGATGCATATGGAATCTTATTAAGTAGACCATGGAAATATGATTGATGTTCTATTCATAATTTTATTACTAATGAATATCTTGTTTAAAAGGATAAGAAAAGGCATAAAGTTAAACCTTCAAAGTGCAATAATGATAACATAGTAAAAAATAAAAAATAAAAAAAAGTTTCTTTTTGCATGAAAAGGATATGGTAGAATGTATTAAGGAGGAGGTTAGTTTCCATGCTATGATTATCAAGAAATCCATACAAGGGGTGAAAAATGAGAATATTCATCAATTAGTTGAGCTTATTGATGAGAATAATGATGTGTTTCCTAGTGATCTACCATCAGAATTACTACTTAAAAGAGGAATAGAACATACTATAGACATACTTCTTGGTTTGTCTTTACCTAATTAACCTATCTATAGATGTAATCTGGAAGAAGATAAGGATTTAGAGAAACAAATAAAAAATCTCATAAGAAAATGATATGTGAGAGAAAGCATGAGTTTATGTTGTGTGTGTGCATTACTTGTTGCTAAAAAAGATGGTACATAGTGTATGTGTATTGACTCTAGAGTTGCGTACAATATGAATATCAAGTATAGATTTCTTATTCCAAGATTAGATGACATGTTAGATGAGTTATGTAGAGCACAAGTATTTTCTAAAACTATTCTAAGGATTGGATATCATTAAATGAGAATAAGAGAAGGAGATGAATGGAAGACTACTTTTAAAACCAAATATCATCTTTATGAATGGAATGTTATGCCATTTGGATTGTGTAATGCACCTAGTTCATTTATGAGACTAATGAATGAGTTTATTCAACCTTTTCTTGGAAAATTCATTTTGGTATACTTACATGATATATTTGTGTATAGTAAAAACAAGCATCGTTATCTTAGTCATTTGAGGAGATTCTTTGATAAGTCGAATGAAGCCAAACTCTGTGGAAAAATGGAAATATGTGATTTTATGCTTTTGAGTATTGTTTTCCTTGGTTATATTGTAAGTAATGAAGGTATAAAAGTGGATCCTATAAAGATTCAAGTTATTTGGGACTAGCCAATTCCCAAGGATATTCACGAGGTAAGGAGTTTCCATATATTAGGGAGTTTCTATAGAAGATTCATTAGATATTTCTTGACTATTCTCGTGGTGATTACACATATTATGAAGAAAAGTGAACTTAAATGGGGAGAAGATGTCACTAAAGCCTTTGATACTTTAAAGGACAAGCTATGTAATGCACCAGTGTTATCCTTGCCTAACTTTGATAAATTATTTGAAGTTACATGTAATGCTAGTGGGGTAGGGATAGGAGGTGTATTCTTATAAGAAAAAAGAGCCATTGCATTTTTTAGTGAAAAAAATGGTGCTAAAATTAATTATTCAACATATGACAAGGAATTCTATGCCATCATAAGAAGCTTGGAAACATGGAGTTATTATTTGAGACCTAAGCCATTTGTTTTACATTCGGATCATGAAAGTCTAAAATATTTTCATGAGAAAAAGAAAATTATTCCTAGGCATGAAAATGGGTTAATTTCGTATAATCCTTCCATTTTTAAGTCAAATATTTCAATGGTAAAGAAAATATATTAGTAGATGCATTATCTAGAAGATCTATGATACTTGTTATGCTAGATGCTAAATTATTAGGTTTTGAAATGTGGAAAGAATTATATAAAATATGAATATAATTTTTAAAAGTTTATAATGAATGTAAGAAAAATAATAGTTGTAGTAATTATGTGCTTAAAGATGACTTTATTTTCAAACTTAATAAGTTGTGTGTACCGCATTCTAGTACTCGTGATTTACTTGTTACTAAAGTACATGAGGGAGGTATATTTGATCATTTTGATTTTCATAAAATCATGAAAATAATACTAGAAAAATTCTACTTAGGAGATGTGTGACTTGTCAAAAGAGTAATATTTTCTTCCATAATTCTTTGTATACTCCTTTAATAGTACCTATTCAACCATGAGAGAGTATTAGTATGGAATTTATCTTAGTCTCACCAAGGACACAAAGGGAAAATGACTCTATTATGGTGGTGGTAGATAGGTTTTCTAAAATAGCACCTTTTATTCCTTGTAATAAAATAAATGACTCAAATCTTGTGGCATATTTATATTTTAAGGAAATAGTAACGTTACGTGGTATCCTCAAAAGTATAGTATCAAATAGTGATGTAAAATTTTTAAGTTACTTTTGGAAGACACTTTGGCATATGTTAGGAACTAAGTTGTTGTTTAGTAAATCTTATCATCCAAAAACGAATGGTCAAAATGAATTGACTAATAAAACCTTGGAAAATTTACTATAAGGATTAATTAATAAAATTACAAAGGATTGGGATATAAAATCTCACATGCCAAATTTGCATACAATAGGAGTTCTTTTTAGTACAACTCACTCGAGTCCATTTTAGGTTGTTTATGGAGTTAACCCTTATTTAACTATTGATATGTTGTCATTAAACAAAGGTGATTGTAATACCCTATTTTTGTAAATGGTTGAATGAGAATTATGCTAAATTTTAGTCCTTTGATTTTGATTTAATGCTATGATTTGGTGTAGGGTAAAGTTTGATTTGAAATCATGTTGAAAAATGGAGTTTATTAATTTTTGTAGGCAAACCGATCGACTTGCTCTATGAACTGATCAAGTGGTTGTCATATTAGAAAATTGGGTTTTCTCAAGTAAACCAATCGAATGGTAAGGGGAAATTGATCGAAGTCAACTAGTAAGCCCAAACCCATCGACTGGTTTGTTGAGCTGGTCATATTTTTGAACTTGATTTTCTAAAAACTCTCTTACATAGAAATGGAACCTTATCAACCTATGCTAATTTGTCCCTAAGAGATTCCTGGCCATTTTCATGAGGAATTTAGCCCAAAATATTACCTCAAATCGATCTAGAGGACAATTAGGATAATTGAGGCAGAAAGTTGACCTCAACATTGTCTTCTTCCTCTTCTCTCCTCTGTACATTTATAATATCAATGCTTCAATCTCAGGCATAATTCTGAGAGCTGAAAGATTCCTTCCACACTAACCTTCCATTACTCCACTCGTGTATTCTAATTTTGGCCCATTTAACCTACATTATCCAGAGATCCCATTTGAGCACTGGAGAATAGATCAACAAATCCTAGACAAAATCCATCTATTTAGCTTGAATTTAAAATTCAAATTGTATGGTTTCAAGTTGATCCTTAAGCCTTCTGTGATTCCCTTCGATTGGTTGGCTATAAATAACCCCAATCATCCCTTATAAGCACTTTTTCATTCAGCCACAAAAATCTCTAAGTCTTGTATTCACTCTCTTCTTTCTACACTTTAAGCCTTGCTAATTAATTTTCTTACACTCTTCTAATCCTTTCTTTAGTTCTCTCTTGTTTTAATTCTCAAGAAAGGAGGACTTAGATTATAGTAAAAAAGGTTCTTTTTCCTATTTGTGCCTCAAGAGGGTATGTTCCTCTTTCTTTCTTTTATAAGTTGGAAATTTAATAAGGTTCTAGTTTACTTCCTGAATTCTGCTTTTGGTGTTTAAGGTTTCTAAAGCTGAGATTTTTCATAGTTGGGGTTTCTGGTTTTAAGGAGATTTTGCCTGCATCAAGTAAGTGATTCTTGCTTCTAAAATGTTTAATAAGTATCCCTACATGTTTTATGTTCCCTTAAGTTGATTTTTGCATTTTGACATAAGTGTATGCATCTTGCATCAGTGGTTTGGATGGTTATATGGCATGATTTGACTAAAACGTATGAAAAAGGGGTAAAAATAGAATATGATAATTCCATGTTGTGAAATGCATGTTAATCTAGTTGAAAATGTATTATACTATATCGATACATGTTTTAACGTGGTTAAGGATGATTTATATGAATGGCTCTGCATGAAATTTAATGGGTTGGTGTTGTGCTAGGGAAAACTAATCAACTAGTTAGGTTAAACTGATTGAATAATTCATAGAACAATCAATTGGTTGTAACAACCTAATTTTTGTGAACTAAAAAGATTTTATTTTATAGCAGAAGTATAGAAGCAAAATATTAGGTATTAGTGTTGTAATTGACATGAGTTTGGTTTGCCCAACCAACCTTACGTCAAGCATAAGGCTAAAATACCATTCATAGTAAAATAAGGAAATTAGAGATGGAAGAAATTTTATAAATACAATAAATGTTTGGAGGTTAACTCTGAAATACAATAACAAAATAGAAACAAAGGGATACCATAGATTAAAGAGTCTAAAAAAGTTATCTGGGTAAATACATCAATTGGATAACATGAATCTACAATGATAACCCTAATATCAAAGTCACACCTCCACATATAACTCATCAAAGGCTCCAAAATCGTCCAATGGATCAGCCTTGATCTACACAAATACATTTGGGTCACCTACTTGTGGGAATGAGTAGCATCCATGAACTGAATGATCAATACATTATGTACTGATTAAGGTAACAATACAATCGAAGTAGGATTACACAGAATACATAAATTCACACTAGAGAATAAGCGTACATAAGATAATATAAGACATTGCCAGGTAAATAATGATTTCAAGTCTCGGTATATAAATATATCATATTCTAATCTTTTATTTATGTTGAGTTCAGGGACCCTACTATTCTTAAACCGGTGGAATGGTATGAAACACCTCTTAAGGATAAAACACCTAAGCTACTATTATTATTCAGTGAAATGAACTCAACGCCTCTCAGAGTAAAAATGCTCATAAGCCACAATCCTTAAACTAATGGAATGGTCTGGAACACCTCTTAGGGACACAACAACTAATTCACTATTATTGTCCAATGGAATAGATTCAATGCCTCGGTATTGACTCATGTGGTATTTTATTTTAAATGATTTGTATATTTTCCATTAATACTTTATTTATTAATTATATATTTAATCACATTGAGTATGGGCTTCCACTATTCTCAATCTGATAGAATAAACTAATGCATCTCTCAGGGATAATACACACGAGCACTATTATTATTTGATGGAATAGACCTATAGAAGCACCTCGACCTGACTCATGCGATACTTCACTTTAAATGATTAATATCTTATTAGAGTTGAATGTGCATTCAAGATTATCATGGATGACCCATATAAATATACAAGACATAAATTTAATAACATAATTAGAATCACATAATTATCCTCAAATGACCATAATACCCTTAGGTAGTTAAAAATGCTTATGTTCTCCTAAAGTCTGATAAATCTCAATACCAAGACATATACATTGCTAATATCCAATCATATCACAGTTCCTCAATTATTTTCATATGTACCATATCTAACATTATACCAAAATCATAATTCCACAATCTCATTTCTCAAGATATAATATCATAAAATAACATTAGTCATATAACATCCAATATACTAGCATATACATATACACATACATATAAAGTCCTAGCTACGATATGTATCTTTACCAATAAGGACACCGACCTATATGCACCTAAATCCAATACCTCCTCCAAGATCATTGGAGAATCACCTATGAAAAATAAGATAATACACAATTAAAATCGAAGATTATAACTGAGTAAGAAGTTAAGGTAAACGAGGGTAAAAATAGAAATAACAAAAGTCAAAGGGAAGCTTGAGTTGTATGAAAGTGTGGTGGAATGTATGGTTGTTTTATGATGAAATTTTAGAGATATTTGGATAATGTTTAGCGGTTAAAAAAAGGGTGCACAACCAGAATGGGGAGGCTGCACAAGTGTGTGGCAGACGTTGCACTCCAAAATCATGAGTTGGGATTTTGCATGGGCACGCTGTGTGAAGAGGCACGACCATGCTCGAGGAACAAATTTCTTAAAAAAATAACAAACAAGTGCACACAGGCATGTGGAGGTTGTGTGCGAGTGGTGCAAGGTGCATGTGAAAGCCATGTAGTTTGCATCGGTATACAACAAAGAAAAATTAGAAGTGTATGGCCATGCTTGACAAATGCACTTGAAAAAAATTCGATGAAAGCATGGAAAAAAGAGGAGATAGTGATAACTGCTGATGAGAAGGGGGAGTGATGGGGTGGCCTTAGTGATTGATCCACGAAGCTTGGGTGGTGTACGGTGGTGATGGGGGTTTGGGCATGTAAAATATAGTAGCAACTAAGTTAAAAGAGAAGAAGAATAAGAAGAAAGAAAAGAGAGGGGCTTGGCAGGCTTGATCAATCACACAATATAGGCTACAATGGGATAAACAAAGGAGGGAGAAAGAGAGAGGTGAGTAGTGTGTGTGTGTGTATGGTGGCGTGTGAATGGGTGAAAATGCATAGGGTAGTGTAGGGGTTCTAACAGGAGCACTGGGGTGGTGTTGAAGCAAAATTAAATAGAGAGGATGGCGGAGTATTGGATGAAAAAAGGTAGGGGTGGCAAATGACAGTGGCAAGATGAGATGGTGATGGTCATGTCTGTTGTGTGAAAAAGAAAAGGGTAGGGGGTATACAGTCGAAGGTAGCAACAACAACATGAGATGGTGATAGTGAGGGATGTATATGATGATTATGCTTGCAATAGGGGTGTGGGTGATGGTTGACAGTAGCAACAACATAAGAGTGATGGTTGTGCTGCAATTTGTAAGAAATATATCAAGAATTTACGGCGGGAAGGAGGCAGGAGAAAGGAGATAGGAAAAATAGAAAAAGGTTTAAGGTTAGTTTTAGATAAAATTTTGATTAGCTAAAATAGGTAGGATTAGTAATATAAATTTATCAAAATTAAGATTAGGTTCCAAAAAATAATTTATCCGGGTCAAAGATTTGGATTAGGTTAAGATTTCAAGATTAAAGAACTTGGGTAAGACTAAAATAATTTTTTCTCAATATTAGAATCATATTAAAGTATTAATGATATGGGGATTAGATTTAGTAAAATTTTGGGGTATTATATCACTATCCTCTAAGAAGAGACTTTGTTCCCAAAGTTAAATGTCAAGGTTAGTGAAGAAGAGCAATGAAGATGTATGAAAGAGATCTTGATGGTTAATCCTATTGGAGTTATTACTATACTATTGGGGACTATCCTCTTAAAAGAAAGAGAAATCCAAAACCTAGCAAACTTGAACTAAAAAGCTTAGGATGCATCTCACACATGTCCTTCTCAATATCCCTAGTCATTTCCTCTGCTCCATAGTAGCTCCAAAGAATCCACAAAGGTCTCTCCTAGTAGGATAAAGAATTGTCGAGATCTATCTCATCTGATCTGATCACGTGGGACAAATCTGTGATATATTTCCTTAGTTAAGAAATGTGGAAGACATTATGAACCCAAGCTACCTCCGGTGAAAGTGCTAGGTGGTATGCAACCTCCCAATCCTATCAAGAATATTATATGGACCAATGTTCCTTGGGATAAGCTTACCCTTCCGACCAAATCTCTATACCTCCTTGGTAGGTGAAATCCTTAATAGAACTCTATCCCCTAATTCAAATCCATTGTTGTGATGTCTCTAATCTTCATAGCTCTTCTGACAACTCTGAGATGCTCTCATCCTATCTTGAATCAACCAACCCTACGGAGTTATCTCCTCAATAATCTTTCATTCAAGTATAACAATCTCACTGATGTCGCTCTAACACAAGACTGTTTGACATTTATGTCCATATAATCCCTCAAAGGGTGCCATCGCTATGCTAGCACGATAACTAATGTTGTAAGAAACTCAATCAAATGTTGAAGATATTCCCAAATACCTCAAAAATCCAACATGCAATCCCGTAACATATTCTCTAGAGTTTGAATTATCCTCTCAGTTTACACATTGGTAGTTAGATGGAAGGAGGTAATTATCCTCAATCTCTTACCCATAACCTATTGTAACTTTTGCCGAAAGTGTGAAAGGAATCTCAAGTCCTGATTGGAGATTATGTCAATAGGGGTACCATGTCTACTCACCACAAACCTCATATAGGTATTAGTAAACTGATCCATACTCCAAGTCAACTTCGTTGGAACAAAAATTGCTGACTTATATAACTAATTAATAACAACCCAAATCATGTTGCATGCATTGCGAGTCCTCGCTAGCCCACTCACAACATCTATCGATATAGATTCCTACTTTCACTATGGAAAATCTAAAGGTTGAACCAACCTTTTAGGTCTCTGGTGCTCAATCTTAACCTTCTAGTAGGTTAGACATCTTAACATGAACTCCACTACCTCTTGCTTCATGAAAGGCCACTAGTAAATCCTCTTTAGGTCTTTATACGACCTATCCCCACCTGGGTGGACAAAATATGGATTACAATGACCTTCCTCTAGAATCTAATGCTTTATATTAGCGCAACTCTGAGGTACACACCAACAACCTCTATAGTGAATGCTACCATCCTTATGGATATGAAAACCCTCAGCTCTATTGTCCCAAATCTTCTGTTGAATCCTCTTGACCTTAACATCCCCAGGTTTTCCTACTTGGAACTCATTAAAAATTGTCAACACAATCATGCACTCATCCAGACCTCTAAGTCACCATGTTGGATCATCTCTATCCCCATCTCACCAAGCATCTCTAGCAATTAACTAGACACCACAATAGAACTCAAAGAGTGTGGTGTCTTCCTACTCTAGACATCTACAACGACATTAGCCTTACCTTCATGGTAGGTCAACTCTATATTATAGTCCTTCACCAACTCTAGTCATCTCCTCTACCTTATATTTAAGTCCTTTTGAGTGAATATATACTTGAGACTCTTATGGTCTGTTTTTAATTTGCACCAAGTCCTATATAGATATTACATCCAAATCTTTAGCACAAAAATGATGGTTTCCAACTCTAAATTATGCATCAAATAGTTCAGCTCATGCTATTCAACTTATGAGAAGTGTAAGCCACTACCTTACCATGCTACATCAAAACACAACTTAGTCTATGTCGATGTAGACCTCAAATCTATTTGTACCCAAAGGTAGATTCAAAACTAGTGTCATAGTAAAATGCCGCTTCCACTCCTAAAATACTTCCTCACAAGCATTGTCCCACTAAAATATGATCATCTTCTTTAGAAGGTTCTTCAAGGGATGAGCTACCTTTGAGAATTCCTACACAAAACACCTATAATACCTAGCTAAATCTAGGAAAATATGAACTTGGGGAATGCTAGTGGGTGCCTTCCACTCAATGACTACCAAAATTTTCTTTAGATCTATGGTGGATCCTTCTTGCTGACACCACATGACCTAGAAATGCAATCTCTTGAAGCCAGAACTCGCACTTAGAGAGTTTGGCATATAGTTTGTTGTCATGAACCAACTTCTTCACCAATTTTAGCTATGTACAACCTTAGTCTTTTCTCACTCCTTAAGAGACTAAGTCAGCCTTCCTCCTCAAGTGTACTAACACTTAGGCTAGAGATGCCTCCAACACCACCACACCAAACCCTTCACAAGAGAACTCCAAAGAGAGCTTTTAGAGAGAGAAAGGAAGATTATATTATAGGAGAAGATCCACCCCTTCCCCTACCTTTAGAAGATTTTAGAAATGGACCTAATGGATCTCTCTATAATGGCCACCATTATGGTCTCTAGAATAGTCCATTAGGGTTTCTAGAGTGCTCTCTTAGGGTTTCTAGAATTATCCATACTTATCTATACAAGTGTAGAAGTATCTAGAGACATCGCCCTCTAGAACCTTTTAAAATCATCTAGGAAAGTGTAGAACCCTCTACATCTCTCCATACTTATCTAAACTATACAATGATATTCTAGATTATTTTGGGACTGGTGGAACCTCAATGTAGGCCTTTCGATGTGGCCCATAACATTCTCCCCCACCAAAGCCATGTCTTCCTCTAGGATGATAGAAGACTAAAACTCTGGATGACCTCCTAGAACTATGACAAGTCTTCTACCTTGCCCAACTATTTTGGCTCTCAAATATCCCCTTCCTTTTGATGAGGTACTCTTTCTAATTCAACATCCCTATTTTATTAATTACTTAGTCGGCTATAATCTTCTTGACCTCATGATTGAAGGATGTCACATTTATAGGCGATGTACACTTACTTTCTCCTCTAGTTGGGCTTCCTTGTCTTCATGGTAAGGCTTGGGCAAGCTCATGTGGAAGACTGGATGAAGATTCAATTTTGAGGGCAGCTCTACGCAGTAGGACACCTTCCCCACTTTCTTCAACACTAGGTATGACCCCTCATATCTTCTCACTAAGCCTTTGTGAACTTGGCAGTAAGCCTTAAACACTTGTGTGGACAACTTCAACATTACCAAGTCTCCTTCCTTGAACTCTAAAGGCCTTTGATCCTTGTCTACCCACTTTTTCATTTTTCTTGAATCTTCTGTAACACCCCCAAATTTACTACTGAAAAATTTCGTTTAAATCAAAAGGTTTAGCGGAAGCGAAAGATAAAACCGTAAACTCGGGGGCGTTACTGCCACACCTAGTACCATATCGGTTCACTCCTACCATTCCAGTACTAAGTGCTAAGGCTAAATAAAATTAAAACTAAACATGAATCATAATAAAACATAAGTCAAAAAGAAGTCAGAGTGCAATTTAGGGATTACAATCCAAATAGTACGTTTTCAAAACATAAGCAAAGTACAAAACACAATTAAAATACGATAATAAAAAAAAGTCCAATAAAAGAGACAGGTCCGGCCGAGTCACTCTCGATCCCCAGGTCTAGTTTAGGCACAACGTTCAGCCCCACCCTATGCTTCGTAGGTGTCGTAGGCATCGAAGACGTCATCCCCTACCTGCACAAGCTCAGACGGGTCTTCTGCTCGTGGCTATAAGCAGCACCCATGAAACGGGTGATCAGTATGCTATGTATTGAGTAAGGTAACAGATGCGCTAAGGCCAAACATAAAACATACAACATAGCATACATGACACATTCACATAAGCTGCATATAGTAATCCAGATAATGAAGGTCGGCTATGATCCAAATAGACTTAATTCCTCATAAATCTCTGTTAAATGTAGTCATTTCATACCATAATCTTTGTTAATCCATGCCAGTACGGGAGCCCCACTATTATAGCCGGTGGATCGGTCACTTATAGGGCAGAACACACCTAACCACTATTATATGCCGGTGGATCGGTCTCTAGGGCAGAACGCTCATGGCCACTATTATGTCGGTGGATCGGTCTAGCCCCGACTCTCATGGTGTTTCACTGTAAGTATATAGTAGCTTTCCCATGATTCATTTACAACATAATTTTTGGTTTGTTGAGCTTAGGATCTCCCACTATTATAGCCGGTGGATCGGTCACTTATAGGGCATAACACATCTAACCACTATTATATGCCGGTGGATTAGTCTCCAGGGCACCCCAACACTTGGCCACTATTATGCCGGTGGATCAGTCTGGGCCCGGCTCAACAGTCTTGCTCTTTAAGTAATTAGTATCTTATTTGTGTCTTATTAGATAAAGCTTTCCACCCTTGACATGCATATCAACTACCCTCTACATCTATCCTCCCCAGGGGGCCCGTCCCATATCTTGAGACTCCTGAGCCCCTTATCACACCCCAACATCCATTTTCCTTTACACTTACCTTTAAATGAAAAACTCAACCCCTACAAGTGTGGGTTAGGCCCAACACCTTAAGATATCAACTCCACCTCCTATCACCCCCTAGGGTTTTCCCTTGAAAACCCTAATTAGACCTATGTGGCCTAACTTCCTCTCACGTACACCACCATTGCTCCATCCATCTCCCCACATCTCACCTTAATTAGATCTAATCCCCAAACATACCACTTTACCTCTCGACTTCGCATATGACTGGAAAAACCCTAGTTAGCCACCTCAAACCCTAGCACCTCTCTTCTTCCACAAGTAACCTCTCCCTTTTCTCACTCAATATTCCTTCTCTCCCATGACACCCATACTCACTCCTTACATAATAAATTCTCATTCTTAACCCGTAGTCCACTCTCCCTTAATCATTTTTACTTACACAATTTTCAGATTATTACTTCCTCCCAAAACCCTAATCGGGTCCCTTATACACCGACCTACGTACTATTTTTCATCCCAAGTCTCCAATCACTCCACAACTCTCTCCTTAGCTTATTTACACCCTAAATCAAATTTTCTCATGTAAGGATCACCCCCATGCAAGTTTTGTCCATTCCATGCAAACTCCCGAAGCCCCCATGCAAACCCTAGGATTTCCATGCATGGTTCCCATCTCTCGTTCATTTTAGTCAACCTCATATCCCCCTTAGCATCTCACTTCCCATTTGTTTCTTATTGTCCTTTCATTTCCCATATCATAATATCATTTGTCCTAGCATGCATGTCTTAGAGGGCCATATCATGTCACACCGCAATCACCACACATACATATCATACTCATGCCATAAGAACACATACAAAACATACCTAAACTCCAAGCTGCGCTACACATAAGACAAGTTAAGGAAAATCATACGATACATAATATAACATGAAATATAAAGCATCCAAGGCATACAAGTCACATAACACATATGGGCCTTAGCTACATCCTTACCTAAAGCGACGACGGGCTTGGAGCATGCTCCTACGACTCTTTAGGGCTTTTGCTCGATTCACCTATAAGAGGGTAAGACTAACAATTAGTTTCCCTTCTACCCAAAAATACTATTACTTCCTATTTTAGTCTAAGATTAGGGCTATTATTATTACACGGAGTTTTATAAGTGAAACTAGGGTTTTTACCATCTAGTTAGCCTACTACTTATTACTAGTCAAAATATACTTATGTTATTATTCATAACTATATTTATCTCATCAAACCTAATATCTTTATTTCTTCTAATGATAGTACTAATACTTGTTAAAATAAAATAGTAATAATAATAATAATAATAGTAATACCAATGCTCCTAGAAATAGAACCCCTATTATTTTTAAGGCTAAGGCTAATAATGGTTTTAGGGATAAGATAATAATATAATATTAGTATTACTAACAAAGTATTAATATTATTAAAGATAGTAATGATATTAGTTATATTTGGAATAATAATAATAATATAAGGGGTTCGAATGTTTTTATCATAATAATATTAACAAAATGATAACAATAGTACTAGTAATAACTAATAGTGATAACATAGTAATAATTTTAGTAACAAAGGCATTAGGAACAATATTGGAAAAGTTTAAATAATAATAATAGCAATAATACTAAGGTTGGGTATTCTCCTTCTATAGTAACAAAAGGGGAAAACATGCCAACTTCGGTTTGAATAACGTTAATAATAATAAAAATAACAGTAATATTATTAACAATGCCAACAACAACAACCACAACAACAACAATAATAACTATAATGATGATGATGATATAATAATAATAATAATAATAATAATAATAATAATAATAATAATAAGAATAATAATAATAATAATAATAATAATAATAATAATAATAGTAATAGAAACAATAATAATAGTAATAATAATAATAAAGTAATAATGATAATAATAATAGTAATAATAATAAAAATAATAATGATAATAATAATAAAGTTAAGCATAGTAATAATAATGATAATAACCATAATATAGTAACCAAAATGATAATAATAATATAAGGGTCCAAATATTTATCTTAATAATAAAAGTGATATTGGATAAAGTTAGTATTAACAAGATTAACAACAACAACATAATAATAATAATAATAATAATAATAATAATAATAATAATAATAATAATAATAATAATAATAATAATGATAATAATGATGATGATGATAATAATAATAGTAATAATAATAATAACAATATAGATAATACCATTAATATTATTAAATAATTAATATTTGTATAAAGTAAGTTTAAGGGTTGGGAAAGTGGGAGAACCACCTAAGGCAAATGTGGCACCGACGATGGCGGCGGTTGTGGGAGTTTGAGGTGGAGGAAGAAGAAGAAAGGAGGGAGAAGGATATGGAAGGGAGGAGGAAGAAAGGGAGGTGTGGGGAGGTAGAGGAGGCTCCCCTAGTTATTTTGGAGGTTAGAGGTGGCGTTGGTGGCGGCGGAATTGATGGCGGTGGCGGTGCGAAGGGTGGCAGGGGCTGAAGTTGGTCATTTGGGGAGGGCGACTTTGCACGGCCGGGGTGGCTCGTGTAGGGGAAATCAAGGGACGAGGAGGGTTTGGTTAGGTAGAGAGTGGTGCAAGGAGCGGTTTTGGGGGTGTTTTGGCCGTCGACGATAAGCGGTGGTGGTAGACGGCTCATCTAATGGGGCAGCGGCGAAAGTGGTTGATTCTGGGGTTTCGAAATCAAAATTCAAATTAGGGCAGGCTATGGGGTATATATAGATCGATTGGCCGGGAAAGGATACGGGGAAGAAGACAAAGGAGGTGTAGATGCCATTCATGCCACCCGATGGCGGCAGTCGAGGTGGTTCTGCCATGGCAGGGGTGTCGGAGTCGAGGGAAGAAGGAAAGGGAAAAGGCCAAGGTGCTCGGGAGAGGGGAATAGGTTGGTTGGGGTCGAAATTGTGAAAGAAAGAGATGGGAGAGGGAGAGAAGGACAGTGGCAGTGTTGGTGGCCGACGGAGCACTAGGTTGCAGCTCCTCGGTCGCCGCCACGCCTCAGGGAAGAAGAAGAAGAGGAATAGGGGGTGGACCGGACGGTCCAGGGGAAAGAAAGAAAGGAAAAAAAATAGGCGGTTCGACCGGCTGGGCGTTGGGCGTAGAAGAAAGAAAAGAGGCGGATTGGGCCGCGCGGGACAAGGCAGGAAGAAGGGATTTGGGCCAGCGGGCTGGCCCATTTCCTGGGGAGGGAGGAAAAATAAGAAAAAGGAGAAAGGAGAGAAAAGGGAGAAAAAGGAAAAGGAAATTAGATGGGTTGGGGTATTTTGGGTGTTTTGGTATTACTATATATATATATATTTTTATATATATTTAAAATTAATAATACTTATTATAATAATAATAATTAAATTTCTTTTTAGATTAATTTGGTTATTTTGGATAAATTTCTTAACTTTCATGTTAATTAGTAGAATTCCCTAATTTTTTTCCAATTAAATTCCTCATTATTTTTCTCTTGATTTACCTTAATTAAATCTCTTAATTATAATAAAATCATTTATTTAATAAATTTCCCTAATAAATCCTTATTTGGCCATAATTTTTAGAATTAAAATTTTGGAGTATTTCACCTTCTCTAGGTATGCCTTAGCTAGGTCAAGCTATTCCTACCATCTATGTGAAAAATAGTGTGATGTGGGACTTCTCCCATTACATCCTTTAGCCACTGTGTGCAAAGTGAGGGATCAGTACCCCATGGCCAACTCGAACGGACTATGCCAACTAGACTGGCTCCTCTAAAGATTAGAAGAGAATTGAGCCATATCAATCAACTTATCCCAATCCTTCTAATTGGAACTCATAAAGTGCCTTAGGTACATCTCCACCAAAGCATTTACCCTTTTAGTCTACCCATCCAGTTGAGGGTGAAAACTTGTAGAAAAATGAAGCTCGAACCCCATCATCTTGAACAGTTCCCTCCATAACTTGGCAGTGAAGCAGGGATCCCTATCATTAATGATGAACTTTGGCAACCCCTAATACTTCATCACACTCTTGAAGAATAATTGGGCACACAAATCTATGGTACAATCCCTTAGTGCCAAAATGAATGTCCTATATTTGGTTAACCTATCAACCACCACCAGATCAATCCATACCCTTCAGACATTGGGAGTGCTAAAATGAAGTCCATAGAAATGCTCTTCTAAGGTGTTTCAGGAATGGGTAAGGGGTACAAAAATCTCACAGGGTATCTTTGCTCATTCTTATCTTGCTGGCAAACAAGATAAGTCCTCACATACCCTTCAACATCATCCCGTATTTGTGGCTAATAATAAGCATCTTCAATAAGAGCTAGTGTGCGTCTTATACCTCGATGTTCGACCCTTGAACCAAAACTGAGTTTGAAAGAATTGCTTACTAAGTTCATAAACCAAAGTGAGTCTAGATTCCAAAATCAAGAAACTTGAATGCAAAATTAGGAGGCTTCTTTAAAGAAATTGTAGGTGCAAGTAAGAAAGTTGGCAAATATGAAATCCAAAAGAGATCAGGGAACCTTGCCTAGCAATAAAGAAAGGAACCCATGAAAGGATGCAAAGGCAATCACTTTAAGGATTGGTAAAGAGTTTTTTGGTATACCATCACCGAGCTTGGTAGAAAAGGGTATAAAAATGGCAGTTAATGAGTATCACATAAAAAATTTTGATTCTCAAAAGGAGGTAAGAGATGACCCCACACTTGGTAAGGGTTCACATTATGAGGAAAAACCTTATCAACCTCGCATCCCATTTCCCTAAAGGTTGAAATAATAGAAATTGGATACACAATTTTCTATGTTTCTTAATTTTTTTTAAAGAAATTGCATATAAATATTCTATTTGCTCATGCTTTAACCCAAATTCCTAGTTATTAAATTTTTAGAGGAATTTTTAGGTATGACAAGGAAACTATAGGATTATAAGATGATTAGACTTAATGAGGAGTGCTTTGTTGTACTCTAAAACAAACTATCGCCTAAGCCAAAAGATTAGGGGGGTGGGGGTTTTACTATTCCTTACAATATCAATAGTTTACATCTTGATAAGGTTCTTTGCGATCTTGGTGCAAGTGTTAACCTCATGTCCTTTTCCATTTTCAAGAAGCTTGGATTAGGTGAGCCAAAGAGAACGACCATATCTCTCCAACTGGTGAATCAATCAATCAAGTATCTATGTGGTATTATTGAAGATGTGTCGGTAAAAGTTGACAAGTTCATCTTTCCTATGGACTTTGTCATTTTAGAGATGGAAGAGGACCATGAGGTACCTCTAATTTTAGGGAGACCATTTTTGGATATAAGTATAATTCTTTTTAATGTTCATGAAGGTAAACTAATTTCAAGGATTAATGATGAACAAATTATTTTTAATGTTTTGATGGCAGAAAACACCCTCACGAAGAAGATACTTACTTATGCATTGATTCCGTTGATGAGTGTGGTAGTGAGTATTTTCAGGTGAAGAGATCAAATGACCCATTATAAGCATATCTCATGAATGGACTTTATGAGCTTGAGGAAGATGAAAGCCTTACAAAATCAATCCACTATTTAGAGGCCTCTCCTTTTCACTCAAATTTTTTAGGCCACCACTTATAGGCTTAGACCGTGATGATATAAAAAAAATTAAAATCCTCCATCGAAGAGCCTCCTTAGCTTGAGCTCAAACCTCTCCCCTCTCATTTAAAATATGTATTTTTAGATGGTTCTACTTCTCATCCAATGATTCTTTCCTCTTCTTTGAGTAGGTTGATGGAAGAGATGCCAATGAGGTTGTTAAAGGAGCACAAAAGAGTTTTGGGGTGGACCATTACAGACTTAAAAGGAATCAGTCCATCTATATGCATGCATAAAATTCTAATGGAGGAGGGTTTTAAGCCATTGATGAAACCTCAATGATGACTTAACCCTACGATGCAAGAAGTGCTAAAAAAGAGGTGATAAAATTACTCGATGCAGGCATAATTTATCCCATATCTGACAGTGCATGGGTTTGTCTGGTGCAGGTGGTACCTAAAAATGGAGGCATTACTATTGTGGCTAATGATAAGAATTAATTGATCCATACACATACCGCAATAGGTAGGTGCGTTTGTATGGATCATAGACGAGTAAATGATGCCACTAGAAAAGACCATTACCCTCTTCCCTTCATTGATTAGATGATGGAGAGACTGGCAGGCCACAAATTCTACTATTTCCTTGATGGGTAGTTGAGGTACATAAAATTACTTATTATACTTGAGGATCAAGAAGAAACAACATTCACATGTCCTTACAGTACGTTTGCATATAGGACAATGCTTTTTAGATTGTGCAATGCTCCGACTACTTTTCAGAGATGTTTGGTAACAATTTTTCACAATATGGTGGAGGATTTTATGGAAATTTTCATGGAGGATTTTTTCGTGTTTGGATGTTCTTTTGATGCATGCCTAAATAACTTGGATAATGTGTTGAAAAGATGTGAAGACACAAATTTATTCTTTAACTAGGAAAAATGTCATTTAATATTCCAAGAGGGGATTGTTCTGGGTCATAAAATCTCTAACAAGGGGATTGATATTGAAGTAATTTAAAAACTCCCCCTCCTACTGTTAAAGGTGTCAAGTTTTTTCGAAGCATGCTAGCTTTTATCAAAGGTTCATTAAAGACTTCTCAAAAATAGCTAAGCCCCTGTGTGAGTTTCTTGTTAAAGATGCTACTTTTATTTTTTCTGATGAGTTCTTGCATGCGTTCAATACCTTGAAAGAAAATTTGATTGGTGCACTTATTATGGTATTTCCTTATTAGAATTTGCCCTTTGAATTAATGTGTGATGCAAGTGATTTTTCTATTGTTGTTGGACTGGGTCAAAGGAAAGATAAACTTTTCCAAATAATTTACTATACTAGTAGAATTCTGAATTTTGCACAACAAAATTATGCTACTACTGAAAAAAATTTGTTAACTATAGTATTTGAATTTGATAAGTTTTGTTCTTACTCGTTATTAAATAAATTCATATTTTACACTGACCACTTTGCATTAAAGTACTTGTTTGCTAAGAAGGCTGCTAAGGCTAGGATAATAAGATGGATATTTGCTGCTCTAAGAGTTTGACTTACTGATCAAAGATAAAAAGGGGAGTGAGAATAGTGTTACAGATCATCTCTCATGGCTTTCCTAATCTATCATAGAAGAGCTAACTAATTCCATAAGTAAAGAATTTCCAGATGAGCACCTGTATAACGTTCAAATCACACATACTCTATGGTATGCTGATATAGCTAATTTCTTGGTAGGTAACATCTTACCCACTTCTATTTCATATCATCATAGAAGAAAGTTTCTTTTGGAGGTAAAATATTATTTTTGGGTTGATCCATACTTGGTTAGAATTTGTGTTGATCAAGTAATTCAGAGGTGTGTGGATGATGAGGAGATTTATTCCATCCTAGAATATTGTCTTATTAGGGAGGTTGGAGGTCACTTTGGACTAACTAAGACTACAACTAAGATTTTACACTGTGGCTTTTGTTGGCATAATATTTTTAAGGATGCTCACACCTTTTGTTTCTGCTTATGATAGGTGTTAAAGGACTGGGAATATATCATGAAAACATGAATTTCCCTTAACTAATATTATGGTTTGTGTGTTGTTTGAAGTTTGGGGTATAGACTTTATGGGACCATTCCCTTGTTCTTTTAGTAATGAGTTTATCCTTATGGCTATGGAATATGTGTCCAAGTGGGTAGAAGCTATGACACTTCCCACGAATGACACCAAGGTGGTTGTCAAATTCTTGAAGCAAAATATTGTCATACGATATTGCACACCTAGAGCTATCATTAGCGATGGAGGGAAGAATTTTTGCAATCAACAATTTCAATCCCTTCTAGATAAGTATGGAGCCACACATAAAGTGACAAAAATTCCCTACCATCATTGGAAAAGTGGTCAAGTCAAAGTAACCAATAGGTATATTAAATAGATTTAGGGTGAAAATGCAAGTGTAACTCGAAAAGATTGGTCTATCAAATTAGATGATGCACTTTGGGCTTATAGGATAGTGTACAAAACTCCGATTGGCATGTACCCCTACCATTTGGTGTATGGGAAGGCATGCCATCTCTAAGTCAAACTTGAACATAAAGCATTTTGGGCATTGAAATTTTTGAATTTCAATTTGAGGGATGTAGGTAAGCATAGGAAACTTCAGCTAAACAAAATGAATGAGTTTCTTTTTGATGCATATGAGAATGCAAAGCTTTACAAAGAACATACCAAGAAGTTACACGATAAGCAAATTTTAAAGCATGATTTTTTCAAGGGAGAACATGTGCTTCTCTTTAATTTTAGGTTGATGCTTTTCCCTAGAAAGTTGAAATCCTAATGGTCAGGCCCATTCTCAATAATAAACTTATATCCCTCCGATGCAATGGAAATTTTGCATCTTAAAAAAGGAACGTTCATGGTTAATGGTCAACGATTAAAACCATATAATGGGAATGGTGTTGAGCAACTCAAGACCACTATTCTCTTGACAAATAAAAATTAGAAATAAGGGAGTCGAGCTAACGACTGTAAACAAGTGCTTCTTGGGAGGCAACCCAAGTTTATGCTTTCATTTACCTAGATTTTTTTTTCACTTTTGATTTTTGTAGCTTGTACTAACTCACAGATATTTTGTGTTTATATTGGTCTAGGTGATGAAATTTCAAAGAGGATGATGTAGGTTCCAAAGAATAACAACTAAAGGAAGGAGAAAAATGAAGAAAAAAAAAATCATGGCTCGTACTAACTCACATATATTTTGTATTTATATCGGTCTAGGTTTTGAAGTGTTGGGAGATTTTGGAATTTAAGAATTAATTGTAGGCAACCTGTATCCAATGTTTATTCTCCATTTTTTCAAAATGTGGCTTTTGATTTTCCAACCACAATTTTAGATTACTCATGTCTCCAAAGCAATCCAGAACTGGTGAGGGAGGTTCTACCACTGCTGCACCACCATCCACTAAGTAAATATGGTCTATGAGTTCCTCTCTTTCCTTTTACCTTGTCAGCACATTACAAAAAATGTGAATTATAAGCATGGTGGAGATATTGAAGGGTTAAATTTTGATTTGCTTGTGTTTCTTGCATTATGTTTATAATTATGTATTTCTTATGTATCTTTAAAAAAATTATATTGAAAAAAATTTAAATATTTTGAAATTAGAAAAAAAAAATTAAAAAGAGGAATAAAAGTGGGAAATAATCTTTTATTGATGATAATAGAATATTTTTTTACGTGAGGTTGTAGTAAGTTGAGTTGATTTGTTGATACCCCTTAATATTTTCTTGAAAATGATTTTCATTTTTGAGCTTAAATGTTTTTGTTGCATTCTTAAGGGACGAGTGTAATTATGTTGGTGAAATTGAGGGTCATATATTCATTGAGACCTTTTTGTGGTACATTGTAGTGTAACTAGTGTGGTGACTTCTTCTATGATTTAAAGGATTAGAACTGGCATTTTTATTTGGACCTTGTGAAATGTTAAGCCTAAAAGACCAATTAATCAAAAAGCAGATTCAATATTTTTCTTGTGGATGATGTGCTACCATGGCTTATGAAACTAGAACTTGCAATGATTTTCTTCGAAATTACATATGACTTATGATACGCATTAAGATGATAGAGGCACACTTTCTTTTCTTATAAAACCTACATTAGCCAAATAGCCTAACCTTAATGTTTTATCCTTTGCTAACTCTTTTGAGCTTTTAGCCTATTTTATTGATCTAACCACACTTTTAACCTTTATCCGTGTATCTCTACCTTAGTCTAGAGCTAGTGGGGTGATGAGTATATTGAGAACAAAGGTATGAGTATGGTGTATCTTAAGCATGTGGGAGGTGTGAAAGGTGAATGATTATGTATGATGAAAAAAAAGAATAAGGAATTTGGGATTGTTTTTCATGTTGAAGATGTTGGGACTATTGAAAAAATTGAAAGAGAAAAAAAAAGAAAAAGAAAAAGAAAAAGAAGATGGAATAAGGTGAAAGAGAATTTTATAGTTATTATTGATCACACCTGATTGTTCTAGACTTGTAGGCCCATTTTTTTCCAAAAAATATGTCTTAACCTTCTTACCTATGATACTATTACAACCTCAATAAGGCCTCTTAATTATTGTGTATTATAAGTCTTTCTAGTGATGGAGAATTAAGAAGTATTGCAAGCATATGGGTGATCATGTTCATGAGTGCAAGGACTTGAGCGAAACTTCAAAATTGATTCATATAAATAAAAATGAGAGAGGAGTGTCCTAGTACCTAGAGTGAGGTTTCTAGTTTGAAACTTGAGTCTTATACGAGTTTAGCTCATGGATGCCTGAAAAACACGCAAAATAATATCCTTGCATGATCCTATTTACATGTGTTTGACTTGAGAATTCAATAATACATTTCCACTTCTTTTCTAGGTATGCAACCTGAAAAATATTTTTGAGAGTTTTGTTTTTAAATTTTGATGAATTTTGGGGTCTTGATGAGTTGATTTGATTAAGTGTAATGTGAGTGTTTGAAAAATATTCACTAAGAAAGGGATATAATTTTTACCTATCACTTCTACTATATGCTTTCATATGTGTTGGTTGATTGAGAACAAGCAACAAGTCAAGTATAGGGGAGTTGATAAGCATGAATTATGTCAATCATATGGACATTAAGATAAAGATTTAATGTCATTATATGATATATTTTTTTCATACTTTAGTCCACTTGTTCTTGTTTACTGATCTTGATCATATTTTTTAGGTATTTCGAGAATATGGGATCAACAGAAGCTAAAACACAATAGATGGAATAAAAAGGAAGCAAAAGCCAGTGCTCAAAGTATGAAAAGGAATAAAGACTTGAAAACCCAACCATGATGCAATCTAAATTTGGAAATGTGTTAAAAATTAAATTTATATATATATATATATATTTAGCTTTCTAACTCATCAAAAATCAGCTCAACTCAAATTCAAACAAATAAGTTTCAGCCGAAATACAAAACATGTGTAAAGCTAAAGCAGTGATACGACACTGCCGTGTTGATTTACATGGTCGTATCGATGGGTGGTCTTGTATATATAAACTTATTTTTCGTTCAATTCGAGAAAGGAATCAAAGGGCATGAATATACAATGATTTTGGGAGCACTAAAGAGAGATATATTTTTATTTGTTTGGCACCATTCAATCCAATCCACCCCCAATTCATCCATAATCCTCTATCTCTTTATCTCAATTTTGTATTCCTGATCGAAAGGATAGAATAGTGAATTTCTCATTTTGAAAGAGGTTCTAGTATTTTTTTTGTTTGGATTTTATTTAATTTTTTTCAATTGATTCAATTCTCTATGTTTAAGATGTTGAGCTTAATGAAAGTTGTGATTGGCTAATTAATCTGTGCTAAGGTGAAGAGATATCCCCTAATCTGGATGTGTTGAGAATCTGAACCTTGCCCAATATAGTTCCTTTTCATATATGGCGTGCTAATGCTTTAATTAGACTAATAGGGAAAATTGATCACTTTTTTTTTTCATTTAGAGAAACCTAGCAAGATTCAAGAGATGAGTTGGAGTGTGCTCCATTATCATGATTAGTGATCAAACCACAAAGTTGAGAGACGTTGGTTAGCTTCTACAACTAGAAAAAAGGGATATAGTGCATAATAATGCATTGCCTATTTTTGCATTCATAGTAGAGATAAATGAGTCTTAATAGATAATAGGGTGTAGTGGCTCAAGAGAGTATTACACTACATACTTTGGTTGACATTCATAACAAAGTGTTTTGATTTGGGATTTGGGGTTAATATTCAATCACATTGGGGTTGAGGGGATTGATCAGAACCTTATCCTTTTCTCTAACTTAATTTCACTTGTTCTTATATTATAGTTTGATTTAGTTTGCATATTTTCTTTTCATTTAGAGTTAGACATCATCTGCCCCTATCGTTAGTATAAACATAGGAGATATTTTCATTATCTCATTGCTTACTTCCTAGTCCTTGTGGGATCGACCTTTCATACTACTTCAATATCGTGCACTTACAGTCAGAAGTCATCAACAAGTACGCCACCACAACATATTATCTTCTTAAAGATAAAGAGTAGCATGAGTAATTTTTATATGATCATTAAGTAAATAGATGGAGGAAAAGTACCTTTTGATACTATAAAGGAAGTTATCAATCTCCTTTTCATTCCTTGAACCCTTATACTTATGCCATTGAGGTGTATCCAGCATCGACATGGACCCTCTTGAGCTTCCAACTTAATTAGGTACCTCTTCTATACTTTGGGCACATTCAAACTCAATGCTAGCAAGCCGATCCTTCAAGATAATGTTCTCCACCATTAACTGGTCCGTGTGGGCCATCACATCAGCCATGAGTTTGTGATGGGTCTCCATCATCTCCTCATAGACTTTGGTGGCTAGGGCATTGACTAGCCTTTACACCTTTTCGTGGGTCGTCAAGGCTTCCACCTCCTTCTCCAACCAGTCCGCCTTCCCCTCTACGGTAGAAAAATCCTCCCGGCATGGTTATGGAGCAATCCATCTTCTCAAGAAGTTCCTCCAAGATCTCTTCTTCTTCTCAACATCGCCACTTTCAGTGACTTGTGATGATTCAGGATTGTGGGCCATTGGGAACCAAGCTTTGATACCACTTGTGACACATTAACTTCTTCAGTAATTCTAGCTATGTGTAGCCTTAGTCTTTTCTCACTCCTTGAGAGACTAAGTTAGCCTTCCTGCTCAAGTATACTCAATACTTAGGCTAGATATGCCTCTGAGACCACCACACCAAACCCTTCATAAGAGAACTCTGAGAGAGATTTTAGAGAGAGAAAGGGAGATTGTATTAGAGAAAGAGAAGATTTAAATACAATTATTGTTGGATCCTTTCCAAATTCCTCTACCCCCTATATTTATAGGTGAAGATCCACCCCTTCCCCTCCCCTAGGAAGATTCTAGAGATGGGCCTAATGGATCTCTCTAGAATGGCCTAATAGGTCCATTATGGTTTCTAGAATATTCCATTAGGGTTTCTAGAGTGCTCCCCTAGGGTTCTAGAATTATCCATGCTCATATATATAAGTGGAGAAGGATCTATAGACATCGCCCTCTAGAACTTTCTAGAATCATCTAGGAGAGTGTAGAGCCCTATACATCTCTCCATACTTATTTAGACTATACAATGATATTTTAGATTATTCCAAAATAAGTGGAACCTCAATGCAGGCCTTTCAATGCGGCCCATAACACTATGCTCTCTAAGGAGTGACGAAATCAACAAAGATGTTGTTCATGCTCCTCTCTACTATGAGAGTATATCAAAATGTCAACAATGAAGATCACCACAAACTGATCAAGGAATGGTCAAAAAATCCTTGTCATTAAATCCATAAATATGACAGGTGTATTGGTGAGCCCAAAAGGCATCTTTGTGAACTTGTAGTGCATATAGCGTGTCCTAAAGGTTGTTTTCATGATGTCTGACTCTGCGATTCCCAACTGATGATAACCTAAACTCAAGTAGATCTTTTAGAAGATTGAAGCATCCCAAAGTTGGTCAACAAGTCGTTGATCCTGAAAAGCGGATATTAGTTCTTTATCGTCAACTAGTTTAAACATCAATAATCTATGTATAGATGACAAATATCGTCCTTTTTCTTCATGAAAAAAATTGGCGCTCCCCATGGAGACACACTTGGAAGAATATAACCATATTCCATCAAGTCCTCTAGCTAAGACTTCAACTCCCTCAACTCTATTGGTGCCATTCGGTAAGGTGCTATTGAAATTGGTTCGCCCCTAGTACCAACTCAATGGTGAAGTATGTCTCTTGTATCGATGGCATACCTATAATCTCCTCAGAAAACATGTTTGGAAACTCCTGAGCAATCAAAATGTCCTCTAATGCCGACATGTCATTGTCCAGCTCCTAAAATCTACATAAATACCAAGGGTAACCTCTATGCACCAAATAATACAACATATAGGTAAATACAATCTTTGTTGTAGGCATTGGCTTGCATCTCTTGTAAGAGATCCTAGCACCATGTGGTCCCTACAACACAACTCAGTATTACGCATAGTCTGTCATAGCCTGATATCTTTCCAACACATCCATTCCTAGGATAGTGTCAAAGTCTTGGAGGTCCAACTCAACCAAATTCACTAGGAAGTCTACCCCACCTATCTTTAAGGCCACGTCTGAGTAAAGCCTAGTGTAATCCAATCTATCCCTCAAAGAAAAAATCACAAAAATAGATAGAGCATAAGAAAGAGATAAGGCAGCTCTAGTGACAAAATTAATAGACACAAAAGATAGAGATGCCCCTAAATCAAACAACACATATGTTTGTAGTGAATGGATGGAAAGCACACCAGGGACCACACCTAACTGCCTGTTTGGCTAATAACATTCTGGAGCCTGCCTGACTATCCTCCATGATACCCTCTTGAATCCTAAGTCTAACCTCCCCCATTATGAGGGAAAGGGTGAGACCCCTATGGTCTTCCCTGAATCTCCCTAGGTTGTCCACTAGACGGGTGAGCTTCTCTCTACTAAAACTACTGTTGGGGCTATTGGTAGGTTCATTATTGATATGCTTGCTACTGAGGTGCAAGTGGTTCCCACTACTTAAACTAGCCTTACTAATGCTGACTCTCGAAAGATCGATGGCCAAACTTACCACACATCATACACTGAACAAGATTCTCTAATAGCCTTGCTTCAGATGATTCTAGTTGCAGAAACAACACATAAAGTGTCTCATCGGTCCAGCATGTATGCTCTACCCACCAACCTAACCCCTAGGTTGATAACTCAAAGGTCCACCTCCATGGAACTTAATCTGAATCCCAGATCTTTATGTCTCACGCTTCCTATTACCCAAAATAAAAGCCTGCTCCTAAATAATGGTAGCGATAACACACACCTACTTATACAATGTGGCCTAGTCTTGGAAAACCATGACACCCATCATCCTACAGATGCTGGAGTTGAACCCCTACTCAAACTGATAGATAACCATAGACATGCTAACTCTAATCCCAGTGCAAACATCAAAGCTCTGTGAACCGGGTGTGATACTGCCTCACCGTCATGCCTCTTTGAGTTAGTTGCATGAACTCCTTCAGCATGTCCCTCTTAATACTCTCTAGATAAAACTTAGTTTGAATCATTATCTTGAACTCCTCCCAGGACATCAATGGTTCCCCTTGAGTACAACAACCTACCTACTAGATGTCGGCGGCCCCTCAAAGAAAGGAAGTAGCAATGCTCACCTTCTAAGAAGGTGGGCAATCAACTACCTCATACATCCTGTCCATATCCCTAATCCATCGCTTTAGGATAACCAAATCCTCATCACCAGTATAGAGCAGTGGGTGATGTCTTGTAACCCTCTTAAGCTAATATTCTCCCATAACCACCTATAGGTAATGTAGAGGCAGAAGTGGCAACTGAAACTAAGGTAGACATTTAACAAACTTGATGGATGCCTCAAAAGTCTTCTCTAAGAGACCCATGAAACCATTAAGTACCATAGTTAGTTAACTGTAAGATAAAAAACATGTTAAGACAAAACATTTTAGCTTACTAACACATAATGCACATAATCATATTTCAAGGCCACCTAGGCTTCCTGTCCTCGATTCCTCAAATTTTAATCCGGATTTTTGAAAGAAAGTTGGGTTTCTTAAAATGTGAAATAGACCATTTAAATCATATAAAGGATTTTTTGATAATTGAATTTTTGAAAACAAAACACGGTTATCAAAACAAAAGCTCTGATACCACTTTTAACACCCCAAATTTTATGAACCAAAAAATTTTATTTTACAGCAAAATCATATAAGAAAAACATTGGGTGTTACTACCATAATTGACATAAGTCTGGTTCGCCCAACCATCCTTGTATCAATCACAAGTCTAAAATATCGTTTATAGTAAAATAAGGAAATTAGAAATAAAAATAACTTTTATAAATACAATATGAGTTTGGAGGTTAACTCTAAATTATAATAACACAATAGAAATGAAAGGATACCATGGATCAAAAAGTCCAAAAAACATATCCGGATAAATACATCAACTAAATAACATGACTTTAGGCCCATAACCTTGATACTAAAGTCACTCCTCCCTATATAACTCATCAAAGGTTGAAAACTCGTCTAATGATTTTAACCCTGATACCCATAACTCTAATGCACCTTTTAGAGATAAAACACTTGAGCCACTACTTTTATAAGGTGGAACGAACCCATATAAACACCTCAATTTGACTCACATGATCTTTCACTTTAAATGATTAATATCTTATTATAGTTGATTGTGTATTCAAGATTATCATGCAAGACCTATGTAAATATACAAGACATAAATTTATCAGACGGTGCACTCCTAGGCCATGAGTTGAGAGCTTGCATAGGTAAGCTGTGTGAAGAGGCATGGTCATGCTCGAGAAAAAATAATTCTTAGAAAATAATGAATAGGTGTGCATGGGTGTGTAGAAGCTATGCGAGAGCCATGCAAGGGTGCACGAGTAAACTGTGTTGTTTGCACGAGTGTGATAAGGAAAAATTATAAGTTCATGGCCGTGTGTGAGGTTGTGTGTGAGTTGTGCACTTCAAAAAAGCATGACAGATATAAAGAAAGAAGAGGAGAAAACTATAGTGGTCGACGACGATGGTAGACGACAATGAGGGTGAGTGATGGGGTGGCCTTGGTGGTTGATTCACCAAGATTTGGGTGGTGCTTGATGGTTGTGGAGGTATACAGTGGTGATGGGGGAAGAAGAAGAAGAAGGAGGAGGAGGAGGAGGAGGAGAACGAGGAGAAGAAGAAAGAAAACAGAGGGGCTTAGTAAGGTTGATCAATTAGGCAATATGGGCTACAATGGGACAAACAAAAGATGGAGAAAGAGAGAGGTAAATAGTATATATATATATATATAGATAGATATATAAGTATGTATGTATGGTGGCATATGAACGGGTGAAAATGTAGATGTGACAGGAGTACGCTAGTGGGTGGGGGTGTTGGATAAAATTCAATGGAGAGGATGGTGGACTGTTGGATGAAAAATGGTAGGGTGACGAATGATAGTGCTATCATGAGATGATGATGGTTGTGTGTGTGTTGCAAGAAAAATAAAAGGGCAGGGGGTATATAGTTGAAGGTTACAACAACAACGCGAGATCGTGATGGTGATAGTGAGAAATGTAGATGATGATGATGGTTGTAATAAGGGTGAGGGTGGTGGTTGAAAGTGGTAGTAACATGAGAGTGATGGTTGTGTTGCAAGTTGTAAGAAATAAGTCAAGTATTTATGGCAAGAAAGAGGTTGGAGAAAAGAGAAAGGAAAAAGTAAAAAGGTAAAAGGTAAAAGTAGAAAGAAAAGGAAAGAGAAAAAGGTTTAAGGTTTTTTTTTATATATAAACTTTTGATTAGCTAAAATAGGTAGGATTAGTAATATAAATTTATATGAATTAAGATTGGGTTCCAAAAATTAATTTATCCAGATCAAAGATTCAGATTAGGTTAATATTTTAGGATTAAAGTATTTGGGTAAGATAAAATAAGATTTTCTTGAGATTAGAATTAGATATTTGGTATTAATGATATGGGATTAGGTTTAGTAAAATTTTGGGGTATTACAAGTTGACCCAATCCATTGTCTTGTAAGCATATAGAGGCCTTTGTCTTGCCACAATTGAACCAATCAATTGGTTAAGCAAAACTACTCGATTGGTCTATGAACAGTCAATCAGTCTACCTAAACCAATCAACCAGTTTAAAGAAAGCATGGTCTATTTAGTTAAACTGATCAACTAGTTGACCCAAACAGATTGATGGGTTGGCACAACCGATCAACTAGTTAGACTGGTTTGCATGATTTGTTTCCTTTTGGTTTAGTTATACTACGAGACTATGTTTAGAACTTTATCATGATTACTAATGGGATAAAATACAGGTTTTATCATGGATTATTAGCCTAATGAAAAATATTAAATGGATTATAATTTATTACACACTATATGAGTAATGTAAATGCTAAACGGATATTCCACTTATGATAAGTGATGATATTAAGAAAAGAGTAATGAAACTTGGCATGAGCTTGAATTAAATAATATGGCATATATGAATAATAGTAGTCAAGGATAAATAAAAACCCACATGTTTGGGAAAATGGGAAGAAAAGGATTGATATGGATTAGCATGAAAAATTATCTTGCTTGTTTTGTATGGGCCTTGTATGATCACCCATCCTTGTGAATAAAATATTAGTCATATAAAGTGAAAGATAATCAAGGTGAGTATGGGTCTGGGCTATTTGACCTTTGATTAGCTATCGGGGGTTAGTCTACCTTCAGGAATTTTGGTGCCTTCAGGCTTTGCCTTTGGATAGGATCTTGAGAGGTCCATGTGCCTTACCTACTCTAAACACTAATGATGTACTGGGGAGTATCGATACTAAAGGGTTTGGTTATCTAGATGGTTGGCTTCAACATGGACTTATGTCCATATTTGTTGCCTTCGACCTAGACTTACGTCCATTATGGTGATTAGCTTTGACTTGGAATTATGTTCGCTTGGTGATTGGCTTCGGCTTGGACTTTCTGTCCCTTGTTTGGATAGGCTTCCATAATCAAAAATATATTAAGTTCAAAAATATTTTAATTGGTAGACATTTTAACATGTGAGATTTTGAGCCAAATTGAATGGATTCATCTTTCATCCATTTATTTGTTCTTTATGTGATAATTTTGTAGTGATATACGAAATTAGAACTTGCTTTGAACTCTCTTCAAAACTACAATGAAATTTAGGATATTTGAAAATGATTGAAGCATATTTACTTCTTTTCTGGTTACTCTCCAAATAGCCTACTAGAAATAATTGTGATCATTTATATAACACTTTGAGCTTTAAGCCTATTATTCTTGACTTAACCAACATTAGTAACCCACAGGCATGTATCATTTTACTTTCCTAATATACGCTAGAGGAGTAATAGATGTTATGGAATTGTGAGTGTGAATGTAATAAGAATATAAGCATGGAGTGATGTATAGGTATTTGAGGGACTAGCTAAGTTGTCTAGAATACTTGAATTCGTGTGTACATATCTCTAAAATTTAATCTTGTATATACTATTGTTTTGTTTTTAAATAAAGAAACTCAAGTCTTTTGATTTAAGTTTGGTTGAATAAAGAGGGGTTGAGATTTTTATTGATATATTTTCATAAACGAGAAAGTAATAAAAAGGAGAAAAGTTGTAATAACTATATAAGAAGATTTCTCCTTTGGTTCTTGAAGATTTCCTTTAACCATTCATGAAGGCTTTTCTCTTTTAATTTCTTATTCAAAATTTTAACTAATACCTTTGTTCTTGACACTTAGAGTACAAAAAATATTTCTTTCATTAATTATTAGGATTTACACAACTAAAAAAAGGGAAAATAATAATGGCATATTAATAAAGGTGATTTTGAAACCATTACCAAATGCATAAAAATTAATGTAGGAAATTATTATTAAAACCTCCACCCTAAAATTACACATGATAGTTTTAATAATGGTATACACCAAAACTATTATTAAAAGATATTTTAATAATGGCTCCTATAATAATAGTTATTAAAAGTACATTTAAAAAAATAGGGTTTTAATAATAGTTCTTATAATAACTATTATTATAATATTTTTTTTACAATGGTTCTTTGAAGAACCATTATTAAAGGAACTTTTAATAATGGTTCCTATAAGAACCGTTATTAAAACCTCAATCTTCCGCCTCTTATTTCATTTAGTTCTTGTTTCATGCTAAAAATTTCAGACCCTCTCATTCTATACTCTCGTTCTCTTGCAAACCCTCACACCACCACACCTTGTACCACCACTCCGACTCCTCTGAAATCCAGGCAACCACCACTTGTTCTCTTTCGTACATCGAACTTCGAGCAACCACTCGTTCGATTGCACCAACACACAGCTACCATTCTCGGCATTGCATGTGTTTCCATTCTTGTACACCTTGCATGCACTTGGTACTTCTCGCTCTGCTGTATCCATAGGTGGTCACCGTTATCCTTTTGCTCGCCACAAACTCTCTTGCTCACCGCTAGTTCTCTTGTTTTGCCGCCGCTCCTTTTACGTATGTATTTGTTCTTCCGCTCATAGCTTATTCTCTTATTATATATATATGCATACATGTTGATGCAGGTTGCATTGTTTGTTATTGAAAAATTAAAGTTTGTTTTGAAAAATGTGTTGGTGAAAAATGTTGATGTTTGTTATTGAATTTGTTGGTGTTATATATTAACATGCATGAGTGTGTTGGCTAACCTTACATATATATATACACCATTATAGTGCTTAATTACCAAGAGAAATAAAATACTCAAAAATATTAGTAATGTCACTTGTAAAAACTACACACACACACATTTTCATTAATAAGTATAGGACACTAGGATGTTAGGAAATGTCATATAATTAAATAAAAATATATTTTACATATGCACAACATTAAATGAAAATTTCAATTAGAGATGCATATTAATGATTTTTATTTGATGAGGATTAAATAGACATAGAAAATAAAGAAGATATAAAAATGAATTATTAAATAGAAAGGAATAATTGTGTATAATAATAATAATAATAATAATAATAATAATAATATAAGATTTATTAGGATTTAATTATAGTTAGCTAGGTTTAGGATTGGGGGTTATTAGGTTTAGGGTTAGTTTTATTATAATTTATTAGGGTTAGGGTTTAGCATTTATTATATTAAATATAATAATTAATATGTTCTCTTATAATAAACTATTATATACATTATTTTTCAACTCTAATTTTAATAATATCATATTATTATACTTAAACTATATATATTATCTTATTAATATCTACTTGATTTTACTATACGGAGCTTAAATGATTTGATGATAGTTTTATGTTCAGCCGGTTTTTTAAGTATATAACTCAAGATTATGTCCTTATTTTAAACATGTCGAGTATGATCAGAGGAAGTTTGATTCAACTTAACTCATTGAAAATATAGTGGGAGTAAATGAAAGGATGTGTTTGGTAATTTATATTTTTTTGATATTTAATGACACATTTTTATTAATTGAGAAATAAATAAAAATTAATTCAATATTATAAGTTTTACGATGAGTATCTTATGAGGGTATGTTATTAGCTTTACATAGTTGGTTTAGATATGGTAGAATATATTTATGATTTGTCTAGCTAGTTGAAGAGTTTAAATATTATGTAATTTAGATCCTTTCAAGAACAACCTTGATGATAAGATTTAGTGATTCTCATTTGTAGGTAGCAAGATGTCCCTCATTGCTATGGCATACCCTCCACCATATCTATGCATGGCACCACATGCCTATCTAAGGACTCATTTCATATGGTTATACAACGAGCTAGGTTGGTTTTCTATGAGTGGCGCATCTTATGACCCATTCTATTTCATATCGTATCACCTACTCTTGACCTTACCTTAGATAGAGCCATGATCATTGGCTACGTCTAGTTTTTTGTATTGGTTTTTCCACCACACTGATGCACCACATCCAAGATTTATTGAGGGTGAGATGTTTGGTAGAGAGAATTATAGGATATCTAAAGAGCTTATGGTGATTGATGATGGGTGGAGGTTTCATCATAGCTTGCCTCCGAATATCCACCCTAGTTATCCTAGAGTATCTGTAACTAGACTGTCTATTGATGATGTGAGGGAACGGATGACATATCGAGATGAGTGGACTTTGAGAGTGATAGTTATTAATCGGGCTCAATGAGGCTACCTAGGGATTTAGTTTTATGGTTATGTGATTTTCTTAGTTAGGTATTTGGGCTTCAGCAACCTTTTGATGTATCTAGTGCTGCTATTGCTTTAATCCCGTAGTATGTATATCTTTTGTAATTTGAACCATTGTATAATGTTTTCCTATGTATGTATGTATGTACGTATGTGTATATGTATATATATATATATGTGTGTGTGTGTATGTATGTATATGAACTCTTTCTAAGTATGAGCAACTTGAGTATTAATATCTTTTTGAAAATGTGTGTGGGATACATTTGAGATTAATTCTTTCTATGTATGAGCAATTTGTAAATTATTAAACTTATAATTGAATTGATTTGTAATAATTACTTTTGTGTGGGATACATCTAGATTAAAAACTATGGATCGGAAATGGTTGTCTACAAATCATTTGTCTAGAGAATATAACGAAGAATTGGACTTTTTCATCAAGTTTGCATTTGAATATGATCGGGAATCTAGTAAAATAGTATGTCCTTATTTGAACTATGTTTATATTCAGTGTGTCAATGCTGATGATTTGAGAGATCATTTGTTTGTGTATGGAATTGATATAAGTTACACTTGTTGGATATTGCATGGTGACACAGAGTCTAAATATGATAATGAGGAAGTTAGGAGGGAAAGTATTGGATCATCATTTAAGAACTATGAGGGACATTTGTTAGGTTGTCCATCATTTAAGAAGATGACTCAAACGGTTGAGGAAAGTGTTCGAGATTGTCCAAAAATATTCAAAAAGATATTGAATGACTCGGAGAAACCTTTATATGGTAGTTGTAAGACATTTAGTAAATTATCCGCTACTTTAAGGTTGTATAACTTAAAAGCATGTGATAGATAGAGTGATAAGAGCTTCATAGACTTATTAACACTCGTAAAGGATATGCTTCCTAATGACAATTTTCTACCCGATCATACCTATAAAGCAAAGAAGATTATTTCCTCTATGAGCATGAGTTATGAAAAGATACATACATGCTCTAATGATTGTATTTTAGTTCAAATGAGAATGTATCTTTGGATAGCTGTCCTAATCTTGAATGTAAAGCACCATGATACAAGAAGAACAAGATGCCAGCTAAGGTGTTATGGTATTTTCCTATAATACCAAGATTAAGGTGGACGTTTAATGATGTTGAAAATGCTAAGAACTTGAAATGGTATGCTGATGAGAAGATAGATAACAACCTTCTTAGACATCCATCTAACTCTCCACAATGGATGAACATAGATGGCTTGTTCCCTAAAGTTGGTAAAGAAGTAAGAAATATACGCCTTGCACTTTCTACGAATGGAATGAATCCGCACAATTAAGGCACCTATAATTTATGACCAGTGATTTTGGTTATATATAATCTACCTTTGTGGTTGTACATGAAACATAAGTATATGATGCTTTATTTACTCATTTTGAGGCCAAACCAACTGGGGAATGATATTGATGTTTTTGGCACCTTTAATTGATGATTTAAAGTTCTTATGGGATATGGGTGTTAAAGTATTTGATGCATATAGTGAAGAAAATTTCACTATGGGAGCAATGTTATTCTGTACTGTAAATGATTTTCCAACATATGGCAACTTGTCAGGTTATAGTGTGAAAGGCCATTTTGCATTCCTAATATGTGAGCAGAATACTTCATTTGTTTAGCTAACATATGGTTGGAACACTATCTTCCTTGGGCATTATAGATTTTTACCCAAGAATCATTATTATCATAGGCAAAGAAAATTATTCAATGGCTTTCAGGAAGAAGGGCAAGCACCAATCCAGTTGACGAGTCGACCAATGTGACTGAAGATAGAATATTTGAGTGTCAAGTTTGGGAAGAAGAATAGAGCTGATAAGCCTCCATTAGTTAGGTGGAAGAAGATTTCAATATTCTTCCACCTTCCTTATTGGAAATCTCTGTATGTGAGACATGCCCTTAATGTGATGCATATCGAGAAAAATATATGTGATAGTCTTGTTCGTATATATTACTTAATGTTCCATGAAAGACTAAAGATGGCATCAATGCTCGAATGGATATAAAAGAAATGGGTATTACACAGGAATTGGCACCACGAGACAATGGAAGAAGAACATATTTACCACCGGCGTGTCATACTCTTTCCAGAAAAGAGAAAATTTCAATTTGTAAACTATTTAACAGTGTTAAGGTTCTAGAAGGGTATTTTTTAAATGTCGAAAGACTTGTGTCGATGAAAGAGTTGAAACTAATTAACATGAAGTCTCATGATTGTCATATTTTGATGCAGCACTTGTTGTCGATAGCTATACGTGGAATTTTTCCAAAGCATGTTTGAATTACTATCAAAAGGCTTTGTTCATTCTTTAACACCGTGTGCTACAAATTCATACATCTTGATAGTTTGAATTTCTTCCAAAGAGGGATTGTGATTACTTTGTACTAACTTGAAATGCATTTTCCAGCCTCATTCTTTGACATTGTGGTACATCTGGAAATTCATTTAGTTTATGAGATAAAAATTCTAGGGCCTGTTCATGGGCATTAGATGTACCCCTTTGAGTGATTTATGAAGTTGATAAAAGATTATGTGAAGAGTCGATATTGACAAGAAGGATGCATTTTTTAGACTTACCTTGTAGCAGAGGCAAAAGAGTTTTGCACAAAGTACTTGTCAAATGCTGAAGCTCTTGGTATTTCTAAGTCTCAACATGCAAGAAAAATAGAAGGATAGGGTATTAGGGGCAAACATTTTGGGCGTGTAGACCCTGACATATTTTGTAAAGCACATATATATGTATTATACAATAGTAATGATATTTAGTCATATATTGAAGAACATATGCTTTCTTTACGGATTGAAAATCCACCAAAGACTGAGAAATGGATAATTGATAAATATAATCTTTCATTTATTGATTGGATAAGATATCACATCATTCCACTCATAGGATATTCCCCAACTTCAATTTTCAAAACCCTATATTGGTTGTCTCAAAAACCTCGTTATGAAGTTTTTTCATATACCAGTTATGTGATCAATGGTCACACTTTTTATACAAAACAACAATATGAGAAGAGTACAATGTAGAACAATGGGGTAAATTTAGTGGCTCCAACCTATGCAGATATGAATTACTATGGTGTGACTGAACAGATATGGGAGTTAGATTATACTATATATAAAGCCTTGTATTCGGCCGCAGATGGATTAATAATAACTATGGGGTTAGATATGAAGATAGATTCACATTAGTAGATCTCAATAGGGCAAGATATAAAGAAGACCCATTCATCTTGGTATAATAAGCAACACAAGTATTCTTTTTCACTGATCTTGCTGATAACAGATGGTGTGTGGTACTATCTGCGATAAAAAAAATACCAATGAATATGATGATGAAAATGATTCCAATTGAAATAAAGAGTGTGTCTCAACTATGCAAGTAACTCAATTATTAAGTGATGATAAAAATAAAATTAATGTGGAGGAAATATATGTTAGGGATGATCATATTGAAGTAATATATGTATCAGATCCTCAAACTAATCCTAAAACAAGGGGAAAAAAAGAAGGAAAAGAAGGCAATGAGAGTAATAATATTGTAACATATGATATCTGTGCTTATTTTTTTAAATGTATATTTCAACCTTCCTCATTGAATATTTATTGTATCGAAAAATAATTTAGTGGTACATTATGGTCTATACATAACATTCTAACATAATTTATTTATTGATTTTTTGTAGAGATATGACCAACAGAAAGGTTGATAGGGATAATAGTGATGAAGAAGGGAAGAGAGGACTTACTATTATGAAAAACATTATAGACATGCAGAATAAAGGAGAACAGGTCAATTTAGGATGGAATACTTACAATCTTCCTATTGGCCCTTACGCAAACATGTTTCTGACATACATTTCACTCGTCACGTGTAACCATATTCATATCTCTTATAATAATTGGAAGTAGGTTCCAAAGGGTCACAAGGATCATATTTGGCAGGAAGTCACGATTATTATGATATTTTATTCAATCATTTTTTTATGTCAATAGTTATTAATTTTAATACATTAACATCTATATGCATCTATATGTCTTATTTTATAGAGAGTCTTCAATGTCTTGGAGACTAGAAAGAAGTGTCTTATTAAACATTGTGGTGAACATTAAGAAAATTTAGGGCATACTTAGCTAGTGGAAAAATGTATAGAAAGAGGAATGTCTCTCCACGACAGAACCCACCCAAATGATATGGTTTCATTAATCAAGAAAGTTGGAATTAATTTATTGTGTATTGTCTTTTGAAGGATTTTAAGATATTTGTTAGATAATAATTAAACTCTTTGATTAAGAATATTTAATTGATATTTAAATAACCACATGCTTATATTTTTCTTGTAACATAGGAAAAAAGTTCCAAAAATAAAGATATTACAAAGTAGAGGAGTTGGTATGAGATTTTGATTTATCTATTTACGTGTAAAAGTCTAATGTTATAATAATATTATTAATGTAAGATTAATGTTTGATTTAAAACTCATAGCCAAGGACTTGGATCCATGTACCTAATCCATCAATATTGATATATTATAGAAGAAGGCTAGAATAACAAAAGATGGATATCTTAATGAAGATGTAGATGTTGTTGCCAAAAATATCATAAACTTGTAGATATCCCAAACCCTACTTAGTTTTCTTTTAGAAAACTATTATATTATGATTATTCCTATAAGCTAAATTTAAATACATTATATACATTATAGGAAGAACTTGAAATGACATATTCTATGAAGGGGTAGATCAATATAACATTGTATCCTAGGCTACAAGAATTTTAGAACACCCTGGAAGATAAAGGGGTCATGGATTTGTTGTTACGAGAACGAGCATGTGTGGTTGATATCGTGGTTCTTTTAGCACTAATGAGCAAGTGGCCATCCTCACCTAGAAATTAAACATGGCATTTGAACGGATAGCAATAATGGAGCAAGAGTTGTCATTTATTAAATCTCAAGGGTATAAGCTATCTAATTTAGTTAACCATAATCAATTTCACATACCCAATGTAAATAGCGTCAACGATAGTTGAGAAATTGATGCACGTCTTTCTTCTCTTCCCGAGATAAGCATTACAAACTATAAATTTTTATTAAATATATTCGGTGTCATAAATAATTAAGAATTTGTAATATTTTATTTTAGGGTTTGCATAAATGTGACTTGTTAGCAATTTTGGCAAAAGGAAGGGTACACATCAGTTATAGTATCCAAACACAAATAGTCCATGGGTATAACTTGGCCCTAAATATAAAGCCAGTGAATATTACCACTTCAATCATTGCCATTACATCCTTGCCTTGTTATAAAGAAGGCGATGAGGTAGCTACAGTGCTAGAAGCTCATGGAAACTGATGCAAGAGCATCCAATGAACCTAATGATTTTCATGTTCATATTAATCCTCAAGGTAAGGAAGATTTAGCTTTCTTAATATTGGAGCTTGTAATGTTAAATATTCTTGATAATTCTTATATGCTTGATATTGAAAAACATTCAAGTTATTCTTATAGGTATGTCACATATTTGCAAGAAGAAGATGTTTATACACTTTAATGTGTACAAGTATTCAAAGCATGCAAGACTATGGTATACATGGGATGATACATTACAACAAGAAGATATAGTGACGGTATTCAATATTTGTATTAACTTGTTGTAAACCCTAGCCCTAAGTGTATTTTATGTAAGTTAGGGTATTGATATAATTTCATGTATGTATCTTAGTCAATTGTATAGCTTTGTAATATTAATCCTTAGTATCATTTAACCAATAATATTATGCTTTGGATTAAGGTTAATATGGGCTTAATTCAACTATGATAAATGGGCTAGATTAAGAGGAAATACTCAGCTGGTTTAGGCTAGCTAACCACCGACTATCTCCTCCCCTATATATACCTCTTTGTGAGCATGAAATGTAAGCAGAATGAATAATAATTTTTTATTAAACTTTGAGAAAAATTATCTAAAGTCTATCCCTATCTTTCGAGTAATTTTGGAGTAAGGAAGCCAGGGGCATTCTCCTTCAACATCAACACTCAAACTCGACATAATTGAACACCATTTCAAATCTGCCAAGACCCTTCATCTTTGTCCTTCGAGTTCATCACCAATAATCCTCTTTAACACCTCATTTATTTTGCATTAGTTTTTGGGTAATAATTTCCCATACAATCTTCAATCCAACCTTCTGTTTACTTTGATAAAACCACATCAGAAGCTTTTTGCGTTAGCCTGTGGATCAAATACGTCTCTCTAATAAAGAGGTAATAACATTTGACATTATTATTAGACTTCATTTGTTACTTACATTGTTTATACCTTTTTCATATACATATTTCATTTATTATTATGAATTAAGGAATCAAAAAAGAAGAATGCACCTAGAAGTAAAACAAAGAGAGGTACTAGCAGAATGAGCAACAAAAAAGAGGACACTGCTAAAGGAAATAGAGTAAAATCTAAAAAATTAGTTACCCCACAAAAGATTCCATCTTTAGAGAAGAGTCAACCTCCACTAGCATTAGCTTTATTGTATTTCTATGCCCAAAACTACCTCCGCGATAATTGTATTTTCATTAATTATCGTCCTGAGTATGTTAGGAGGAACAACGGTACTTATATGATATTGGTAGTTGAAATAAGTGACATTTATAATCAATAATGGATGTCAACCATAAGTGATGCCATCTACGTCATGTGAATATTATTTTATATTTCAGATTTTAGTACTTTTTATTACATTGAAACTTTTATAACCTCTTATATGAGTTATTAGTTATTAACATATCTGCATTGTTATTGTCATCCATAGGTTGGTAGCTAGTTGTGCTGTGATAGAGAATATGTTTTCCTCTATTGTGTTTGTGTGTCTATACTACATAGTTGACGGTAATATAATAAGATAGGGTAGGTATATAAACTAATTAGCGGATTGTATTTTGTTAGAAGGCTACAACAAGATGTATTTCATTCCTTACCTAAAAAATGAAAATTGGATTTTGTACACCATCCTACCTGATCTTAATAAAGTATATATCCCTTCGAACCTATGACGTGCGTTTTGATGTCGTTCGTCGTGGTGGGAAAGAATTTATCGACATGTTAGTATACTTTTCACTTCTTATTTCATTAGCTTATTTATGTATATATTCTACTTTAATTATTTTAGGTATATATACCTATAATATTGTGTATCTCAATTTATTTATTAGGGCACTATGGACGGTGTATAAGAGGAGAGGTGGGAATAGTATCTCAAACCCAAAGAGTCTTGAATATGAGCTTGTAATGGTAAGTAATAAGACAACTATTTTATATTTTGTTTTAATTCGAATTAATATCTAATAGTCAGAGAGTTAACTGAATTTATTTGATAGTGTCCACAACAGTAGAACGGTGATGATTGTGGATACTATATATGTAAAGCAATGGATCTGATAGTCCGAAATATATTGGTCAACATAGATCCAAGCTATGTATGTTTATTTTTTCATATTTTTCCATTATTGAATTATGAAATATATATTTAGTACTTGACCTAAGTACTAACTAAATAATCGAAACTTGTAAATTTGTAGCTTTTCATTGGTGGTTATGCACGATGCCACAAATACAATGTTCATGAAATTGATGAAGTTAGAGACTAATGGGCCAAGCACGTACACTCATACATTCGGTATTAGGGATCTACATTCTACATGTATGTTCAGGTTTGTATTTCATCTACGTCTTTTGGTCATCTAGGTTATGATCTATGAACTTTTGACTTTGGAGTGTAGAGCTACCTTGTTGTGGTGTATCTACTAATTTTGATTCCTGGGTATGCCCAATGTATTGAGACATACCAATTTGAGATTGATTGAAAATATGTAGTATCATTTGGGAGGAAGACATACATGTATATATGAATTCATGTTGTTTTACATTGCAAATTGGGTAAATATTTAAACATACAATTGTGTATGTGTGCTAGAACAAAACAAGATGAACATAAAAAAAATAAATCATATAAGTTTTAATAACGGTTCTTACTTAAAATCGTTATTATTGATGTTTTAATAACGATTTTAAGTAAGAACCGTTATTAAAACAACCGTTATTATAGTCATTTTAATAACGGTTCTTACTTAAAACCATTATTAATACAATTTTTAATAACAGTTATCCATACAAAATGTTATTAAAAATTGGCATTTAATCTCAATTAGGGTTTAATAAATGTATAAGAAACAATTAAAACCCTAAATTAACTGTATTTTAACAACAATTTTAACTCAAAACCGTTATTAAAAGATCTATTTTATGCTTATTTAATATGCATTAGGGTTTAATAAATGCATAATCAATTATTAAAGCCCTAAATATATGACTTACAACGGTTGTGAATTACAACAAAGGATATTTTAACAACAGTTGTTGTATTAACCATTATTAAAATATTGTTTTTAACAATGGTTGTGACTTACAAACCATTATTAAATATCAAGTTTACGACCATATTCATGGTCTTTTTTATATTTTTTTTATGACAGTTATAAACTGTTATTAAAGATTTAATAATAGATGATTCAATAATGGTTTAAAACCATTATTACATTCATAAAATAATTGTTATTAAAAACCCTTTTTGGGGTAGTTCTATTCATAACCTCTATTTAGTAATTGTGATTGAGTAGAAGATTGAAGAATTATTAATCAACAACTATAAGTTGTTCTCAATCATTTCGTATATTTGTAATTTTTTATTTTTAGTGAATGCAAGTATTATTCCCTTATTTAGTTGTTCCTTTTTATTGTAATTTGATTCATTAGTATCTATATTTGGATGATTAGCATTAGTCATTGTGAATTATCACATCTTTGTTGTGTTAGAGTATATTAGGGTTAGATTTGTATGGGATAAGAGGAATTAAATAATGCAATAGAGATTTAAATGCAAAAAAAAATTTCAATTGTAGATTCTAAGTGTATTTACTTAGATTAATAAATAGAATTAAATAATTGCCAATAAAAGATTCAGAATTTAATTAATTAGATTAATCACCTAATCCATTTAGATTCTAAATCAATTCTAGGATGATGAGATTAATATGTAATAGTTAATTGATATATCCGGAGTAATAATGGATCATATTTTTCTTGACCTCGGTTATGAATCCGTACAATTACATCGTCCGATCTTATATGACTATAATTGTGGTCGACTACTTTTTGTTCGTTAATGTTATCATTAATTGAACCTAGTGTTCTTAACCTAAGTGTAATCGAGAGTTTGTTTGATTTATTATACTGAATGAAAACTAAGAAGGGAATGTTTATGAGTTTCCAAATGGCAACATTAATACACTTAAAATTATCATTTTTCAAATAGTTGTTGGATTCCCTAGTCTTGTAGCTTAATACCTCTTGTCCTTGTTTGTGTATTTGTAGTATGAGCATATTGAATTGTAGTAGAAGTAAGAAAAAAATTATATTAACAAAATAGGAGTTTGGACATGAATTACATAATTCTACATTATATCTTATTCATTGTGGGTTTGACCCTTGCTCTTGTTAATTACTACATATTTAAAAATTAGATTTAAATTTAGCGTGTATAATATAACATGTTAGTTATCATAATTTATGGTTTTAAAAAAATTCAAACAATTGAAGTTTCGTACAACTATTTTGTGATGGCTTCTCATTAATAATAGGATTACTTTTTGACTTCTTACAATGAATTCTGTCATCACAAAAGAAAATAAAAAAATATATAATTTTTTTGTAGTGACTAAAACTATACTAATATAATGATGTAAGAGAGTATATTAATGGAATTTTGCTCTAATAGATTTGGGGTCACTTTGTTGTGACTAAATTTAAATAATATAATTTTAGGATAAAAATTAATTGTGTGAAAATGATTTAAAATCTTAAATAATATTATTACTTCATAAGTGAGTAGAAAAACATGTCCTCAAATGTATGTTCTTTAGTAATAATTAAGAACCACCCAGCCCAATTTTTGTAAAATAAAAATTATATACTAGAAATTTAATCTTCAATCTAAATTCAATAAAACCAATCAAAACATGTGTAAGATTACGAGAGACCAAGATCTAAACAATTTTGCTTATTTTCATTTTCAGTAATCTCCTATCCCTCTCCTTGTGTGTGCAAAGAAACCAAAAATAGCTTATAGGGTATTTTGTAGCTTATTGAAGCTAATTTTTTTTTAAAAAAATGGTAAATAACTTTAAAATAACATATAAACTAGTTTTGTAAGAGTATACATCAAGTTGTTTATGATTTTCAAGTTGTTAGCTAATTTTTCCTGAGGATATAAAACTAAGCATGATATATTCTACTTTGTTGGAATTATGCATGATAGCCTGTACTTATATAATTCTACTATATATATATGGCTTTATCATGATGTATGTTGTATTTCATGATGCAACTTAGCTTACTTAGTATATAATGTAATGATATGTCTGTTTTCTCAATTACATGCTAATTCCCAAGAGCAAAGGGCCATTTACAAGTATTTGAGGATGACTAGTAGAGGGCATACCTCAGTTGGGTTGGGGCTTGAGAGCAAGGACATTCGAAGGCTTTTTTTGGGGTTTGTGGCAGATCGAGGTTTTAATTTAGGTGTCATACTGTAACTCAATTTATTTTAGCCCCATACTTTATCCACATGTATTTTGTAATGATTTTGTCAGAAACCTTTATGGAAACACTCTTTTATGTTGTTTATTTAATATATTATTTTATGCACTCTATTGTTTTGTTTGTTTTTCTTTGTACCTGATATAGGGAAAGCAACAAACGTTTATTCTGTGTCAGGTATGGTGGTAATACCCCATTTATCCTAGGTGTGTTTTTAGCTTCTACTAATATTTAATGAAAATATTTAGTAGTGAAAAAATGGAGGTGTTAGAGTGATATTAAGAACTATGATGCTAAAGAAAGAGTTGAATTCCTTAAAAAAATTCATGAACAAATAAAGACTAATATTGAGAAATCTAATGCTAAATAACAAAACCAAGCTAACAAAAATATAACTATATAAATATTTTCACCAGAAGACTTGGTATGTTTACATTTAAGAAAAGAAAGATTGCCTAACTTAAGAAAGAATAAACTAATGCCAAGAGCATATGGACCTTTTAAAATCTTTTAAAAAAATGGAAATAATACTTATGAAGTAGAATTACCTAAATCTTATGGAGGACTTTCTAGGGCTTTCAATGTTGTGGATTTATCTCCTTATTATAATGATGCTAATTTGAGGACAAATTCTTCTTTACAAGGGGAGAGCAACTCTATATCATTCTTCTCATGTTCAAGGGAAAGAGTTAGCATATTTGGAAGTAGTACCAATTATTCTTAAAAATCTTAAACACCTTCATAATAACCTAAATTGTTTCATTAAGTGATTTTTGCAGGTATAATATATGTTTGCAAGAAGAGGAATTTACCAATGATATCTAATATGAAAGATAATGACAATGCAATGGTTACAAAATTTCATGGGAGGCAAAGCTACAAGACATAAAGCTTGATTATTGATTATTTCATGTATTTTCATAATTAGGTTTTATGTAGAGTTAATATTTTATGTAAACTTTATAATATTGTGTCACTATAATTGTAACTCATTATGAGAAATTTTCAGAACTTCCCAGAAGGTCACCCATCCTAAAATTGCTCCACAGCCAGCACGCTTAACTGTGGAGTTCTTAGGACGGAATCACTAAAAGGATGGTATACCATGTTGATATAAGTAGTCATATCAATCCTTATAACACTCCGCTCAAATTGGGGTATTACATTCACCCCCACTCAAAGAACGCAACGTCCTCGTTGCGCCTCAACCAATGACTGTTTCAATATAGTTCATCCCAAGAATCGTCCCGCTAGGTGACTGACTGACTCATCCAAGTTCAGCTCACGGTCGCGGTTTCGCTCTGATACCATTTTTAACACTCCGAGTCGACACGACCACACGGGGGCTACCTTGAAGTGCTTTCGGATTGATCGGCTGGCCCCACAGATCAACACGAGTCCTTTCAGTGCGCTTTGTCCTCACTTACGCACTTTCAGAGAAATTTTCAGAACTTCCAAGAAGGTCACCCATCCTAAAATTGCTCCACGGCCAGCACGCTTAACTGTGGAGTTCTTAGGACGGAATCACCAAAAGGATGGTATACCATGTTGATATAAGTAGTCATATCAATCCTTATAACACTCCGCTCAAATTGGGGTATTACATATATATATGTATCCCTTGTACATTTGATGGTGACCTTTATAAGAGGGACTTTTTACAATCTTTTAGTCCTTTCATCAACATCATCTTGGTTCAATACCTCCAACTACTCAATCTTTTAATACTAACATCATGCAAGATGGAGGGAGAAAAATTGATCCATTTTCAACAACAATCTATTTGGCTTATGATACTATAAATAAAGTAAGGATTGTAGTTTTCTCTTTAGCTATTGGGAAGACACCAATATCTGATGGATATAATGTACATTTCTTTAAAAAAAATTTGTACACCATTGGATCAAAATTATACATAGGAGTTCTTAAATTATTCACGACAAGTGTTATGTTAAGAAGACTCAATGCCACTACCATTAATCTAATCCCAAAGATGCCAAATGCTTCTACTCTTGGAAATTAGAGACCTATTACATGGTGTAACACTCTTTATAAGGTTATTTCAACAATCATAGTCCATAAAATCGAATATATGTTTCCTTCATTGATTGGTGATTCATAGTCGGTTTTCATCAAGGGGAGTGCAATATCATATCACATTCTCCTAGAAAGTGAGATAATTAGGGGCTATAATAAAAATCATCTATCACGTAGAACCATGGTCAAGTTAAGCAAGAAAAAGGATTATGACTCTATTAGATGAGATTACTTGGAAAATATACTTTATGCCATGGATTTCCCTATCCATTTTATGAAAGTTATTATGGAAAGTGATTCTTCTATAAGATATACATCAAATTTAATGGCATCTTGCACTACCCATTTCAGGAAAAAAGAGGGTAGAGATAAGGTGACTCCCATTCACCATACTTGGTTTTGTCTCGATCATGGAATTTTTAAATAGATCACTACAAATTTTGTGGTCAAATCCAATCTTCTATCCCTACCCTAAAGGTTAGTAAATTCCATGTTTGTGGACTATTTACTTTTCTTTTGTAGTGGTAAGAAAGAGCTTAGGGAAGCTATGATTGGCATCTTCCTTCATTTTTCTAGAATCTCAGAGTTGAATAAGAATGCAACAAAAAGAAATAATTACTATGGTGGTAAATGCTCATAAAAATTGAACAAAGGCCTCTTTGCTAAATTTCACATGCTAGAAGGAAATCTGCCCTTTAAATACCTTAGTGTACCACTCAATGAGAAATATCTTACCAAGTAACACTATCTTAAGCTTTTAAGACTATGATATAATTAATTGTTTCCTCTTTTGGAAGTGATAAAATAACATTATTTAAAAAGAAAAAATAGGAAAAAATTCATAATATATATTATTACTTATAATAATAGAAAATACCTTAGTATTTTCATATAAATGATAAATAACATCTTTAGGGATTCCCTTCCATTTATGACCTTAAGGGGAAATATTTCTTTTCCTAATCATACCATTGACTAATAAATTTTAATGTTTCTTCCCCTACAACATAAAAGAACTCTACTAGAATATCAACCATAATTTGTGGAGCTTGTGTACATTGTAACTTCTTGTATTTAAGAGCTCTACTTACACCACGATAAGGTGTTGTGTAATTAAGAAAAGTATAATATTACTAATGATGATAATTTGAAACATAATTTATACCATCTCTCCTTTTCCTTTGATTTTTTGGTTGTTTAGAGGGAGAAAATTACCCTTTGGCTACACATAAGGGGACAAAGCTTGACCCTCTAATTAAGATATTTTTCCATACATCTAAGAATACATGTTGTTATTTCTAGCAAAAAAAAATACATTACATCAAAATTTAGAAAAAGGGACAAACAAACTAGGATTACTTTAGTGAGTGTAGATTATCAGAACAAACAACCCTTCTCCCAAGTAGTTATATTTAGCTTATAGTTTATAAGGAAATGTGTTAAGATAGGCGAAAAGGAGTAAATACAATTAGAACTTAAATAGTAGTTATATATCATAAAAAAAAAAAGGCATTGATACAAGATAAACAAATAAAAATAACCCTCAAACAAAAAGAAAATCAGATATTCCAATGTCAATCCCTAGTGGAGTCTAACTCATATGTAGTAGCAAGTGCATATTCATCGTATTCCTCCTATTCATTTTCCTCTTCTTATATAATCTCAACATTCTTATTTGCGGTCATTACTTTTAAAGGGGCATCACTTCTTATTAAAAGACCACAACATCATCTTCAATAATGATAAGTACTCCATTTGTGACAATATCTCCATGATCATCCTCACTAAACTCATCCTTAATAATAGGAATATTAAAGAAGTTACAAGGGATTGTGTTTATGAAAATAATCTAATCTGTTTCATTATGTGCCTTTACATAGTAAAATTACCTTATTTAGGGTGCCAATGCAAAGGGCTCATTAGTTGTTAGATGGTTCTTGATGTTAACACTAATATTGCCAAACTTGTCCCTCTTTATCATATGATCTTCATTATAAACATCAAACCAAGTACATATGAATAAAACCATAATAGGTTCCTTGTCACCAATATGTACAACATTGTAATCCTCCTTTATAACTTCTTTTAATTACCAAAAGAAGTCTTATTGGCCACTCTCTTCGTCCCCTTTAACAACAACTACATTATTTTATGTCTTTCTTCTCCTTTGATGCTTCTTTGTGTAAAATTGATTTTTATTAAAAAAAAGTATTCTTACTAGCTTGTGACACTTTTACTAGGCCCTTGTGACAAAGATAATAACTCTATTTTCACTCCTTGTTCATCCTCAACATGAAGCTTCCATATCTACAAGATTAAATGGCATAAATGGAAACTAAAAAGGAAAACAGATTTGGAATTTTTTTCTCAATCAAATTCAACCTAGCTTCCTCTTCATTAATTCCCCATATATATATATATATATATATATCTGTGTGTGTGGGTGTGGGTGTAGCCCTCTAAAGCTTACTCTCAAGTCTCAGCCTTTGGGAATTGAGTACTTTGATTAACCACTAGCTCACTATCAATGATAGAATATAATAGCTTCTTTCATTAATGGATTAATTGTATGTTTTGTAAGGATACTTCAATAGGTTTTGTCTTTATTAATCTATTAACAAATCTTTTAACAAATTTTAGAAGTGTTTGGATAATAACATGTCGTCTGATTCTTACAGGCATGTGATTATGGCTCTATGAGAGTCTCTTATGCATGAGTCTGAATTGAAGTTGACATGCACAAAGATCTACCTAACATTATACAAATTAAGAAACAAAATGGGTCTATTATATGATAAAGAATTAAATATGAATGGAGGCCATCCTTTTACTCATCATGTGAACAAAATGGTCACTTAGTTGACAAGTGATCTAAATACTCTTATCAAGGTGGTATTTCCAAAAAGGAGTGGCTTATGGTGCATGATACAAGATTCAAAGAAAATTTTCTAATCAAGAATAACTCATTGTAGTCTCTCCATACCTAAGGATTGTAGCAAGGGAGGTGCAATCTCCAAGTTATCTCCCACAAGCCCAGCCAGGCCATGATGAAGTAGCATTAGGTTCACATCATGCTACCAAAACTAATGATGCTTCTATCCTTGTCAACCCTTACTCCATTATTAATAAGGTTGTATGTATGAGCTAACCACAAAAGCCTTTTAACAGAGCTATAGGTACTATAATAATTACTAAATCAAAAAGGAATATAGGGATAGCTACTTTAGGTTCCACCCTTATGATACAGTCAAATTGCATCCTAGGTAGAATTAGATAATGAGTTTGAATGGAATTTGGTCATAGGTATATTTGAGGTTATCTTGTTGCATCTTATCCTGACTTTTGCATCTAACTAGCATAATAGTTAGATGTTGAAATGTTAAGAGACTTAATGATCCCCATAAATAAAGAGTAGCTAGGGAATGGTGTGTATGCAATAAACTAACCCTAGCGGGCCTGGAGGAAAATAGGGTTAAAGAAGGGAAAAAAATTAAATCTTACAACGGCTCATGATAAAGTAGAATTGCTTGCATAATTATAGCTCTCATTATAATGGTATTATTTGGTTAGGATGGGAACCTAAAGCTTGGAATATTCAAAACTTAGCTTTTCATGCTCAAGGTATTCACTATGAGATCTCCACCCTTGGAAATATAAACTTCTTCCTTTTCTTCATCTATGCTACCAAAGATGGATAATAAAGAAAGGATTGATGGACTAGGCTTAACAAAAACGATCATACTTCTTAGCCATGGTTATTTCTTTGTGATTTTAATGTTGTATCAAATAGAGAAGAAAAGAGCCAAAGGAACTTCATTCCATGAGATGTAACTGATTTTTCTCATTGCTTGAGTCAACTACATCTTAGTGATACAAAGTATATAGAATAATTTAACACATGGTAATATAGAAAATTGTGAGATTCTAGACTATGGTGCAAGTAAGATATTATGCTTTGTAATTTAGATTCCATTATCCTCTTTGATGGAGCATATGATCACTTTCAAGCCCCTTCAATATCTGATCATTCTACTACCACTATCATTGTTCAGAAGCATAAACAACATGGCTGTTTACCTTGGAAGTCGAACAATGTTCTTGTCCTTGTTTTGATGATAACAAATGAGTTTAGAGTACTAATATGTTTGCTTAAGTGTAAATGAACTATGATTGACAACAAAGATATCAAAACACACTTACTCAAATCATTTATCAAATTGAAAATTTAAAAGAGAAATTAAGCTTCAAAGCATAAGATAAAACCATATGAAGGTCACCAAGATTTAAGGCTAAAAGGTTATATTTCTAAGTCTTAGAATTTCTTGTAAATATTTAAGTTGGTAAATTATATGTTTTGATTTAAACTCTTTGAAAAGTTTTAAACACGTAACTTGAATTTACTTCATGTGTATTAATATTTGATCTTGTCTTCAAAATATTTTAAACTATTTTTAATACTTGTTGTTTAGTTTCAGTTGGAACCAAATGATAGGTCTAAAGACTAATCAACTAGTTTGGTCTAAACCCTGGGCATTCAACGTGTAATAAATCACTTGACTAGTTAAGAAATTGCTCGATGGGTTTGACTAACTAGTCTGTGGGTTTTGTACTTGTAGAAACCCATTCTTCTCTTTTTTAACACACTGATTGGTTTCATATGGACTAGTTTATAATCTAATTGACTTGTTTAACCAACCAATCCATGGGTTTGGGTTCTATAGAAACCCATTTATCTCTGTTTTAACACACATGCTAGTTTCATTAAACCAATTGTTTGGTTTGGTAATCAAATGACTTGTTTGACCAAGCGGTCTATGGCTTTCGCTCCTATAAAAACTCATTTATCTCTGTTTAAACACATCAATTGGTTTTGCTATACTGATTGAATAATTTGACCAACCAAGATAGGGATTAAGATGAAGTGCAAATTAGTTTTCCTTAGGGAGCAAAACAATTGACTGGTATGAGTAAATTGATCAGCTAGTTTGAATGCGACATCAGCTGGTTTATAAAACCATGGTATTGTTCAAATATATTCATAAGATCAGTTGTGTACAACATAAAACTAGTTAACTAATTTTAATAACCAATCAACAGGCTTGTGTAATAATAATTTTTTCATCTTAAGTTTGAACATATTCAATCAATTTGTTTAATCAACTGATGGACTGGTCATAAAATTGATCTTCTAGTTTTTCTAAATCGATTATCTAGTGTGCATTAAATGCTAATTTTTTAGCTGTTGGGTCATACAATTTTTTGGGCCATTTGTGCCCACTGGCTAACTAAAAATGGTGATCCTTATAAAGAATCTCCATCAACATTTATTAAATAAGTTTTCAACTACATTTATTATGAAGTTAGTCATCCACTCTCTCGATCATTTAATTGCTTATTCAATGTCTCATAACTTTCAAATCTTGAGCATTTATTGAAAATTGTTCTTTACTCACTCCTGTTAGCTATAATTGCTATACAATTGTAATATATCTTATTACATCTAACTTGAATACATCTCACCAAAATTTCTAAACTTTCATATCTTAATTGTTAGTGAGAATTAATTATAATCACAACCACCTTTACAAAATTCATTACAAAAGGGTTAGTGATTATTTATCAATCATTATTGAGAAATTCTTATTGAGAGTTTAGTGAAGATAAATAGGTCAAGTCATAAATAATTTTTTTGAGGGTCATTGATATTGTAAGATTAATAAACCTGGAGAAGATTTATCATCAATAAAAACATGTTAGTAATTCAAAATCCAAAAGTGAGAACATTTAGGTAGTGGATATAGAGAGTAATTTGTTCTTAAACTACTATAAGTTGTTTGTAAATTTTTTATTTGTAATTTACATTCCTTTAAAAAACTATTAACCCCTCTTGCGTTATTTCAATAGGTATCAGAGATTCGGTATCTCGCAAAGGATTTAACAATCCAAGTTGAAAAAGATCTATAAGCAGAATGGATTCAATCAACTTAAATGAAGGCATATCCACCACAACGCCACTATTGTTCAATGGCGAAAAGTTTGCTTATTTGAAGAACATAATTATTTTATTCAATATGTCACAAGATTATGATTTGTGGATGAGTTTCACCAAAGGACCAATCAAGATAACTAAAGAGGTTAATGGTTAATAAATTTAAAAGATAAGAGATCAGCTCATGGATATAGAAAAGATATATCTTAGTCTCAACGACAAAGCCTTCATAAACCTTCAATTTAGTCTTAGTAGAAGAGAGTATCACCACATCCAATCAGGGATTACCATGAAAAGATATGGGATAAGATCATCCTCACTCATGAACAGATAAAGCAAGTGAAAAATGGAAGAATCACTCTTCACACTAGAGAGTACAAACTCTTCAGTATGAAGCAAGGTGAAAGCATCAACAACTTAAGCAACTAATAAAATTCTAATATCAACAAAATCAAGGATTTAGGGATGGAAATTAAAGGAGGAGAAAAATGAGAAAGATATTAAAAGTTTTCACAAAGGGTTGGAGCCACAAAGTGCCTGCTATTGAAAAGGAAAAAGATTTGATAAAGATGAGGATTGATGAACTTTTAAGAGATCTCATGATTCATCAATCAAATGTAGAGGAAGAAATAGATGAAATAAATAAGAATCCTCTAAGTCTGAAAGCATGCACTTCCTCTAGAAAATAAGAAATATTTTAAGATTTGGTAAAGGAAGAGGAGGAAGGTGAAAAGGAGGCCCCTATGGATAATGAGGAATTGGACTTTACAACCACCAATTCAAGAGGGTTCTTTGATCTTGAGAAGGGAAAAGTAAAAGATAAGAAAGGTAATAATCAAGAAAAAAAAGGAGGCTTAGAGAATCTAACAAAGATGACTATATCAAATGAAAAAATTGTGAAACAGTAGGTATGTCATCCGAGATTGCTATGAATTAAGAAACGAGATAGTAAAAAATGGCAAGAATGAAGGGAAACACCGCTAATAACAATAAGGGAAGGTAAGCCCCAAGAAAAATTCTAGCATCCTTTTGTGAAAATGAAGGTGAAGCCTCTAATGGAGAAGAAGAATTTTCCAATCTTTGTTTCATGGCTCAAGAAGAGGAATCATCAACCTCTACCTCTCTCACAAGCTTCGATGATGATGACAACATTGATGAGGTACAATATAATGCCCTCTACCCTTATGATGATTTGTTATGTGTATTACATGATTCTTGTGTGAAAAAATCTAAATGAACAACACACTCTTTTCTTAAATTAAATTATTCTTCTTGGATCTCACATGCTTCATGTGAAATATGAGCTGAATGAAATGACGAATGAATTTGATACATACAAAGAGTTTATTAGTTGTGATCACAAGTTTAATATATATCAATTTTGATCCAAGTTACTTGATTTATAAGCCAATTATGATAACTTTATAAAGAGAGATTATTCTTTCTCCAAGGGTAAAGAAGGATTAAATGTATTGCTAGGTGCTCAATGTCAGCAATTTTGTAAGGACTGTGAGGGATAGTTTATGAAAATAATGAGGCAATAAAATTCAGACACTAAAGAGTTTCCTATAAAAGTCTCCAATGCTCATCAAGTACATGCTTCTTCTACATCCAATTATTGTAAAGTATGTGGGAAAAATGGACATTCCTATTCAATACGTAGGCATTCTATGAATGCAAAATCCATCTTTACTCATAAAAGGAAAATAATTTGCAATGTGTTTGGTAGAACCAATCATGTTTCTTCATCTTGTGGTTTTACTAAAATATAAAGGTTGTTTCAAAATTCAAGCAAGTGTGGGTGCCTAAGGGAACCATATTGTAAGAATTGAACATGAACCTAATAAGGACCCATTGAAAGGGTATCTAAACTAGGGCATTTGTTCTTATAGGTATGCTTCAAAGATAAAACAATAAACAACAAATTGTTTCAAGATAATGGATGCTCGAGGTGCATAATGGGTGATCATACTATTTTTTACAAGCTAACTCCTTATGATGGTGGAAATATGAAATTTTAAGACAACTCAAAAGGAAATATATCGGTGTTGGTAGAATTAGTAATGCTAATTCTAAAGCTTTCATTAATGATGTGTATTTGGTTGATGGTATTAAAAAAACTTGATTAGCATAAGATAACTACGTCATAAAGGTTTTTTGGTTAATTTCTCTCATACACATTGCATGATTTCAAATGGCATAGATAAATCCATTCTATTTTTATTCTCGCACATTAACAATGTGCACATGCTTGACGTTAAATCAATTAAATTGCATAATGCATGTTTAAATTCAATTGATAATGTTGTGTGGTTGTGCCATATGCACACTATACATGGTAGCATGGTTCTTTTTTTGAACAAACTTGATAGAAAGTACCTAGTGCATGATCTTCCAAAGTTGAATTTTGTAAAATATAGATTATGTGATGCATGTCAACAAGGAAAACATTATACGGTTTCATTTAAACCCAAATATGTTTTGAACACATCTCAACCACTTAGGTTGTTGCATATGGATCTATTCGAGCCTACTAGGACCCATAGTATGGGTGGTTGTAGATATGTATTTTTCATTATAGAGATTACTCATGTTTTACATGGATATTATTTCTTTTTACTAAAGATGATGCTTTTAATGATTTTCTTACACTTTCTAAGAGATTCCAAGTACAAAAGGGAATAATGATCCATGATATAAAGAGTGATCATGATAAGGAGTATAAGAATTCCACATTTGAGGATTTATATAATCAAAATGGTATTACACACAGCCTCTCGGCACTAGGGACACCATAACAAAGTGATGTAGCAAAAAGGAAGAGTATAACCTTGGAGAAGGTTGGAAGAACTATGCCATGTGATAGCAAACTATATGACTCACTGAGATACATCACCTCTAGTGTACAGTGGCACTGCTAGCTCATATTATCTGCCACCCTTCAAACATGTGTGTCATTATCTTGTTTATACCATTCTCTTCCCATGAGCCGGATTGAGTGCAAACATGACCATTAGGTTCTAGTACGAGATAAAACACATTCTTTTAGTGACTCCCATACTATTTGGTGCCGACATCTTTCACCAAATGCCCCATATGGTGAGCCATAGTCAGGCAGATCTCAGTTATAGATCTCTTATAACGAGGGTCCTTCAAGACTTTTCCCTTTTGGATACTTCCTTTCCACTCTACTTCACCTCCACAAAGGGATCAATATCCTTGATGTAATCATGCTCAGAAGGATGGGTTATCAAATGAGTGCAAATGGTTGGACCCTTCATCTTACAACTAAGGCTAGTGCCTTAATTATACACAATGGTTGCATCTTTACTACATTTAGGCCACAACCTCCACCTACCGATGGTGATGATCTACCACCACCCTCTGATGATCATCTACTTTCAACTCATCTCCCATTTACTTCTATAGGAGCCTTCACATCTACTAGTGTACCTTCTGCATCCACTACGCCTCCCCTACCTACTATTGAGGCTTGTGTGACTTTAGCTAGTGTCCATGATCTCCTTATCTAAGTGATTGCAATGTTGGCTGCCATTGAGAGGCTTTAGGGACTCCTAGAGATTTAGGTATGGGCATTCATTACAAGTTTTAACTTGATCTTAAGACATGCCCTCAGGATGATATGGGGATTACTTTAAGTGTCAATGTTGGCAATGAGGCACATAGACCCACTCATACCTATGTTGCTTAGGGTGCTACTATTCTTCAGCCCTCTGGTCCAATCATTGATGAGTTACTTGCTGAGGTAACTCATATTAGTCAAGATGCCATTGCGATAACTTATTCTAATGACGTAGAGAGTGAGGAATTGGACATATGGCCGACACCCTCAATCACTGCCTTAGCTACACCGTATTGCACACCTACCTTCAATATATGTTGATGTGTAGCCCATTTGTCTATATTTTTTTCTTAGACTAGGAATAGTACAGTGCTTATGAATGTATTTTTATATCTCCGTTTGTATGCACTCTTATGTATTTGACGTGCTTTATGAACTCTATCTTTTATACCCATGTACTCTTTTATCATTAAATGAGATGCTGATTTTTTTTCTCTCAATTTTGTATCATTTGCACTTTTGTACTCTCATTCTTGATAGTAATATCATCTCATAAGAAATTAGATATAAGATCTTCACTTGTACAGCTATGCATTGTTTCAAAGAGAGTATTTCCCAAACTTCCTTAATGTGAACCTATATGTTTTCAATTCTATGTACATGTTTAGGGGAGATTCCCCTTAGTGTTTCATTATTGTTGTCTTATTTGCTTATACATTATGACATTGTCAGCCTTTTCCCCTTACCTTTTGTTGATGACAAATGGGGGAGATAGTCTAAAGTTTGGATTAAAATTTACATAATTGGTAAATGAAAAGGGTTATGGTAACATTCTCACCTACTTTATATTTATTATTCTTTAAAATTTTCACTTTCACAATTTTCATTTTTCATCATAAAAAAGGGGAATACTGTTAACCTCATAGGTGAAACAATGTCCTTGTCCTTATTTTGATGATAATAAACGGGTTTAGAGAACTAATGTGTTTGGTTAAGTGTGCATGAACTATGATTGTTAATAAAGAGATCAAAACACACTCACTCAAATCATTTCTCAAAATGTAAATTTAAAAGATCAATCAAGTTTTAAATCATAAGAGAAAACTATATAAAGATCACCAAGACTTAAGGTTTTAGAATTATATTTCTAATTCTTAGGTTTTCTTGTAAATAGTCAAGTTGAGCGATTCTACATTTTGATCTAAACTCTTTGAAAAGTTTAAACACTTAAATTGAATTCAATTTATATGTATTCATGGTTGATATTGATTTCTATATCTTTCTAAGTGCTTTGGGAACTTATTTTTTTGGTTCCAGTCAGAATTGTTCGTGTAATACCCCAAATTAAGCAAAGTGCTATAAGGATTGATATGGCTACTTATATCAAAATAGTATACCATCCTTTTGGTGATTCCATCCTAAAAAATCCATAATTAATCATGCTAGCAGTGGAGCAATTTTTAGGATGGGTGACCCTCACAGGAAGTTTCAAAAATTTTCTTAAAATTTCTCAAGAAGCGCTTGAGTGAGGATAAAGCACGCTGAAAGGATGAGGATGTTGCGTTCTTTGAGGGGGGGTGAATGTAATACCTCAAATTGAGCAGAGTGCTATAAGGATTGCTATGACTACTTATATCAACATGGTATGCCATCCTTTTAGTGATTCCATTTTAATAACTCCACAATTAAGCATGTTGGCGATGGAACAAGTTGTAAGATGTGTGACCCTCTTGGAAATTTATAGAAATTTTCTAAAAATTTCTTAGGAATCGCGTGAGCGAGGAAAAAGCACTCTAAAAGGATTCGTGTTGATCTATAGGGCTAGCCTATCAATCTAAAAAGTACCCCAAGGTATCCCCCAAGTGGTCGTATCAACTTGGGGTGTTAAATTTTGATAAGTCTAAAGACTGATAGACTAGTTTGGTTTAAACATAGGTTATTAAATGTGTAAAAACTAAGGTAGATCAAGTGGTGCAGCAAATCAATTGATTGGTTTGGAAACTGATTGACTTGCTTGATTAACTATTCATATCTATTTAAGTACATTGAATGGTTTCATCAAAATAATTAAATGGTATGAAAATCAATTGAATTTTTTAACCAACCAATCTATGGGTTGCCTCCTGTAGAAACCCATTTGTCTCTATTTAAACACATCAACTGGTTTCATCAAACCAATCAACTAGTTTGGAAATTGATTGACTAATTTGACCAACAAGTCCATGGGTTTTCTAGAAACCCATTTATCTCTATTTAAATGCATTGACTAGTTTCACAAACCCGACTAACTAGTTTGACTAGCCAGGATAGAATTAAAAAGTGCTATTTGCTCATTTCTCCTAGCTAGAATTTCTCTACAATTGTAATATATCTAATTACATATAGCTAAATTATATCTCATCTAAAGTTCCACACTATCATATCTTAATTGTTTATTAGGATTAATTATAATCACAACCACCTTTACAAAATTTATTACAAAGGGATTAGTGAGTGTTTACCTATCTTTCTTGATATATTCTTATTGAGAGTCTAGTCAAAATAAATAAGTCAAGCTAGAAATTATTTCTTAGAGGGTCGTTGATATTACAAGGTTCATAAACCTAGATAAGAGTGATCAATAATAAAAAAACACATTACATGTTCAAAATCCAAAAGGGAGAACCTTTAGGTAGTGGATATGGAGAGTAATTTGCTCTTGAAACATTATAAGCTATATGTAAATTTATTATTTTCCATTTTCATTCCTTTAAAAACCTTATTCACAACCTCAATATTTCTTTCAATGGTATAATTCCCTTCAACTTTCATTATATGTGGATTAAAGATGATGACTTTCTTCCTTTGATTTAGTCACAATGGCAACCCTTAGTACATGGTAACTAGTTACAAGCTAATGTCACAAAACTAAAAAGAACTTAAATCCTCTTTAAAGTAGTTAAATAAAGCTAAATTTAGAGGTATAATTGATAAGGTTCAAAATTATAAATCTTCTATAAAGGTGGTACATCACAAACATATCACTAATCCTTTTGACCCTCATTTATATACTCGGGAAAAAAAATTTTAAAACTTTTATAAACAAGTGTGAAGTGATCTTCCATAAATATAAATATATAATTAATTATTTAATTGTCTTACACTAGGTGAAAAAAATATATAAATTTATTTCATACTATTGTCAAGGGTAGAAAATTGAAGAACCAAATTCACACCATTCTTGATGACAATGTAATTACTCACAGAGACCACGAGGGCATATTTTTCTTCTTCCAAACCTTTGATCACCATATTATGGGCTTAATACCTCCAACTACTCAATCTTTTAATGCTACCCTCATGCAAAATGGAGTAAAATTGAATTATTCTCAACCACTAGCTCTCTTAGCCCTTGTTATAATGAATGAAGTAAGGAATGAAGTTTTCTCTTTATCTAATGGGAAGGCATTAATACCTGATGGATATAATGCAAATTTCCTTAAATATTGTTGGGAAATCATTGGATTAGAATTAAACTCGGTATTTTTTTTGAATTCTTCACAAAAAGTTTTATGCCAAAAGGCCTCAATGTCACTACCCTTAATGTAATCTCAAAGATACCAAATGCTTTTACTCCTAGCGATTATAGAAATATTGCATGTTTTAACACTCTTTATAAAGTTATTGCTAAAATCATAGAAGATACACTCCAATATATGTTTCCTTCATTGATTGGTGAGTCATAGTTCACTTTCATCAAGGGGATGGTAATATCAAATAAAATTCTCCTATAAATTGAGCTAATTATCGACTATAATCAAAATCATATATCATTGAGCATCATGTTCAATTTAGACATGAAAAAGAGTTATGACTCTATTAGATGGGATTACCAAGAAAACATCCTTTATACCATGCATTTCCCTATCTATTTTGTGAAAATTATTATGGCTTGTGTTTCTTCTACAATTCGTTCCATCAAATTCAATGGCATCTTGCATCCCCCATCCCAAGAAAAATAGGGTTGATATAGAGTGACCTCTTTTCACCATACCTTTTTGCCTTAGTTATGGAATTTTGAAAAAAATCACTATAGAATCTATGGTCAAATCCTCTCTTCGATCCTCACCCTAAATGCAAAAAAATAAGGATAGTAAATCTCATTTTCATGGATGATCTACATTTCTTTTATAGTGGTATGAAAAAGGAAGTGGATGATATATTTGGCATCTTCCTTCAATTTTCTAGCATCTTAGGGTTGATTATGAATTCAACCAAAATAAATATTTATTATGGTAGCAATTGCTCACGACAATTGAAAGAAGACCTCCCTGATGAATTTCATATACCAAAAGAATGCAAGCCTTTTAAATATATGGATGTACCTCTTAATGGGAAATATCTTACCAAGAAACACTATTAGGTTCTAATTAATAATTTTACCTCAATATTGAGGTCTTAACAAGCTTATATTCTCAGCTATGAATGTAGGATGCAACTAATTCATTCGATTCTTTTTGGTTTGCAAACCTATTGAAGCATGGATTTCCTATACAATACCTTATCATATCAGAGATAAGCTCCATTTTTTAAAATTTTTTATGGCAAGGAAAATCTAAAATTTCAAAACAAGCCCTATTTTCCTAGGAGTCGGTGTTTCTACTAAAAATAGAGGGATATTTAGGGTTTATTAGTCTAATTTAGTGGAATAGAGATGCAATGTGCAAGCTCATATGGCACTTAGCTTCTTTAAAGGACCTACTATAGGTAAATTAGTTTTATGCCTACTATCTTAAAGGAGAGGATGTGTGGAATTCTTGATTAAATCCTTTAGCTTCTTAGATTCTCAAGAAGATCTTAGAACAAAGAGATATTTTTTAGGTGGTCTCACAATTTAATTCCTTGTTAGGGATTATGCAAAATGATAGATTCTCTATTGCAGATGCTTGAACATCCTAAGATCCTAGAATCCTAAAGTTCCTTAGTATCCTATGGTTTGGTATAAACATTCCCTAAAAATAAAAATATTTTATATTGTGGCTTTAAGTCATGGACATACTTAAAAATAAAGAAAGCATCCATTCTTATGGTGTGTAAGTTGATACTACTTGCATTCTATATATTGATGCAATAGAGATATAAAACCATCTTTTCTTTGAAAGTGACTTTTCTTATATAGTCTGGCTATCTTTACTATGCAAAATGGGATGCTACCAATAGATTATAACCTAGCAAAAAATATTTTAATTGGAATAATTAGGAGTTCATGGTCCTAAAATTAGAAAACAAGTCACTCATGTCTTAGTAGCTACTGCCATCATTCAATGTGAAGAGAGAGAAATAAAAGAGTCTTTCTTAATGATCATGAAAATGTTATGCAAATGTAGAGGCATATTGTTGCATATATGGTTAGTAGGTTTACTAAATTCTAAAATTTTAAATCTTATCACAAAATTATGGGATTTTTTGATGCTTTAGTCTAGAATTGTTAGCTAATGAGGATAGTTTTATTTTTATCTTAAGCTTATAAGACTATGATCTACTTGATTTTTTCCACTTTTGGAAGTAATAAAATTACATTGCATACCAAAAAAGAAATATGAACAACTTCATAATACAATCACTTAGAATAAAAGAAAATACCTCAATCTTTTTATATAGACAATCAAGTACATCTTTAGTCATGTCCTTTAATTTTGTGACATTAAGGTAACATATATCATTTACCTAATTAGAGAATCCACTAATAAATTGTAAATATCTTTCCCCCACAACATAATAGAACTCTACTAGAATATGAACCTTAATTTGTGGTACTTGTGTACACGACAACTTCTTATATTTTAGATCTCTACTTGGACCGTGATAAGGCCTTGTATAATAATGATGATGATGATGATGATGATGATGATGATGACGACGATGATGATGTTGATGATGGTGGTGGTGATGGCTATGATGGTGATAATTTAATGTATAATTCATACCATATCTCCCTTTACTTTGATTTTATGGTCGTTTAGATGGAGAAAAGGACCCCTTTAGCTACACATAGGGGGTAAAGCTCATACGTCTTATTCAAATATTTTTCTATATACCTTATAAGACATTGTTTTATTTCTAGCAAACAAATATACATATTTCATCAAAAAAAAATTTAAAAAAGGACAAATGAGCCAATATTAATTTAGTAAGTGTAGATTATTGGAAGAATCAACCCTTCTCCCATGTAGCTACATTCAACTTATAGTTTATTGGGAAATTTGTTAATATAGGAGAAAAATAAGTAAATACAAACAAAACTTAAATATTAGTTACATATCATCATAAGAAAATAAAAATAAAAAATAAATAAGAACATCAATACATGATAAACAACTAAAAATAACCATCAAATAAAAAGATAATCAAACATTCCAATGTCAATCATTATTTGAGTCTAACTCATATATACTAGCAAGTGTATACTCATCATCTTCCTCTTGTTCAATTTCTTTCTCTTTATCACCTTCCTCTTCTTCTAGAATCACAAAATCCCTATATGCAGCCATGATTTTTAGAGGGACGTCAATTCTTGGTAAAAGAACATCATCCACGACATCACTTTCAACAATGTTAAGTAGTCCATCATTTGTGCTAATATCTCCATGCTCATCCTCACTAGGCTCATCCTCAACAATAGGAAAATTATAGAAGTTACAAGGGTTTGTGTTTAAAATAATTCTCTTATTATGTGCCTTTACGTAATAAAATTGCCTTATTTAGGATGTCAATGCAAATGGCTCATTGATTGTTAGATGGTTCTTGATTTTGACACTAGTGGTTCCAAAATTTTCTCTCTTTATCTCATGCTCTTCATTATAAACATCAAACAAATTATATATAAAGAACAATACAATAGGATCCTTGTCACTAATATTACAACATCATATTCCACCTCTATAACTTCTTTCAAAACCATAAAGCAGTCTCATTAACCACTCTCTTCATCCCCTTTAATGAAAAATACACAATTTTGTGTCTTTCTTCTCCTTTCACACCTCTTCATGTGAAATGGATTTCCATTAAAAAAAGTATGTTTAATAACTTGTCACACTTTTAATAGGCCCTCATGAAAAAGATAGTTACTTTGTTGTCACTTTTTGATCACCCTCAACATGAAGCTTTCATATCTACAATATTGAACGACATGAATGGAAACTAAAAAGGAAAACGAGTTAATTGAATTAAAACATATCCAAATCATTTTTTGTATATTACATCACCTACCCATGATCAAAACCAATCAACTAATTGTAGATGTGACTAATATAAACTTATATATTATTTGCTAGTCACTATATGAGCATTAGACACATCAAAAGAATTGATATGAGGAAAAGAGAAGAAGGAGGAAATACTTCGAAGTTTATATCTTACTGAAAAAAGGGTTTCACTTCTAGATAATTTTTAAGAACATATAATCGTGATTGATTCCAATAACCATAACTCAACTTCTTAAATTTTATTTTTTTCTTAATGAACTCCCCTTTTTTGGAAAGATGGAAATCCTAAATGGAAAGTGTTGATGTTTATCCATGTTATTCCTATTCATAAAATTGAACTTTTTCCTTACTTCCTTGAAATAACTTTAGCAAAATGTCATGCATTTGTCCATAATATATGGTTCTATAATGGAGCCTTATAGGTGTACCTTGTTAGTCACAAAAGACTTCATGTTGCATATTCTCCTAAAAAGATGATTTTTGTACTCTCTTTATTTTATGAAGTATAAATAGTATAATAATCAATTTATATGAATATTTTATTACCTTTCATGATGAAACATCTAGTAACTTTACACATCACTAAAATTCTTGCCTCACTTGCTAAGTGGATTGTGAGTATAACCATGGCTTCAATGATAGATGTAACTAAGATCTTTACAAGTTTACAAAGAGTGAATATGATAATATTTTCCATATGTTCTAAGAAATCCACATTTAGAGTCTTAGAGAAAAATTAATTAAAGAATGAGCTAAGCTCCGCTAAGGGTTCTAGTACCTAGTTTGGTAGGATGCGAAAAAATGTTTGTTTAAGTAAGTCTTGCATGAACACATGACAATCATGACTCTTCATGTCTATAGTTTTTTTATCATCCAAAATTGTATATTGAGATATATTAGAAGAATGAGCATCTAGAACTTTGATGTTGGATAAATAGTCTAATACATATTTCCTCTAAGATAATGTTAGTTTATATGGTGTTCTAAGAATGACATATGTAACACCAATATCTATAGGGAATAACTCATTGTGCATGTTCAATTCCTTTATATCTAAGTGTGCACTAAGGTTATCCTTTTTCTTTCTAGGAATATCAAAAACCTAACCTAATGTATTATCACATATACTCTTCTCAATATGCATTATATCCAAGTTGTTGAGGATCAAAAGCTTACTCCAATAAGGATGCTTGAAGAAAATACCTATTTTCTTCCATTTATTAACCAAGTAAGTCTCATTCCATTTTCATTTTAGTGCTTCTGCGTTTCCAAACTTTACATTAGGTATTTCATGTTTCTAGTATTTCATCTCTTGAAAGAGTAATTATAGGTGTCCTTCTCTCCACTTATCCATTGAAGGATTTATTATCATTTCTCAATCTATAACCAGGATGTAGAAATCTACGATAGCCTAAAGCACATTACTTACATCCATGCTTTAGACATACATAACAAGTGTCCTTATAACATGAAGAGTAGGAAAGTTTTCCACTAATTCTCTAACTAGACAAACTAGCATAAGTAGGAAAATAATCAATTATCCACATCAATGCCACCATCATGTTGAATTTATGGTGATTACAGGAATCATAAATTTGTATCCCAACTTCCCACAACTCTTTGAGTTCATCAATAAGTGGCTCTAAGAACACATCTATATCATTGACAAGTTTCTTTGGCCTTGTAATCAAGAGTGATAGCATAACGCATGGACTTTGCATGAATAACCATGGAGCGAGATTATATGGCACTAGAAATACATGACATATGATATAACTCTTTCCAAAACCATTATGAGGATGGAACCCATTAGCAGCAAGGCCTAATCTAACAATTTATAGGCCTATCACAAATTCTAAACACATCTCATCTACCTCTTACATGCCATTAAATTAGTTGTATGCCTTAAAATGCCTTCATCTCAACATTTCTACTTATTCCATTGCATGTGTGTTACAATGTTTGATATGATATAAATCCTTTCGAGTATTGGTGTTAAAGGAAATTAACAAAGAAATAATTGAGGAATTCTAGAATATATTTGTGAACTATCCTGTGATTCTAAAAAAATAGCACTATTATTAACTTCTCTAGAGTCCTCTTGCCACCTAGGCTCATGACAAGATGAGCACATGTCAACATCAGCAAAATCTTATCGATAAAGGATGCAATGGTTCACTCAAGCATGTATAGTGAAATAATTTAACCCCAAATTTTTTGTGTATATATTTGCTTCTTGATATATCTTTGGTGGAATTGGGGTCATAATTGTAAGCTTTATGCAACACACTAACCTTCCTAATAATGAGTTTTTACTCCAATGACCACTAATATTGAGGTGTGAGAGTTTTATAATGAATGATAGCTTTGAGTATGTCTTGCATCTAGAATATAAGTGCTTTTCTACCTCTTTTCTTACTCAATCAAAATCATCTGGTACATCCTCGGAGCCTTGATCCTTATCCTCTACATCATTAACATTCATCATATTATCCACCAAGGAAGCCATTTCATCAAGTATTAGAGGATCTGCTCTATTATAATTATCAATTTCTTCTTCCTCATCTATCTGTCAATCCATGGGATAAGTAGGCTCTTCTTCACCATGGAAGATCCACAGATTATAGTCAAGTTTTTTCCCTTTTCAGAAAAGATGGAATGACATGGTTTGACAATCTTATACATAGTAATTCTGACAAGGACATCTCAAATTTACCCCTGAGGTAGGATTGTCATCCTTAAAATAAAAATCTATATATATTTTAGCACCTCTTTGATAAGACTCTTGTTATCTACCACAAATCGCTTGAATCTGTATCCAACCCTTATCACATTCCATCCTAATGTCAAAGACAAATGAACTCAAATGTCATATAATAAACCATTATGAAACATAAAATAGATTAAATCAAACCCTAAATTCCATAGATACATAAAATAAACAAGCATGTATTACGATTTTAAACAACAATAGAATATGACATAAGATGATTAGGTCATTTTGAGTTTTTTTGGTTAAATCATTTTTATCCCAAATTACAACTTACAATTCATGCTTAAATAGGGTTTATGTCAAGTTGAATTTAGATTTCATTTTTAGGTTCATATCAGGTTTGTATTGAGCCTAATGTGACTTCAATAAATGGAATTTAAATTGTCATATTAACAAAATTGTCAACTAAATATAATAATTTTTTTAATATATAATTTTCTACATAGTTACATATTTAATATAATTTAATTGGTCTTATGCTTTAATAATTTGCTTTTCAACTTCTTTGCCTTACAAAAAAAAATTCTTGAAAGTACAAAAGTCTTATTTAACCACTTAGTTAACATCTATTAGGTATTGATATCGTCACTTTGCCCTCTCTAGACATTCTTATTTCTCACAACCCTTACCAAATATTTCTTTTTGCAGTTTCACTAGCTATAATGATAATTAATAAAAATTAATGTATGTGTTCATTTATGATAGAAATTTGAATGAAAATAAGTTTTATAGTGGGTAAATAAGGAAATAAAACAGAATAGAAGTTGTTTAGGAGATAATAATTTAGCCATTGGTGGCTAGTGCAGCTAATTTGTGTTGAATTCCTACTTTTTCATCTTCATCAAGGTATAACAATATTGGCCTATCAATATTTGTATTTTTTTAATTAATAGAAGATAGAGGAGGAGAAATGACTAGATGAAAATTTAAGTTTCACACATTTCTAAATACGTATTAGCTAAAACTATGCATAGGCTCCATGTGAACTGATTGAGCTTAACCTTTTTCTAACCCATCATTGTCATTCTTGTCAACTAACTAGATAGCTAAAAAACCCAACTTCGATCAGAGCTACTAACTAGAATCTAATAACAATGACAATACACCTTTCATTTTTTTAGGCATACACCACAATACCCCTTTAAATTAATTAGCTCTCAACTCACTCACCCACTAAAAATTACATGTTAGTTAGACCATTTTTTTAATTAACAACAAATTAACCCTATTAATGCATAATGTAAAGCTAAATCACAAGGAAATGTGAAAAAAAATGAAATTTAAGATGATATAAACCAAATTGTTGATGCACAAAAGATCAAATATTGCAACTCCACTATTCAAGTAGCATAGCTTAGTTAGAAGCTTCGTAACCCTACTAGGAGTATCAAATTTAAAAAAGGAAAATACTAAGAAGATATTCAATAGTACTACAAACCGTTAGTACCTCGATGATAGGGAACAATGGTGCCAAAGAAGAGGAAGAACGGAGAGGAACGATGTTGCACAACTAAAGAATCGATGTTAACCTCACCTTTTGCTCTTCACAACTCCAATTCAACCAGCCATGAAAAGATAAGAATATAGTAGGACGTAGTAGGATAATTAGGAGTAAAATTTTTGAGTAGATATTTATAATGATTAACTTCAATGAAGTTGAATTAGTATTCACGTGAGATGAAGAATGACCCGACCACCGACGATGACTGAAATGCACCAAGCTTGAAGTTTATTACTTTAGAATCTCACAACCTTGACATTTATTGATTTATAATCACATGACCTTGTAGTTGGAGATTGGATAACAAGTAACGACAACAACCAAAGAAGATGCCCATGCATAGAAGATACTAAGGTGAGACACTGCTAAATGATGATGAATGTGATTATGAACAATCGAAGACGATGAAGCGAAGTAATAGATTTGAATGTTGTGCATATAAATGTATCGAGGAGGTAGGTTGCAAGCAATTTGGATATAAGTTGTAGTTTGATTTTTATTTTAAGTGGTTGTCACAAGCACTACTCCTATGGCTAATGGAAGAGCAAACCATCTTAACCTAAAAAAGATGCCCAATTAAATCTAATAGTGAGATCTTTATCATTTCCTTATTAGATATATATACTAATAGAGATATTTTTATAATTGGTCCATTAAATAGAGATTAATATGAATATTTTATATATTGTCCTATTAGGTAATATTAGATGGGGGATGTTTTTCATTGCACTATTTATTAAAAATAAAAGGGGGATTTTATTATGGCATTATCTGTTATAATCAAATAGAAGAATTTTCATTCATTGTCCCATTAGATTAGATCAAATAGGGAGGATATTTTATATTGCCCCATACGTTATAATTAAATGGGAAAAAAACTTAATTGTTCTATTAGATCATCTATAATAGATGATTTTATAATTGTCTTATTGAATCTTCTAAAAGTCCTATTTGGCTTAAGATTTTGTAGTGTTAATCAATTATTACTAACAAACTTAAATTAAGAGATGTGTTTTATCCTAACTATTGAAGTAATATTATTATTAAAGATTTTAAATTATTTCCACACATTCAATTTTTATCCGCCAAAGTGATATTATTTACAATTAGTTGCTACAAAGGGGTCCCAAATCTATTAGGGAAAAATTTCACTACTATACTCCCTCACTTCATATATTAATATTATTTTGTTCCGAGCACAATTTTATTATGTAATTTAGCTAACTTAGAAAAGATTATGGCCATAAAAGAGAGGCATTAACTTATCTTTATTTAATATATATACATACAGATTCATATACGTCAAAGGATAAATTATCATACCAAATTTATTAAAAACGTAGAGTAACTATTATTCATAAAAATAAAAATAAAAATAAAATAATAATAATAATAATAATAATAATAATAATAATAATAATAATAATAATAATAATAATAAAGTTGAGGAAACGACACTTATTCGCTGACATATTAGGTATAGTGTAACATGGGATATAATGGATTATCTTCGATTGTGACCTCGTGCTATGATTTACTATGATTTTATTTAAGTTGTTGGATCACACACACACATATATGTATATATATGTCACACACTTGATGATTAAGCCCACCGATTGGTCAACGTTGCCTTCAGGCCATGCTTCATCCGGAAAATGACGGAAACGACGGGAGCTATGATTCGATCCTTTTCGATTAATACGTGAACATCATAGTTATAGAGGATAGTGGCGGCCACAACCTTCATTTGCATGAATGCAACTTCCTTCCCCAAACAGATCCTTGGCCCCGCGTTGAACGTGAAGAACTTATGAGCCTGCTCGCGTTTAACCTCACCTCTATCGTTCATCCATCTCTCGGGCTTGAACTCCGAGCAATCTTTCCCCCAGATGCTCGTCATCCTCCCCATTGCATAAAGAGGGATTACAATTGTTGTGTCTGGACACACGGCATGCCCCGTTGGTAGAATGTCTGGTTCAGTAGGCACCCTAACTTGGAAAGGAACGGCAGGATATAGCCTCAGCGTCTCACATAACGCAGCTTGAAGGTAGTTGAGCTTGCCCAGCTCCTGTGGGTCAGTGAACACGTGAATCGATCCTTTTTTCCTCGCTCGGTCATCATTTTGGGGCACTTCTTTGATGATTACTCTCTCAATCTCCTCTCTTATTTTGTTTAATGATGAATGGCTCTGGGAAATGGCATAGAAGAACCAAGTGAGAGTCGTACTTGTAGTGTCTTTCCCAGCAAGCATTAGGCTCAGGATGCTGTCTTCTAAGATCTTGTCATTAGCTCTTGTTTTGAACTCTTCCGCCTCTTCCATGTACGTTGTTAGGAGATCGTAGGTTTTATGGCTTTTGGCCAGCTCTTCCCGTTTCGACGACACCTGATCGGTAACAATCTTCTCCAGCGTCTTCTTTGCTCTTGCCAGGGCACCTTCTTTCCCAATCCGTAGCAAGCTCTGCACCCTCCAGAACCACTCCGGGAACAAGTGCCTTAGGATAACCGCATCCAATGCATCGTGCATGGCCGTTGAGAACGGGACATGAGGGAGCTCAATGCAAAGACTGTTAGGATCAACACCGGCAATCATGTTGTATGTCACATCATATGTAAACCTCTGCATCAGATCCTGCATGTCAATAACATTACGCCGCTTGCATGCCTCGTCGAGAACGGGGACTAATCCTTCCTTTGCTTTCTCGAGTATCAACCTTGTTGACACCATATTGAATTGTTGGTGATTGAAGAAAGCCCTTAGGACTTTCCTGTGTCCCATCCATTCTTCTCCTTCGGCGTTGAAGAGGCCATCCCCGAAGACATCAAAGCATTTTTTGGTTCTCGACCCTCTAGGAAAATTGGAGAATTTGGTGCAGGAGGTATAATGTACGTTGGCAGGATTACTAGTGAACAACATGTCTTTCCTTGCAAACCATGGGCCTTTCAAGAGGGCTGTGCAGCCTGGTGCTTTTTCTAGTATTGGAGTTGCGTAGTCTTGAATGTGATGAAAATGGAGTAGCACACTTGGAACCATGCCTAGGAATGGCCAGTTCCATGGTAGGCCATGTTTGTTCTGGAAATAGCTAAAACAGATAAAACAGATGGTCATCAATAAGCAAATCAGGCCGGCTGCTACGACCATATTGTCAGAACAAGAACCTGATGACTCTGCCAAATACGATTAATTAGAGCAAGCGAGCGCGCTAGCTACAGCCTATAGATGGTTGCTTTTAATGAGAGGATAGCTAGCTATTGCTAAGGAGGATAGATGATGGTGCATATTATTCTTCATCCCGGCGGCTCTTATATTATAGCATAATGGTTTTACGTACGGGGTGGATCCCCCAACTTCCAGGTTTATACATCTATATATTAAAGTAATAAAGTATTAACCATAGCATTATATTATCAAGTATTGGTAACAACAAACAGCTACACAGATTATCGAAATATTATGCAGCTAACGAAGCTCGACCATGCACCTACGATTTCGGCTGAGTTATTACATCTTCACGAAGTCGCTCTGCCTTCTTGACGATATTTATGACAGCGACCCAAATATCTGATGATCCGGGATAAATTTTTTGATAGTGCTCGATTGGTACGAAGGTGATGGATCGATGTGAAAAAATGATTTTTATATTTTATATATTTTATATAATTTATTTAAAATTAAATATTTTTATTTTTATAAATATTTATTTTAGATTTTTATTTGATCTAAAATTAAATGTTTTATTAAAAATATATTTATTATTATTAAATATTTAATATAAAAGATATAAAATAGGAGAGAATTTTTTTTACCTCTTTTACCTTCATACCAAACAAACCCTTAATAGTAAAGGTTAATTTTTAGATATCAGATATTTCAACTTTAAATATTTTTCTTTATTTCTATCGATATTGCAAAGCGTTGCCATGTATACGGTAATATATAACAATCACATGCAAATTTTGTTAAACATGCAATGGATCAAAACCATAAATCACTAAAAAAAATAATTTATAATATTGTTTATGTATGTTTTGGTTGATATTTTTATTTTTTAGGTTAATATTTATTTAAACTTTGGTTGATGGATTTTTTTTAGTTTGATGTTTCTTTAAACTTTGCTTAATATTTTTCTTTCTTGGGTCAATGTTTATTTTAATTTAAGTTGATATTTTATTATTACACTTATTATAATAATGATATTTATAATAATAACAATAATTATACTAATTTTTTAAATTACAATTGTTATAATCATATAATGTAATTATATTTATAATTATTATAATTTAAAATTAAAATAATCAAAGTATTATCACACTTATTTTATTTTTACTATTTCGCACACTAAAAGTAGATTGCATGGTACACTCAAAAGTATAATATCTGTATCGACGGTCATATTGTTCCGATAGTACATTATTGAATACGTGGAAATCACTTCTTTGGTCCATGTTGATAGTACACTTAGTTTCAATTTTAATTTGTCCCATAAAACGTGGCTGTTATTTGAAAATTTTGTATTTACTGTGCAGAAAATATTTGTACAATAAATATCGATTTTATCCATGTCGATGGAACATCGGTTGTTGCATTATTTGACCAACTTTTCGGCTATCGATCTCTCAACTCACATACAAACTCTCTTCCTATCTTATCTCTATCTCTCTCTCAAATTTCAATGCAAACTCTATCCAAGAAGAAATTTCAAGCAACGGGAAGGTAAGTTTGTTATTTTATTTATAATTTATAATTTATAATTTATAATTATCTGTAAGTATAATATTTTATTTTTATTAGATCTAGTAAAAAAATTTATTAATTACATCGGGTAAGTAAAAAAATTTTTTAGAGATCTGGGTAGGTTTCAGCAAATTAGACTGAAAGACGAGGCGGATTTCGGCAAAATGAACTGAAGGGAGGAGGGGTTTCGGCAAAATCAACCGAAGGAAGGGAGGGATTTCGGCTAATTTTGCCGATGTGAGGCGTGGGATCCGGTAGATTGGACCGAAGAAAGGGCTTAGTTTTGGCTATTTTTGCCGATGTAAGGGTCTCAGTTCGGCAAATCGTGCCGATTCCTGGGACGAATTCGAGCGCTAGGGTTTCGGTTAATAATAATTTGTTAATTATAATTTAATTTAATAATATATTTTGATTATGGTTAATTGATTAAATTTAGGCTGTAAAATTATATATAATAATTATAATTTATTAATAATATTAATTGTACTCCAATATTCTAATTAAATATAGATTTGGTAAATTATATCTTTATTGTATAGTTTTGGTTATTTGTAGGATATATAATTATATATATTAATTATGGTTTATTAATTATATTGATTATGCACTAATATTTTAACTAAATATAGGTTCGGTAAATTATCTCTCTATTGTAGGGTATTGGCTATTTTTTGGATATGTAATTATTTATATTAATTATGTTTTATTAATTATAATAATTATGCTATCATAATTTAATTAAATATAGGTTCGGTAAATGATCTCTCTATTTTAGGGTATTGGCTATATCTTTGATGTGTAATTTGTATATATTAATTAAGGTGTATTAATGATATTTGTTATTTATAGATTTTAATTATGGTTAAGTTGATTAAATTTGTTAACTATGTTTATAGATTTGTTAATACTTTGTTAATTATGTTATTGTATTATTTATATATGATTAGATGTTTATTAGATTTAATTATATTTTCATTAAATATGTTAAATATTGTTATGTGATAGGGATTATTGGTGAATGTTTTTAATTATATTGATAGGATAATAGGTTAGATTTGTTTAATATTTTTGTTAAATGTATTTATAATAGATAAAATATGTTTATATTTGAATTATATTTAATTATGTTGCTAATTTTTATGGAATATATTTGGATAATTCTGGTTGGATTATTGAAAAAATAGATGAGGACATACCATAATTAAGTATACTTTAGTTGTTATATTATACTAAACTCCTACTAGTAAGTAATACAAATATTGTTGATATATTTAATGAATAAAGTAGAGGATTAATGTAAGAGATTGTATTTGAGTTATATGGTTGGGTATACAGATCTCTTTGGCTATCATAATATGGGTTGATATTTATTAATGATATTAATTTTATGCATGTAATTAGGTTTTATTTATATTATCACGTATTACCTTCAATTCATATACATAATTAAAATTGACTTTATGCATTTATTATTGAAATTCAGATAAGTCGCAGACAAGACAATGTAGTAGATAGAACCGATGGTCGGCATGTGACTGCATCTGCACGATGTAACAAAACTGCTACTGAGCTACCTGTGCCGATGGCTCGTTTGAGAAATTTCAGCAGGAGTATTACCAAAGGATTACGACGAGGTAAGAAATCTGGAGAACAAGAACCGGAAGAAGCATTAGAACAACAACAATATGCAGAAGTTCCCGAAGAACCAAGGTCTAGTCAACAAGGTCATAAATTTCCATCATTTGCAGACTATGCAGGTCGTCCATCATTTGTGGCTGATATTGGCACTGCGGGGTTTGGAGGGTACATAGGTTTGGGGGCAGGAGGTCCAGGGTTTGGAGGTTTGGGGGTTGGAGGTTCTAGGTTTGGAGGTTCTGGGTATGGTGGTTTTGGGGTTGGAGGTTCTAGGCATGGAGGTTCTAAGGTTGGAGGTTCAGGGTATGGAGGTTCTGGGGTTGGAGGTGCTGGGTATGGAGGTTCTGCGGTTGGAGGTTCAAGGTACGGAGGTTCCAAGTCAGGTGGTTTTCCATTTCTTACAGAATATATAGATTTTCTTACCTCACCGGTGCAGCCTGCTATGGGAGGAGGAGGAGTATCGTCATCGACTTATGTGCGTAATGATGATGATGATGATGAGGAGGAGGAGGAGGAGGAGGAGGATAGAGATCATCATGATAGGGATGCTGGTGATGCTAGTGAAGATGAAGAGAGTATATAATGAAAGGATGAATGGTACTTGCTTGGGCCATGTCCTGGAGGTCCAATAATTCCTGATTTGATTCCTAGCTTTGGCGGTCACGCAGCTTTAGATTTATGGTTAGGGAAGGTAAGTTTAACATATTCATTATTTATTAATTATTATTTTATATGTCATCAATCATATATATGCATTACATTTACTTATTGTATTGATCAGGATCGGGGTTGTCCCAAGATCCACACGAGGCAGGAGGTTTTAAGAAGTTTTCTAGGAAGTGTTAATGATAGGATGTTTGCTTTGATACGACGAAACGGATTATCACACCTTCCATCCTGCACATTTGAGCATGTGAACGTACCGCTTATTTCAGCATTTATTGAGCGATGGCAACGAGACACAAATAGCTTTCATATGCCATGGGGGGAGATGACAATCACTCTTTTAGATGTACATCGTATATTAGGGCTACGAGTTGATGGTCATCCATTACATTTGGAAATGACAGCGGACACTCATGGGCAAATGATTGGTGCAATGGGTGCTTTATTTGGGATGGAGGAAATGCAAGTGAATGAAGTCACTCGAAAGGGCGGGCTTCCATTTAAATGGCTGCAAGAAGTATGTGAATCATACTAGTTAGGGGAAGAGGAAAAAGCAATCGGGTATACATTATGGTTGATTGGCTTATCGTTGTTTGTCGATAAGACGGTTGATAAAGTTAATCCATACTTTATCATTTTTCTTCAAGATCTTAGCCGGGTTGAAGGTTATGCATGGGGTGCAGCCACACTTGCTTTTTTTTATCGACAACTTGGTATGGCTTCTAAAGCTGACACTACTCAAATGTCTGGATGCATGACTCTATTACAGGTAATTTTATAATCAATATATATATATACATATATTACATACTCTATATTCATTATGATGGCTAACAATCGAATATTATGACAGACGTGGATATATGAATACTTTCCTGGGTTTGGAGTGGAAAGATCTAGGTATGATCCAGACCATCCTCGTTGTATGAGGTGGTCTTGTGGCCAGAAATTCGAAAATAAATTGGAGACGCTCGAGTACTTTCGGGAAAAGATTGATGTTATGTCTGCGTCAAAGGTATGCTAAAAACATTATGGAAATTACTATATTGTGTTTGTGATATCCATATTCACTTGAATATTTTTGTGAAAGGTCAATTGGGATCCGTACGGAGTAGCTGATCCATATAGATATTACCGTATGGCATTCTATTACGGTTGTATACACTGTTTGGAGAAATTTGAACCACATATGCCAGACAGAGTGACACGGCAATTCGGTTATACACAATTCATCCCTGAGGAGCCCATCAAGCTAACTAGAAACTCATACAGAGGTCCTTCCCTTAAGAAGTACAAAGTATACTATGTACACATGCTCGTTCAATGGTTCTTGAGGTATGAACATATTTTGGGCCCGGATGTTTTTGGACCAACGGTTGAATACCCATGGGATGTGGCTGATGATTATATGGATTAGTATGTTCCGAGAACGCATAGATATATATTGGCTACAACGGAAGAATATTTGGCTGAACATGCGAACGATGATCATCATAAACCAGCCAAAAAACGTCTGAACAAAGCACGTAAAACTATTCGTCGATTATATTGGAGGGGAGAGCCAGCTCCAAATTATGAGCAGTTAGTTATATGTATCGAAACCCTTGTGCGTGATTTAGGAGTTACTCCACCTCGGCGTGGCCATTTGTAATGAACTTCATGTATTACCGTATTGTTATGTAAAAATATTAAAATATGTTTGTTAGAATTAATACCACCTATCCTTTTTATTTTACCATTGATGTAAAAACATTGAAATACATTTTTGCATTGACTATTTGTGTTCAAATTTCATCAATATGTTAGGGAAGGAATAAGAGACACGGTGGGATTGAGCTTCATAATAATGGCAACCGTGTTATTATGTGAGCTCAAAAAATCTCTGATTTCAAAAGTCAGCATTTAGCTGAGAATTAAAGAAAAAATTAGGAGGTCCAATATTTTCCAACTCTAATAAAGTGTTACGAAGGATGTAAACACAAAAGAATGAAGAAAAAATTACAACAATTCTACATTTAAGTTCAGCCCGAAGATAAAGGAGGAGGGTCTTATATGTCATCATGTACCAATGTGCGTCATTATTCGAATCTTGAAGAATATTGGGTATTTCATGTTGAAACGCTGCTATCACAATATCTATTCCAATTGGTATGTACTAGTGGGAGTGGAAAACTTTCCAAAAGATATACCTGTAGGAAAAAAAATTATTAAGTCAGCCATTCATATCATATTGAAATGGAAAAATTCTTCATTAAACTTAGTACTCACTGATATGTAGTGACTCATGTCTTGCAAGAAAAATATAGTGACTTCGGTTTAGGACCTTGAATTTCGTTCATTGCCACTAAAGGTAGGAATGAGCTGCATGTATTCAATGAGTAATATGCGAACAACACACAGTAACGGGTTGCAATGACATGACCAATATCAAGCATTTCCATCCAGTGTGCCATCGGAGCTGGCCCTTCCCAATGGGCAATAGTATTAAGAACTTGATCAATGCTTTCATATAAGAACACATTCTCGTACAACTATCGTCTCGCCAATATCTCGTGATACAAGTCGGTACGAATCTGAACCCATCGTTCTTCATCTCCTAGTATAATAGAAGCCAATGCTCTGAAACCACAATTCCCATCTCCTAAAACATTACACCGGCTACTAATATAAGGAACTATATGTCGATTCATTTGAGTCCTATATGAAAATTGAAATTGCCCTGATGATAGAAATGCCGATTGTCGTCCTCGACCCTGACCCCGACCCCGACGTTGAGTTGATCTAGGACGACTATAAAATTATTGTTCTATATACTCCCAACTAGATTGTTCCCTTCTAGTGGAGTTCCTTGGCCAACCCCTGTGCTGTCGTACTTGTGGCTCGTGGAAAGGTGTTCTCTAGGGAACTGCAATATTAAATATCTCTATGGCCAACTGATTCTGTATTTCTGGTGGCTGGCGCATAATAGATTCCATCGAAATATGGAGTAAGTGAGATGAAACATCTACTGGTTCTTAGGGTCTCAGTGGAGTAATGGGTCCATCTATGTCGAGTTTCTTCCAAAACGGATGAATAGCCTACAGGGGGATTGACATGTAGTTATGAATGTATGTTTTAATTTCATGCATACATGGTATCCCGTGCGTACGACGCATGTAACATCCACATAAATCATCATTCGTACTTACATGCTCAACTCTCTAACACTCGTTGTTCACCAACTCCATTGCTTATAAAGAAACATGGCCCGTCAAATTGGCATAAAGATCACATGTAGAAAAATGAGGAGTGTTGAACCGAGACCTCTTCAGCGATGCTTTTATCTCATCATGTTGTACTTCGAGGAACGTGTGCATTTGTTTGTGCACTGTATTGAAGCTGCCCCATGATGACTCCAGGAATCTTTTTAAAGATCCATGAGCTCCTTCAACCATGTTCATAACAAAAATTTATTTACTTAAATTTATCAACATAAAAGAAGCTAAATCAACTATCACAGTTGTAAGAAAATATAAATCATACATATTCGTTGTAAGTTGATGGATATGGAACACGTCACCAAAGAATGCTGCAACAATTTTATGTTTGTAGGGTTGTAGCCAATTCATCTTTAGATACGAAATTAGGCTAGGCATGCTTCTGTAATCTTCCTCTATTGACAACAATCATGCCTCATATTTTTCTTCGTCTGTGGCATCTATCAAAATTTTCCATCGTGACATAAAACCACATGCGAACGATGAACGACCATAAAGTTTCTTACATTTTTCCTCAACATTCTTATTCACATGAAATCTGCATAATGAATGTTTTGAAGTAGGGAAAATATGTTCCACAGCTGAAATTAGAGCAAGTTCTCGGTCAGTAATAATGGTGGTTGGAAGCATATATGGATCCATTAAGCTCTTTAATCTCTCAAGTACCCAGAAATAATTTTCCTCCTTCTAAGTGACATGTATGCACATGCAACGTTGAAATTCAATTGTGTTGGTGTTAGTCCGACAACTTCAAGTAAGGGCATTCCGTATCTATTTGTCTTATACATGCAATCCATTTGTAAAACAAAAAGAAATGCACATAAAATGTTAACAGATACGGGATGTACGAACAGATGTTCACTTATTACGTTTGATTGAGGCTCACTTCGATGCCACTGAAAATAATTATTCTCAACCAACATACTTATAACATGCTGTAACATTGTTTGACCATCCATTTCTTCGGACCTAAGCTTCTGTCGAGCATTATAAATATGCCTCCTCATACTCACATTACCTTCAAATTGTTTTTGAAGAAGTGGTATGATTTGTCTTGGCTTTACGTTAGCTGTGATAAGTTCATCAACAAATTGAACTTCATTTTCTGTCAACTTACCAAGAACAACATGGCCTTGCTCAAAATTAGCCAATTCGTGATTGTGTGTCCCATTTCTAACTACCACTTGCCATCCACCGTTATTATTTTCAATACCAATAATAAAAAAAAGGACAATCGTTTTTTTTAACAACTATTACGTGCACCTTCGGTATTTGTTGGTCTAGTACGGACGTACGTACTACTTCGTTTACATCTTATCGAGAATCTACCTGCCCCTATACCATTTCCTTTTCTAGAACCTTTGATAATCAAAATCATCTTATGAGTTCTACCCATTTTCTTAACCCATGTCACAAGTTCATCTCGATCCGAAAATATTTCATCCGTTACAAAAAATCTCTGATAATTTTCACTCGTAAAAGATGTATTCTCCATGTCTTGAAAAAAAGAATTTACCATAATAATATAATAACAAAAAACTATAAATTTCATGTAACTAATTTTGTCACCACAATTTACAATACTTAAAAAATAATATTTTACCTCTTCATTGAAGTTGTAATTAATATTGGGAGAATGTATTTGTATATCTTCTGCATGTCCATAGCTTCTCGATATTGTAAATCTATCATCGTAATACGATAGGGTTCTGACCCCATCTTCGTAGTTCATCGGACTTCCGAACTCATCGTACCCTATCGAAGTTTCAAACTTTTCGTAGTTTAAAGAACTTCCAAATTCATTATTCATTGTGAGTGTTTAACAAATATTGACAAATTATATCTCAACCTTCAACTAACAAAGTTTCCAAATCAGAATGTATATATATTCATTATTCATTGTGAGTGCTACTTTTGACAAAAACATGTTTGTTTCATAATGAATCATATATTACTGATTTAAAAATATTCATTAGTATATATAATTTATATATTTTAGATATATTTATAATAGATATTGATTAAATTTATTTTTATTTCCAAATAATTTAAAGTTATTTAATGAATTTTTTTATTTGATTGTAAATATGTTAATTTATATTTTTGTACAAAATATTTATATTATACATCTAGATTATAAATTTTTTAAATTATAAATAAAATTATTTCAAATTCGCTGAAAGAAAAAAAAAATTGGGGTGTTAGGCATCGGCAATTATAGCCGATGTATAGAAATTATTGAGGATGGAGCCAACTATTCATGATAAAGATGAATCGGCAATTATTGCTGATTTATATTATGTTCGGCAATCTTTGCCGAAGATATGGGATCATAAATTTTTTTATATATATTTTTTCTCTTCCTATAATATGCATAAATTTATAAGTTTAATTAAAGTTATTTAATGAATTTTTTTATTTCATTGTAAATATATTAATTTATATTTTTGTACAAAATATTTAAATTATACATCTAGATTATGAATTTTTTAAATTATAAATAAAAATTATTTTAAAATTGCTGAAAGAAAAAAAATTGGGGTGCTAGGCATCGGCAATTATAGCCGATATATAGAAATTATTAAGGATGACCAACTATTCATAATAGAGATGGATCGACCAATTATTGCCTATGATTTAGGTAACATTCGGCTGAAAATGCCGAAACAAACCACATTAATACATATATATAACTAAACTTATCGTATATTTTTTTTAATTATAAATATGTTAATTTAAAATTTGTATCAAATATTTATATAAATTCTGATTTTTTTAATTATAAATAATAATTATTTACAAACTTTTCGGTCGAAATTGGAAAAAAAATGGTGAATCGACAGTTATTGCCGATGGGCTGGCCTGGTTTCGGCAATAATTGCCGATGGCCTGGGCCAATTTCGGTAAAAATTGCCGAATGTCATCCATTGTTTCGGCTGAAATCGCCGATGCTGATGAGTGGCTTCAGAAAAAATCACTGATGCTAAGGTTACTTTTGGAAATTGTTTTCCACGGAGTAAAAATCTATTTTCTATATAACGATACCCCAATAATATAGGCATTTTCCATATTTGTATTTGTATTGTTTATAAGATCACTACAATAAATCATCACATAGGCCACTAGAACATTCATGGCTAAGAAGTAAAAAATCCATGGCTATAATATTTTGCCATTAAAATTTTAGGCATCAACTTCTGTGACCTATAAGGTCGTAACAAAAATTGTTAGCTATGGAAAAAGTAATTTGGTAGCTGTAATTGATGAATTAGCTACAAGTAATTGATGGCTTATATCTTGATAGACACGAGTAATCTCGTGACACGTGTTATAATAGTCACGAGTAGTCATAGGGTGCATGTGTTGGTGCCAAGAGTAGTCACGTGGGACACATATCAATGGCCACAAGTAGTCTCATGATGTTAGTGGCAATTAGAGCTGGCAATCGGACGGGTCGGGTCACTTTCGGATCGGGTTAAATAATAATCGGATCATATCGGTTTCGGATAATCTCGGATCATTTTATCGGATCAGGTCGGATCGGGTTTGATTCGGATCAACTTGGTGTCGGATAATCTCGGATCATTTTAAGTTCTCGGATCGGGTCGGGTTGATATCGGATTGACTCAAATTCGGGTAACTTTGGGTTATTTTAATTTCGGTTCGGATTCGGATCGGGCTCGAATGAGTTCGAATTATTATATTTTCGGGTCGAGTTTGGATCGGATTCGGGTCATTTCAGTAGCAAGTCATGCTTGTGCAATTTTTTTTATTCCAAAATGTTATTAAAGACTAATTATTTTAATATTGTTTATTTCAATTTATCTTATTTAATTAAAAATAAATTATTATATAGATTATTCTGGGGCCTTAGAATTTTTTGTCATTATTTCATCTTTGAAGATTTATTTGATGTTTTAAATTTAAACGTCTTCAAATCGGATTACTTTTCTTTTTATATTAAGGCATAACTTATAATTCAACTCCATTATTAGCTTGATCATATCATATTGAGTTCAAATATTATTTTAAGTGTATATTATATTTATATTTTGTACGGTCCTTACATAATATTAACTTACAATAACTATTGATAATTGATAACAAATGAAGGTTTCTAAGGTTCTACTTCTCATATTATTTTTCAAATAGGTTGATCACATCGTATCAACATAATTTTAATTAATATAATAATAATAATAATAATAATGAGAACAATAATAGTAGTAATTGTTGAATATCAATTATGGAATAATAATAATAATAATAACACATTATTATTTTTTTCTATATTTTATTTCGATCATATCAAGCTAAATCAAATAAAAATTAGATAAAGTAAGTAATAATGACCATTATTGTCAAAAGACCAACTCATATGACTTCTTACTATTTAACATAGTTGATGTAACAAAAACATTAATCTTTAATTTTTATAATGAATAATTAACATCCTCATATTAGATTTTTCCTATTTTTCTATGATGTTATAGGTATTATATTGTAAGGTATAGATACTAACATATAGTGTTTAAGGCTACAAATTGTTATTTATGTATACTTATAATAGAATTGATAAAACTTTTTCTTTGTTTGATTGGATTTTACTTATGATGTAATCTTCCTTTATATATATACCTTTACACAATTGTTCCTAAATATTTCAAATATTAGAATTAGTATTATTAATAACTATTTTGAATAACGGAATAGATTGTGATTATGTAATATTAGTTTTAAGCTACAATGGCAATTGGTTTATATCATAATTGTTGTTTGGGTTTTGGTTACTAGATCATGGAATTGAAGACTTTGTTGGAACTTTTGGTAGACTTGATCAGTCGAAATGTGTTCGATATCATATCACTTGTGGCCCATGGGGCATATTCTATATTCACTAGGCTTAATATTGTAATGATTAGTTTCTAAATCAAACATCATATTGTATTATTAATTAGTTGGGGTAATTGATAATTCAAGCTTATTTTTTTAGGTTAATGTATTTAGTTGGTCTCAAATGTTTAGTTGAACTATGTATTATATTGTTCTTCTATAAGCTAAAATGCTCCTTACCAATTTCTATTGCATAAGATTGAAGTTATATATTTTGTATTTGGTCAACCTAGGGTTGAAAGAAATCATATGTATTTGGTTCAACCCAAACTATATATTGAATCTCTATATTAAAGTTTTGTTCTTCTTATGCCATTTAGATTTGACAGAGTTATACACTCAATTTAGTTAATGAAGGTTACATGCCATTGATTTTTCTTCTCTATTCTCTTCGTCTCTTTTTTAACAATGTTTTGTAAGTGAAATAATACTACCTTTAACAATAGTTATATTTGTGGTTCTTCCTTTAGAGATCTTCATCAGTACAAGCATATTAACAATAGTTATATCACATATATATTACTACAAGTATGTTCTAATATTTGATAAATCAGATTATGATGTTGGCTTTTCAAGCATTCATAAATCATAATCCCTTGACATTCATAAATTATATTGGGGGTGTATCTAGTAAAAACTACTACTTATAATGAGAATTTAGAACCAATAGTTTCATAGAACAATTATGGTAGTTTCATAAAACTATTACACTAGGTTCATCAACTAAAATGAGTATTTTCCTTAATAACTTTAAGTAGTTTAATAAGCCAAGACAATTAGTTTCATTAGAAATTTAGAGTATTATGAATATGCTATAATGACTAGTTTCATAATATTAGATGAGCGATGTCATTAGAAACTTAGAATAGTTCCATTAGAAACATAGAATACTTTTATAAGCTGAAACGAGTTATTTCATTAGCTGAACTGATAGTTTCATAAGCTAAAGTATGTAGTTTTATTATAATCTTAACTTAGTTTCATAAGTTAAAGTTAGTAGTTTCATTAGAATCTTATAGTAGTCTTATAGATCAAAATGAGTAGTTTCATTATAAACTTAGAGTGGCTTTTATTGATAGAAATTTGTAGTTTCATTATAAACTTGGATTAGTTTCATAGATAAAAACTTAGATTAATTAAAAATAGAAGAATTATGTGTGTGCGTGTGTGCAAGTAAAATTTAGTTCGCTTTCTTAGTTAAGCATCAAAATAGCTATATACTTTTTCAATAAATTAATTTTTAATTTGATATTAAATCAATATGCACATGTAATACCCCATTTATATAAACCCTGATTTCGATATCTTAATTTAAAATTTTATTATTATGTATAATTAAGTGTAAGTTAAACTAGGGTTGGATAACAACAACAACAACATAATCATCATCATCAATTCATCATCATCATCATCATCATCTTATGATAATAATAATAATAACAACAACGATAATAATAATGATTATAATAATGCCAGTAATAATAATATAGTGAGTTTGGATAGGATGTTTAATAATTAATAATATCTTAAAATTAATTGACATTATTTATTTATTTTTTAATTAATAATAGTAGTAATGATTATTTTAGGAGGTTTAGTATTAAGTGTATTATCATTATATATATTATTACGATGGTTTAGAAATAAATTTAATCAGATTAAAACTTGATAGAATTAGACTATTAATTTTAATATTAGTTTATACCCCTAAATTTTATCTTAATTATTTTAATAATAATTGTTGATCCGTAACGTAAAAGAATTTTTTAAAATTTATCCTGAATTATTTTTTCTTTTTTCAATTATTTTTGACCTATCTTAAATCAAAATATTTTTTCCAAATTATTATTCTACAATCTAGTATCCTAATTTATTTTAATTAAATCTAAAATAAAAATATAAATAAACCTATTTTAACCTACTATATATTTTTTTAGAGCGCATTATCTTCTGAAGGTCCTGAACGAACAAGGCAATAGGTCAACGAGCATCCTCTGCTGCCTCTGCATATTTTTTTCTTATACACGCCAATACCCTCAGTCCTCACCTCATGCGGTCATGCGATGCGACTCATGCCTCAGCTACTCTGCCTACGCCGCTTACACCTGCATGACACACGCACACATAGCCTGCACGAGACTCATCAGTCTCATGATCTCATCCCCGAGCCAAACAGTGAACTCTGGCAAACAAGAAACGCCCGTTACACACAAACACCCCTGCTCCAGTGCTTCCATTCTGTTTCTGTGTGCCATTCTTTTTTTTTTTTCAGCCAACCTCCCTCACCAAACAGTCCTCCGTCGGCCTCCTCCCCTTTGCATTTTCAAGATCCATCTCCACAAGCCGTCGCAGCCCTCCCCATTTCCAGCTTCTCCACCACTTTCCTCCTCATCTTTGCCCTGCATCACCTCACCCTACTCCAGCTCTCAACCGACCACCATCCTTCCCCAGCACCACCAGTCTCCCCAACCCGACGCAGCCCTCCCCATTTCCAGCTCCTCCACCAGTTTCCTCCACCACCGAAAACCCAGTTGGGCCACCCTTCCTCTGCACGTAGCACCTCCCAGCTGAGCCACCTTCTCATCCTCGCCCCTCATTTTCTTTTCTTGTTTGTTTCCCCTAGCCCTGACAAACGTCTCCAACCTGTTGCCCCTACGTAAGTACCTGCCTTGGCTCCTCTTCTGCCGGAGAAGTATTTTCTTTGTGGCCAAGTTGGTTAGCTGGCCACAGATTTTCATGGTAAGTGAGGTGAGGGGTGACATTGCTGTATATATTAGAACTAGTGGATCCCGTACTTACGTTTGTAATGTGTCTGTAGTGTTCGGAAGTCTGAGCGGTTTATCTCTGGGATAACCTGTCGTTGTTTCTGCATCCTGGTGCAGAACATTGCTGCTGGTTGTGACATTGCTGTTATTTCTATATTGTGAATTGTGATCCATGCCCCCAAATATATATCTGCAGACACCCGGGGATTTATGTGATTTTTCATAAAAGAAAAAAAGAAATAAGGAAATGGATGTTATTCATTCTCAATAAATATGCATAAATAGGCCAAGCTCATATTTGTGAAATAATTGTATCTAAACATTATGAGACAGAAATTAAGCATTAACTATGCCTATATGTAATGGAAGCTATTAATAACAACAAGAACATCGTCCTCTATTCGTATATATGATATAATTGTATATTTTTATAATATTTTAATTAATGTGATATAATTTTATTAGATCTGAGAATACGATAAGTTAATAACTATAAGGATTAAATAATGCTACTTGTTAATATTTCTTTGTAGGTACAGTAAATAATGTTAACTTGTTGCATGCGACTTCAAAGCATAGTTTGAGAATTGAGGGTGTGGTAGCATTTATTTTGAAGGCATTTTTGCTTATGTAACTGATAGAATAAAAGACATTATGTTAACTACTAAATTTTGTAATGTATGAAATAATATTTGTTGCTATGTTAATAATAAATAATTCATGTATGCTTTGGTAATATTACAGTGTTAAAATTCATGGAGGAAAATTTTAGGACTCCACAACAAGAAGAGCATTTTGACACTTATGATTTCTCATCTGTTGGTAGTAGAGGTATTGATTTTTCTTTAATCTCTAACGTTAGTGATGTTTAATACTTATTATTGTTTGATTCATAATATTATCTCTTATTAATTTTATATTTTTCCAAATTGCAGCTCCGAATTCTGAATATATTGAAAATGATCAAGTGCTAACTCCAACTACCCTCCCCAATGCAATTGGTGATGGCTGGGTCCCTATAAATCTAAAGAGAAAAGCCGAGGTATGGAAAGAATATAATTGTTATGAAGATGTTCAAAAGAATTTGCATGGTGTATGTAAGCATTGCCAAGAGGTATCATATAGAGCTGAATCAAAAAATGGCACATCTAATTTTAAGAGACATTTGGTAAGTTTTTCAAAGTACAAAAATCTTGTCGGGTCCTGCATGACTACATCTCATTTTGATCAAAAAGTATACAGTCAGTTGGTTTGTGAGTCGATAATGAAACACGGGTTGCCGTTCTCACATGTTGAGTATGAAGGAGAGAGAAAAGTCCATCGGTATTTGAATCCGAATGTCAAACCGATTTGTAGAAATACCGCAAAGAAAATTTGTTTGGAGAAGCATGCTGAATTTAAGGATATTCTTAAAGCGGCTTTAAGAAAAAATTCCAGCAGGATTTGTTTAACTTGTGACATATGGACAGCATGTACAGGACGTGGTTATCTTACTCTCACAGCACATTATGTTGATGATAATTGGAAATTGAACTCTAAGGTATTGAGTTTTTGCCATTGTCCTCCTCCCCACACTGGTATAGAGATATATAATCTGTTACATTCATTGATAATGGATTGGGGCATTGAAAAAAAGATTTTTACCATGACTGTGGACAATGCATCAAATATGATCAATATGATTATGAATATGAAATCCAAGTTGCTTGGAAACTTGGTGTGTGATGAAAAATGTTTCCATATTCCTTGTTCAGCTCATATTTTAAATTTGATAGTTAAAGAAGGAATGAAAAATATTGAAGAATGTGTGGTGAAGGTTCGAGAAAGTGTTAAGTATATAGATGGATCTGAAGGTAGGATAATTAAGTTTTATGAATATGTTGTGCAGTTAAACATATATGTTTCTGCAAAGTTGTGGTTGGATGTTGCAACCAGGTGGAATTCTACATATTTGATGCTAAGTAGAGCATTACATTATAGTCGTGTTTTGGACTATTATGCATTGAATGAACCTAATTTCAAGTGGAATATTTCAAGTAGTGAGTGGATCAAGGTAAAAAAAATTTGTGATTTGTTACAACCATTCTACGATATCACAAATTTATTTTCTGGAACCGAATATCCGACATCCAATCTATACTTCTTTAATGTGTGGACCATTCAAAGGTGCATAGAGAAGGCAATGTCGTGTGATGATATGGACATTAGTAGAATGGCGACTCAGATGTATGAAAAATTTGGGAAATATTGGTCTGACTACTCTATGATTCTAGCTTTTGCTATAATTTTTGATCCACGTTACAAGTTTGACTTCGTGACATTTGCTTTCACAAAATTGTATGGAACCGACAAGGGTTCACGGATGGCCAAAGAAGTATATACTCAACTACTTGACTTATACAAGTATTATGAGGATAATTTCCAAGTTGATTCTTGTGTTCCAAGCACGTCTAATCCTACTCAAAAAGAAGTCAACACTTGTCAAAGAAACGATGACATAGGGGTAAACTATTATTATTAGATATTAAGTTTACTAATATCTTTTATATTCATCCTATTATTTGTTTACTTTTGTATTATATACATAGTCTTATTTTTTGTTTGTTTCTTTTTATTTAGGAATTTGACTCTTCAATATTTATGGGAGCTAGCAATATTGGAAAAACTGAATTAGAAAGCTATCATGAAATTCAAAGAATGGAGCGATTGTTTAGACTTGATGTGCTTTCTTATTGGAAGGATAAATCTAGTTGTTTTCCGATACTTAGTTCCATGGAAAAAGATATTCTCGCTATTCCAATCACCACAGTTGCTTCAGAGTCTACTTTCAGTATGGGTGGTAACAACACATAATTGGTTATTTGGATATGGAGGTAATTTGAATATGTAAATCCAAATATTTTATTATGGTTATGTTTTTTTTTGTGAAATAACATATATTTTTGGTATTTGCATAGATCTTGAAAAAGATGGCTCTATTGTAGACTTTTCCGAACCAAACAACGAGGTTAATTGAAGAGTTGGAGGTAATTTTTTTACACTACAATATTTTTAATAAGTTGGTTGTTCCTTACTTTTGTTGCTGAGCTGATTATTGCATATCCTTAGTAGCTTAAATTTGTGGAAACTTAATTGGATATTTTGAGGGTTTACTAAAGTCATTGAATGAACTTGACACTTTTTTTTGTACTTCTCTTATTGTCCTCGGTGTAATTCATTATCTTTTATTATATACTTAATTCTTATGCTCCTATTGTAAAATAATCTAGAATATAGGCCTTTATGAGGAAACATTATGCTTTCTTGATATAAATGTTGACATTCTTTGATAATATATGAGAAAATTAGTAATAGCTCTTTGAAATGTATGTGATTCTGTTAGACTATGTATTGTTAAAGTAACAATTATATATTACATATTTGTATCATCTAATGTCTTTTTTTTTTGTTGAGTAGAGAGCAGTATTTAATGTGGGATAATTTGTTGTTAGGTTGTGTGATTTATGCAGGTTAGCATCAAGTGGATGCTTTTATTTTGATATCGAAGCTTATGTTTTGATATTTTGTGGAAAGCGTTAGCCTCAAAGACTTGATAGACAAGGGATCGAAAATAAATTTCGGTTTGTCATCTTTTATACAATGGTTTTTGTTAGTAGAGCTACCAACATGTGGTAAGCCAAATGTATTTTGATCTTCTAGGAAGATAGACATGTTAATTATATAATATTTTGATACTAAAGCTACCAATATGTAGTAAAATCAGGTTTTTGATTAGTTTAGTACGCTCGGTAAATGAAGTACTAGATGTGTGCCTTTTGAGGCTTTTCAAAAACTTATTCAGTGCCTTTTAATGTTTTTTTTTGTATTTTGGGTTATATATGTTGGATTATTATTATTATTATTATTACTATTATTATTATTATTATTATTATTATTATTATTATTATTATTATTATTATTATTATTATTATTATTATTATTATCTTATGGTGTTTTTTAAGGCTTGCATTTTTGTGTATTGGATTAAATAGGTACTTGAAGTGCTTATATGAGTTATATCGTGCCTTTTGAGGCTTACATAATTGTGTTTTGAGTTATCGATATGGAAATGTACATTTAGAGGCTTTTTAAGTGTTTATATGGTGTCTTTTAAAGCTTTTATATTTGTAACTTGAATTTAAAGTGTTGAATGTATTTACAATATTATTATCTTATGATACTATATGAGAGTAAATTAATATTTAAATAACATAATAGAGTTTTTCCTTTTTCCTCTACTTTTATTTCCTCTATGAAGTTTTAAAAAATTAGAGTAATGAGTTAATATTAATTTTCGGGTAGTATCGGGTCGAATCTTTATATATTTATAATTTTTCGGATAATTTCGGATTTCGGATAAATAATGGATCGGGTCGGGTCATTTCGGATTTATAATTTTTCGGGTTATATCGGGTTTCGGGTAAGCAGTGGGTCGGGTCGGGTTTATTTCGGGCTTATGATTTCTCGGGTTATATCGGATATCGGATATGTACCGGATCGGGTCGGATAAGTTTCGAGTTCTTAATTATTCGGATAAAATCGGATCGAATTTCGGACGGATCGAGTCGGTATTCGTCGGATTTTTCGGATCGGGTCAACTTTTGCCAGCTCTAGTGGCAATGACCACAAGTAGTCCCATGGTACAATGCACGTAGCGATAGCCATGATGAGCCTCATGGCACACGTATCAATAGACATAATAATAATAATAATAATAATAATAATAATAATAACAATAATAACAATAATAACAATAATAATAATAATAATCATCATCATGAATAGTCTTATGGTGCATATATCGATGTTAATAATAAATTATTATTAACCAACCATCCTAGTACCATAGGTAAAGATCATCTCAATACCAATTGTGAGTAGTTATAGCATGTCAATGGCCGCCCACATAGGCATAGCTCAACGGTCAAAGCGTGGTTATATGAGACAAGTGATCGCATGTTCGCACCCTAGCAGCCGCAATATAGGAGTTTCAATCCTGCAATGTGATGGTGGCTCCTTGTAGGCACCAGGGATGGAACCATGCACACATGGTGACTATTGAGTCCCCGTAGTTTACCTCCCCACACAATGTTGGGCTGATTTGTAGGGCCCTAGGGGCGAGGGCATCACCTTTAGAGAAAAGCATGTCAATGGCCACGAGTAGTCCTATGATGCACGTGACGATAGCCATGAGTAGTCTTGTGACCCATGTATCGATAACCACGAGTAGTCTCGTGGCATATGTATCGATGGACATAATAATAATAATAATAATAATAATAATAATAATAATAACCACAAATAGTCTTGTGGTGCACATATCGATATTTATTATTATTAACTGCCTCATCATGGTACCGTGGGTAAACATCATCTCAATACCCATTGTGAGTAGCTATAGTATGTTTCTTAAGAAATTTCTAGTGAAGCCAGCCATCCTCAAACTACTCCAATCTAAGTACCCTTAACTGTGAAGTTCTCTAACTATTGACTTTCCATAATAAACATACAATTTTTTTATACAAATAATTGTATCAAACCTTTTAATCTATCTCAATTATACATCACTTATATTAGGTATTACATATATATAGTTTTCAAATAGTCACTCATTTGTTTATATGATTATATATTTGATTTATAGTTAAAATAATATTTTTTTTTCTGATAACCATAGTATTATTATTATTATTATTGTAAGTATAACCATAGTATGGTGATATATATGCTTGTGTGTCTCTATATGTATATATATTATTTACTATTCCATAATTTATATACATACTTAATTTAGGACACAAAATAATTATTATTTTATTTTTATTCAAATTAGTAAAAAAAAATTAAGGATAGAATATGTACTAATAATGTACTATAATTATTTTTAAATGACCTAGTTAATTATTAATATGGTATTTACTTTGGCATATTAACATTTAATTGATATATATATATATTAGTCAATAACTTCTATATACATTTAAATTATGATCCAAATTAATAATTAGTTAATTTTATTATTTGCCAAAATAATCAAAATGCTATGATGAAAATGTAATGTATTATGTTGTTAAAAAAAACTTAATCAAATTAATTCATATTATGGTCATATTTTTATTTGTTTTTAAGCTATATTTAAAAAGATATCAATTTTTCCACATGATTTTTTTTGTACAACATCTAAGATGAGTCTGGCACAAAAATATTTTTTTATTATAAATTCATGGTAAGTAAGCCACAAAATTTTCATTTTGTAGCAAATTCGTGGCAAGTTAGCCACTCAAATATCTTTTCGTAAAATATTTTTAGCTAGTTAGTCATAAATATCTTTTTGTAGCAAATTCATGATAAGTTGGCTACAAAAATATCTTTTTGTGACAAATTAGCCATGAAAATATCCTTTTATTGTAAATTTGTGGCAATTTAGACACTAGAATATATTTTTATGACCAATTTGTAGCAGGTTAGCTAAAAAATATCTTTTTATAGACAATTCATAACAAGTTAGCCATGAAAACATCTTTCAATAACAAATTCATGGCAAGGTTGCATAAAAGTTTTTTTTTTTGTGCCGAATTCGTAGCTATTTAGCCACAAAAGTATTTTTTTCCATGAAAAATTTGTAGCTAGTTGGTCATAAAAGAGTTTTATTGTGGCAATTCATGATTAGTTAGCCACGAAATTATTTCCCTATAATAAATTGGCGATGAGTTTGTCATGAAAATACTAATATGTGGTAAATTCATGGTCACTTTATCATGAAAACATTTTTCCCATGTCAAATTAGTCACGAATTTATGTTTTGTTAGAAAAAAATAAATATAGCCACTACATTTTCATTTTTTATGGATATTTTTACTAAAACCACAATTTCATACTTTTTATAAAAGTTTTGGCCACCAATTTTTGTGCCCCGTGGTCATTTTCGTCGCCCATGCCACCTTTTTGTTTTTGTGGTATTAATTGATTGATTATTGATGCATCAAATCCACTAATATAAGGACTCATTGTAGCATGCCAAGGTCGTATGCTATAAGAACTTTATTGTTGAGTACTAACCTCCACCATTTTAGCTATCTAGATAGAACATGTAGCAAATATATAGATATTAAATAAGAAAATACGTACAAAGACTAATGAAATTTAAGTTATAAATTAGTGATATTAGTTATATGTATCAAAATGGGTCTCAACTACAACATACACCAATGAATTAATGTGATGTCACACAAATAGTTCAAATAAATAGTTATATGTATCAAATTACCTTCTTTCAAGGTCTAAAGGTGTATTGACTACTCTCATGACCAATAAATCAAATCAAATCCATTTAGCATCACTAGCCATATATATCCCTGAGAATCATATGTTTAGTTTCATGATCATATTTATCACATTCATATGTTATGTTTCAACATTAACTCTAACCTTTCAATTATAGTTAACATCTAAGTGAATCAAATTATATTAAATCCAAATCATAACTTTGGCATCTAATGCATCAAACAAGTAAGATATATGCACATAATAGGCGTATCCAATTATAGTTTTATGCTATAGTAAAGGGCTTTAGATCATTTTTCGCATTATCTATGACCATCACAGTATGTATTGCATATCGATCATGAGTCCCTCAAATATATAAATGGGTAACATAAAGTCAACTCTAGGCATGATAGGTGAGTAGAACTTTTACAATCTTTCTCCTTTTTGGCAAAGCACTAGAGTGGCAAGACCAATGGTTTGGCCGATGCCCTCTCAAAAAGATATTTTATACTATCATTGATAGAGGCTAAAGTCCTAAGGTTTGGGGTGTCTTAAATATTTGTACAAGCAAGACGAAGACTTTGCTAGCTACATGGAAAAGAAAGACAAGCCTCGAGGACCCTATCTAGTGCAAAAAATGATTTCTCTTCAAGGGTAACAAGCTATGTGTCCCGAAGTATTCCATTCTAGAGTTAGTCATCTGATAAGTGCATGGAAGAGGGTTAGCATGACAATTTGACATCAACAAAACTTATGATGTACCCCATCATCATTTATTTTGGCCTCACATGGTGGGAGACGTGCAACCCCTCGTGGCCATGTATTCCACATGTCAAAGGTCTAAGAGTCACTTCCATCAAGGACTCTATACAACTTTACCTATTCTCTACCACGCTTGGGATCATGTAAGCATGGATTTCATAGTGAACCTACCTAAAACACAAAGGTAACATAATCCCATTATGGTGGTAGTAGACCGGTTCTCTAAAATAACTCATTTTGTTCCATGTCATAAGAAAAATAATACCTCTTACATAGTTGATCTCTATTTTAAAGAAATAGTTTGGTTACATGGTATCCCAAAAATAATCGTCTTTGATCGAGATACCAAGTTCTTTAGCTATTTTTGGAAAACCTTGTGAAGGCTACTCACTACTAAACTTCTTTTTAGCACTGCCTACCATCCATAAATGGATAGACAAACAAAAGTTACCAATCGCATGATCACAATGTTTTTAAGGAGCATAGTCCAAAAATCCTTAAAAGATTGGGATATCAAGTTGAGTCATGCCGAGTTCACTTACAATCTCTCTCTCACATATGCCACCAAGCATTTCCCTTTTGAAGTGGTATATGGGGTGAACCCCCCACCCCTATTGACCTCATTCCGCTATCCATCTCCGCAGAAACAAGTTTCGAAGCAAAGCAATAAGCCACAGATTTTAAGAAATATGAACAAGTCAGAGCCTGAATTGAGAAAGTCAATGATATAAACTAAAAGAAGGCCAACAAGCATCCAAAAGAAGAAGATTTCAAACCAAGGGATCTAGTATGGTTGCATCTTCTAAAGGAAAGGTTTTCATAACGAAGAAATAACAAACTCATGCCCTAAAGCAATGGAGCTTTCAATGTCATTGGTTAGATTACCAATGTCATTGAAAAACTAGGCATCAATGCCTATCAACTTGAGCTCCCACCTGACATGGGAAATTTGTCCTCTACATTCAATGTAGAAGACTCATTTCCTTATGACGAGTATATATTTTGACATATTTTATACCCTTTTAACCTTATTTTTAGGTATTTTATTTGATTAATATATGTGAATAATTCTGATTTTATGCTTAAGTGATAATAGTTGTATAAATTTTATTATTTGAGCTAAAATGTTATAAATTAAATAAATCTTAATAAGATTACTTATTAATTTTTTTTTAATTTTATTTTATAGGTTGAATTATAAAAAAAAAACATTTTGTTTGGCCTTTGGACCAATGACCCAAGGACTGAAGGCTTAAAAAGAGACAATTAGCGAAAGAGCCAGCGAGTCTGGCACAAGAGAGACAATGCACAAGAGGTAATTGTATGGAAATAATAATATAAAAGAAAAAAAGAGAACCGGTGAGGAGGAGAAGTAAAATGAAATAAAGAATAAAGAAGATGCAAGAGAAGAAGCGAGCAGCAACAAAAATAGAAAAGAAAAAAGAAAGAAGGTAACCGTTATAGAATAGAAGGTAGGGCATACGAAGTCACAAGCTGCAGAGGAGACAAAAAGGGGCAACAGATCAACAACGCAGAGGGATGATAGGCACAAGAAATAAGAAAGGTTGCACAAAAAAAGGGAGAGAACATCACGAAAAGAGAGGACAGGCCAACAAGGAGAGAATAGAGAGAAATATAGAAAAAGTATACAGAAAAAATTATTTAAGATGAAATTAATTACTTTTTCATCTAAATAAAATTTTTATATTTCATCCATAATTAATTCTAGATTTTTTTTCTCTATTTTTAATTTATATTTTATATATATATTCATGTGTAATTAATTTGATCATTGTGAATAGCTAATTATTTATTGCTAGAAAATATATTGAAACCCTAGATTATTATTTGAGATATGATTTTATTTTTCTTTATTTCATAAGATTATTCTTTTACTCTATTTTAATTGCTATCATTTATATATATAATTTCTCAAATATAATTTATATAGTACAAGCCTTGTTTTAGTTTCCTCATAATGACAGTAAGTATGATTATTTACCTACTGGGTGGTCATATAAATATGCTATAATTTATATATATAAATTGCAGCTAGGTTAGATAACTATTTATCTAATAGTTTTATAAATCTAACCAGAGTAGTAAAACATTTAGACACGTGTGGATCAAAGGAAAGAATTATAGGTAGACATATTTATTGTACTAATTTGGATACTTAGATTGACATCCTTCCAATTATACTTAATGTGTTACATCTAGTTAAATATAGGAGCCGATTGTTGCTACTATACTGTTAGTATTTAATATGATTAATATTGGTACTTTGTCATATTAATTAATTTAGGAAAGTAATATAAGGTATATATATCTGTTTTTGGCTTACAACTTGATCAATCTCTTTCTCATAATTAAATGATGAGTTAGAAATTATTATTATATTTTAACCTAATCTAGTTGTGGATTTCAATTTCCCTAGCATATTTATCATATTAGCGGTTACCCATTATTTTTATTATTTTATGTATTACTTTTATTATTTTCTTTTTTCTAATATTAAAACCCCCATTAGTGTTTTTCTTATTTATTTATTTTGTGTGATTTAGAGTTTATTTAGCTAGTTAAATAGAGGTGTGCCCTCTCAATCCCCGGTATAGAACAATACCTTTATTTACCAGTACTATAATTGCCAAAAATAAAGTTTAAATTATGTGCCAGCTACAACCACACCATCTAACCTTTATGGAACACCTTTTGAAGATGAGGAGGTCCCTTCTCAAGAGGGAAAGGATGATGCAAGAGCATCCCAACCTACCCAAACCAAATGTAATCTACTTATTAATTTTTCTAAAGTTGAGGAGTTCAAAACTCTTCTCATTTGGGTCAATAAATAGTTAGACTCTCAAGTAGCCATGCAAGCCATACTAACTACACCACCTCATGCGTGCATGGCTTACTATAATCTGCTACATGGTTCACTCAAGCACCCTCCTTTCATGGCTCAAATATGGTTCCCAAAATGGCTCAACATTTTGCCCACGTCCACCCCTTTTTACCACCTCCACGCGCCACCCATATCATATGTATAAACCTGATAGGAAACTCCAATAATTGTGCAAAATTTGTGGGCATTGGAAATACTATTATGGTGAGATCAAGGTCCCCTAAACAGGCTTAATTCAAGGAGCAAGTAAACATCCACTCGATAAAACCATTGAATAATTTCAACTAATTAGATTAGCTAATATTCTTACCTTATTTAGCTTAGCTTACTTAAAGTTTGTTGTTTAACTTTCCTAAAGTGTAATGTATGTATCTTCATCCTTATCATAGGAAGTAATATCAATCAAACTAGAGATGGGGGTTGTGTTCCATTTTGACACACAATCAGCTAGCTGATTGGTGTTTAGTTTAAGTAGCTTTAGCTAATCTAAGTAGCTTTAAACTATGGTGAGGGTGTACTAAACTAACCTACATGGTTATTGTAATACCCCCAAAATTCACTACTAAAAAATATCGTTTTATTAAAATAATTAACGAAAGCGAAATAACAAAACCGTGAATACTAGGGATATTACCGCCACACTTAATACCAGATCGGTTCACTCATACCGTTCCAGTACCAAGTGCTAAAGCTAAAAGAGTAAAATACAATTTACGAGAAACTCAAGTATCTTTAAATCAGAGTAGCGCAAGTAAATATTTTATAAGAATATAATCCACCAATGATGGTCACAAGAAAATGAAGGCCACATCAAAACTAAGGTTTAGAAGAAAGGGAGGAATACAACCCTAGGGCTTTCCAAATAGTTCCTTATGCTCTTTCTCAAGAGTCCACTAGAATAGCACCGAACACGACCTGCAAGGGGCACTGCCCATTGAATAGGAAGGGGCCCCGCGAATGGAACGCTTCAGTACTACGGTACTGAGTAACCCTTTAAAACACAATTAACGCTAGGCACGCAATATAACACATGATATACTACTATACCCATACATAACAATAGATGTATACATAGTATTCAGATCCATACATTCACACATCCAACAAGTCAATCAGATATTAGTGGGGTATACGTAACATTCACTTTCGTACATCCGCATACTTAACAATTCAACCAAATATTAATAGTTCATAATGAATAGTCGATACTCTTAGGGCATTAAGGTCATTAGTCCATCATTAATCAATCATCTCGGATTATAAATGTCCATGCGAGTGCGGAAACCCCACTATTATAGCTGGTGGACTAGAATACATATAGGGCAGAATGCTCCTGACCTTTATTATTCGCCGGTGGACCGATCTCTAGAGCATAACGCTCCTTGCCACTATTATTTGCCGGTGGACCAGTCTGGCTCTGACTCACAAGGTGTTCCACTATAAGTAATTAGTATCTTTCCCCTATGTCTTATTATTTTTACGTTTGGTTTGCTGAGCACGGAATCCCCCATTATTATAGCTGGTGGACCGGAGTACATACAGGGTAGAACACTCCTCACCACTATTATTCGCCGGTGGACCGGTCTCCAGGGCACCCCAGCTCCTGGCCACTATTATTCGTTAGTGGACCGGTCTGGGTCCTACTCAACAATCTTCCTCTTTAAGTGATTAGTGTCTTTTTCGTATCTTATTTGAAATTATTTCACCCTTAATATGCATGGCTAACTATATCCACACTTATCCTCCCAAGAGGGCTTGTCCCATATCTTGGGACTTCTGCACCTCCTAACTCGCCCTGACATCCTTCCCTTAATCCACCTTCTCACACCGGGAGCCCAAGTCTTAAGTGTGTGGGTCAAGCCCACTCACGGCCTTACCCTAGGGTTTCTCCAAAAACCCTAATCTGAGCCTATATGGCCCATCGTTCTCTGCCTTACACATCCCAAACTATTTCAACACTCCACACGTCACAACCCTTAGATTCAACCCTCACTTCATACCCCACTCATTCTCGTTTACTTTTATTATTTTCTTTTTCCACCTTCTCAAATTAGGGTTTCCTCCTAAACCCTAGTTTCTTCCACTCTTTCATTTTACTTATGCCCCCTCTCTTTTTCAACACTCATGGATTATTTAGGTCATTCTTTCCTACGTTAACCAACTTACTTCCCCTTGGTTGTCTTTCTCTCCCATTACTCTTTTTCATGCCTCCATCACACATCACCACATTAATTATCCTAGCATGCATGTCCTAAAGGGCCACATCACATCACATCTTAACTTACAGCATATCCATATTAGCACATACCAAAAGAAGGCACATGAACATACCTCTGTTCCAAGCCACACCACATATGAAACAGTTAATATAATAGCATATAGAACACGACATATAATTATATAGGATATCCAAGGCATGTAGGACACATAGCACATACTCGGCCTTAGCTGCACCCTTACTTGGTTTAGGTTACTGAGCTATCTCCTACCCTTGTTAGGCCACTAATCACCCTTCATAATTGTTACACTTGATACAATCCCCATCTGGTTGGTTAGATTACCAATTTGGCCATTTCCTTTATTGTAATTAACAAATTGCCCTTTAATGGATCAAACTACCAAATTACCCTTGTTCATTATCCTAATTACCAAATCACCCCTTTAGTTGGTTAAGTTACCAACTTGCCCCTCACATTTATCATATTTATCATTTTACCCTTCTCCATTATTAAATTACCATTGTACCCTTCTCTTTTATTAAATTATCATTTTACCCTTCTCAATTATTATAATTACCAAGTTACTCCTTTTCAATTTCTACTTTTACCCTTTTATTTATAAAATTACCATTTTACCCCTTTACTTTCAAATTTACCATTTTACCCCTTAACTTCCAAAAATTACCATAACACCCTCTCACTTATAAGATTATCATTTTATCCTTAATTATAGAATTACCATTTGACCTCTTTTAATTTCAAAATTTCCATTTTTCCCTCTAAGTACGAAATTACCATTTTACCCTTTTATTATAAAATTACCATTTTGCCCTTTTATCACAAAATTACCATTTTCCCCTTTAATTACAAAATTACCATATTACCCTTTTATTACGAAATTACCACTTTGCCCTTCAATCACAAATTTACCATTTTGCCCTCAAATCACAAAATTACCATTTTTCCCTTTAAACACAAATTTACCATTTTTCCCCTTTAATTACAAAATTACCATTTTACCCTTGAATTATAACATTACCAATTTATCCTTTAATTCCAAAATTACCCTTTCACCCTTTAATTATAAAATTACCCTTTTGCCCTTGAATTACAAGATTACCACTTTGCCCTTGTCTCCAAAATTACCCTAATACCCTTTATCTCCAAAACTACCATTTTATCCTTTAATTCTAAAATTACCCTTTTTCCCTTTAATTACAAAATTACCACTTTGCCCTTACCTCCAAAATTACTATAATACCCTTTTTAATTAAAAATAACCATTTTGCCCCCTAGTACACCACTTACATTAAATTATCATTACTACATAAAATACTAATATTAATACCACATCCTCATATTTAATATAATACTTATTAGCACCCATATATATACTAGGTTGTATCCTTGTACAAGATATACATTACTAAAATACCCCTAAGGCTCACAAATTATTAACCATGTATTAAAGATCCCAAATTATTAACCAAACTCTTACCTTAAACGATATTTCCATACATAACATATAACCTAACATGCTTCTTTTTATCAAACATCATAAGAAACTATGTATATGATATTAAACAACATATATTAAGCATAATAACATATTAAAAATCCTAATGTGCTAACATACGTTAATCCATGCATTTAAGTGGGATTTAACGGTTACCTTGATTCCTGCAAAAATGAACCTTACTAGTATTCCAGTTAAAGGTTCAAGCCTTGATTATCAAAACCAATACCTAAAAATAATATCAAGATTAATTATATTATAAATAAGAGAAAACCAAGTGTAAGACTTTATAACACTTAATTAATCAAATAATTAACTTAAAATATTATTATACCTTAAAATCATTAACCAATTAAATCAAGAAAATGCAGCGGCTCATACTGCTCATGCAGCATGAGCTTCATGTAAAGAAATGAGGAGGAAGGGCTCAAAGGTGGGTGAAAAAAGGAAAAATGGACATTTTGGGGTTAGGGTTTTTAGGCTAAGAAAAAGGACATGTGGGGGAGGATTTAAGGCAAGGGAAGGATGCAGAGGTGGAGAGGGGGTGTAGGTGGTGGTCGAGGATGGGTTGACAGCGGCTGAGGTGGCAGCAGTAAGGCTGCAAAGTGGTGCTCCCGAGGAGAATCAAGATGGGGGTTTGAGAATGAAGGAAAAGGGAGGGGGAAAACGAAGGCCTGTGGGTGGTGGTTTTGGCAAAAAGAGGTTTGGGGGTGGCAGAGGGGGTTGCAGGGATTATTGTGGTGGCTACAGGTGGCGGCATATGTGGTGGAACGGTAGTGGAAAAGGGTGGTACAGGGTAGCTACCGAGAAGGGAGAAGAAGAAGAGAAAAAGAAGAGGGGAGGATGGAGGAGGCTGCGGGTGGCTTGATGGGTGTTGTGATCATTCGGGGGTGAGGTAGAGGGTGGCAAGGGTGGTGCAGGTGGCTCTTGAGGTAACGGTAGGGGCGGAACAGCGGCGGCGAAGAAAAATAGGGAGGATGAGGGAAAAAGGAGAAAGGAAGAAAAAGAGGGTTGGGGCATGCATATGGAGCTGGAAAAAAAATGCAAAATGAGGTAGGGAAGGAGGAAGAAAAAGAATGAGAAGATAAAGGAGGGGATAGGGTGGCTCGAGGGCGGCGGTAGGGTGGTAGAGGAATGGCGATGGCAAGGAGAGGGAGAAGAAGAGAGGGGAATGGCAATGGCAAAGAATGGGGAAGGGAGAGATGGTGGGGCTAGGATGGGGCAGAGAAATGGCGGGAGAGAGAGAGATAGGGAGATTAATAAGGGAAGGGGGTTGCAGGTAGGGTGGCAGTGATGGCGGGGTGGCTGGGATTTTCACTAGGGAAAGAGGAAGAAGAAGTAAGAAAGAAGAAGGGAAGGGGGCTAGTGTGATAGGTGGTCGAAGGAAAGACGAACATAGGCCGCCCGATCAGGGAAGAAAGGAAGGAAAGAAAAAAGCGAGGTGGGTCGGGCGACGCTCGAGGAAGAAAGAAAATGGGCCAGCGGCCCAAGCGCGAGGGAGAAGAAGAGGGAGGAGAGGAGAGACAGGCCAGCGGCCCAAGCATAGGGGGAAAGGGGCAGGACAGGCCAGGCCAGCCAGTGGCCCAAGGAAAGAAAAGGAAAAAGAAAGAAAAGAGAAAAAGAAGAAAAAGGAGAAGGAAAAAGAAAAGAAAAATGGTATTAAATAAAATAATTTAATTTATAAAACAATAAAATATAATATTTTTGGGTAATAAATTTATTTAATAATTTAAGTTAATATAATTCAAATATAAAGGTTTAAAAAGGATAATTTTATTAAAATAAAGGTTTGAAAAATTATTTAAATAATAAGAGTGTGATAAAATAATAAAATATTTATTTTAATTTATTAAATATTTATGCCCAATTTTATACACTCAAAAATCCATAAAATAATTAAATTAAATATATTTAAAGGCTAATTTATCCCAAATAAAATTTATTTATCAAACTATAGGCTTTTACAATTTCGGGGGAATTACAGTTATCCCTTTTATAACCTTGGTTAATGACCCACCCCTCCCTAAGTTAAAAGGGTAGTAAAGTTTTCAATGAAGGTAGATCTTATTTTGGTGGGAAAATCCCCTCTTTGAGTTCGACACATTCTAAGTGAAGGAAGTGTTGAGTGTTATAAAATCTTACACCATTTTATGCTAATGGTGGTAACCTTAGTTGGTTGGTGCAAGTACTTGAATTTGTGGCTCTCAAATTCAAGTTCTTTCATCCACAATTCTCCTCATCCCCTTCTAAATTTTTGGTTTTGTTGAAGCCCTTCCGCAACTTTAACACTAATTACCTAGCTTAATGCCCTTTGTTTATATTATGCATCATAACTCATCGTCATAATACTAAAGTTGACTTAATTCAATCAGAAAAAGTAATCTACTCGCTTATATCAATAATCAAATACAAAGAAATGATCATAATTAAAATCATAAAACAAATCAAATAATAGAGTTAGAGGAGAATAAATTATGAATGATTGTGAAATTGATGAAGAACACTGGAATTTGATGATTAAAATTCTATTCAATATAAACTATATCTAAGAGAATATTACAGTTTGATGTATCAAATGAAGGGAAACATTCTAGAAAAAATAGGGAAGTTTGAAGTTTTTCTAGTGTAGAGAAAAACTACCAAAATTAGGAGGTTTTAGGACTTAAGTCATGCAAATGGGTAAGTAATTATCACCTACATTGTTAGGTGCACAATCATTCTCTACACCAGTTGATCATGTAGTGACCAAAGGATACTCTGTCTTTGTGCACAAGTATCTTGCGCATTTGGGTTTTACTCTAACTGATCATGCACTGTTGTTTATTCCTCTTTTCTTCTTCTTTTGCTTTTATATTTGGTTCTTTAGGATTTTTTCTTTCATGAGGAATTAATCCTACAGCTTCATTACCTTCCTTGAGTTATCCTTGCTTCATATTCATGCTCCATTGCCTTTAATTTTCCATTCTTCACACCAATTCCTATAAAAGAAATAAAGGAGAGCAATGACACAAATTAGATAGCTAAACCATATAAAAGATTAATGAATCACATATAATGTTAATTAGAAATACAATAAAATCAAGATAAAAAAACATATAAAATATTTGTTTCATCAACTCTGTGATGGTTATCCTCAAGTAAACATCAAAGTAGAAAAATAGAAAAAGGAGAAGAAGAATGACAGAGAAGGATAATGGGAACTAAGGCCTTGGATGATAGAAGAAAATTGCACAAGCATGATACATATACACTAGACCTAAATAAATTATGAGCAATGACATTAGGAAAACGAACATAACTTATGAGCATTATAAAGTATACTCGAAGTATAAGTTAACAATATTTAAGTAAAAAATAACTTCTAATACTCTTTACACATGCATTAGTTAACATTTTTTTTTAGTGAATAAAGTTGGTTTGGTTTATAACATTCAAATAATGGTTTCTTTTAATTTGATATATGTTTTTCCTTTTCAAATAGTAAAATTGTAATTTAGTTTTATTTTATTCCAAAAGCAAACTAAACCAAAGCATATTGGTAAGTTCATTTTATGCTATATTTATGTGGTTTTAAGCCTCATATCTTTGCATCCTTTAAAGGCCAATGAGACATCTCTTAAACTATAGATATCCATTACAAATCATCTAAGAAGAAAATAAATTAGAATAAGGTCATATGAAAAATGCATATAGACAACTATATATGGTCTAAACCTTGCCTGAGCACTAAGCTCCAAAAAGGGTAACTCTATGTAATTGAGGCACTACAATAATGACCCATTTGTTTTGTAGTGAATTAGAGTTAAATTTTCACCTCTGTTCACCCCCGGTTAACTTTAATTTTATTAACCTCTTATTTCAGGGATAACAGAGGTAGAAGTTAACATATAAGTAAATATTGTACTTGATCGGACAAAAATTCCCCTAATCTATATCAAATTAAATCAACCTCCTCTTCTTTACTCAATACATAGATGTACATGTTATTTTTTAACATTCATTCATCTCAATCCCAACAAATTTTTTAAAACATTCATCCCAATTCACCTAGATTTAGTTAATATTATATAAATAATATTTTAAAACATTTAACTTGATTCACCTCCATTTCCTTCACCTAAAATAATTTTTATTGTTTACCATTACACCAATTTACCTTAATCTAAACGGACCATAAATGGTGTAATTGTATTCTGAGAAGTCAACAAACTCTAAAACTAAAAATGGCTTACAACTTATTGGTTTTTTTCCCTAAGGTTGTGTGTAAGAATGTAAATGTTGATTTTCAAGGGCTTTACAAGCCTACAGATGCAAGAGCTCTAATCGTCTTATACTCCCTTGGTCCCACTCTATTGGCAACTTCTTTGCCTTTACTACCGGTGGATGTTTTCATGGAAAATGTATAAAACCCCTTATTTAATAAAGGTATATGAAAAAAAGTGAAAAATAAATAAATATCCTATAAATAGAAATATTATAAATATTTTGGGATGACAAATGTACAGAGGGAGAAAATAAAAAGTTTGTTTGTTACAATAGAGAACGAGAGAGAGAGAGAGAGAGAGAGAGAGAGAGAGAGAGAACAAAGAAACAAACAAGATTAAAAAAATAGGGTATGCATACTCATATACTAGCAACACGCCCCGACTCAATGATTTTGGTGAGTGATTGATATTGTTCGTATGGACAATGTGTTAATTTGACTCTAGCTCTCTTTAAAAAAATTTTGTTTGGAGTTTTGAGTCTTTGAGTCTCTTATAGCCTTTTATTTCTCTCTCTATAATATTCTTAAATTAGTTTTAAATTAAATTGTAGATTTTATTATTTATTGGGAGTAAGAATATGAAGGTAAAAAAGAGTAAGTTGTAAAATAAGGAGTAAATATTATTTTAATATTATTTAATATGTTGGATAAAGTGATGATAGCTAAAATGAAAATGAAAGTTGTCAGTACTCTTAAAAGATAATATTCAATATAAAATTATTTAGGTCAATCAAAATCAATCCCTATTTAAGCACCTAAATGATTTATTTATATTACTTTTTCTTTTATTATCTTTATGTTATGTAATTATCTACTAATAAAATTATAAATTATTTTTTCAAATATTGTTATTGTTAGATTGGTATTGGTATATATATGTCAGTTTGAATCGTGGAATGATTTTTATAGGAGGATATGTTTAAGATTTAAAAAATCATATTAAATATTTTTAGTTTGGATTAATGAAAAAGTTATCAAAATTTTAATATATTTGTCTATAAATAGACATTCATATTTGCCATGTGTATGTATGCATTCTCTCTCTCTCTCTCTCTCTCTCTCCCTCTCTCTCTCTCTGTCTCTCTCTCTCTCTCTCTCTCCTTCTCTCTCTCTCTCTCCCTCTCTCTCTCTCTCTCTCTATATATATATATATATATATATCATTTAGGATATAAAATAGTTTAATATATATTTTACAAGATAAAAATATGTAAAGCTAAGTTGAGAGAATCATCCACAGTAGCATAAACACACACAAGTCAAAGTTAGCTACTAAGCTTAGTGTTATATACTTATAACACTTATGTTAAGTAGTGTTGTTTTGAGGGTTTAGTGTGTATATATTTTTAGTTTTAAGTTGTGGTTGTCTCTTCTCTTCTTTGCAGTATATGTGTCAGTTAGTCTAAAGAGAGAGAGAGAGGAAAAAGCCAATGGAGAAGTAAGAATAGTATCTGCAATCAAGAAATTAAATTAGAGTGGTTCTTGATAATTAGCTAATAAAGGATTGATGATATAATCAATGAAGTTTTTGTATTTTTCTTCTTGAATTTTTATTGTTTAACTTTTATTGTTTTAGGCTTTCATTTCTTTTCCATATTCAATTCGTCTTCTCTACATTTTCTTGATTCTTAAGTCTGAAAAGAGTCTTGTTTGACTTTGGATGCTGAACAATTGGTATCAGAGCAATTAATAGAATTAATTGGGTCTACAAGATATGGTGTTGAAAAAGTTATTAGGAAGAATGAATTCTCAATAAGGCATGTGAAAATGAAAGCTTTGATTATTCAATAAGGGCTTCATTTGGTGCTGGCAGATAAGAAGACATTAAATAAGATAGATGAGAAGACTAGAGTAGACATAATGGATAATGCACACATTATATTGATCTTGTGCCTAGGACATAGAGTCTTAAAGGAAGCTTCAAAGGTAACTACTACAAGAGGCATGTGGAAAAAGTTAGAAGCCCTATATATGATGAAATCCTTGATGAAGAGAGTGATTCTCAAGTAGCATATGCACTCCTTCATAATGCAACCCCACACAATACTTTAAGATCATCTAGACGAGTTTAACAAGATTATTTTTGTTCTTGAAAATATCAATTTAAAACTTGAAAATGAAGACTTAGTTGTAATCTTGTTAATTTCTCTTCCTCAAAAAATGTATGAAAATTTTACTGGTATAATGTTATATTGATTTGAAGATGTCACCATAAAATATGTAGTGATGGAACTAACATCAAAGGAAATAAAGAAACAAGTTTAAAAGGAAGATATTTTGCTTGAAGGATTGTTTACAAGGGGGAGGTTTGGGAAGAAGGAAAAGAGGAACTATTGAATTAGGTATCCATCACAAAGTCTTAAAGGAACTACTTCTAATATCATAAAAAGGGTCACTACTAGAGGGAATGCCCTGATAAAGAAAACGATGGATCAACCATTAAGAAAGATGGTACAAGGAAGGAAGATTATGGTGATGTGGATCTGGTCAATAATGGGTATGAAATTAATAAGGTTCTCATGATTTCAACTACACAGAGTTATTATGGATGGGTGTTGGACATAGGATGGATGTATCATATGTTCCTTAATAAAACTAAGTTTAAAGACTATGAGAAGACACATGGTGGGGATGTTTTGTTAGGAAATAATAAGTCATGTTCACTCTTTGGTGTTAGTAAAATCATAATCAAGACATCATCAAGCTCTAATTTTGTCTTGAATGAAGTAAGACATGTACCTGAGCTAAAGAAGTATTTAATTTCTTTAGGAATGTTAGATAATGAAGGGTTTTACATCAAAGTGGAGAAGGGAGTGTTGAGAGTAACTCAAGGCTCTATAGTGGTGATGAAAGAAGTTCAAGAAAATGAATTATATGTGTTGAAGGGAAATCCAGTGCAAGAGTTGAATGTATCTTTAATTTTTGAAGAGAGGGAATTCAATGAAGCAATGTTTTTGTATCATAGAATAGGACAAGTTAGTGGAAAAGGTCTAAAATTTCTTGAAAGAAAAATTGTGTTTGGCAAGAGTGAACTGATCTTTGGAGGCCTGCAAGAGTATTATCTAATGGTGGAATAAGGTATTTTTTGTATTTAATTATGATTATTCCAGGCAGATGTTGATATATTTCTTAAAGACCAAAGGTGAAGCTTTGAATTACTTTAAGGAATGGAATAAACTTGTGGAGACTCAAACTTGAAGAAAAATCAAGAAGTTATAAGCTAATAATGGGTTAGAATTCTACAATATTGAATTTGATTAGTTATGTAAAGGAAATGGCATTATAAGACATATTATAGTGAAGGGAACTCCATAGTATAATGACTTAGTTGAAAGGATGAATAGAACTATCATAGAGAGGGTTAGATGCATGATGGTTGTCTTAGTCTTACCCTTTGCTTACTAGGCAAAAGTAGATTGTTTGTTATCTTATAAACATATGTCCTTTGAGTGCAATTAACTTTAATACTCCTATGGAGAAGTGGTGTGGTTAACCTGGAGACTATAGTTTCCTAAGGGTGTTTAGGTATATATGTTATGCTCACATCAATGATGGGAAGCTGGAACTTAGGGTAAGGAAGTGTGTTCTACTTGGATATCCCAAAGTAACTAAATGGTATAAACATTTAGGTTTAGATGATAAATATCCAAAATATTTATTGGCCAAGAATTTAAGTTCAGAGAATCTAAGTTTTATAAGGACCATTTCTTAAAGAATGAAAAGATGTATGGTTTGAAGGATGAAAAATTCAATCTTGAGGTGGAGCCTAGTAAAGACCAAACTTAAAAAAGTGATGAAATTCCTTCACCATATTTTCCTGATTCGGATGGTGAATATGATTTAGATTTTCAAGGGATTCTATCACAGTATCAACTAGCAAGAGATAGGCAGAGAAGGAAAATAAAACCTCCAAGTAGTTTTGCTTATGTTGATATAGTAGTGTATGATTTAAATATACCAAGTGAGGTAGAACTAGAATCAAAATATTACAAGGAAGTCATTGCAAGAAACCGTACCAAGGGCTAGATAAAAACTATGAATGAAGAAATGAATTCTTTATATAGTAATAATACTTAGATACTATCTCCTAATCCTAAACATAAGAAAGTAGTTCATTGTAAGTGGATATATAAGCTCAAGGAGCCTCTTGAAACTAGTTAAAAACCAATTTTTAAAGAAAAATTAGTAGCAAAAGGTTTTACTCAAGAAGAAGGGATGGATTATAAAGAGACATTTGCACCTATGGTAAAACACACATCAATAAGGAGTATGCTAGTGATGGTTATAATCAATTACTTGGAACATGAACAATTACATGTTAATACTAATTTTCTTCATGGTGAATTGAATGAAATGATATATATGAAGCAACCCCTTAGATATGATGAGAAAGGCAAGGAAGATTAGGTGTGTCTTTTGAGAAGATCACTATATGGACTTAAAAGAAGTCTTAGGCAATGGAATCTTCAATTTGACTTATATGTAAATAGCATTGGAATAAAAAAATGTAAGTTTGATTCATGTGTTTATTATAAAGATAAGGAAGGTATTAAGGATGTATTCTTACTACTATATGTGGATGATTTGTTCATCTACAGTATATGTATGAAACAAATATGTGATGTTAAGATGTTACTAAAGAAGAAGTTCAACATGAAGGATTTGGGGGTAGCTAAAGGGATTTTGGGTATGGAAATGTAGAGATAGAGTAATGAAAGGAATTTGTTCTTATCTCAGGGCTCTCGTGTTGATAAAATACTTGAAAGATTTCATTGTTATGAAATTAAGCATGTGTCAACTCTAATGATAGTGCATTTCAAACTAAGTAAATTTTGGGCTCCTAAGATAGAGGAGGAGAGGAGATATATGGATGAAGTACCTTACCAAAGTGATGTAGGGAGTTTGATGTATTTGTTAATTTGTACTCGGGTAGACTTAGCTTATATTGTGAGTATGGTGAGCAGATTTGTGTCTGAACCTAGGATAGAACATTGGAGAGTAGTAAAATGCATTCTAGAATAGTTGGTTGGATTGAGAAAGGATGCGCTAGTGTTTGGTTTAGAATTAGAAGATCAAATTAAGCTGCAAGAATACACTTACTTAGACTATGCAGGAGATTTAGTATAATACCCCCAAAATTTTAAAATCTAAAATTTAATAAATAACCCTCATTTGGGATAATTTAATTTTCCAATTAATCAATTTAATTATTTTGTGGACTTTTGGGTGTATAAAAATGGATATGAATATTTAATAAATTAAAATAAATATTTTGTTATTTTATTATACTCATTTTATCTTAATAATTTTCCAAACCCGTATTCTACTAAAATTACCCTCTTAAATTAATGTCTTAAAATTCAAATAAATTAATTTATCTATCTAAGTAATTAAATACCCTTATTATAAAACTTATTTTATTTTATTTTTTCCATTTTTCCTTTTCCTTCCTTTCTCTTTCCCTCCTTTTTCCTTTTCTTCTTTTCCTCTTCCTTAGGTCGGCCGACCTATCTCCTCCTTATTGGGTCGCAGCCCTCTCCTATAATACCCCAAAACCCTAATTTAAGAAATTTTAATAAAATAGGGATTAATTTGTGAGATTAATTAAATATAATCTTTTTAATAAAATAATAGAAGTAATTAAGATGAAAAAAAAGAGGGAAATAACATAGGATTTGATTAGGGAAGATTAGGTTAATTTGCTAACTAAAAAAAATTTGGAAAATATACCCCAAATTTTCTAAATTAATATAAAAGGGAATATTATTATTTATTCTTACTAATTGTATTATTTCCAAATATTTCAAAAATACTAAAAAGACCTTAAATGCCCCAACTACCCTATTTTTCTTTCTTTCTTTTTCTCTTTTTTACTTTTTTCCTTTTATTCCTTTTCCTTTTTTTTCTTTCTTCCTTTTCTCCTTTCTCCTTTTTCTTTTTCTCTTCCTCCCCCAATGTTGGGCCTTGTCTGTGCAACCTAACCTCTCCTTTCCTCTCTTCCCTTCCCTGAGTAGAGCCCAGCCCGCTTCCTTCTTTTTTTTTCTTCCCTTCGCCCACCCGGTTCTCCCTCCTTCATTTCTTTTCTTTTTCCCCGTCCGACCAACCCAGCACCTTCTTCTTCCTCCTCCCCTCTCATTCCCTTGTGCTACAGGTCATGACTGCAACCTACCACTAGTCGTCCTCCCCTGCCATTATACCGCTCGACCAGTTCCCTCTCTCTCCCCATCCCTTTCCTTTCCAATTTGAGGCAAACCTACCCTGTACCTGCCTTCCCCGCATGCCTATTTCCCATCCTTTCCCCCATCTATAGCCCTGTACATTGTACCTTCGTAGGCTCGTACCGACTTGCCATCGCCGGCCAACAAGCTAATGCCACTCCTACCCGCTTGTCCTCTTCTCCCTCCCTTGACCTATAAATACCCTCTCACCATCACCAATTGGCTTCCTTTGCTCTGCCAAGAAAAGCTGGACCCTTCTCACTGTCGTGCCTTTAGATGCCACCCTAACTATCGTCATGTAATGCAACCGTCCGAAACACCATCCAACCCCTTCCGTGCATCACCCTCCACCAAACCAAGCCACTCATTGCCCTTAACTCCCCTTACACAACCCACCCTAATTGTGCAAAGTGGGCAGCTTGAGCTACCGTTTGCACCCCATCACTACCCCTCTCACCGTCGTGCGCCGCCTCCTCCGCCTCAATCACCACCTCTACTGCCACACACTTGACCCAGTATACCCTCCTCTACCTTCCCCTACCCTTCCTATTCATTTTCTCCCTGTCCCTCGTCCTCCTTCCTTCTCCAACACTCTCGGCCACCACAGCCTCCACCACCTGTGCTGCCACCCTACTGCGCAGCCACCACCACTACAACCCTCTTAGTCTAGAGAGTCCACTACCTCCCTCTCTCTCTCTTAAACCCTAAAAGACCAACCTTTCCCAAAACCACCACCACTTCCACCACCGCTGCTGCCACCTTCACTTAGGTTGTGCCCTAACCCTTACTAGCACTTAAAGTATTAGTATAATTATTATTTTAGCCTTACTATTATTATTATTATTATTATTATTAGTACTACTACTACTATCATTATTATTATTCTACCATTATCATCATTATTATTATCATCATTATTATTATCATCATACTAATAGCCCTATTTTGGTTAATATTCCCACTAGTGTATTGGTTAGCCACTTTAATGATAATACCCTTATTAATACTACTAAAACTATTACTATTATTATTATTATTATTATTATTATCACTAATACTAGTTTTTACTAAAGGTAAAGTGGGGAATAATGAAAGTAATAAGAGGGACGTTAACCCTAGTGTTTCCCTCTTATAGGTGAACCAAGTCTGACCCCTAAGTAGGCGTGGGAGCGTGCTTCGATCCTAGTGTCATTTTAGGTAAGGATATAGTTAAGGCCTAATATGTGTATTATGTGTTATGTGTTATGTGTTATGTGTGTTAGTTATACATGTGTACTTTATGTGGTTAAGGATGTTATGGCTTACTAAGCATGGAGCTAAGGTAAGTTATATGTGTTTTTATAGCATGTGTAATATAGTAATGTGACTTGTACTTGTATTGTGCTTATGTAATATTGCCCTATATGACATACATTCTAGGAGGATTTAATTAGTATGATGTGGTTGTGAAAAGATAAAAAAGGAGTAAATAAAGTGAGTTGACGAGAGGGAAGTAAGAATGGCCTAAAGATCTCATGACTTATGAGTGGACAAATAAAGGGATAATGTGAACCAATTAAGAGGATGGACTAAATTATGTATGGGTATTGTAAGATTTTCATGGGGTAGTTAGTCTCTACATAGGGATGAATTTTACATGGGAAAAGTTGACTTGAGGGTTGAGTAAGGTGGGAGAAGAGTAGTTGGGGTGATTGGATTCCATATGTAAAAAATAGTAAATAGATTGGTATAAAAGCGCATGAGGAACTTGGCTAGGATTTAGGAGGAAAAACTTAAGTGGGGAAGTTGTGGAAGGGATAAATAATGGAAGAGATTGGAGTATGGGGTGAGAGTGGAAAGGTGTCACATGGAGGGTGAATGTGTATCATGTGGAAAGGCAAATGGTAATTGAGAGTGATGAAGGGACGACATATAAGAAAGGAGAGGTGCTATGGTTTGGAGTGGCCAACTAGGGTTTTGTAGCCACACATGCAAAATGGATAGTAAAGTTGGGATGTTAGGTGTGGATCAAGTGGGTTGATGAGATGGGAGCAAAGGGAGCACAGGTCATGTATGATAGAGAGAGGTTAGGCCATATAGGCCAGATTAGGGTTTCCAAGAGGAAAACCCTAGAGGGCGATAGTGAGTTAAACCAGAGATATAAGAAAGTGGGCCTCGACCCACATACATGGGAGTGTGGAAATTCATGGTAAGTAAAGAAAAGGGCGAAAAGGATGTGTGGATGTTCTAGGAAGCGTAGAACTCTTAAGATATGGGATAGGGCTTTTCAGGAGAGTAGGTGTGGATGGGGTGTGTGAGCGCGAAGTCCAAAGGGCATGCATGTCTAGTATGAAAGTATCTATTGAATAAGAAATAGATAAGAAACCAACTATTTTTAAGTGGAAGATTATTAAGCTAGCCCAGACTAATCAACTAGCATAATAGTAGATAGGTGTAAGGTTCCCTAGAGACCGATCCACCGGTGAATAATAGCGGTCAGGTGCGTATTGCCCTAGCTATTTCCAATCCACTTCTATAATAGTAGGGGATCCCGAGTTCAATAAACCAAACCTTAATTGATGATAATCCATGGAAAAGATACTAATTACTTACAGTGGAACACCATGGGAGTCAGGGCTAGACTGATCTATGGGCATAATAGTGGCCAAGAGCACCTTGCCCTAGAGACCGATCTACAAGCGAATAATAGTGGCCAAAATAGTTCTACCCTGGATGTTTTTGATCCAATGGCTATAATAGTGGAGTTCTCATACTCGCATGGACTTAAAATGAGAATGGCGTGAAATGGAAATACTGACCAGAGATCTAATGATTACGTTTAACCGGACTGATTCACTACTTGTACTATCTATCTTTCATGTATGGCTTTAGTTACATGGTTACCTACTTGTATTTTATGTGTTTCATGTATGGCCTTAGCTGCATGGTTGCCTTGCTTAGTACGTAGCATACTAATCACCTATTTGGTGGGTGCTGCTGATTCCCATGAGCAGAGGTCCCTTATGAGTTAGTGCAATTAGGAGATGTTGTGTCTGATGCCCATGATGTATTTGATGCGTTGGGTGGGGTTGAGTGAGGACCTGTTGGACTTGGCATGGGCCCATGATTCATCCTTTCCAATTTTAATCCTATCCTATTATTTGTATTATTCTTTCCTCTCATGGGCTTTGACATTGTATTATTTTTTTATTCTATAATGACTCTTTAATTGTGCACTTTGATTTCCCTTTTCAATTATAAATTATTCAAATCATTATGATTTTATGTCTTAATCAATTTTATAACTCGTGAAATTTCTAGCCTTGTGGTCGGTGTGAGACTGGTCGGGGGCCAAGCTTATGTTGATCATGGAGTTAGCACCCCCATCTTGGTGTATGGTTTTGTTTAAATGAAAATTTTCAACTATGATTTTTGGGGGTGTTGCATTCCCTTCCTTTCTTCCCCTGCATCGTCGCCCGTTTTCTCTCCTTTTTTTCTCTCATTTCCTTCGTTGATTGGGATAACCTAATCTCTTCTTCTTCTTTTTCTTCCTCTTCCTCACGTGCAAGGTTGGCCCATCGCTCCCTTTCTCCCTCCCCCAGCCAGCCAGCCCCTTTCTTTCTTTTCTTCTTCTTCCCTCCATCCCCCGTCTACCATCACATACCATGCCTACCTACAACTCGCTCTCTGCCATTGCAGCCTACTTCTTCCTCTTTCCCCCGTCCCTTTCCTTCCATTTTTGGCCACACAAGCCCATACACCAATTCCTCACGTGCCCCTTTTTCTCTCTTCTTCTTTTCTTTCCTATCATCCAACACGCCCAAACCCCTTGCAACTTGTAGCCACCTAACCTGTCCATGGTTGTCTTATTTCCCTCTTCCTTTTCTTCTCCTCATCTCCTCTTTCTCTGCCCATTTTTAACCTCCCTTGACCTCCCTCAATTCCCTACAGATCCCCCTCTTTTCTCATCCCCTAATTTGCTTTACCACCTCCAACCACCGCCTCTGCTGCCCAACCTACCACCACGGCCACCCCTATACCCCCTGCTACCTCCCTGCATCACCTAATAATCTCCACTCATCCCTTCAACCACCCTTCCCCTCTCTTTTTCTTTCCCTCTTCTAAGCCTCCACCATGCACCACCATCATGTGTTGTTGTTCCCCATCTCTCGCCACCTCCATAGCCACCCTCTACCTCTGGTACTTCCTCTACCACCACCCTTCATCCCCTTAGCCAAAATTCCCCTACAACCCCCTCCCTTCTTCTCTTCTTTTCCCTTCCTTCTTCTTCTTCTTTACCTATCATTGCACCCATCTTCCTAACCCTATAGCCGCAGTCTCCACCGCTCTGAGTTGCCGATCTTCAACCCTCAACCACCACCTACACCCCTACTCCCTGCCACTACCCTCACTCCCCTCCACAATCCCTCAACCCAACCCCCAAAGCCCTTAACTGAACTATCCCCACCTTTCTCCCATGCCCCTTTTCGACTCTCTTTTTTCTTCATTTTATGCATGCAGCATGAGTCCTCCTGCTTATGATTAGCAAGTGTTGGTTAATTTTTAAGGTATAATGATAGTTAGTATTAATATGTATTAATTAAGCTTTTGGATTTTTAAATTTCTATCACTAATATGCTAATTTTTTATATTATTTTTAGATATTTATTTTTACTAATCAAAGCTCAAACTTTTAACCAGTGTACCGGTAAGGTTTAATTATTACTAGAAATAAATCAACCATTATATGCTACTAAATGTGTGGATATACGTAAGCTAGTACATTAAGATTTTTAATATAAGTATATGCATGTTGTATGATGTCAAGTGTATTATTATTTATAGCATGTGTTGATTGTTGAAATGAAGATCATGTTAATTTATGTGTTATGTGTAGAAATAATGTTTAATGAAGGAGCCTTATTGTTAATGATAATGTTAAATACTTGTATATGACATGATAAGCTAATGTAGCCATTTATTGCATATATAATGTTAATATGAGCTGTAGGGGCATTTTGGTAAATTTTATTGTACAAAAGGTATGGCCTAAATAAATATGTATGGTAGGTGATAATGAATATTAATAATAAATAATAATAGTTGGTGGTATTAGATAATGTATATAGACCATGGATGTTAATATATTGTGTGGTAAGGGTATTTTAGTAAATTTGGCATAATAAGGATAAATCGGTAGCTTATATGAATAAAAGGGGGTAATATGGTAATTTAATAAGTAAGGAGGGAATTTTAGTCAATTTACATGGAAAAGAAAGGATAGCTTAGTAATTATGTGAGTAAAAGGGATAAAATGGTAATGTAATAAGTAAGAAGGGTATTTTGATAATTTGGCATAAAAGAAGGATAACTTGGTAATTTTGTAAGTAAAAGGGTGCAAAATGGTAAAGTAATAAGTAAGAAGGGTATTTGGTAATTTGGCATAAAGAAAGGATAACTTGGTAATTCTGTGAGTAAAAGGGTTAAAATATTAAAATATCAAGTAAAAAGAGTACTTTGGTAATTTGGCATAAAAAAGGACAACTTGGTAATTTTGTAAGTAAAATGGGGTAAAATGGTGAAGTAATAAGTAAGAATGGTATTTTGGTAAATTGGCATAAAAGAAGGATCACTTGGTAATTCTGTGAGTAAAAGGGGTAAAATGTTAAAATATTAAGTAAGAAGAGTACTTTGGTAATTTGGTATAAAAGAAGGACAACTTGGTAATTTTGTGAGTAAAATAGGTAAAATGGTAAGGTAATAAGTAAAAAGGGTATTTTGGTAATTTGGTATAAAGGAAGGATAACTTGGTAATTTAGTGAGTAAAAGGGGTAAAATGATAATTGAGTAGGTAAGATGGGTATTTTGGTAATTTAGCACAAAATGGTAATTTATTAATTTTAATAAGTATGAAGGGCAATATGGTAATTTAACTAATCTGAAGGGAAATTTGGTAATTTTAACAAGTATAGAGAGTAATTTGGTGATCTAATCAAATGGAAGGATAACTTGGTAACTTTACAAACAAGGAGTATTTTAGTAATTTTATAAGGATGAAGGGTTAAAGCGGTAAATTGCATATGAAATGACAATGGATTGAATAAGCCTCCATAATAAGACATGATATTAAATAAAATAATGAGGGTTTGGGGCCATAGGAACACTTATTTAAGTATATCCATATATATTATAAGGATAAGGATATTTTGGTAAATTTGTAAATATCGTAAGGATAATGCATGGTACAGGGTTGAATAGGTAATTATGGGTATAATATATTGTTTATTTCATAATCATATAAGAGGTGTTTGGTTTGTAAGTATGCATGAAAATGTGTGTTGGATATGTTATAAGTATATGTTAAGGTTTTATGTGTACCATGATCCTTGATATAAAATACTTGATTCTATTGCTGGTATATCTTTATACCACTAGATTCATGACCTCCCCCCCCCCCCAGTTAAATAAATGGACCTGTTGAATAAGACATAAATAAAATACTAATCATGTAAAGTAAAAGATTTTTGATCCGGGCCTAGACCAATCCACCAATAGAAATAATAGTCATGTGCAAGATGCCTTAAAGACCCATCCACCGCCAAATAATAGTAGCCAGATGCATTCTATATTGGAGTGTTTTTCAGTCCACCGACTATAATAGTGAGGGATCCTGAGCTTAATAAGCCAAACATTGGATGTTAATAAATTATGAGAAGACACTAATCACTTATAGTAGAATACCATGTGAGTCAGTCAAGGCAAAATCGGTCCACTGACAAGAATAGTGGCCAGGTGCAGGGTGCCTTGGAGATCGGTCCACCGGCGAAGAATAGTAGTCAGGTGCATTCTATCTTGAAGTGTATTTTCTGTCCATTAGCTATAATAATGGGGTTCCCACACTCACATGGATATAATTCAAGAGATGATGTTATATAATGTTTAATTAATAGCTTATGACCAAAAGTATTGATTTCACATTTATGATCCATTGATATAGTATAAGTTTGGCTTTGGTACCTATCTCTTTCTTGGTATGTGATGGAGTTGCTAAGTACATGGACTTTGTGTTATGCATTTCCTATTTTATGCGGTGTTGCATTGTATATTAGTTTTGTGTCGATTATGATTTTTCCTAAGCCTGCGTATATTATCATTTTTACATCATTTAAGTATGATATGTTGCATACAGTCCCTGCCTTTTAGTTTGGTATAAAGGGTTACTCAGTACCATATTACTAAAAGGTTTTATTTGTGGTCCCTTGCATATTCAATGGGTAGTGTTCCTTGTAGGTTAGTTGCAGGTGATATTCAAGTTCTTATCAGGTATGAGTGTAAGGATTGTCCAAAAAAATTTTAAGGTTTCTCTTTAAATCTTATGATTTCCTTCTTTAAAGATTTTACTCTTACAAACACTAACAGTGGATTTTTATCTTTTGTAACTTCTTTACCACGCTACTCTAATTTAAATGAAAGTTAAATTTGAGTAAATTGTATTATGTTCTTTTTAGTCTTAGCACTTGGTATTGGAATGGTAAGAGGAAACCAGTCTAATACTTGGTAACATCCCTGAAATTTAAGGTTTTTACTTCCACTAATTTTTAAATAAAACAAAATTTTTCAGTAGTGAATTTTGAGGGTGTTACATTTAGACACTAGGGGGTCATACTCTGGGTATGTATTTCAACTAAGTGGTTGCACCATAACTTGGAAGTCATTATTGCAAAGAGTAGTGACTTTGTCATCCACAAAGGCTAAGTGTAGAGGCAATAAAAGAACTAGTTTGGTTGAAAGGGTTGATGAAAGAGCTTCAACTCACATTCAAGATTGTGATGGTTTGGTGTGATAATCAAAGTGCATTGTGTTTGAGTGAGAATCCTGTATATCATAAGATGACAAAACATATTGATGTAAAGTTGCATTTTATTTGAGATGTGATTGGAGGTGGAAGTTTCATGCTTGAGAACATAAGAATCAAAGATAATCCAACTAACATCTTAACAAAAATAGTGTTAAAATACAAGTTTGAATACTGCTATGTAGACAAGGTGGAAAAATGTGAAGCTGAGTTGGGAGAATCGTCCACATCATCATCAACACACACAACTCAGAGTCTGCTACTAAGTTGAGTATTATATACATATAACACTTATGTTAAGTGGCATCATTTTGAGGGTTTAGTGTGTATATGTTTGTAGTTTTAAGTTCTAGCCGGTTGTCTCTTCTCTTCTTTATAGTATATATATGAGTGAGTTTGTCGAGAGAGATAGAGAAGAACAAAAGAAAACAGAGAAATAAGAATAGCATATGTAATCAATAAACTCAATTGAAGTGGTTCTTGATGATTAGCTTGTAAGGATTGATGAAATAATCAATAAAGCTTCTATATTCTTCATCTTGAATTTTGATTGTTTAAATTTCATTGTTTTAGTCTTTCATTTCTTCACCATCTTCCATTCGTCTTATCTGGATTTTATTGATTCTTAAGTATAGAAAAAGTCTTGCTTGACTCTGGGTGCTGAACAAAATCCACCACTTCTTAGGATATAAATAATTAATGCACATATTTTATATTATAAATATACTTTTTCTAGAAAAAAATACACATATTAAAAAATGATAATACAACTCTATTTATTATGAAAATTTAAGGGGGAAAATACATGTTTGGAAATAAATACACATCTCCTACTACTATAATACATATCCTTTAGAATAAAAATATACAACTTTTAAAATAAGAATGCATATAATCATTAATTTAAATAAGTGATATATATATATATATATGTGTGTGTGTGTGTGTGAAAATAAATGCACTTCTTTCGGTACAAATATATGCACATTTTCTAAGATAATAATACACATATTTTTATACCTATTCTTTTAGTATAAAAATATATGTCTAATATTATGAAGCACATCAATATAACCAATCTATGTTGCTATTATTATTAGTTATTCTAATTAACTAAATTCTCTAAGATATATTTTGATAAATAAATATCTTATATGAATTTAATATGAATACAATTGTAAGTGATGTCTGTTGACATTTTCGGGTATGTAAATTGGTATTAATTAAGTAATTTAAACTTAATTTATAATAATTTGTGATAAAATGTAAGGTAATTTTGAAAAGTTATAAAATAAAAAAAAAGTTGTCATATTGTCTAAAATTAATAAATAATATGATTATCCAAACACATACCCTTAATAGAAAATGTTAAGCATGCATTTGTTTGTTATAGGGGTGGAAAAATTATCCCCATATTTTATATATCTTATATAATATATTTGAAATTAAATATTTTTATTCTAATAAATATCTATTTTATATCTTAATTTAATCTAAAATAAGTATTTCATTAAAAATATATTTATTATTATTAAATATTTAATATAAAAAATATAAAATAGAGGAATTTTTTTTCATCTCTATTACTCCTACACAAATCCTAAATAATAATTCATAAGAAAGAACTCAACCCTTTCCATCTCTTCCCCCCTCCCCCCGGCTTTAATGAGTTGAGTAGATCGTCATTTTTCTATGAAATCATTCCTCGCAAATCATAAAATATTCAGTGCACTCCTTTTTCCATATACATATATAGACCGAAACATCTTGAACACATATGCTACCGTTATCAAATGTGCTATTCGGGTCATGTATTTGATCCTTACTTATAAGTGAGGGATTCTTGCTCCAAAGTTTACACTTTCATGGTTGTCCACGGGTTTCTTTCATGGTAGCAACTGCATCGCAGGATCATACTTACCATTAGTCTATTCCCATGAGCTATTTACTATTGCAGACATTTCTTCCTGCATTGAAGGAGGGGTTTTGGCATGGTCATAACCGGAAAATAGGATTTTCATGGTTATTTTTGTGATAATTTAATAAGCTGAATTTTCGGTGAACTTTAGGTGGAGAAATTTAGGACGCAACTGAGTAAGGAGGCTTCCACCTAAGCTGCAAGATCACGTGATGCACTCTGCCCCCCCCCCCCACAACAATGGTATCCTCGCTGAAGGAATGGATAGTTGTGCATGTTCCAGAAAGTGTACTTGCTGCCTAGTGTCCTTTATGTTATTCTGAATATCTTATGATTAGGTGCTGAGGTGTAATTCGCTATTTTGGCTGTACTCCAGGGCTTGTTACGAACTTACCTTGTGATTCCAATATTTTAGAAAGGATCAATGAAGGCATCGACAGACTAGAATTCGATTACATTTTTATTTTCCGTGATCTCCATCCAATTCTGGAGCGATCAAACTCGTAAGTGACATTCCTCACCTTATCTCCTATCCATTGGTGCTTTCATTGAGAGCCGCCACCGCCATGGGAAAAGACATGCTCACAAGATACCGTGAATGGGCCACCTCCCCCTATTCCACAACCATACCCAGTTGCCATATATCCGCAACCTATGCAGCCATATCCTCCACCATTTCCCGCTTATCCGCGCCCCAGCCGCTGCGACCTTACCCTTTTTAATGGCAATAGCCCATCGGATTGGCTCTTCCAAGCTGAGTGTTCCTTTGACTATTACGCCATTCCCGACGTACGAGCAGCCAGTGGGCATTGCCAGTTTTCACATTGTCGGCCCGGCTTCGAGTTGGTTCCAGTATCGGAACCGTCAACTCTCTTCCTGCACCTCTTTTATCCAGGCCTTGGAGCACCGCCTTGGCTCGTCCAACTACGTCAATCATCAGGCCACTCTTAAAGCTGCGGCAAACCGAGTGTCTCTGATAATGTCTCCGATTACCAATCTACCTTTGAAAACCTCAGCAATTGAGTATTTGATCTCGCCCCAGTACATCTCTTGAACTGATTCATTTCGCGCCTCAAGCCAATCATTCAAAGTGAGCTGGCCATTATGTGACCGAGCTGGCGAGTCATAGAGGTTATAGCCATGGCTAAACTGGTGGCGGCAAAATTAGCCGATTCCCGCAACCTGCCACATTCAAAAATTCTTTCCTTCAATCTCTGATTCCTTCTCAACCATCGCCACTCAAGCCACCGCTACTTCCTCCGCCCCACTCGGCCGCTAGCAGACCCACCACCACTGTTCATCCCCTGCCACCTAAGAAACTCCACAGACGTCGTGACCAAGGCCTTTGCTACACCTGCGATGAGCGCTTCCGGCCTGGGCATTAATGCAAAAACCGGCACCTCTTTCTCCTTCCAATTGAATAATCGCTGGAGCCCAAGATTCCATTAGACCCTGCCACTGAACCGCTTGATGAACCCCTGCCACCGAATCGGCTGAAATTTCTTTGAATGCGTTGGTGGGCTCATGTCTTCCCTGGGTCTTAGTGTCAGCTTGCATCGATTCTGGCAGTACCCATAGTTTATTGCACCCCCGTGTGGCTTCTTTTATCGGGATTCTGGTGGATCGGACAAAACAAATCATGGTTATGGTGGGGAATGGGGAATGGGGAATTGGGAGCGGATCCTCACCAAAGGCCACTACTCACTTGTTGAAGTGGACATCCAAGGTATTATGGAATGTGAATAGTCTTAGGCATTTATTATGGGTTTAATTGTGGACATTTAGGTATTATAAAACCCTAATACAACTCACGCAGACACGGAGAGTTTTTTTGGCTGCAACATTCCTTCTCTACTGTTTATTATTCCATTGTTTTATCATGGTATCAAAGCCATAAAACAATCGAAGTAAGACACATAATCAAGCAGAATACATGGCAGAATCCATGTCCGGGAACAAGAGTGTTTCTGTTGACAAAACAGAGTTCATGTCCGGGAGCAAGAGTGTATCTGGTGAGAATCGGAAAACGATTTCGCCATACGATATTACATCTCTTGATAATCCTGGGTTTACGATTACTCAGGTCCAACTGAAAGGGGACAACTATGAAGAGTGGGCACGTTCGTTCCGAACGGCCTTGAGAGCCCGAAAGAAATTCGGGTTCATCGACGGGTCTATTGAACAACCCAGTGAAGAATCAGAGGATTGGGAAGACTGGTGGACCATCAACTCATTGTTGGTGTCCTGGATTCGAAACACTATCGAATCCACACTCCGATCAACCATATCTCATGTAGAGATTGCACGGGATTTGTGGTTGGACATCAAAGACCGATTCAGCATCACCAATGGACCTCGGATTCAACAATTAAGGTCCCAATTGGCCGATTGCAAACAGAAAGGAATGACTATCATGGATTACTATGGGAAATTGAAAAAATTATGGGATGAGCTGGGCAATTTTGAGCAATTACCGGCGTGCAAGTGTGGAAAGTGCACATGCAATCTGGGTTCAGAATTGGAAAAGAGAAGAGGGGAAGAGAAGGTGCACCTGTTTCTTATGGGTCTCGATGAGCAGCGGTTCGGGACAACCCGATCTAACATCTTGGCACAAGACCCATTGCCGGGGTTGCAAAAGGTATACTCTATCCTCACTCAAGAAGAACAGGTGAAGGGGATGACTCGGGGCAGAGAAGAACAAGGGGAATTTGTGGCTTTTGTTGCTCGCACCCGAACCGACGGGCGAGAGAAGGGGATTTGCTCGCACTGCCACAAATCAGGGCATGGAGAAGACAATTGTTTTGCCCTAAAGGGATACCCCGAATGGTGGGGTGACAGACCCAGGGGAGATGAGAGAAGAGAGGTTGGCCGTGGAAGAGGGTACTCCGGTCGCAGAGGAGGAGGCCGGAGTCACAGAGGAACCCATCGTGCTAACGCTGCTCTCCCCACCATCGGGTCCAGCTCTGCCACTATCGCATCCAAAGGAGGAGGCTCGTCGTTCCCAGGTTTGAGCGACGAGCAGTGGGCAAAATTAAAGGCCATCTTGGGAGAGCCGAAGGAGATAATTAATAAAATGACTGGTAAGCTTAAGAACTTGTATGGGACAGTGACTGGTTCGGTGTGGATATTGGACACCGGGGCCTCTAACCACATGATCGGGTCAATTGAGGAACTGAATGATTTAAAAATAATCGATCAGTGTCCCGTTGGATTACCAGATGGAAGTAGTGCTTTGGCAGTCAAAGAGGGAACAATCGTTCTTGACGGAGATTTGTGTCTTGAAAATGTCCTTTATGTGTCAGGACTTACTTGCAATTTAATTTCTGTGTCGCAATTAATTGATCAGTATGATTTCTTTGTGCTATTCACTAAAAAATTGTGTGTTATACAGGGGCACACTTCGAGGATGCTGATTGGTGCGGGTGAGAGACGAGATGGACTCTATTATTTCAAAGGGATACCGCGGATTAATGTAATGAAGATCAATAATAAAGCGTCTCTTGATCTCTGGCATCAGCGACTGGGGCATCCTTCTCTACGAATCACAAAGTTAGTTCCCGAAGTTAATTCTAGCAACCAGGAAAATAGTTTGAATAAAAATTGTGATGTTTGTCAAAGAGCAAAACAGCGAAGAGATAAATTTTCTGTTAGCGAAAATAAGACCTTGGGTATTTTTGAACTGGTTCATTGTGATTTATGGGGACCATATAGAACAGTTTCTTCATGTGGTGCTTCGTATTTTTTAACTATTGTTGATGATTTCTCTCGTGCTGTATGGATTTATTTGCTTGTTGACAAGAAAGAGGTATCTAGTATGCTTAAAAGATTTTTTGCCATGGTTGAGAGACAATTTGCTCGGAAAGTCAAAATTTTCCGAAGCGATAACGGGATAGAATTTACATGTCTGAAATCATATTTCTTTGATCAAGGAATTATTTTTCAGACTTCTTGTACAGGCACTCCACAACAAAATGGGCGTGTGGAGAGAAAACATCAACATATTTTGAATGTAGCTCGCGCTCTGCGATTTCAAGGTTCTCTTCCAATTAAATTTTGGGGTGAGTGTGTATTGACCGCTGGGTACTTAATCAATAGGACCCCTTCCTTGATCTTGGATGGAAAAACACCATAGTGCGTCTTACATGGGGTGGAACCATCTTATAATTACTTACGTGTTTTGGGTTCTTTGTGTTATGCACATGAGAAGACGGGGGATAAAATGGCAAGTAGAAGTCGTCGGTGTATTTTTGTTGGTTATCCCTATGGGAAGAAGGGATGGCGCCTGTATGATTTGGAAAGACAGGATTTTTTTGTCTCTCGGAATGTTGTGTTCTCAGAAGATGTTTTTCCTTTTGCTCAAACTCCTGATGGGCCTTCCACTACCGATATGGTTCTCACGACTTCTGACGAGGCCCATGATCTCATACCCAAAGATATGCTGGAGTTAGATCATTCATCTTCTGAGCCACTTCCAAATATTGCCCCATCGCCTTCTCCTCATCCAGAAGAAGAAGCTATTAATCTATTGGGGAGAGGACATCGTCAGCGGTATCCCTCTGTCCGACTCCATGATTATGTCACCAACACCATTCAAATGAGTCCATCTCTCTCGCCACTCGTTCCACTGCATCCTTCAGGTACACCCTATCCTTTAGCACATTATGTGAATTGTGACAAATTTTCTATGGGACATAGACATTTTCTTGCAGCTATCACAGCTGACCGGGAACCCGTGTCATATTCGGAGGCAGTAAGAAACAAAGGTTGGAGAGATGCCATGCAGCGTGAAATTTACGCCCTCGAAAATAATGAGACCTGGGTTGTTCAGAGTCTACCGGCTGGGAAGAAAGCTTTTGGATGCAAGTGGGTGTACAAGATCAAATATAATTCTGATGGTACTATTGAGCGATTGAAGGCTCGCCTCGTCATTTTGGGAAATCATCAGACTGAAGGTCTTGATTACACGAACACCTTTGCGCCTGTTGCAAAAATGGTTACCGTACAGGTCTTTCTTGCTGTGGCCGCCGCGAAGAATTGGGCAGTACATCAAATGGATGTTCATAATGCATTTTTGCATGGTGATCTTCAGGAGGAAGTTTACATGAAATTTCTGCCTGGTTTCTGCGTCGGGACAACTGGGGCAGTTTGCAAACTTCGAAAGTCGCTTTATGGGTTGAAGCAGGCTCCTCGGTGCTGGTTTGCTAAACTCTCAACCGCCTTGACGAGCTATGGTTTTCAGCAATCTTATTCCGACTACTCATTATTCACATATCTGCAGGGGGAAGTACAACTCAGTGTTCTTGTGTATGTTGATGATCTTATCATCGCTGGCAATCGTCCAGGTGATATACAGACATTCAAAGATTATCTCAGTTCTTGCTTTCACATGAAGAATCTTGGTTGCCTAAAATATTTTTGGGAATTGAAGTGGCACGCAATCCTGCTGTTTTTGTTCTTTGTCAACGCAAATATGCACTTGACATTATTTCAGAGACCGGGTTACTAGGGGCTCGACCAGCAACTGTCCCTTTAGAACAAAATCATCACCTTGCTTTGTCCACCAGTACAGCATTAGCCGATCCGGAAAAATATCGTCGCCTGGTAGGACGATTGATTTATCTTTGCTTCACTTGACCCGAACTATCTTATAGTGTGCTTATTCTATCCCAATTCATGCAAAGCCCACTGGAGGAACACTGGGAAGCTGCTTTACGGGTGGTCCGGTATCTTAAGGGTAATCCGGGTCAAGGCATATTTCTTAGTAGTGAAAGTGATCTGCGGCTACACGGGTGGTGTGATGCCGATTGGGCCGGTTGCCCCCTTACTTGGCGATCACTTACTGGCTGGATAGTTTTTCTTGGTAATTCACCGGTATCTTGGAAAACCAAGAAACAACACATTGTCTCCCGCTCCTCCGCCGAAGCAGAATACCGATCTATGGTCATGACGACGTGTGAGTTGACTTGGCTTAAAGCTTTACTGGAAAGTCTTGGCGTGTCTCATCCGACTCCTATGTCCCTTCATTGTGATAGTCAATCGGCCCTTCATATGCGCATAATCCTGTGTTTCACGAGCGCACTAAGCATATTGAGGTTGATTGTCACTTTATACGTGATGCCATTGTGGCTGGGAGTATTACGACTAAATTCATTACGTCGTCATTACAACTTGCCGATATATTCACAAAAGCCTTGGGAAAGCAACAATATGAATTTCTATTGCGCAAGTTGGGCATCCGAGACCTTCATGCTCCAACTTGAGGGGGGTATTATGGAATGTGAATAGTCTTAGGCATTTATTATGGGTTTAATTGTGGACATTTAGGTATTATAAAACCCTAATACAACTCACGCAGACACAGAGAGTTTTTTTGGCTGCAACATTCCTTCTCTACTGTTTATTATTCCATTGTTTTATCACAAGGTGAGCAATTTATCATTTCCTTCCATCTTGTACGCTTTGCCTGCACAGATATGATTCTCGGGGCGGAGTGGCTCGCTTCTTTGGGACAGATTGTTACTGATTTCGCTCAGCTGACTATGGAGGTTCAGTTAAGGGGACGCACCGTCCGTTTTCAAGGAGAGAAACCAACTAATCAGCTCCCTGAAATGCCGGTGCATCAGCTTAAATAAAGATAGGCCATGGGCTCCTTTTCCGCCTTTTTCCACGTCTAAGTGATGGCCCAAAATCCCCTTAGGCAGTCTCTTCCCCTCTGCCAGATGACTTACGGGTACTCTTGGCCCAATTTTCTAAAAGTTTTTGATACTCCTCATGGCTTACCACCTGACCAGCCAACAACCATCGTATCCTATTACAACCTAATTTCCAAACCCACTACCGTTCGTCCATACCGTTATCCGCACTTAAAAAAAAGAAAAAGAAAAGAAAAAACACTTGTTGAGTGTTTGAACATCCACACCATCAAAGACCATTGTCTCAATTCAGACGGTTCACGAGCTTCTTGATGAGTTGTCACGATAGTATATACTCTAAACTCAATTTTCGAAGTGGTTATCATCAAATACAGATCCATCCAAAGAATGTTCACAAAACTACTTTGTGGACTCATGATGGCCATTATGAGTTTCTCGTCGTACCCTTTGGACTCTCTAATGTTCCATCTACATTCCAAGGCACAATGAATGGCTTATTCTAGCCTCACATCTGCCACTTTGTCATTGTCTTCTTTAATGATATCTTGGTCTATAGCCCGGATTGGCCCACTCATTTAGCACATCTTTGTCAGGTCTTGGAACTATTAGTAGAGCACAAATTTTATGCAAGGCTAGCCAAATGCAATTTTGACTAGACTAAGATTAATTATTTGGGCCATAACATCTCCATTGGAAATGTTAAAATAGATCTTGCAAGCATACAAAGTATTGTTAATTGACCCACCCCAACCAATATAACCTAGTTCCATGGTTTCTTGGGCCTCTTAGGTTACTACCGCCGGTTCATTTGTTCCTATGTTGTCGTAGTTGTTCCCTTGATTGATATACTGAAAAAAAAAAGAGAGAGAGAAAATCAATGGGCCTAGACACAATTAAGCCTTTGAAGCCCTCAAGGTTGCTCTTACTCACACACTCGTTCTTGCTCTACCAGAATTTACTCAAAGCTTCTCAATTGTGACTGATGCCTTTGGTGTCTCCATTGGCATTATTTTTTCCCAACTCTGTCACCCCCATAGCCTTCTTTAACAAGTGGCTCTCACCTCGCATGGCTACTTCTTCTGCGTACAACCGCAAGATGTACATTATCACTACGGTAGTATGCGAATGGTGATAATATTTTCTCAGGCACCTTAATGCCATTTTAACCAATCATTGTAGCCTTAAGGAGCTCCTCACTCAAAAAATTCAAACTCTAGAACAAGAGAAGTGGCTCACAAAGCTTTTGGGGTTTGAATTCACCATTGAATTCCATTCTAGGTCTTTCAATAATGTCATCGATGCACTCTCTAGGTGGTCTAGTGAATCTCAACTCAATTCACTAGATCTCTCCCAACCTAAGCTAGGGTTATTGGATGATATTCAGGAGGCTACATAACTTAGTCTTGAGATCCAAGGCATCATTTGCAAATTATGGGCAAGGAAGCGCTAGCAAAGCAATTATGAGGAACACAATGGCCTCTTACTACATCACCAGAGGATTATGGCTCCTCTAGATCCAAAATTAAGGAACTAATTACTTACCCTCTTTCATGATTCACTTGTGGGTGGTCATTCTAGAATCAAGAAAACGTTCACTTGGATCCCAGCAACTTTCATTTAGGACAAGTTAAGGGGCTGATATCTGCGCCTATGTCAAGGTGTTCTCCACTTGCCTATAGATCAAGCCTAAGAACCAAGCTTCCAAGGGTATTCTCCATCAACTTTTGGTCCTTACACAAGTGTGGGAAGAGCTCTCGATGGAATTTATTACAAGTTTTCCACCAACTGTGGGTCGAGGTATGATTTGGGTCATTATAGATCACCTCCCTAAGTATGTTCATTTTGTGGCCTTGCTTGATAATGCTACTAATAAATTGGATAAGCATTTCATTCACAAGGTCATGTGCCTTCATGGATTTCCTCGTTAAATTTTGGAGAGAATTGTTCTATCTAAAGGATACCCAACTAAAGTTGAGCAATGCCTACTACCATCAGACCGATGGAAAAACTAAAGTCATTAATTGGTGTTTGGAGACTTATCTGTGAGGTTATGTTGGTGATAACCGCCATGTGTGGCCCACCCTCTTTCTATGTGCAAAGCACTGGTATAATTTATGCCATCACTCCTCCATTAGGATGTCACTGTTCCAAACCATGTACAGACATCCCAATGGAGGAGTGATGGAATAAATTATACTGTTCATTGAGATGTCACTGTTCGAAACCATTTACAGACATCCTCCACCACTCTTACACAACTACACTAAATTCTTAATCCCTATGCAATCATTTGAGGATAATATGGCAAATCATCAATTGATGATTCAATGTCTTAAGACTAATCTACAATGTGATCAACTATACATGAAGCACTGGGTCAATGGCCATAGGTGTAACAAAGAATGTTTAGTGGGAACTTAGATATATGTTAAGTTGTAGTCATATTGGAAAGTGTTAGTAGCTCGCCATCGAAAATACAAGCTTACCAAGTGCTATGTTTGCCCCCTTCATATTGTATAACGGATTAGCATTGTTTCTTACAAGCTCTACCTTTTTCCTGAGGCTCATATCCACCCTATATTCTACATCGCGATCCTCCCTCCCTATTATGCATTTTAAGTACCTACCAAGTGAAGAAGGATAGATCCTATATCCATTAATTGCTAGCTCACTAGGTGGGCTCTTTACCAGAAGAAGCCACCTCAATTGGCTATGGCTCATTTATTTCTGACTATCCCAACTTTAAGCTTGAAGATAAGGTTGGTTTCCTAAGGAGAACTAATAATACATCTGGGCCCATTGCCAAGCAACCCATTTTTTACTAGCGGCCTAGCAAGGAAAGGAAGCTTCCATCTAAGCTTCAAGATTGCATGATACACATTGCCATAGGGTGTACTTGGTGAAGGATAATTGTGCGTGTTTTAGAAAGTGTAATTGTGGCCTGAAGGCTGTTATTCTAATGAGAGCGGATAAGATCCTTTCTATTGTTTGAAATATGTTATGATTAAGTGTTGAGGTGTAATTTGTTCTTTTAGGTATACTCTAGAGTTTGTTATGAACTTACCTTGTAGTTCCACTATTTTAGAAAAGATTAATGAAGGCATCCACGGGCCAGAATTTGATTACAATTGTATTTTCTTTATTCTCCCTTCTATTTATGAAGTGATCACACTCTAAAGTGATAGTCATTTCTTTATCTCCTATCATCCTATTTCTATGGTAGTTGATATTTCAGAATTGTTAGTGAAAAATAGTGTAAGGCATAGATTATTAGGATGTGGTTGATCAATCCAAGCGCTCACTATCATTTATAACTGATGTGCAAGCATTGATATATATATATATATATATATATATGAGAAACTTACATAGAATGCCAAATCCAAACCCTTGATTGATCCTACATTTACATGATTCATTCTTTTCTTTTCATTCTAGACCCTTTGAATTGTGTGAGAACTACTTAAATCACAATCCCATTTGACGACGCAATTGGTATAATACAATCTAAACAATCATTTTAAGCCACATGATCCAAAAAACTCCACTGAACAATCAAAAATAAGAATTAAACTTAAACAGAATCTCGGCAACTCGATTTCAATTTCATGGCTCTCAAGGATGAATAGAGTTGATCTCAACTTAATCATGGATATATGATTCAATCTAAACTCAAAAGAATTAAGGATTAGTTAATTCCAAATTTGTATAAGTTCATATTATATGCAGATGTCTATGTTAATTTGTTATTAGAAATTTGACTTGTGAATGTTGTATTTATTAGCCTGATTTGATTATGAGAAAAAAAAATTGCTAAAGGTTCCAAGGGCTTGGTGGTGGTTATTTATATCTCCTTTTTTTTTCTTTGTTGTTGTGAAACTACTATCTAAAGTTATAATAAACTTACTTATTTTGATTTATGAAACTACTTTGGATTATAATAAAACTACATAATTTACTTAGTGTATGAAACTACTTTAAAATTTCTAATAAAACTATCAAATTCAATTGGTTAAATTACTATAAGTTTTCTGTAAAACTATTTGTTTCTATTTATGGAATTACCATAAATTTTTTATGAACCTGCTTATTTCAATTTATAAAATTACTCCAAAATTTTAAGATAATTATTTATTTTAATTTGTAAAACTCCGTCAAATTTCTACTAAAACTAATCCAAATTTTCCATGAAACTACTTGTTTCATTGTATAAAACTATTTGTTTCGGTTTATAAAACTACCCATTTAAGCTTAGGAAGCTACTCTCTAACTTTCTTATGAAACTACTTATTTTGATTTATAAAACTATTTCAAATTTTAATGAAACCACTCAATGTAATTATTATATAAAACTACTCAAAAATTCTAGTGGAGCTAAATAATTAATTCCATTTATTAAATTACTAGAAGATTTACATGAAACTATTCATTTAAGTTTATGAAATTCCTGTAAACTTTTTATGGACCTACTCTTTTCATTTTATAAAATTACTCTAAAATTTTAAGAAACTATTCATTTTATATTATGAAACTAATTCAAATTTATATCAAAACTACTCATTTCATTTCCTATAACTACAGGAATTCAGCGTTCAATTTGCATGATTTAGATAGATCCGTCATCCATATTTTCACTATTATATATAAGGTTGACGCATATATGGTCAACCGTTGGAATTTTAAGCAACGACAATATTGGTCAGTGTTTTGTGCATAACTTTGTCATTTGGACTCAAATTGAGATAAATCAAGTTACATTAGAAAGCCTAGAAAAAAAATCCAGGACTTTCAAGTTTAGTGTTTCCCAAATTCACACTGCATTAAGATAAAAATTATACCTAAAGACGAAGCTAAGAAACAGAGCCACATTTTTTATGTAGAGATCAGGGTCGACGCCAATCCTATCCGGTCGACCGATGTTGCTTATTCAAAATCTATCTTTTGCGAGCCTACTCAAACCACAAATGTAATTTTTTATACTCTGTTTGGTTTATGAAAAAAAAATTAATGGAAAGTATTTTTAGTATATTTGGTTACCTGAAAAATTAGGAAGAAAGTAAATAGAGAGAGAAAAAATACATCATTGTATTTTCCGTATCTTTATCAGACGAAAAAATACAAAATTATTATGGCACCTCTTGTCGAAGCACTTCTGCACCTCCACTAAATGTTTGTTTTACAAATACCAAAAGCTAACGGGGCATAACTTTTGAGAGATTTTATGCATGTACTGGACTGAGCCTTTTTAAGTATTATTATTATTCTTGCTTCTTTCCTAATAGAGGGCCGAATTTAAATGTACGTAGCTAATTCAATGTCAACAATAATTCCCAAAACTCACCTGTCTTTGACCATTAATTATACGTCCATCACAATAGGTATATATATCTAATGCTGGTAGTTAGAGCAGCATTTTGATTAAGGCATAAAATTCATATGGATGCCAACATACAACAAATATATGGAGTTAATATATATGTGTTACTAATAATTATAAATGATCAATGTACTATGTTTTTTTTTTCAGAGATTTTGATATATTTAATATGTAGAAACTTTATTATTTTACATAAGCTTTGGTTTTTAAAATTTTAAATTGGTGAGTAAAATAAGATAATTTATTTTATTTTATTTTATTTTTATTTACTCTATATCTTATTACTAAAAAGCTCTGAAGGTTATTAATATTTTACAAATATTTTTTAAAAATTATGCTCATTTATGTATGTAATATTTTAAAACTTTTTAGAAAAAATGTGAAATTAATATTGAGTTCATACAATTCTTATGATTTTATTATAGACATTATAAAAATTTCCGTGTATCAATATAATATTTTAATTTTTATTAATTATATAAAAATATTTAAATAATAACATTGAACTTTTCTTCAAATTTTATTTCTATAAACCAAACACTAAAAACATTTTCTAAAAATTCAATTTTCTATTAAATTTTCTCCAACCACCAAATAAAGGAAAGACAAACTAATTTATGCTATTTTTTCCTTTATTTTTCTTTCTTTCTTTTTTTTTCTCTTTTTTTTCTTAAATCAAACAAAGCCTTACCAACTCTTGGTCTGACCTAAACGCCGGAAAACCTCGTTTCTACACTTGCTAAAAGAAAAAATCGTTCGAGAAATCTAGAACATTGAGCCACCAAAAGTTAAGATCACAATTCACAACTAAAGGGTTCTTCATCTTAGAGCGGCTAAGAGCCAGCCCTATCACTACTTGTGCCCAGCAAGTGTGGTATGGACAACTAATTACTTGGTTGCAGGAGATGTGTTTAATACAAGAACGATAAATCCAGTAATTTTGAGATGCATACGAAAATAATACAAAGAGAAAAATGGAAAAGGCGCCGCTTACCCTGACCCTAAAAAACTAAACTAAAATGAGGTATATAGTTCATCTTCCATTAACAGCAAATCCAATTCCAGAACATTATGAAAAGGCCAGATGACCATTTTTACAAAGTGGATATATATTAGCAAGGTCGAGCACCAAAGTGGCAGGAAAAATGAAATTGAACCATTTTTACAAAGAAGTGAATATATATATATATATTGAGTAGAAAAAAGTGAAAATATTGACACAGGCATTCGCCTCACTTTCAATCATATATTGGCCATAAGTTCATACTGCCCAATAATAAGAGAGAAATACCTGGGGAACCTCGGATTTACAGACTCCTGCATGCAATATAACAACAATCACATGTCAGTTTGTCAGCTAATGAAAGTTCACTGCGCTGAGGAAGCATGACCCTAGTGACTTGCTTCTTTTTATCATGGTTTCCACAACTATCATATACTGATGTCTGCTTAAGATGCATCTTTACTCCATATACAGACATCCAACTTGAGGCGCCCGTCTGAATGGAAGAAATAATGAGGAACCAGAAGATAATGTAGTGAAGGGATATCACTCTGTCTTCCATTAGTAGTCTCTGTGAAAGCCTGAAATCTGAGAGAGCTGCTGCTGCTTCTTATTGTCAGATCATATGTAAATTTCCCCTTCAAAGGATTTGGCTCCACACATTTCACAGCCAGTTTGCAACCTGTGTTCAGGATAAATAGAACACCATCTGTCTCTTCCTGTAAAACTAGACATTTATCATTTAGCTCTCTATAAACAGAGAACACAGAGTTGTAACGGAAGTCAATCACAGAATTTGAATGTTCCAGGATTGTATGCTGTGACAGCCTTCTAGGAGTGCCACGGAAGCTGCAGTCTGGAAAAGGACATGAACACGGTGCACAAATACATATCTCCTCATGGCGAAGCTTATCACAATAACTAACTTTTTCTTTGCACCCATATTTATCGTAACAACATGATATTTTGACAGACTCAAGAACTTTCTCAATGGCTCGACAACGGTTAAATCCAATTCTCGCGGAGCATGATGGACATTTGTTATGAAGCTTGGAGCAGCATGTAGAGCATGCTATATGTCCATTGCAACACTGTAAAGCATAGTAAAGTATTTCAGACGCCAGATAGCAGCACACTTAGTTCCAGTACAATACTGGTACCATCCTCAAGATTGCAAACAAAGCCATCAGTAAGTCCAGCAGAGCCCCTATATCAGATGATATAAAAATGACCATGGGTTTCTACCTTAGAAAGTGCTTGTTCCTACAATTCAGTTCTTTTCGTTATCTAAAGCCACAACAACCTCACCCATCAACCAGTCCAGCCTTCATTTACCGGACAATAAAAGATACTAAATCTAAAATTTTCCTCACAACTGGAAGCAGAAATGACAAAACCTCATGGCTTAAGGTATCGTAAAACTAAAACCAAAATTCACTGCCCATTTTTGGTGCTCGAGTATGAAATCTAATAAAAAAGTAATTGTCAAATATATAACGTGTTCTTAATAAAACAAATATATTCTTCTATTAAGTTTACCTCACATATAGACTGACAACTTTATGATACTACAAAAATAGCAAAAGGACAACATGAATGTGTTAAAAAATATGATTGTCACTATACCTGTGCAACATACACATAAACCGTTCAGAATGCAGTACCAGACTTGTTAAGGTCAAAGTTTATAAATTCCACTATGGAAAAGGAATCCCTTATAATGATTAATGAATCAATGGAACTCAGCAAAACACCAAGAAGAAATCAATAGATACTTTACAGTAATTCTTAGCTTGTAATGGTCAGACACTCCCAGATGCTGTGAAAGCCTAGTGAAGTATATCAGAGGTATGAGTAGCAGCACGTTTAGTCCAGTAAAGTAATGTTGCCATACTCAATATGGCAACCTAATGAGACACCACATGTTTACAGACCAATATATAACTCTAGGGGGTTATATGGTCTAACTTTCTTTCCTCACAGGCTTGGCCCAAGTCCAATTCAGAGTCAAAATAAACAAAGTCGCCCCCTTTTACCTACTACAAAATGGAAGAAAGTAAACCCAGTCTGTTCGTCACAACTTGAAGCAGAAACATAAGAAAGGCTTTAACCAATGGACAAATAATTTTTATCTCAATGAATAAACTTCACAGGTGGACTGGCAAATTCTGAATATACAAAATATGGCAAGTGAACAGAACCATGGACTGTTTTACAATAGATGATTCACTCATACCTGCGAGCCATTCCGTTCACGCTAAAGTATTAAACTTGTTAAGGATCTAGATTCTAATAAATTCGATGATGGCCAAAACATCCCATATGATGAATCATTGGAACTCAGCAAGTAGTTGTTTTTCAATAATTCTTAGCTTATTTGCAGCAACGGACTGACTAATTCTAGTGCAACCAACACCATTAAACCTACAAGGACGTTCAATAACTACCACATAATAAGGCATCAACAAATCTTCAATTCAACTACAAAGCTATGGATAGGCACGGTACAATTGCGAATTTTCCAATCAATAAATAATCACATCAAACTTTCAATAGGGAAATTTCCGGATACCTGAAAGACCGGGATAGTCAAGGGTTCGTAGCAAATGGGGCAATCCAGCACATCCGGATCAGAAAAAATCACTGAAACGGACCGTGCCCTAGAGCTTCCCGCAATCGAATCGGCAGCATCCACGCTTTCTCTCTCCTCCATCTCTACCTCCACGCCCTCATCACCAGGTTGTCTTCTCTCCTCATCTGCTAGCGATCGTGAAAAAGGAGCTGAGGGTTGAGATCGCGAGGAAGGAGAAGGTTGAGAGGTACGAATCCTCTTCTGGCCCCGAATACGGTGTTCAGGGCTTGAAAGTTCTTCGTCGTCATCATTATCATCTCTAAAGACTGAGAATTTCGCCATTAGTGACGACTATTGTTTTAGGTATTATTATCTAGATTTAATAGCGGGAATGACTGCGAGAGGAACGGAAGTTGGAGATAATGGCAGAACGAGGCAGATGAAGACTACCGAAACAGAATAATCTTCCTGCTACACGTCACGGCTCATGATACAGAATTAAAAATCGCAGAGGTATAAACGATGATGACTTCTTTTCGAATGGCGTATTATGCAACGGAGTACTTGCAACCTTACCGAATATAATCGGGTCATTTTTTATAATTTTATAAATTTTATTTATATATTTTTATAATTTTATAAATTCTATTTAGATATATGAAATTAATTTTTTATATAATTTATAACTTTAATATATATATATATATATATATATATATATGAGATCATTTTTATAAATTATAATTTTTATTTATAGATATAATATCATTTTTATACTTGAATAATCCTTATTTTTAGATATGGGGGTTATTTTTATAAATTATAATTTTTTTATTATGAAGACAGTTAGTAAGTATGATGAATGTTAGATACATCTTATAATTTTATATTTATAAATATAGTATTGTTTTTTATAATTATATAACTCGTACTATGTATAAATTTTGAGTAATGTGAGTATGTATTATGTTACGAAATTAAAAATTTTATAATATCTCTATTTTCATATCACAAAATACTTTTAAAAATTACGGAAACTAAATATAAATAAGAATATTACTGCTACAACTAACATAAATAGACACGATCATTCTTCTTATATTAGTTGTTAAAGATAGTTAAAATAAAATAAAATAAAAATACGTATCAAACTTTATTATTAACTCAAATAAAAGAAAATAATAGTATCTAATAAACTCAATAAAACCAGTTGAATGTAGAAAAAATGAAATAATAAATAAAATCAGAATCTATGAAAGAAGTCATTAGCTATAGATGTGACTATGAAAATCACTACTACTGTCATTGTTCCCTACTATGTATGTCATCCATAACTTAAATATGTTCATATTCAAGTAGGATTAGGTCTTCTACTTGCCATATACATAATGGATTATACACAACCCCATTTAAAACACGTAACAAATTAGTTAAGGAAACAACTAACTAACACATAAGTACAATGGAGTATATTATATACACATGCCACGAATCATATAAGAAAACCAAATAAGAAAAAAATAAAACATCTTATTATTAATCTTTAATGTAGGTGATCACGACATTCGATTATTTAAGTATCCAAACTAATCAGGAGGTTAGCGGGCAAATCAAAGTCTGAAGACCTACCACTAACTATAATAGGAATAAAAATCACACCCGGACCATCCAGATGACATATTCTAAAGGGGATAATAAAATTCTAGAGACTTGCTATATCGGTTATCTTATCCTTTAAGTGTGCCCACTTCCTAATAGGTTATAGAGAAGCATATAGAATAGGCAAGGAGTGTTAATCAGATACAGCTGGCAAATAAATATCCATAATAGAAAATGAAAGTTTATTGTCGATCCCCAACTTCAAAGCCAGCCCTAAAGGACCTAAAATCCACATATTCAACTTGAAGTATTAATATCTTATTAAGGTAGTCAAATAATGCACATAAGTAACTAATCTTCATTCAGCCATTTTTTTATCCACTATCTAAATATAAAAGACTTCCTACAAAGCAAAATCTCCTAAAATAGAAATGTCTAACTAGAATAACCAACTTAAATCTTAAACCAAAATCTCAAAACCACATGCATATTAAAACATCATGCTCAGTCAACCTTGATCAAATATTAATACTTAGTTCCAACATAACCACCAAAACTCAAGCATTGATTAAAACAAACATAATACGCTAAAAATTCAATTTAGTAAGTTATACTATTTCTTCATATTCGACTAATATTTACTATAATCTCATATATTTTTAGTACATAAATCAAATTAAAAATTGATAATTTAACATAATCAAATTCAATGTTATTTTTACAAAATAGTGCAAAGTTACAACCAAATCAAAACTACCACAAATTTAACATAAAATCATATTTTCTTCGGCTAATCATATTATATATCATAATACATAAAATAGAGTCATAAGAAAGTATAAATTTATATAATAAATAAAAATATATACTTTATAAGCATCATATTCCACACACATATAATATATGTATATAGGTTTTAGAAATAATGTTACCATATGTAAAATAATAATAATAATAATAATAATAATAATAATAATAATAATAATAATAATAATAAGTAAGTTATCGCTAGCATAAGTTGATATTTTTCACTACGTTTCATTCATATAGTGGAAAAAACTCAAAAGATAAAAGTCATATATATTGAATTTAACTTTCTAAACAAAAAAGAATTGTCCAATTTTGTTATCAAATGAAAAATGTATGGTTAACTAACTAAATATTGGTCTATTTATCAACGATGTTGGAAAAATAAAATAATAAAATATTTATCATATAGTATCATTTAAAATAATTGGTAAATACTAATTTCAAGTACTAAGAAATAAATAAAAAGACAAAATTTTATCATATATATCAAAAAAATGTACCACTCTTCAAAATATATTAATTAACTACAAAAATAATATAATATTAGATCATAATCACTACAATAATCACCGAAAGAGTAAATTAAAAGGCTTAAAATTATGCAGTGTTATAGTTTGGTTGTGATGGACCTTGATATATGAATCTAAAGGTCTAATTTTTTGCATATGCAAGTTTGTTTGTTTGTTTTTTTAACATAATCACTATAAAATGATGAATTGATATGTTATATGTCATTAACCTTTATGTTTTATGCCACGAAACTATAAGTTTTATGTTATTAATATAATCTTGTAAAGTTATCAAGCTCTATGTTTTATGTCATGTCTAATCCTATTAAATTATCAATCTCTATGTTTTATGTCATAAAGTTATATGTGTTATCTGTCATGAACATTTATAATTTATGTCATGAATCTCTAATATTCATATTATCAATCTAATCCAATGAATTTAGTGAAGTAAATTATGTGGTAAACCAATGAGTTTCTTGTACTAAACATCACCATTTCCATATTATGTGTGTAATAGTATTAAGAACAAAATAATTAGAACATTTAAAAAACCATTAAATTAATCCATATTTTATATTAAAATATTTTACTTAAATTTAAAAGATATAAATCCATTACTGAAGTTTGTCACAAGGCCAGCTTCATTGAAATTCTAAAAATTCTATAGGATTCCAATTTTTGTTCTATGAATTTTAGTGTGCAGTGTGTGTGCAATAATATTAGGAAAAAATATTATAACATTAAAAATATTATTAAATTGGTCTAAATTGTATCCCAAAAAAAAGTACATAAATTTAAGAAAAAAAATCATAAATGAAGTTGGTTGTAAAGCTAATTTCCCTAAAATTTCAATATATATATATATATGATTCCAATTTCCATACTATCAAACTCTATTTACAGTATGTGTATAAAAATATTAGGGAAAAGTATTGTTGCGTTAAAATCATTATTAAATTGGTCTAAATTTTATCTTTAAATAAGGTTAGGAAAAAAAAGTTAGTAATTGCATGAATGAGCCCAAATAGAAATAATTTTAGGAAAAATGATTTTGCAATGAACATTTAAATTTTATGTAATGAACATATATATATATATATATATATATATATATATATATATATATATATATATATATATATATATATATATATATATATATATAATGAAACTAAACTAAAAAAGTAAATATATTTGTGCATGAATACACATGTTTATCTTATACAATGAATTTAAATGTTTTATATGATGAACTTAAAAGCTTTTTGCAATGAACCTAAATAGGTTATGTGATGAACCTAAATATAAACATGTTTATAAAACGTTAAACATATGTATTATATCATCGTTGTTTTGCTGTTGTGGTTACTGTCAAATAAATTTAGTTAGCTCTCTAACTATTAGATATTAATTTGAATTAAAATAAAATACAAAATAGTTGTTTTCCTACTTACTATGGTAGGCTCATATTGAAGATTCTTTGGGTCTGGGACACCATTCCCACCTCTCCTTTGATAAGTCATCTGCCGTGCCTTAATAAATAGATTTGGATACACAATATTGTAAGTATATATATCTCAAATAATGAAAGTAGAATATATGTATAAATAAGCTAATGAAGTAAGAAGTGAAAAGTATACTAAAATGTCGATAAATTCCTTCCCACCATGACAAGAGACTTCAAAAGGCACGTCATAGGTTCGAAGGGAATCAAATACATAGACTTTATTAAGATCAGGTCAGACGGCGTACAAAACCTAATGTTCATTTGCGAGGTGAGGAATGAGATAGAGCTTGTTGTGTCCCTCAATCAAAATGCGATCCACTAAATAGTTTATGTGCCTACCCTCCTTTATTGTACTACCGTTAGCTATGTAGTATGGGCACACAAACACAATAGAGGACAGCATTCCCTCCATCATAGCGCGATTAGCTACCAACCTATGGACGACAATAAGAATACATATTTGTTAATAACTAATAACTCATATAAGAGGTCATAAAAATTCCAATTGTACAAGTTAAGAGTATTCAAATCTCAAAATGAAATAATACTTACGTGACATAGACGGCGACACTCATGGTTGACATATACTCCTGATTATAAATGTCCCTTATGTCAACCGTCGATACCATGTAAGTAGCATCGTCCCTCCCAACATACTCAAGATGACAATAAATGAAAATATAATTGTCCCTGAGGTAGTTTTGGGAATAAAAATACAATAAAGCTATTGCTGGTGGAGGGTGGCTTTTTTCTGAAGAAGGAATCTTTTGTGGGACAATTGATTTTTCAAATTTAGCTCTCTTTCCTTTAATAGCGCCATCTTTTGTGTTGCTCGTTCTACTAGTACCTCTCTTGGTTTTACTAGCAGAAGTAATCTTCTTTTTTGATTCCTTAATTGATAATATTAAACAAAATATGTATTGAGCATATAAATATATATATGAAAAAGGTATGAATAGTATAACTACTAAACAAGGTCTAATGAAAATGTCGAATGTCAATACCTCTTCAGTAGTGAGACGTATCTGATCTACAGGCCAAGCCATGAAGCTTCCATGAGCTTTTAGTACTATGGTTGCCTCATCGCCCTCTTTATCATTTGTAGACCTTATTCCTTTTAAATAACTTTAACTAGGTACTCCTTTGGATTGTAAACTTTTTACACGTACTCTGATTTCTATGTTATAAACTTTATAGTTCTTTTATGAATTCTTGGTTTGAGTATTGACTTAATTTTGACGATAATCCTTTTTAGCCTTAGCACTTAGTACCAAATCGGTTTACTCCTACCGTTCCAGTACCAAGTGCTAAGGTTAAAAATGATTATCGTCAAAATTAAGTCAATACTTAAACCAAGTATTCATAAAAGAACTAGAAAGTTTATAACATGGAAATCATAGTACATATAAAAAGTTTACAACCCAAAGGAGTACCTAGTTAAAGTTCTTTAAAAGGAATAAGGTCTACAAATGATAAAAGTTAAGTCTGGTAAACCCAATACAAAATGGAAGAACATAAAGAAATAGAAGAACATAAAGAGGAAATTCGGCCATGCCACTCTTGATCTCCAATCCAATTCCATGCTCAACACTCAGCCTCGTTTGATGTCTCATAACTTACACAAAGTCATAGGGGCCTTTGCTCGTGGGAATGAGCACTACCCATGAAATGGGTGGTCAGTATGCTACGTACTAAGCAAGATAACCATGCACTAAGGCCAACACACAAAGGCTCATAATTCAAGCATGGTAACATAGCAACATATAATCATTTCAGATAAAAAAAAAGCCAAATTGTAGTCCAGTTAGATTAATTATTTAATCTCTAATTGGTACTCATTTCACATCATGCTTTTTATCAAATCCATGCGAGTACAGGAACCCCACTATTATAGCTGGTGGATCAGTTACTTGTAGGGCAAAACGCACTTGGCCACAATTATATGCCGGTGGATGAGTCTTCAGGGAAAAATTCTCCTGGCCACAATTATATGCCGGTGGATCAGTCTCTAGGGCAAAATGCTCCTGGCCACTATTATTCGCCGGTGGACCGGTTTGGCCCCGACTCTCATGGTATTCCACTGTAAGTACTTAGTGTCTTTTCCACTATTATATGCCGGTGGATTGGTCTCTAGAGTACCCCGGCACTTGGCTACTATTATGTCGGTGGATCAGTCTGGACCCGGCTCAATAATCTTCCACTTTACATATGTTTTGCCATGTCTTATTCAAAATTTTCGCCCTAGACATGCATGACTAACTCTATATATGCTTATCCTCCAAGAAGGCCCGTCCCATATCTTGAGACTCCTACACCTCATAGCTTACCCAAACATCCTTTCCTCCTTTCCCTAACTCACATTAGAAGCCCAACCCTTAACTGTGTGGATCAAGGCCCACTACCTAACACTTCCAAGTCCACTCATAGTCTTATCCTAGGGTTTTCTCCAAAAACCCTAATTTAGGCCTATATGGCCCATCATCCTCTGCCTCGCATAACCCACATTGCTTTAACACCCCACACATCACACCTCTTAGATTTAACCCTCATCATCTCACTTTACTCCCCTAGTACACGTGTGCCCATAAACCCTAGGGTGGCCACGCCAAACTCTAGCATCCTCCTTTCCGCATATCACCCCTCCATTTCTCACCTTTCACTCTTATTTCCTCATGATGACCATGCTCATTCCTGACCTGATATTCCTCCATCCTTAACTCCTACTCCACTCACCCTCATTTATTTTTCCTTTTTCCACCTTCTCAAATTATGGTTTTCTCTCAAACCCTAGCTTGATCTCCTATGCACCATTATACTATCCCACATACTATTTTTCACCCAAAGCCTCTAATCACCCAAACAACTCTTCCATTACATTCCTCATACCCCAAGTCAACTTTCCATATGTAAATTTTACCCCCAAGCAACCTCTATCCATCCCATGCAAACCCTTGATGTTTTTTATGCAAACCCCTAAAACTCCCATGCAAAACCCTAGATTCTCCCACTCGTTCATTTTATTTAAAGTCCATTTTTTTCATCTACTCATGGATCACGGAATATTTAGGTTAATCCCACCTACGTTAGCCAACATACTTCCCTTTAGGCATCTTACTTTCCCATTATTCTTTTTCATCTTTCCATCCCACACTACCATATTAAATATCCTTACAGGCATGTCCTAAAGGGCACATCACATCATATCATATTTCACCGCATATACATATTAAACACATACCATAAGAAAGTACATGAGCATACCTCAACTCCAAGCTATGCTACACATAAAAAAGTTAGCACAAGATACACAACACATCATTAAACATGGCATCTAAGGCATATAAAACACATAAAACACATAACACACATAAGGTCTTAGCTACACCCTTACCTAGCACATCACCGGTCTTGGAGCATGCTCCTACACCTCCTTAGGGTTTTGACTGGTTTCACCTATAAGAGGAAAAAACTAAGGATTAGTTTCCCTCCTAAAAAAAATACTATTATTTTCTATTTTATTCTCATATTAGGGTTACTATTATTAAAGGAAACTTTATAAGTAAAAATAGGGTTTTTAATAATATTTATAGCCATATTTATATTATTAAATCTAATAGCTTTATTTCCTCTACTAATAGTACTAACACTAGTTATAGAAAAAAATAGCGATAATAATAATAATAATAATAATAATAATAATAATAATAATAATAATAGAAACCCTAGTATTTTTAAGGCTAAGGCTAATAACAGGGTTAGGGATAACATAATAATGTAATAATAGTAACACTAACAAAATAATATCGCTGAGGATAATAATAATAATAATAATATTATTAATATTTGAAATAATGATAATATAAGGGTTTGAATATTTTTACCATAATAATAATAGTGATAATAATAATAATAATAATAATAATAATAATAATAATAATAATAATAATAATAATAATAATAATAATAATAACAATATAATACAATTAAAATGAATAAGGCTTGCAAAATTAGGGTTTAAGGGTTGAGAGGGTTTAGGGTACCATCTAGGGTTGGTGGTGACTAGCGGCACCAGCGGCAACGGCGAAAATGGGAAAAGAGGAAGAAAAGGAGGATTGTTGAGTGTTGGGAATAGGATACGGGGAATGATGGTGGAAGTTGGGGTGATTGAGGTTTCCCAAGTTGAGATGGTTGGAATGAGGGTGGTGGTGCGGCCAAAGGCAGCGGTGTAGGTGGTATTATGGTGGCCAAGAGTGGTGGAAGGGGAGGAAGGAAAGAGGAGAGGGAGGAAGGGGAAAAGGAGGTTAGGGGGAGATAAAGGAAGATATGCAGGGAATTTTAGGAGGTGTAAGAGGTGGTGGTTGTGGTGGGAGTGGTGCCAAACGGTGTTGTCAAGGGTGGCGGGGGTGGAAGTGTGGCTGGTCAGGAGGGTGACTTTACACAGCCAGGGTGGCTCATGTAGGGCAAATCAAGGAAGGAGGGAGGCTTAGTTCTGCAGAGGGTGATGCAGCGCATACTTAGGTAGGCGGTGATGGTCAACGGTGACAAAACGAGCATCTGATTGGGTCGTGGTACAAAGGGGGCAAATTCTAGGCTGCGAAAATAGAACTCAATCAAGGCTGTCGATGGGGGGGGCAAAGGAGGGGGATAAGGTCAGAGGGAAGGGGGAGAATAGGGGCAATTAGGATAGGGCACACCGGTGGGTGACGGTAGGCCGACACAGGTCTACCATGGCAGGTTGTGATTGGCCAGGGAGAGAGAACAATGCCTAAGAAGAGGAGAGGGTTGGTTGGGTTGGAAAGGCAGGTGAATTAGCGGTAAAGAGAGGGGAAGGTTGGCGGGTGCGGCACGGGCCTAGGACGTGGAAAAGGAAAGGATATTGGGCCCTAGGGCTAGTCCAGGTCGGGGAGAAAAAGGGAGCAAAAAGAAAACGGAGAGGAAAGAAGAAAGAAAAAGGAAAATGAGAGGAAAAAAAAAAGAAACAGAGAAAATAGGTGGGTTAGGGTATTTAGAATATTTTGGTATTTTTGGATATTTAAAAATAATAATATTTTAATAAAATAATAATTAAATTCTCTTTTGGGGTTAATTTAGGGTTTTTGAATTTTTTTCCCTAAATTTCATTTTAATTAGTAAAACACTCTAATTTTATCCAATTAAATTATTTATAAATATCCTATTAATTTGGCCCTATTTACTTCCTTTTATTTTCATAAAATAATTTATTTAATTAATTTTCATAATAAATTCTTAATTAGCTATAATTCTTAAAATTAGGGTTTTGGGGTATTTTACCCTGTATCTAATGTGAATAGAATCGTGAAATGATTGTCATTATACTAATACCATATGTTTTGATAATATTAAACAAGTCGGTATGATCTACTTATGCATGTGTCATGAATATTACACTACGTACTTAGTAAGGTAACAATACAATTAAGAAGGTCACAAAAATCAATAACACCACAATAAGAGATGACACATACATAAGTAGATCATACCAGCTTATTTAATATTATCAAAACATATGGTATTAGTATAATGACAATCATTTCATGATTTCATTCACGTTGGATACAGGGATCCCACTATTCTCAAGTAATGTAATGGTAAACAAGTACAAATTCTAGGGCAGGACATGCCTAGCCACTATTCTTATCGATGGATTGGTAATCATAGTACAACCCTAGGGCAGAACACTCCTAGCCACTAATCTCACTGGTGGATTGGTAATCAAGATACAATTTTAGTAGAGGGTGCCTTCCCTAACTGATATACAAAGTAGAGAGACTAAGGGGAGACTACTAGGATCACCCTTTTCCTCAGAGGGGAGGATATGCCTAGGGTATTGGAAGATATCTAGGAGGTTATTAGGGAGGTTAGTCGGGAATACACCTAAATTTCATGAGCCAAGCAAAGGCTGATTGAAAAATGGATGTGGTTATGGGCATGTTCACCATCCTTTCTCACCCAGTGCATTTACTATTTGGTTTGGGTGCTTCTTTTTCATTTGTTTATATTAATTTTGTTGCTAGAGGTGCCCTATCACCATATGTTAGTGTAGCTATATTTGTGATGATGACCTATAGGAGTATAATAGATTGTACTAGGATTTACTCAGAGGTAGCCTCAGTGATAGGAGGAGATACTAGGTATGCTACAAGTGCGTGGGATCAACTTCTCCATCAACCTAGAGCTAGAGGCTGAACTTGTGTCAAGGGCTCCTTACCAGATGGCATCAATAGAATTAAGAGAGTAGAAGGCTCAGCTAGAGGATTTACTGGCTCACAAGTACATTTGCCCAAGTATATCCCTATAGGGAGCACCAGTTCTGTTTATAAAGAAGAAGGATGTGAGCCTCCATTTATGTATTGAATCCCAGGGGTTGAATTAGTTAACAGTCAAGAATCGGCATTTGCTTTCAAGAATTGATGACCTTTTTTTTATTAACTTCGAGGCGTTGTTGGCTTCTCAAAGATTGACCTAAAGTTAGGTTACCACCAGTTGTGCATTGTTGATGCCAACATCATAAAGATGACCTTTAGGATGCGGTATGGGAATTATGAGTTTATGGTGATTCCATTTGGTCTCACTAATGCACTTGCCAACTTTATGGATATGATAATGTAGTTTTCTAAGTCATTCCTTGACCAGTTTATAGTTATGTTCATCGATGACATCTTACTTCACTCTCAAGGTAAGGAGGAGCACAAGAAATACCTATGCACTATCTTATCCCTCCTTTGAGAGCATCGTATGTGCACTAAAATCTCCAAGTGTGGATTTTGGCTTCATGACAAATGTATCTGAGGTTTGTAGCTTCTCAGATCTGGCTGGGTACTATTGACGCTTTGTTCAGAATTTCTCAAGGATTGCATGACCTTTGACAAACTTGTTGAAGAATATTGCCATGTTCCAGTGGAATGATACTTGTGAGGGAACATTCCAGAAATTGAAGTAGCGCTTGACTATGGCACAAATTCTAACTCTACCAGTGGGATTAGATGGTTTTGAGGTCCATAGTGATATGTCTTAGCATGAGTTGGGTTGTGTATTGATATAGAATGGTAAGGTGGTCTCCTACGCTTCCCGCTAATTGAAGAGGCATGAGTAGAACTACTTGACTTATGATTTAGAATTGGTCGTGGTTTTCTTCGCATTAAAAATTTAGAGGTACTACTTGTATGGAACACGATGCAAAATTTTAACTAACCACAAGAGTCTTAAGTATATATTCACTCAAAAGGAGTTAACTATGAAATAAAGAAGATGGCTAGAGCTAGTAAAGGACTATGACATCGAGTTGACCTACCACGAGGGTAAGGCTAACTTTATTACATATGCTTTGAGTAGGAAAACATCATACTCTATGAATTATTGTGTTGTGGCTAATAGACTATTATAGGAATTTAGTGAAATGGGAGTAGAAATGATCCAACAGGGTGATCTAGAGGTTTACATGAGTGCTTTGTTAATTGCACTCATAGTATTTGAAGAGATTCGAGTCGATTAGCCAAGAAGTATAAAGTTCGAGAGGATCTAACAAAAGATACGGGAGGTTCAAGTTGAAGGATTTTGGATACATAAGGATGCTAGCATTTGCTACAAGGGGCAATGGTGTGTACCGTATAGTTGTGCTAATATGATGCATTGGCTTTTGGAAGAAGGACATTGTACCCCCTAATCTGTCTACCTGGTAGGGGACAAGTTGTATAAGGACCTATTGGTGGCCTCTCATGAATCAAGAGAGAGTAGAGTTCATGGCAAGATGCTTGATCTGTTAGAAGGTCAATTTTGAGGACCACAGACCTACAAGGTTAGTCCAGTTTCTGGAAGTGCCAAGATGGAAATGGAACTCCATCTCCATGGATTTTGAGACTGCATTACCGAGGACTCATAATGGGTGTGACACCATATGAGCCGTTATGGACAGATTAACTAAATCAGTGGTTTTCCTACCAATGAAATCGACCTGGAGCATGGATCAATTAGCCAAATTCAACATGAAGTTTGTGGTTAGTAGGCATGATGCACCTGAAGACATCATTACCGATAGGGACTCGAGGTTTCTATTACACATCTAGGGCAATTTGCAGGAGGTTTTGGCCATAAAGCTAAAAATAAGTACTGCTTTCTATCTAGTTATGGATGGACAAACCAAGAGAATGATATAGACACTCAAGGACATGTTGTGGGCTTGTGCTATGGATTTTCAAGATTGTTGGGAGGATTGTATACATTTCATGGAGTTTTCGTACAACAACAATTACCATGCTAGTATAGGGATGACACCCTTTGAGGCATTATATGGACTTAAGTGTTGAACACCCTAGTGTTGGAATGACATTAGTGAGACTATTATACTAGGGCTTGAGATGATTGAGGAGATGGCCCAACAAGTCTAGTTGATCCAAGACAAAATGAGAGTAGCTTAGAGTCGTCAGAAGAGTTAACTGATCATAGACATCATAGTGATGGTTTTGAGTCGGAGGGCAATGTCCTCTTGAAGGTTTCACCCACTAAGGGAGTGCAGAGATTTGGTAGGAATAGCAAGTTGATCCTAAAGTATATTTGCCCCTACCAGATTCTCAATAGAGTTTGCAAGGTTGCTTATCGTTTGATGCTCCCGCCAAACCTAGCAGAAGTCCATAACATCTTCCACATCTCATAAATATAGAAGTATGTTATAGATCCTTCCCACATGATTTGGTCTGATGAGATGGATCTCAATGGCTCTCTAATGTAAGTGGAAATGTTCTTGATAATTCTCAATACTAAGGTATGAAAAAATTAGATGAGCTTAGTTCCACTTGTGAAATTATTTGGAGCCACTATAGAAAAAAAGAAGCCACTTGGGAATGAGAGAAGGACATGCATGAGATGTACCCCCAAACTTTTTATTTCAGGTGTGTTTTCACGATTGCTTTCCTTTAAGAGGTTGTGATGTAATGCCCCAAAATTTTAAAATCCTAAAGTTTATTTATCAACGAATTAATTTAACCTAATTTATAAAAAAATTATTTAATAACCCTAAATTATTATAGGCAAATTATATTAATTTTATTTATTTATTTATTATTACTAATATAAAATAAAAAAATTACTCTAAAAACCTAACCTAAGTCCCACACCTAAAATTTTTCTTTTCCCCCTTTTCTTTTTCTTTTTCTATCTTTTCCTTTTTCTTCCTTTCTTTTTTTTACCTCCATTCCTTTTTGTTTTCCCCTTCCCTCTCCTTGGGTTACGTTGTCACCGGCCTATGCCCTTCTTCTTCTTTTCTTTCTTCCCTTCCTGAGCAGCCAAGCGTGTCTTATTCTTCTTCTTCTTATTTTTCCTATCTCCTTTTCTTTTTTCCTTTTCCTTTTCTCCCTTTTTTCTTCCTCCCACCTATCTCCTTCCTTGTGTCACCTTCCCAATTTTTTCACCTACACTGCACCCCTACACAACACCCCATCCTTCTCACATTTCCTCTCTTGACCATATAGTGCCATACATGATGGCCTACACCCTACACCCTTTCCCCTGCCTATAACACCCCAATTTTAACTACTAAAAATTTCATTTTATAGCTGAAGCATATAAGTAAAATATTGGGAGTTACCGTCGTAATTGACATAAGTCTGGTTTTCCCAACCATCCTTACATCAATAATAAGGCTAAAATCATTCATAATAAAATAAGAAAATTAGAAACGAAAGAAACATTCATTATATAATATGAGTTTGGAGGTTAAATTTGAATTACAACATCAAAATACAAAGTAAGTGATACCATAGATCAAGAGTCCAAAAAGGTATAGAAGTAAATACATCAACCAAATAACATTACTCTTCACCCAAACACCCAATAGATAATAGGTCACTTATCCCCACATAATGCATCATAAGCAACATAGTCATCTAGCGGATCTTTTAAGGCTTACACAAAAGAACCAAGGTCTCTTGCTCATGGGAATGAGTAGCACCTATAAAATGGGTGGTCATTACGCTACATATTGAGCAAGGTAATAATACTATCGAATCATGGATACAGATAACACATGCATTCACAATAAGTGATAAGTATATATTCAGATAACTAAAGCATCTCATAAGATAAATACTCATCTGGGCCTCTTTATAAGATATAACCACTTTCATTATTTTATATATGTTGGGTTCAGGAACCCCACTATTCTTAAACTGATATAACAGTCTAAAACACCTTCTCAGGGACAACACACCTAAGCTACTATTATCATTCGGTAGAACGGATCTAAAAACATCATGAAATGTCCTGAAAATTTCTAATTTTAAATATTATATTTAAATGAGGTTTTATTATAAAAGTTAATTCAGTATATTACATTATTTAAAATAAAAGGAAATTAATTAGGGCAAATCAAGAATAAATTTATAAGTATTTTAATTAGGAGGAATTTGGGTATTTTAACTAATTAAAGATTTTAATTTGGGAATTAACTAAATAAATTATTTTATTTAAAATAAGGAGGATAAAATAGTTCCAAATTAATATTAAGATTATAAATAATTTAATGGAAGAAAATTAGGGTGTTTTGCTAATTAAAATGGAATTTATGGAAAATCTTTTAAAAATCCTAATTTAGCCTAAAAAGGGATTTAAATATTATTATTTTTAAATAACCCAAATATCCAAATTAATTTAATTAAGCCAAACCATTATTTTTTCCTTTTCCCTTTTCCCTTTTTCCTTCTTCCTTTTTCTTCCTTTTTCCCCTTCTTCTTTTCTTTTTCTTTTTCTTCTTCTCCCAGAACTGGGTCAGCTACAGCCCAGTCTTCCTCTTCTTCTTCCTTCTTCAGCCCATCCCACACAGCGTCTTTCGTTTGACGTCTCCACACCGCATTTTGCTTCCGTTTCCACTGAAACTCGTCGTTTCATTTAAAAATTTCCCCTCGTTGATCTCCGTTCGCCCGTCGCCTTGCTTCCGCCCCTCGACGCGCTGCGTTTCGTCCTCTTTCTTCCCAAAACACGTCGTGTCATTTAAAACATTCCTCCCTCACACCGACCGCCCGGTTCTCCCCCTTTTTCTTTTCTTTCCCCGGCTGACCGGTCCACCTCCTCTTCTTCTTCCTTCTTCCTCCTTTCTCCTCCGTCGACGCGGCGGCAGTTCCGACCTCATCAATGGCGTCACCGACTACAGAGACTTTGACGAGCCATTTCTTGTCTCATTGTATTCCCCTTGACTCGAGGAATAAATTGGCATAACTCTCGTCCGTTATCTCTCGCCCTTTTCCTCTCCCCAGCCTCGCAAAACTTAGATGCAACCCAAACGATGCCCGACCAATTACCGCCACCGGCCACCCAAATTCTCGTACCTAATACCTCCCTACCGACCTCCAAAACCCTATTATCCCATCTACCATCTATAAATAGTCTAATTATAGGAGTTTTGGAATTTTTTTCTCACCCGAAATCCTAAGTGAAGGCTGCCATCACCGTGACTTAAGACGCAGCTTCCGCCGCCAATAGCCAACCTCAGCGCCACCACAGCATTCCAATTTCTTCCCTGAAATTTCCTCTAGTTTACTAAACCATTTTCAACCTTTGATTCTTCTTGTACGGGCCACCATAGTCTTACCAAGTTTGCTGCTCATCTCGCTAGAATTTTCACCCCGAAACCCTTAAGCCGCCGTCTGCCACCATTTCCGCCACTTCTACTACCCTCTGAACCACCCAAAAACACCCTCTAATCCTCCTCCACCGAACCATAGCCTTATTTTAATTTTTCCCCCGCTCCTTCTCTTTTTTTCTTCATCCTTTTTCCCTCTTAGATTATTTTTCCGGCCACCACCATGAACCACCGCCGGTGCCGCCCATTTTCGCCGACTCAAGGTGAAACCTTAGACCTTCTTAGTCATTATTTACTATTTATTGTAAATTATTCTATTTTTATTTTATTTATTAGTAATTATTCGAATATAATAATTATTTCCTTGCTATTAATAATATTATTATTTGATATAAAATTTAAGCTTAATTTTAATTGCACGGTAGAGAGTAGTAATAAAATAATTTTATTGTTAGTTTCGAATTTTAAGTTATTAATTGAATTATTATATGATTATTATCATTCTTCTTCTTATTATTAATATTATAATTATTAGAATAATTGTTATTAGCATTTTATTAATTATTTTGGAAAATCTTAGGCCCTAATTTTGTATTAACATTCGCACTTACGTATTTTAGTATTTTTATTTCTATTTTTATAACCATTAATAATAATATTAGTATCATCTCTATTATTTTAATATTATTATATATGATATTAATTTTATTATTTATTTATGTTTATGAATAGTAGGTAATTAATTAGAGGCAGTGTTGAAATTCCACCTTGAAATATAAGGCTTATATATCACTATTATTATTATTATTATTATTATTATTATTATTATTATTATTATTATTATTATTATCATCATCTTTATTTATAATATTTAGTTGCTATTAAAGTTATATTATTATTATTTTCATCCTTACTAATATTAATTATGGTGAAGGGTAGAGACCCTTGTATCACCCTTTTATTTTGAAGTTCATTGGTGTTATTATTAGTTTTTCTACTAGTATTTTGTGTACTTACTTTTAGTATAATAATATTTTAATTAAAAATAAGGTCTTGGGATAAGTTAGAAATAATATCATTCTTAAGAGGAAACCTAATCCTAGTATTTTCCTATAGTAGGTGAGCCCAATCAAAGCTCTCAAGTAATATAGGAGCGTGCTCCAAGACCGATGACATTTTTGGTAAGGGTTTACTAAGGCCATTGTGTGCTTATATGCATTATGTGCTTCATATGCTATGCATTATATGTTTATAATTATTAATTATGTCGTATATGATATGACGTGGAGTTGAAGTATGTTTTGTATGGCATGTGTATTATTTATGTATGATAATATGTGCAATGACCCTGTAAGACATGCATGTGAGGATGTTGATATGATTTGTGCGGGGGAAAAGGATAAAAAATGAGGATGGAGAAAGAAGTTGACCAAGAGATGTGAGTTGACCTAAGTATCTTAATGATTTATGGGTGGAAAAATAAAATGGGAAATGTAGGGTTTCGTGGGAGAGAATCTAATTTATGATTTGTTTGGGAGAATCTAATGTATGATGTTATTTGGGAGAATCTAATTTATGATTTGTTTGGGAAAATCTAATTTATGATGTTATTTGGGAGAATGTAATTTATGATATTATATGGGAGAATCTAATTTATGATTTAATTGGGAGAATCTAGTTTATGATTGTTTGAGGGAATCCAATTTATGGTTTTGCTTGGGAGATTCTAAATTATGATTTTATGTGGGAGAATCTAACTTATGGTCTTGTATGGAAAAATCTAATTTGTGGTTATGAATGGGAGAATCTAATCAATTGTAAGGTAAGGACAAATCTTTAGGTTTTATATGGTTTGAATTTAGGTTTGGTATGGGTGAATCTTTGGTTTTGTGTGGATTGAATTTAGGGTTTTGTATGACGGAATTATGGTTTGTATGGTGGTAATTATGGTTGTGTGGTGGTATTAGGGTTTGTATGATGTTATTAAGGTTGTATGGTGGTACTTATAGTTTGTATGGTGGTATTAGGGTTTCCATGGTGGCATTGATGGTTGAATGGCGGTATTAGGATTTGCATGGTTGAATTTAGGGTTTCACGTGGAATTTTAGGGTGTGCATGAAAAAGGTTTGAAGGTTTGCATGGGGAGACTAATGTCTGCATGGGTATAAAATTTACGTATGGAAAGTTAATTTGGGATGCAAGGAAGGTAATGTAAGTGTTATTTGGGTGTTAAACTATTTTGGACGGAAAATAGTACGTGGAGCATTATGAGGGTACGGAAGAGACTGAATTAGGGTTTGGAGTAATGAACTCTGGGTTGTTGTGATTAACTAAGGTTGGAGTGGATAATTGTGGTTTGTTATGATTAACTAAGGCGTGGAGTGGCTAATTATGGTTGGTATGGTTAAGTAGAGTTTGGAGTGGTTAATTGTGGTTTGTTGTGGTTAATTGAGGTATGTGGTGGCTGATTAGGGTTTTTGTGTTATCATGTGTATGTGGTGATTTAAGTGTAATTATGATGGTGGAATTTTATGATTTGTGATGTGTTATGAATTATGCATGTCCAAGGTGAAAGCCTTTGAATAAGATACTTAATACATTAAACACGTAAAGTGGAAGATGTTGAGACGGGCCCAGACCGATCTACCGGCATAATAGTGGCAGGGAATGTTTTCCCTCGCGACCAATCTACCGGCTAAAATAGTGGCAGGGCATGCACCCTCGCGACCGATCCACCGGCTAAAATAGTGGGGGATCCCGATCTCAACAAACCAAACGATATATGTTGATAAAATGTGGGAAGATACTAATGATTTAAAGTGGAACACCGTACGAGAAGGGGCCAGACCAATCCACCGGCATATAATAGTGGAAGGGTATGTTACCCTCGCGACCGATCCACCGGCTAAAATAGTGGGGTTCCCGTAATCGTATGGACTTGATAAAGAGTATGGTGTAAAAAATAATTCGATAAAGGATTAATAAAGCAATTAATCTAAACTATATCGGATCTTGGGTTTTTCACCTGATCGTTCATTGCGTTTATGTTATTGTGTTGGTGATTATGCCCTATTATTATTCTACATGGATTATGTGCTTATGTGTTGGCCTTAGTGTTCGGTTACTTTACTCAGTACGTAGCGTACTGATCACCCTTTTTATGGGTGTTGCTCATTCCCACGAGTAGCATGCCCTTCTGACTTGTGCAGGTGGGTGAGATATCGGTCGGGGCTGAGTGTTGAGCATGTTTGGCTCGAAGTTCGAGAGTGTTGTGGCCGTATTCATTCTTTACACGATTTCATTCCTTTTATTATTTCTTTGGTATAGTATTTACTATTTTCTAATTCATTACTCGATTGAGTATTTTAATGAACCTTTTATCGATTGTAAGTTTAATTCTCTTTTGGAAATAAATTATAATTCTTGATGCGTACTCTGATTTTGTTTTACAACCATTTAATAATTATTTGAAGTTTAGTTTGTATTAATTTTATAATTGATTGTTAACCTTTTCTTTAGCCTTAACACTTGGTATTGAAGTTTAGTTTGCGTACTCGGAGAGAACTGGTTTAGTACTAAGTGTGGCGGTAACATCCCCAGAATTCACGGGTTTTAATTCAATTACTTCCGCTTTTTTTTTTATAAAAAAAAGTAGCGAATTTTGGGGTGTTACAATTTGGTATCAGAGCGGTTGATCCTTTCAGACACGCTCTTTCGTTTTTAATATTTTTAAGATGATACCACAAGTTGGTATCAGAGCGGTTGATCCTTTCGGACATGCTCTTTCGTTTTAAATATTTTTAAGATGATACCACAATTTGGTATTAGTGCGGTTGATCCTTTCGGTCACGCTCTTTCGTTGAATTTTTTTTTAGTTGATACCACAAGTTGGTATCGAATTTGGTTTCAACCACGCTCTTTTGTTTTTAATCTTTTTAAGTTGATACCACAAGTTGGTACCAGAGAGGTTGATCTTTTTCTGAATACGCTTGTTCTCGAAATTAAATGTGTTTTACGAAAGTTTTATTAGTTTTGAAGCATGTTTTGACCGATCTTTTGGTTTTAATCTTTTTAAGCTGATACTAAGAATAATATCATTTTCAAAATGAATTTGGATTACAAATTTTTCCTTGATTTCAAATTATTTTCGAAAAAAAAAGGATTTTTCATTTTTAAGCGTTTTTATTCCACCCACAGTGAGAAGCGAAGGGTAGAATTTTAATTAAGTTTATTCTTAAGGGGGTAGTTTTTATAAGTATTTTTTTTCTTCCTTTCTTTTCGTTCGTATGGTGTCCCTATTTCCCTTAATTTAAATTTTATTTAGTAATTTTATTCCTAAGGGGGTAGTTTATATAGATAGTAGTGTTATTTCGGTTTTCTAACCACTTAAAGCTTTTTCTCCCTAACCCTAAGCGCTCCTAGAGACTTTGGGGGCGAAGTCTGTTTTTAAGGGGGTAGTAATGAAATGCCCTGAAAATTTCTAATTTTAAATATTATATTTAAATGAGGTTTTATTATAAAATTTAATTAAGTATATTATTTTATTTAAAGTAAAAAAAAATTAATTAGGGAAAATCAAGAATAAATTTATAAGTATTTTAATTAGGAGGAATTTGGGTATTTTAACTAATTAAAGATTTTAATTTGGGAATTAACTAAATAAATTATTTCATTTAAAATAAGGAGGATAAAATAGTTCCAAATTAATATTAAGTTTATAAATAATTTAATGGAAGAAAATTAGGGTGTTTTGATAATTAAAATGGAATTTATGGAAAATCTTTTAAAAATCCTAATTTAGCCTAAAAAGGGATTTAAATATTATTTAATTTAAATATTATTATTTTTAAATAACCCAAATATCCAAATTAATATAATTAAGCCAAACCATTATTTTTCCCTTTTTCCTTCTTCCTTTTTCTCCTTCTTCTTTTCTTTTTCTTTTTCTTCTTCTCCCCGAACTGGGCCAGCTGCGGCCCAGTCTTCCTCTTCTTCTTCCTTCTTCAACCCAGCCCGCGTGGCGTCTTTCGTTTGACATCTCCACGCCGCGTTTTGCTTCCGTTTCCTCTGAAACTCGTCGTTTCATTTAAACATTTCCCCTCGTCAATCCTGTTCGTCCGTTGCCCTGCGTCCGCCCCTCGACGCGCTGCGTTTCGTCCTCTTTCTTCCCAAAACGCATCGTGTCATTTAAAACATTCCTCCCTCGCGCCAACCGCCCGGTTCTCCCCCTTTTTCTTTTCTTTCCCCGGCCGACTAGTCCACCTCCTCTTCTTCTTCCTTCTTCCTCCTTTCTCCTCCGTCAACGCGGCTACAGTTCCGACCCCATCAATTGCGTCGCCGGTTACAGAGACTTTAACGGGCCGTTTCTTGTCTCATTGATTCCCCTTGACTCGAGGAATAAATTGGCATAACTCTCGTCCGTTATCTCTCGCCCTTTTCCTCTCCCCAGCCTCGCAAAACTTAGATGCAACCCAAACGACGGCCGACCAATTACTGCCACCGACCACCCAAATTCTCGTACCTAATACCTCCCTACCGACCTCCAAAACCCTATTATCCCATCTACCATCTATAAATAGTCTAATTATAGGAGTTTTGGAATTTTTTTCTCACCCGAAACCCTAAGTGAAGGCTGCCATCACCGTGACTTAATACGCAGCTTCTGCCGCCAATAGCCAACCTCAGCGCCACCATAGCATTCCAATTTCTTCCCTGAAATTTCCTCTAGTTTACTAAACCATTTTCAACCTTCGATTCTTCTTGTACGGGCCACCATAGTCTTACCAAGTTTGCTGCTCATCTCGCTAGAATTTTCACCCCGAAACCCTTAAGCCGCCGTCTGCCGCCATTTCCGCCACTTCTACTGCCCTCTGAACCACCCAAAAACACCCTCTAATCCTCCACCGAACCATAGCCTTATTTTAATTTTCCCCCGCTCCTTCTCTTTTTTTATTCATCCTTTTCCCTCTTATATTATTTTTCCGGCCACCACCATGAACCACCGCCGGTGCCGCCCATTTTCGCCGACTCAAGGTGAAACCCTAGACCTTCTTAGTCATTATTTACTATTTATTGTAAATTATTCTATTTTTATTTTATTTATTAGTAATTATTCGAATATAATAATTATTTCCTTGCTATTAATATTATTATTATTTGATATAAAATTTATGCTTAATTTTAATTGCAGGGTAGAGAGTAGTAATAAAATAATTTTATTGTTAGTTTCAAATTTTAAGTTATTAATTAAATTATTATATAATTATTATAATTCTTCTTCTTATTATTAATATTATAATTATTAGAATAATTGTTATTAGCATTTTATTAATTATTCTGAAAAATCTTAGGCCCTAATTTTGTATTAACATTCGCACTTACGTATTTTAGTATTTTTATTTCTATTTTTATAACCATTAATAATAATATTAGTATCATCTCTATTATTTTAATATTATTATATATGATATTAATTTTATTATTTATTTATGTTAATGAATAGTAGGTAATTAATTAGAGGCAGTGTTGAAATCCCACCTTAAAATATAAGGCTTATATATTACTATTACTATTACTATTATTATTATTATTATTATTATTATTATTATTCTTCTTCTTCTTCTTCTTCTTCTTCTTAATATTATCTTTATTTATAATATTTAGTTGCTATTAAAGTTATATTATTATTATTTTCATCCTTACTAATATTAATTTGGGTGAAGGGTAGAGACCCTTGTATCACCCTTTTGTTTTAAAGTTCATTGGTGTTATTATTAGTTTTTCTACTAGTATTTTGTGGATTATTTTTAGTATAATAATATTTTAATTAAAAATAAGGTCTTGGGATAAGTAGTGAATTTTGAGGTGTTATACATCACCTTCTTGGGGAAAAACTCTCTCAAGCCACTATTATCATCTGGTGAAATGGACATAAACATCACCTTGGTCCTAACTCACGTACTCTTCCACTTAAAATCATTAGTGTCTTTTCCATAGGTTATACTATTATATTTTCATTCATGATAAGTAGGGCCCCCACTATTCTTAATCTGATGGGACAGATTGAAACACCTTCTTGGGGTAAAATGATCCTCAACCACTATTATCTCTGGTGGAACGGATATATAAAAATATCATCTCCTTGGGGAAAAACGCTCTTGAACAATTATTATCCTCCGATGGAATAGATATAAAAACATCATCCTCTAGTGGAATTGATATAAAAACATCACATTGGCTCTACCCATGTGATCTTTCACTTTAAATGATTTGTATCTTATTAATAATTGATATATAGGTACCAAACACAATAAGAAACATAAGCACATAACATAATTCATAAGGTCAATCTCTATAGTCAAGATCCTTAATTTTCTCAAATCCTAATATTACACTCCTAGCAAAACTTCTCTTATATTGATCATTCAACCACCAACTATAGTATGTCATTCTCAAATATCATCATTATTATACCCAAAATTCATGGTCTAACACCCACATCTCACATGTAAAATAATAGCCTTATCCAAAATGTTACTATTTACAGGGCTCCCAAATAATAATTTTAATATTAGTCATAACTCTTCCAATAATGCTCGTATGATTTTCCAAATTCAATAAAAATCCTTAAAATACTAATATTGACAACATATACAAAATTTGTACTCTGACACAAAGGTTTTACACATGGAATAATAATATTACTATTTTAAGGTTATTATGCCCTAATTAAACCATTATTTCATTTTGAGGAACCCAAACATTTAGTAAGTACTCCAAACACCTAACACATCAAAATATCAAGAATTCATATAAGTCCATATTACTTTTCCATAAGTGATATTTTTCTACAAGTATAACTTAGTGTATTAAGATTATATCAACACATCTTTCCCATTATCACTTTATTTATACCAAATAAATCCACATTATCATAACATACCATTCATAGCACACATTCCGTCATCTAATAACAATATCATGATAATACATATAGCCATGCAAACATTTAACATAAAACCCTAAAACATCGATTAGTATCCTTACCAACTAGAACACTAGGCTCTAAGCACATAAATCCTAGACCTCCTCCTTCAAGATCACTGGAATATCACCTACGAAAAATAACATAATGCATTGTTAGGCTCAAAGAGTATAACTAAAGGGAAAATTAAATTAAAGAGGGTAAAAATGGAAATAACTAGATTGAAATGGAAGATTGAGTTGTGTAAATGTGTGGTGGAATGTATGGTAGAGCTATGGTGAAAATTTAATGGTGTTTGGATAAGGTTTGGGGGCAAAAATAGGGGTGTATGACCAAAATGGGAAGTTTCACGGCCGCGTAGCAAGTGGTGCACACCTAGGCCTTGTGTTGAGATCGTGCATGGCAAGACTATGTGAAGAGATATGACCATGCTCAATCAATGGTAGAACAAAATTAATTTGAACAGGTGCTCACGAGCATGCGATAAGGCATACGATGGTGCACGGGAAGGCTACGCTGGGTTGCACGAGCATGTGATATGAAATTTTAGTGTGGCATGATCATGCTTGAAGCTATGCACAAGCTGTGCGTTTTATAAAAAAACGTGATGGATGGGAGGAAAAGAGAAGGAAGACGATGATGGGGAAGGATGGGGTGATCGTGGTGGTCGTTCCACTGATTGATGGGTAGTGCATGGTGGCACACAGTGGTGATGGTGGTGAAAATGGTGGCTCAATCATGCAAAACAAGATACGACCACATGGGAAGTAAAAAAGAAGAAGAAGAAAGGAAATGGAGCTTGGGTAGGTTGTTTTGGACACAAAATGGGTAGAAATGAGGCAAAAAAAGAAAGAAAGAAGAGTGATGAGTAGTTTGTATATATATATGGTGGTGGCGTGGGACGGTGAAATAAAATGGCAGCGGGTGTAGGTCGAGCATGAGGAATAGTAATAGAGATGATGGTTGTGTGTGTTAGGGTGAAATTACAGAGGGTGTAGGCGAGAGATGGTGATGGTTGTGTGTGAGCATATTACGTGAGAATGAAAAGGAAGGGAGGGGAGGGGTGGTGTGCAAATTGGGAAGCTTGATAAGAAGAAAAGGGTTAAGGATGATGGATGATGGTGGTTATGGTGTATTTGATGGTGCAAGTTGTAATTTGCAGAACACTGCTAGTCAAACTTTATGACACATGAGCCTAGATAAATGAGAAGAAAAAGAAAAGGAAAGAAGAGAAAAGGTTTTGGATTAGTTTTAGATAAGTTTTAGATTAGCTAAAATAGGTATCATTAGTGACAAGTTTTAGCAAAATTAAGATCGGGTTACGAAATATGGTTTATCCGGATCAAATATTAGGATTTGGTTAAGGTTTCAGGATTAATAAATTTAGTTAAGTCTAAAATAAGATTTTTTGAGATTAGAACCAAATTAGGGTATGAATGATATGAGATTAGGCTAAGTAAAATTTTAAGGTATTATATTGTCCCTTATTCTTAAGACTACCTCCTCCCCCTTATAGCCATGCATGCCATGCTATCATATTTCCCTATCCCTCACCACCGTCTATAGATAACTCCCTCAAGCTCTCCTTCCTCTCCTCTCCCACCTGCACTCATCTGCTCTATTTTCCTTGCCTTCCCCACCCTTGCAAGATCTAGTAACACGATGCTGACGTCCATGCCCATCTAGCCCCTTGCTACCTCTCTTCTTTTCCTACGCCCTTCCATTGCTTATAGAGCCACCCCTCTCCCTTCTTCTTCCTTTTTCCTTCACTTACACTTGCAGCCATAGTGAGCTGCATTTCCACCTCCACTACCACCTACCATTATCCTCCCTCCTTGACACCACCACATAGAGCCACCCTACACAGGCTCCCCAGCATGTGGAACCATCCCAACAGCCCTTCTTTCTCCTTTATTCTCCCCATTTCTCCTCCCTTCTTCTTTCTCCCTCTCTACTATGTGCCACCCTACACCACCGCTAGTCATAAACTCCACCACAACTAATCACCATCAAATCCGACCAATCCCATTTCCACCGCCACCCTTTAACCCTAACCTACCAACCCTCACCCATTAAACCAAAATCAACAACGGTTTCCACCGACGTGCACCGCCTGCACTATTTTCCTCCCCCACTTTGGCCATCTCCATTTCCTTCCTCCTCCTTTATCTTTCATTAGGTTAAATATTTTTTTATTCCTTTTTAAAAAAATAATAATAAAAGAAAATATAAACTATGTATATTCCTATTTCTAGGTAATATTTGGTGATAACAAAAGAGGAAGCATAGGTTGTGCATGCTTAAAGGCCGAAACCACTTCAGTAAGGATAAAATCATAGCTAGAGTTTTATTGCGTTTAATATATGTCATTGTTGTGTCTTATGTAATGGTATGCATAAAGTGATAAATGACTCTAGTGTTGTATATCCATATCCATGTTATATTATATTGCATGTGTGGAATATTGGAGAGTCCATGTGTTGGATGTCTTGTGACATAGGTAGGGTTTTTGAGATCTAAGGGCATTTTAGTCAATACGGTGAAATAGTGGCATGTAGGGTACTCTAGGGTGTTAATTGGCATAAAATAGTTTAGAGATCCTACATGAAATAACTATGGAAAAAAGAAGGAGGTTGATGGTAAATATAATATGGGGGTGAAAGACCATGAATGGGGTGAGTAAAACCTAAGGGGAGTTATGATCATATGTGAGTAGAGTGGGGGTTTGGTACTAGGGACTGTATATGAGGTTAATATTGGCATTTTGGTAGTAAATCAAATTTGGGAAGTCCTTTGAGAACTAGGGGAATATATATGACCAAAAGGTAACATTAGGGTTTTGGAGAGCCAAGGAACAAAACCCTAAGGGCAGGCTGTTATTGCATATATAAGATGGGAAGTTAGACTAAGACCTTGGTGTATGATATTAACCATTAAATTTTGGGAATGTGTACCAAATTTAGTAGCCATGCAGAATAGAGGGAACTAGTTACAACCAAACTGAGGAATTAGTGTTTGGAAGGGGGCTCAAATAAGAAGGGTATTATAACATGCGCAAAATGTAGGAGTTAGGCTACAAGGTTTGAGTTGTTGGTTAACCATATCATTATATACATGGGTATGGAATTTGAGGGCAGATAAGCAATAGAGAAGTGACTATGCCAACAGGGAGAAATTAGGGTTAAGGAAAGGTAACCACAGCGGCTAGTTATTATCATATGTGGAAAATGGGTATAACAAGCCATGACACTTGGAAATGGGTTTTCTAATGAAATGTTAGGATTTTTTTGGATAGATTTGGGACACAAAAAGGGGGGAACTGAAGGTGAAGATATGTCTAGGTTGTGGAATTAGGGTTTCTAAGGGGAATAGGGTTGTTTTCAAGTAGCAATTAGGAAGGTGCCTTGTATGAGTAGATATGCATGTATTTGTGATGAACCTAGAGTAAATAAAATATGAATAGCATACTAATCACTTAAAGTGAAAGATCACTTGAGTCAAGCCTAGTTGTACCTGTTGATCCACCGGCGAAAATAATGGCTAGGAAGCATCTTACCATAGATGTTGTACCTTGTTACCATTCCACCTATGAGAATTGTGGGTTCTCAAACTGAACTTAACCAAGCCATTGGATGATAATAACCCATGATAAGACACTAATCACTTACAGTAGAATATCACATGGGTCAAGATTGATTGTACCTTAATTATTGATCCACCAGTGATAATAGTGTCCAGGAGTGTCTTGCCCTAGAAGTTGCACTTGTTTATCGTTTTACCGGTTGAGAATAATGGGGTCATTGAACCCAACATGAATAGAATCATGAGATGATTATCATTGTATAAATAATATTAAATGATGATTTTATTCAAAATTTATTTGACAAAAATTGATATGTAAAGATCCAAATAAAATTAAACTGATATAAAAGCTATTTAAAGAATTTCAAAAAAGTTTCATGATAAAAAATTAACAATAGGAATAATACATATTATATTTGAAAATAAATAGTATGAACCTAAAATAATATTTAAAAATATATTGGAAGATATTTAAATCAATTTTAAACATCTATAAGAAATCTAAATCATTTTTTTAATAAAATTATCGTATATATTTCAAAGCAAAAATCTAAGAAAAATGGACCTTCAAAACCATTTTATGTTAAATCCTAACATCACCTCAATATTATATGTATATATATATATATATATGATGGGTCCAAAAAATTATAAAAATAAATTTTGTAAACTTCAAGGAAGTGCTTAGAAATTAATCACGAATGGTTTCAGATAGAAAATTCAAATGAGTTATGAAAATTTTAAAATAGAAAATTTTAAAAATTAAAAAACATTGTAAAAACCATAGAATTAAGATACAAATATATAAAGAGATGAAGTATTACTTCTCTAAAGTTATATTACCTCAAAAAAAATTGAAGAGTCACTCTAAAAATTTTATGAGAAATAAAAAAGATATGAAATATATTAAATCACATACATAATAAAAAATGTTAATATAAATTTGAAAGAGAATCAAAATCTTATGAATTTAAAATATAGTCATAAATAAATTTATCTAAAATTATCTACAATGACAAATGATTAATTAAAATATTAATATACAGTTAACATTGTTGATAAATCAATAAAATCAAACATATACAGTTAAATAAAAATATAAACAAATTCAAATATGTTTTCCAATAAATTAAGAACAAAAAATAAAAGAAAGATTTTATATAGAAATAAGTAAAATTCAATTCAAATCATGTATTAAATTAAAAAATGTCATTTTCTCAAATATTTTAAATAAATAAATAAATAAATTTAAAGTTACAACAAAATATTTATCGTAAGAATTATAAATCAAAATGATCGAAAGGTAAATAAAATGTGTGTCCTCATGAATCATGATTTAGATAAATCAAATTGATGTCAATACAATTAAATATTATATTTCATGAATTAAACTGATATTTAAAGCAAATTAGGATCCTAGCAAGTTTGATATGACAATACTGCCTCTTTAAAAGGAACTTCAACCCCAAAGTTTTACAAAAATGAAGAAAAGTGAAACTTAACCCAAATTCGTATATCAAAACTTGATCGAAAGACTTGAATTAATGTATAGAAAATGAAATGAGGAAAGTCAAAATTCAATTCGATAGGGCCTTACTTATAAGAAGTGTAATACCCCATTTTTACTATTTAAAAATTTTGTTTTACAAAATTATTAATTATATAAATAATGAGTGTTGTTGCAACATATAGTATAAATCTAGTTCCCTCACCTTTCTTATGCCAAGTACTAAGGATCAAAATAATTCATATCCAAAATAAAGTAGTAGAAATAGAAGACAGTACATAGATAAAAGTTATGTATAACATACTCTGTAAAATAATAGTAATAAAAATATAACAAGGGACATGAGAGTCCAAAGGAAAACTGATTATAATAAAAATTAGTATCTAAAGGTATAACACTAATTTGCCCTAAATCTTAGACTCGTAAGCCCATTCATCGAATGAAACCTCTTCCCAAGGGCTCCACTTATCCTTACCACAATCATACGCCTCAAATCACTCCATATCCTTCACATAGTCATATGAAAATGTAGTATCAGTACAACTTTCTCATACTAAATAAATTACAATACCTCACAAGAGGTAGTATGCTCACATTACATATAGTTACACAAAAAATATAAAAAACATGCTCATAGTATAAAACACATGCCATAACAATATACAATAATCATATGATAACATATAAGACATCAAAGTCTCACACTCAATAACCAGTCATACTTAACCAATTAACCTCATCTCAAGTACTTAATAGCCATATCAACACCATAACAAAAAATGACTCATCAAATCAATTCAAAATACCAAGGTGGTATAAAGAGGCAACTACCAAATCATCAAATCTAAATTGAGTCTAAATACCAAAGGTAGAGTACTAAGGCAACTACTGACTCCATATCCCAAAGCAATCCATCTATATTCTTACCTAATAGTTACTTTCTTTTTTTAATTTATACGAGGAGATATAATAATAATCCAAAGATATAAAAGTAAATTAGTCATACGATTATACAAGGAATCACAATACTCCTCCAACCATCCAACCCAAAGGCATAACAACTCCCTAGTTATATTATTTCATAAGGTAACATAATACGCTCCACAACTAAGACTCCTAATCCTTAAGTATCGATACCCCTTATAGGGCTTGTAGGTCACTTATACAATATACTAGGGCCTTACTAGGGCACAACAACACACTAGCAAACCTAAACAAAATGAGGGGTCATACCTTGTCTCTAGGGTAGTTAATTTTTGTAATGCCCCATCTTTTTAAATGTCTTAAATGAGAAATTATGCCATTTATTGATGTTTGATTTTGATTTAGAACTACGATTGGGTTTGAGCTAAATTTTGATATGAAATGAGTTTGAAAAAACTAAATTAAACAAGTTTATAGGTAAATCGATCGACTATTTCCATGAATCAATCGACTAATTCATCATTTTAGCTAAAAGTTTTTTTCTCGACTAAATTAATTGACTGGTTGAGGAACCGATCAAATAGCCTATAGAATATTCGATTGGGAGACCAAATCAATCGATTGGTTTATCATCGAAACTCAATATTTTAGAAAATTTTCTTATACTAAAGTGGAACCTTGTCAAACCTATTTCAAATTATTTATAAAGATTCTTAACCTTTCTTATGATGCATTGAGCCCAAAATATTGCTTGATATTGATCTAAGGAGTCGATTTGGACAAGTGAGGTGGAAAATGACCTCAAATTTGTCTTCTTCCACCTCTCCCCTTTGTACACTTTTGGGATCTTTGCTTTCATTTTAGACTCGATTTTTCTTATTTGGGATATTCCTTCTATACTGACCTTTTATTTTCCCTCTTGTGTTTTTCATTTTTGGGCTGATCAACATGCACTTCTCTAGAATCACCATTTAAGTTATAGCTCATAAGTCCATATATCTTTAGGTGAAATATGCCCTTTAAACTCAAATGTAAAAAGTAATAATTAAGGTTTTTGATTTTTTCCTAACCACAATTATGATTTGTATTGATTTGTTGGCCATAAATGGCTCTAATTGCCCCTTCGATTCACCTTTCTTTCAACCACCGAAAATAATTTAGCTCTCTACCATTATACTTCTCCCTCTCCACTTCGAGCCTTGGATTTAAATTCTTTTTCTCTTCGGATCCTTTCTTTAGATCCCTCTTGTTTTAATTGTTAAACAAGAAAGAGTTAGATTTAGGAGAAAGTTGAGTAATTCGACATAATCTTCCTCTATTTTTCATTGGGTGAGGTATTTCTATTTTTTCCTTTTTATTTCAAGTTTAGAGTTGAAAAAGTTATTCAATGATTTATGAGTTAAATTTGTTGTTATTAAGGTTTTGAAAGTCGAGGAATTTCACAGAGTGAGTTTTCTCATTTGAGGAAAGTTTTCCCTACATTAATTAAGTCATTCGTACTTCTAAAATGTGTTGTGAATAAGTTTGTATGTTATATAACCTTTAAAGTTTGATTCTATATGTTGATATGAGTATATAGCTTATCAAAATTGCTATTGCATGGTTAGACAATGCGTCTTGAGAGAAAAACATGAGTTTTTAAGGAAAAATTAGGTTGTGATTATCAATGGTGAAATATGTAAATGTTGTAAGCAAGAAATATGTCATGTGATGTTAGCCAATGTTTTGATTTAGTATGATAAAGACTTATAAGCATGATCTGCATGAAAATTCCTATTTTGTGATGTTTGAGGGAAAATCGATCGATTGGTTAGGTCTAACCTATCAATTGGTTCCTAAAATAGTCGACTGGTCTATCCAACCTATCAACCTCTAGTCCTGTAGGGACCTTGGTATTTCTCTCTACTTAAACCCATCAACTGGTTAGGCATAACCGATCAACTGGTATATAATCGGTTGACTTGTTTGTCCAAACCAATCAACCGAGTTGAGGGAATTTTGGGTTTGGTCAAGCTAAAACAATCTATTGGTCGACTCGAATGGATTGACTAGTTGGAACAATCGATCGATTGGTTAGGATAAACCGATTAACTAGTTTGGCTAGTTTGTGTGATTTTGCTTTCTCTTCTAAGATATGCTTTGATATTATGCATGGGAATGTTATATGACTATTTAATGGGTAAAATACATATGCTACCATGGATCAATGACCTAATGAATGGATTTAATGAACCATCATTCAATAAATGATCAAATGGGTATTGTAAATGCATTAATGGGTAAACCACAAATAAAATGTGATGCTTTTGAGAAAAGGGTGATGAAATACATACTTTGTTTTAGATGGATTATATAATGGATATGGTTGATATTGAGCAAGCATAAATGAAAATCCCACACAAGGTTGGGGATGGAAAGGGTTAATATGGAAGAAATATGTGAATGTCTTGCTTACATATTATATGGGTCTTGTGTGATCAGAAAACCTCAAGAATAATATATTAATTACATAAATTGAAAGATAATCGAGTTGTGTATAGGTATGGGTTACCCGATCCTCAAGTAGCTACCAAGGGTTAGTGTGCCTTTGGGTATTTATTGGTGCCTTTGAATGGGATCCCAATAGATGCTTTAATGATGTAATAAGAGGTTTGATACTAAAGGGTTTGGCCACCTAGGTGGTTAGCTTTAGCCTGGACTTATGTCCATTGTGGTTGGCTTTGCCTTGAACTTATGTTCATTGTAGTTACTTGGCTTTGGCCTGGACTTATGTCCATTGTGGTTAATGGCTTCAGCCTAAACTTTATGTCCTTTGGTTTGGATAGGCTTCTACAGTATGTGAGAATATAGAGTGATGCACATTCCATCACTCAATAGAAATGATAAAAAGTTGGAATTAATACTTGGATAGTAATTGCAAATAATACTTAGATAATGATTTGAATGAGTAATTGGATAATAAATGGAACAAATGACTGGATGATAACCTGGATAAGTATGTGGATAAGAAATGGAATAAGTATTTGCATGAGAATAAAATAAGGATGTGGTAGAATTAGAAAATAAAATAAAAGGAATAGGAGAGAGAAATAATGACAGTAAATGAATAACGTAATTGATTGATCAAGTTGGAAAATAAACCCTAGTTGTCATTTGGATAACCTTCTTAGTTTGTGTGTGACTATCTACAGTATGAAACTATAAAGACAAGCACGATGTATTCTAAATTTCCTGAGTTGGGCATGGTATTAAATCCAAATGCTTTACTTGTCCATGATAGAGTAGGCACACTTAATTACATGGCATTGGCATGACTTATGTTAATTATTAATTCCATGATATGATAGAACCTTCTATACTTGTACCTTCTATTGAGGAGGTAACTTGGACTTGGCTTACTCAGTATGTAGCATACTACTGTGCCCATTTTCTCAGTCACCTACTCATTCCCACTAGTAGAGGGTGGTGTGTAAGATTTTAGGGATGCCTAGTAGTGAGCCTACTTCGTCTTGGGTTTGGGGCTTGAGAGTATGGACATCCGGAGGTTTTTGTGTATGATGGACCATGGTTTTGGGGTCATGCCCTAACTTTTTTTCTACCATAATAGCCCTGTACTTTTAGTTAATCTATTTCCCTATATTTGACTATGTCGGGGAGTGTTAAGTACCTATAGTGTAAATGGTTTCTATAAATATTTAGGCATTTTATTCTTATGCACTCTACTTTAGTCTGGTTGGTTTAGTTTTTAGCCTTGTATCTAATGTGGGATGGGCGGTAGATGACTATTCTGTGTTAGATACGGTGGTCACACCCCATTTTTCCTAAGTGTGATTAGTATTTTCCACTTTTACACTGTTTTAAAACAAAAAAATTTTGGTCGTAAAAAATGGGGCCATTATAATTTTAGAGAGCAACCTTTTCCAAGATCTAGTACTTCCACTTTAAATATTAATGATTTATGACATGATAACAAATATCACGTGTTGCACAACAATTCACATTTTCATATATAACCATTTTTTCTTTATTTTAAATTATTTGAGTCAACCCTTAGGTCGTAAGCCAAGTCAACATTAAGGTTAACCTATCAAAATTCTAAGTTCGTTATACGTCCAATTATTCAAATCAGGTGCATTAGGTCGAAAGTGACTAAAATGACTAAAATACCCTCAATAACCTAATTTCACAATTATTATTCAATTTCATACCAAACATTATTATTATGATAATTTTCATCAAAATACTAAAATATAATAATGTACAATAATTTATTATGTGGTAAATTATAAGACAATGATTGACTATAATATATATATTTTGCATGCATTTAGCAACTTATGTGTACTAACCCTAATCATGAACTTCTAATGTGTCATATATTCCATACGACAGACATATACATATTTAAGGCATAATACAACATTGTATAGGGCAATTAAAATCATGATGAATGTAAGGAATAATTTTTAACCCTATAACATGTGAATAACAATTATCATATTTTAACTCTAATTATACGTGCATGCTTTTATGCTATTTATATCAACCCTAGCTACCATGTAATAATAATCATGGAACATTTATCACAAATATTTATATTACATCATAAATTGATAAGATTACAAACCCTAACAAAACCCAATACATGCATATTTAATGCTAAGTCAAACATACGTACCAATTATTTACATGCGAATTATCATTCACTACCACGGAAAGGGGTTTTAATAACGGTTATTTTATAGTTTTAATAACGGTTTTCAACCGTTATTGAATCGCCTGTTATTAAATCTTTAATAACGGTTCATAACCGTCATGAAAAATACACAAAAACCCGCGAATATATGCGTAAACTTCATATTTAATAATGGTTTTTACTAAAAAACCGTTATTAAAACTCAGTTTTTAATAACGGTTCTGATGAAAACCGTTATTAAAATGTAGGTTTTAATAACGGTTTTTATAAGAACCGTTATTAAAACTCCACTTTTTTTCTTTTTTTTTGCAGTTTTGTTCCTGCCCACATACACAGTTGTATGTTAAAACAATTACCAAATCTGCAATGTTAAACAACATCAATTCATACCAAATATGCAATCACACCATAATTTCAATCAATCTATAATTGGTATGCATGTCTCAATACACCAACTATACTTAGCACAACTATAATTAGTGGGCATACCACAACTTGGTAGCTCTACACCCCAAAGTAAAAAGTTCACAGATCTAGGCTGGTAGACGAAATACAAACCTAAAAATGCATGTAGAATATATAGATTGCTACCTAATACCGAATGAATGAGTGCATGTGCTTGGCTCATTGATCTCTAACTTCATCAATTTCATCAACATTATATTGCTGGCTTCGTGCATAGTCATCGGTGAAAAACTACAACACCCATGTTTCAATTAATATACAGTTAGCCATTAGGTATGTCATGATTCATTAATAGAAAAATATGGAAAAGCAAACATACATGGCTTGGATATATGTTGACCAATCTATTCTAGACTATAAGATCCATTGCTCGTCTTCTTCACTTGAACCCTTAAAAACTTCAATTTCATCATCATCATCTAAGTTCCTTTGTCTCGAAGATCTTCAATTTTGGAGGTACCTAAAGCTCTTATCTCATCCATAATTACAATAGAGGATAAAGAGATAAACAATAACTGAAAACATGTATTACCCTACATACAAAATAATTCAAAGGTAGGCAACATGTAATACCACTTTAATCAAGAGGTTATATAACACCCTCATACCCTAGAATGTGAAAAAGGTTTTCAGGATAGTCTAAATTAAAGGTTCAATTTGTAAAAAAAAGGCCCTAAAAAGGTTGTATCACTTGTATGTAACAAAAAAACCTCAATTTAGAGGCCAAAACGGCCTTTTTTGGGCTCCTATATTGCCCAAACCGGCTCCACCAATTTTCCACGTCGTAGATCTCGAAAAATACCCAAAATAGCCTCCTAGATCACCTAAATCTGAGGTCGCATGAAAAAGTTATGACTCTCCAAAGTTTACAGTTGAATCTAGCTCTAAATAACCTCAATAATGTCTTCTCTTTTGTTTATTATGGTTGTAGCTCTAAATAATTTTGAATCTATATTCTCCATACAACAATAATATGTAAAGGTCTCGGCCAACACATGCATTTGTTATATATAACAATAACGCAACAAATTCAACAACAAACAGCAAAATTTTCAGCCAACACATTCAACAACACATTTTCGAACGAAACCCTGGCGACATGCATTTATATAAGTAGATAAAAAAGTTAAGAGAGGAAGAAAAAACACATACATAAAGTGAGATAGCTACAAACACGACGGTGAGAACGTTGAGAGAGGCAAGGGCTTCAAAGACGACGGAGGATGAAGGTGCAAGTGCTAGCTAGCTTCGGAACAATGGCAGAGGCATAGTGGAGAGTTGGCGATGCGAGGGTTTCCTTTACTTGAGAGGAGCCTAGTGGTGCACGGTGTGGCGGTGCGAGGGTTTGCAAGGAGAAGGAAGGAGAGCAAGAGAACGAAAGTGCAGAGAGTCTGAAAATTTTGGCACGAAACAAAACCGAACGAAATAAAAGTTTGATTTTGGGGTTTTAATAACTGTTTCTGAGAGAACCGTTATTAAAACATCTTTTAATAACGGTTCCTGAGAGAACCGTTATTAAAACATCTTTTAATAACGGTTCTTCCAGGAATCGTCATTAAAAGCTTCTGACTTTTGACAACGGTTCTAATATGAACCATTATTAAATCCTCTTTTAATAACGGTTTATATAAAACCGTTATTAAAACATCCGTCCAAATTTTAACGTTGCCCTTTTAATAACGGTTTTTAACTAGAACCGTTATCAAAACTTTCCGCGGATTAATTTTCACGCGTTTGACAACGGTTTTCGAACTACCGTTATTATTTCCCGTGTTTGTAGTAGTGATTTCATCATGAATTTCATAAAATTTATATAAAACAAGACCCTAGCATGATTCTAGATATAAACAACAAATCATGCTCGCATACAAATTCTACCATCTCATGAGTAATTGGATTTTTAAAAATTCAAGCTACACAAAAGCATACAAGTTTGTCTTTTCCATGATACCTCCAGGATTACCTAAGAAAAAAACACCCAAAAACATTTACATTATCATCTAATAGAAAAAAAAATAACTAAAATCAACTACAAAAAGTTTAGAAAATAATCAGGGCAAAGGAAGCTACGTGAGGGAATAAGGGAACAATAGCACAAAGTCATGCAACAAGGGAGGAGGAATGGCACTTGCTATCGTAGAAAGTGGGTGGGAAATGGCACTTGTTTCCTTTAAAAAGCAAGGAGTAATGAAACTAGTGGTTGTTTTTAGGGGAGATTCAACAAGTTTTTTCATTTCTAGGGGAGAGCTTCGACAGCTGTAGGCACAACCAAAAGGAACACTTTCGTGGTATTTGGCATTGCTAGGGGGGAACAAATGAAGCGTGTGGGTATTGATAAGAAGGAGGAGAACAATGGTTTTTCTTGTAGGAAGGAGGGAAGTTTTGGTATTGGTTATCGTTGCTAGGGGAAGGCAGCATTTTTTGATAAAAAAATCTTCAGTGATAATGGAGGAACGTCGAGGATAACGTAGGGATTTCTTGCTAAAGGGGGCTTGTGAGGAGGGAGAAGAAGAACATGTGTATTTCTTTATAGGATTTGAGACACAAAATGGAGAAGAGGAATGGATTAGATAAGTGAGGGTCATGAACAAAGTCTGAGTAGACAAGGATGAAAGAAACATGGTAGATAGAGACAAGGTATAGAGTGCATGAAAAGAAGATGTCATGAAAGAAAGAAAGTGTTGGGGAAGGTAGATACAAGATATGTAGGAATAAAGAGAAAAAAAATCATAACAGGGTAGAGTAGAAATTCTAGATAAATAAATTGGGCTAGGGGAAAACATCAAGTTTGCAGGATTAGGTTTCTCGACGCAGCATATATAGGTTAAGGTTTTTATTAGGGTTAAAACTAATAATCCAAATTTTATCAATTTTTAAGCTAATTAAATGTATACATAATCCGTTATAATAATACACATAATAATACATTTAATACAAAATATTGTACAATAATTATCATAATTAATTACACATAATCACCAATTTCATAATTAGGATTTCTAAATTATGGTTTTTACAAACAAGGTATTACAAGAAGGTCAAGTAAAATCACAACTCTAATCACTAAGTTGAAAACTAGGGATGTAAACGGGGCGGGTTCGGGTCGGGTATACCATACCCATATCCGTACCCGATAAGAAAATCCGTACCCGAATCCGTACCCGTACCCGAACGGATATCCGTTGACATATCCGTATCCGTATCCGTTGGATATCCATTACCCGACGGATTATCCGTTTACCCGTTAATGAATATTATCCAACGGATAAATCCATTACCCGACGGATAAACCCATTTATAGTTAAGCCAAATGACAATTTTAACCTTAATTTATACTATATTTATTTTAAAATTAAGGGTAAAAGGGTAATTATATATCGGGTAAACGGGTACGGATATGGATACGGGTATGGTTACGGGTACGGATATGGATATCGCATACCCGTATCCGTACCCGAACCCGACGGGTATTTTTTTCTATCCTCCATATCCGTATCCATATCCGTTTATCCATATCCGTTTAAGTATCCGCCGGATAAAATCCGTCGGGTTTCGGGTAATACCCGCCCCGTTTACATCCCTATTGAAAACCACTAAAATGCATCCTAACACACTACTAGACACAAATAAAGGTACATAGGGGTTAAAAATATAGATTTAAGCATTGAAAACTTCACATCTAATTTAAAACTCCATCGCTGAAGTTGGTCACGAGGCCAAATTCAATGAAATTCTAATTTTTTTTAGGATTTTAATTTTGGTTCTATCAAGTTTGGTTTACAGTATGTGTGTAATTATATTAGGAAAAATATTATAACATTACAAACATCATTAAGTTATTCTAATTTTTATCTTTAAATAAGGTACTTAAATTTAATATATTTTTTTAGATATGAAGTTGGTCACAATGCCAACTTCAGCGATATTCTAAAAATTATCTTAGATTTTGATTTTTCATCTAATCAAGATAAGTTTATAGTAAGTGAATAATAGTATTAGGAAAAAATATTATAACAATAAAATCATATTTAAATTTATTTGACTGGTATCCCCAAATAAGGTATGGAGTAGTGGATATTAGCAATTGCATGAATAAACCAAAATATAAATAGGTTCATCAAAAATGTTTTATGTGATGACCATATAAATTTTATGTAATGAAACTAAATATTTATTGTGAACTTAATTTTTTTTTATGTGATGAACTTAAACGAAAGAAAATAAATGATTTTGTACATTAATGCACATGTTTATTTTATACAATTAACCTAAATATTTTATTCAATGAACCTAAATGTTTTATTCAATGAACCACAATATTGTATACGATGAATCTAAATATAAACATATTTTATTTTTGCATTAAAAGTATATCAACATGGCTGTAGAAAAAATGTGGAACGTTTTGATATAATTTTTAATTTTCTAATAGCCTAAATTAAAGATTATTTATTTAAAAAAATTAAATGAAGGGAGACCACATGTGATAGAAAGAAAGAAAAGAAGATAACATCTATGCTTTTTTGCAATAATAAAGACTTGTAAATTTATAACATTCAAAAATTTAGTCCATATATATTAATAATTTTATTTAATTATAAAAAATGGCAACCGATTTTCCTTGTAAGGTACACAGAGTTCATGATATTAAATTTTTTGCCTTAAATGGCATAATTAGTGCATTAATTATAAATATACAAGTTGGTTGGTGGCATTAAATAACATTTTAACTTTTAGGAACTTTAATGAGTGTTCGTGTATACTTGTTAGAAAAGTTACGATAATGCATCATTAAGTTCATAATTGTATTTTTTTTATCATTATTATTAGTACTCAATTTGTTTATTTGAAATATGTAAAATCATCCTTAATTAATAAAAGTACCTAAGAAAGTAAAAATGTTCTTTTGGTGGTTGTTCAAGTGGTGGGTTACTAATATTATAGTTGGAGGACTCTATTTGATCCGGTGTTTACTAACTTTATAGTAAGGGAATTTTATTTCATCCGGTGTTTTGCTATTTTATTTATTTATTTAAGTTTGTTTCTACATTCTTATTTTTAAAAAATATATTAATATGCTTTATATTTTTCAGAATCGCTATTTTTCTGTTTCTTTTTTTCGTCCCTCTTTTCCATTGCATACCAATGCAACACTAACTATTAATTTACAAATTAATACATTTGGGATTGTATGTATTTTGAAATGCCCTTACCATATAAAAACTATATTCTTACCGGAGATAACATTACTTTTGTATTTTAAGAACGATATTTTTATGACTTTTTTATATAGGAAGGAATTAAGGTAGATATGCTCTCCAAATGAAACGATACCACTGGTGATAATAATGAAAATAATAGCAGCACGAGAAACCAATGAACAAAAGATTTCGATTTAAATAGTTATTGGGCGTGTACCCTGCTTGATTACTTATTAATTGATCTTACATATACCAAAGAGTTGAAATTAATTGCAACTCTTTTTCTCTCCCTCTACCCATCACATGGCCAATAGCAGAGGCAGGCCAAGATTTCTCCACCACTACCAACAGTTTGACAATAGCCATCACCATCAGGATGCGCCTGAGCACATTTTGCACTACAACAGTCATTACCACAGGTTAGGCTACAGTTCATCCCTCCGTACCGAGTGCATTGCCCATTTCTCTTGGTTAATCCATGGCTTTCGCTTCCGGGACTCGTATTCATAGGTGGGCGTGCTGGTATATCGTAATCAGCTCCCACATCTTGGACCAAAGCCACTGGTTTGAAGATATTGAAAGACATCAACAAATACAAAGAGCAAAACTTGGTCAGATAACATGAATCTAGGGACTGCCAACGTCGATTTGGAACTTTGAAACTAAATAAATAAGCAATCTCATAAAAATAACGATCGTCTTTTGTGTCTAAAGACCAGTAAGTCATGACAAATCAGCGAGTTATCAAATATAGTATTCCTGATACATTAATAATAGATCACCTGATACAATCAGGAGCAGGAGCACACCAGCCGACCATGATGTTACTTTCGCCATCTTCTCGCTGCAAACAACACACAGACGGAAGGCCTTGATCAACATAATTAAGTACTACAATAAAAACGTTGAACGAAATTGAAAATATATAGATGCTCCCTCATGCACTTACTTAGACCTGGAAAATTTAACTCTGGAGCCCTAGCTAGATGTTTGTGTAATTGCAAGTGCCGGTGCAAATTCATCTTGGAGCAACCCCTTAAATAGGCTACAAACATTTATTACTTCGTATATTTGAAACGATTTGAGAATCATCTAAATTAAAAAAATAAGTCAAAATAACGTAATTTACGTGATATAATATTAACCTTAGTTTCTATATATCATTATTAATGAAAATTTTAATCGGAAATATATCAAAAACTGTAATTAATTGATAAGGAAATATAAATATTGTGATATTTATAGATATCTTGCAAATATTTTGGGTCAACATAAAATGATATAATATGCAAATAATTGGCCCTATTTGGCAATTAGTATATAACTAGCGGTTAGTACATTGCATGGTAGAGTCATATACATCATTCTTGACGCATATGAGGCCAATTTATAAATACATTGAACTTTTTTAATAGTAAAACACGTCTCATGTAATGTAATACAATTAATTGCACACAGACACACATGTTCAATGTGTATATTGGAAAATATGGTGATATTTTTATAAATTATATGAACTTTGTATGTAATGGTGAAGATTACACATTTTAAACAATAACAATACACACATCTTATAAAAAAATTCTATACACACACGCACATACATGTTATAAAATATAAATACATATCTTCTTTAACGTGAATACACATCTATATTTTAATAAACAAAACAAGCATCTATTGGGTAATTCATTTTTACATTGATTAATGACCCTATTGCACATTTCATCGAACACTTAGCGTGCAATTCGACTCAATGGATTAGCAGCTACTAATCATGTAACCAAATAACCAACTTAATGCTTAATAATTTCCACTATTGTATAGATCGTTGAGATTAAGAAAGTTCATAGATAAGGCTTTTACTTCTCTAATTGGGGAATCATGTCCAACCATCCTCATTAACCTCCTTAAATATGAATCTTAGATCCCCATAACAGTTGTCAAATTCCATTCCACGTTACAAACTCTTGTTGAACCATTTTCCCATTTTCCACTTTCCCTTCTAATATATCTATTTGTATTTGTTTAATTTCACTAGTAATTTTGGTCAATTTTTATTGGCGATAGTCAAATTTGTTAGACTTCAAATGCTCAGTGAATATTTTTTGAATTTGATTCTAGCAGTGACGTTATTTCCCTTGTAAATTTCTTCCACTTAGTGGTAATTAAAAAGGTTCATTGGTACTTGTGGAGCATAGAATGAAAAAATGGATCTTATGCAACAAGAATGTTGTATACAAATGTATGATGCAATGATTGTATGTTAATTATCAGTTGGTATAGGATTACATTAACCGGTTTGACTTACAGTTAATATTAGCCTTTATATGGGTATATAATGATTGCGGCAACCCAAGAACAAGAATCAAAGGAAATAAAGGACATACAAGATTACTTCGTTCACCTTAAGCAGGTTAAGTCCACGAATGACAATGAGCAAATCAAATTCACTATATAGAGAAAAGAATACAAGAATCCATAATTAAATGGATGGTTTAAATATCTCTAACATTCAATTTTTTTCCTTTTATAAAAGAATAGTGAATATGTGTATGACTAACAATAACAAATCAATTTGTGGAAGGTTGAAATATAGACACGCACACACACACAACCCCCAAGAAAAATCTCTAAAGGAATCCCAAACCAAAAAAAATGCAATGTTAGGATAAAATTACAAAATTAGGATTGACACGATTGTGCTAACTAATATGGTCATGTCGTGCCATATCACCTAATGCTAAACACAAGAACTGATGAAGCAAACATCAACACTATCATGTTGAACAATACAACTATATTCTCCAACATGAAGTGGCCATATTGTCTCTAAGATCCTTATTTTGTTTTATTTTTTGCATAAACTTAACACATGCATAAGGGGGAACACACCTAGGCCATATTTGGCTCAAGAACATCAACTCAAACCGTCCAAAACCAAGGATTTGAGGCATAAACTCAATAATATCCCCTTGACTCACATCCACAATACTCATCATTATTATAAACCCTAAACGGTAATAAAAAATTGACAAACCATTTAATTCTAAGTAATGCTCAAACTTAGAAGTAAAAAGTTAGTTCATAAGCATTTCATAAGGTTATCTAACTTGTAAACTTCATTTGTAAGCATAAACCCAGCACCCCTACTTATTAAGCAAAGCTTGAAGTGAATGTTCTTGATCTTCAAATGATAGGCATCATTCTTGGATAAACAAACAAGACTATGACTATATAAAAACACAACAAAATTACCTAGTGCAACACCAAGATTGAGAACTATACCTTTCAACCCAATGGCTTCTTTCACACCTTCAGTAACTAGAATATATTCTAGTTTTATAATAGATAAGACAACAATAGATTGCAATAATGCTTTTCAATCGATTTCACCATAACACAACATGAATATTTAGTTTGGAATAGACCTTTATCTATCTAAATTAAAAACATAATTAGCATCAACAAAATAATATAATTGGTTGGTGCTCTACTCTTATGAAACACCAAATGAATGTCTAAGGAGCCATTTAAATATCATAAAAACCACTTGATTGAATTACTATAACACTTTCTAAGGTTGTGCATAAATCGGATCACCATGCTTATAACATACGTCAAACTACCCACTACACTAGAATAATGAGCATGAGATATTCACTTTTTCTATTCCTTTGTCCCAAGAAAAAACTTGGATGATAATTTGAAGTGAACAACTAGTGGTGTAGAAGTAGTTTTATAGTCACCTATGTTGAACTTGTCTTTCACCTTCTCAATATACTTTTATTGTGAAAGAAACAACTTCTTAGATTTCCAATCTCTAACAATCTCAATGCCAAGAATCTTCCGAGTCGCATTAAGGTCTTTCATCTCAAACACCTTGTTAAGTTATGACTCCAAATTTTTTTATCAATGACTTATCATTGGAAGCAATCAACATATTGTCAACATACAACAACAAATAAACAAAGGAATCATCTTCAAATACTCTAAAATAGACATAGTTATCAAATTTGCCTCTTGGATAGCCTTGCCCAATCATATATTAATCAAATCTCATCTACTAGTGTCTTAGAGCTTGCTTCAACCCATATAAGGATCCTTTCAACCAAAAGACACAATTATCTTTATTTAGAGCAATGAAACCTTTAGATTTATGTGTATAAATATCTTCTTCCAACTCATGGAGGAAAGTTATCTTTACATCTAACCACTCCAACTCAAGGCCAAATAAAGGAACAAAAGAAATGAGAAATATAATGGAGATATCACAAAAATCATATTAGAATATCTCAATGAAACTAATACCGTCGTTCTAAATGAAGCCTCTAACAACAAGGCATTCCTTCCATTTAGTTACTTCAACCCTAAGTATGGCTTCCTTTCGCTTGAAGATCCATTTGTAACTTAGTGCCTTATGACTTGTGAGTAGTTTGACCTACTCCCAACTACTATTCTTGTGGAAACTCTTAATTTCCTTCTTCATGGAAACTAACCATGTTAAAGAATTAAAACTAGATATAGGCTCAAAATAAGAAAAAGGCTTGGCACCTTTTAGAATCTCTTCAACAACCACTAAAGCATAATTAAACAATCCATCATTATATTCATCTCCATATCTAGTTGACCTTTGAAGATATATCATTAGCATATGTCGAGCAACAAGAAAACCATCCTACTACTATTAGATGGGAATAATGGTTTGAGCCACATTCTTAACACCACTAATGTAATACCTCAAAACCTCAATTTAGGTATTTATAATAAAATAGGGATTAATAAGTGAGATCAATTAAATATAATATTTTTAATAAAATAATTTTATTATAATAGAAGTAATTAAGATAAAAAAGAGAAAAATAATGTAAGAATTAAATTAGTGTAGGTTAGGGTAATTTGCTAACTAAAATGGATTTTAAGAAATTTTAACCATAAATTCTAAATTAATATAAGAAGAAAAATTAAATTATTTACTTTTACTAAATTTATTATTTTCAAAAAAATTAAAAAAATTCCAAATACCCCATTATTTACTTTTACTAAATTTATTATTTTTAAAAAAAGTTAAAACATTCCAAATACCCCCCAACCACTTCATTTTTCTTTTTATTTTTTCTCTCTTTTTCTTCCTTTTCTTTTTCTTTCTTCCTTTTTCTTCCTTTTTCTTCTTTCTTCTCCTTTCCACTAGTCGAACCTCTCCCCCTCCCACCTCTCATTCTTTCCCCTACACAGCTCAGCCCACCTTTCCTTTTTTTTTCCTTCCCCCTCGCCTGGCCTAGCACCTAACCGATTCTCCCTTTTTTCTCCCTACCTTTTCCTAATTTCTCCTACCCCACCCTCAACTATTAGTGTGCATGGCTACTTTGCAACCATGGCTCTCCCTCCCCCATCACCTTCCCTTTTACCTAACCTATAGGGCCAGCAGCTAGCACTGTCCTACACTGGTTCCCGCCCCTTTACAACCCCGCCACCCCTAGCTCACCACCCTATAACCCTGCCAAAATCCCCTTGGCCCCGACGAACCTGCACATCTATAGACCTACATCGGCCTTCCATAGCTGGCCAGCAGCCACTTGCCCTCATCCTCCATGGTCCTCTTCTCCTCGCCATGTCTATAAAATCCCCATCCCTCACCTTTCTTCCTATTCTTTTTTCTCTACCCAGAAAACCCCCAAAACTCTCCTTTGATGCCCCATCAGACGCAACCCCAATCGTTGCCATCCAAACTTCCACCCAACCTCTTCCCTACACTACCCTCTACCAAACAATACCCCTCCCCACCTCTAACTCTCCCTACACTGCCCTCCCTACTCATGCAAAATGGGTAGCTTGAGCTACCATTTGCACCTTGTCACCGCCATATACCACCTCCTTCGCCACAACCACCACCCCCACTACCTCCCTCTCTGCCCAACAAACCTTCCCCTACCTCCCCATACCCTTCCTTTCCTCTTTCTCCCACTCCTTCCTCCTCCTTTCTTCTCCTCCACCCTCGGCCATCGTCGTTGCCACCACCAACATCGCCGCCTTGACAGGCCATCTCCACCACTACAACTCTCCTAGTCCAGAAAACCTACCACCTTATAACAACCACCTCCCTTCCATTTAGTCTTTTTAAATCACCACCACCTTCACCCCTAGTTATACCCTAACCCTTGTTTCTACTTAAGTGTAATTTATTTTGTATAATTGTTGTTGTTGCTGTTATCATCATCATCATCATTATTATTATTATTGCCATTATTATTATTACTCTTATTATGATTATTATTGCTATTATTATTATTATTATTGGCATCATTAATAATACTAATCTTATTATTATTAAGACTATTATTATTATCATTACTATTATTAACCTTTTACTAATAATTAGTAAGGGGATAATAAAAGAAGTAAGAGGTAAGTTAAGATTAGTATTTCACTCTTATAGGTGAACCAAACCCTTCCCTTAAAAAGGCGTAAGAGTGTGCTCCAAGCCTCGTGTTCATCTAGGTAAGGATGTGGTTATGGCCAAATTATGTGTTATGTGTTCATGTGTGTTTGTTTATGTGCTTGTATCATATATGGGTATGAACTAAATGCTTGTAGTGCATTTTTTTATGCATAGAGCTAAGGTAAGTTGTATGTGTGTTATGTTATGTGTAATATGGGTGATATGACTTGTATTTTGTTTATGCCCTTATGTATTGTTACCCTAATATGACATGCATATTAGGAGTCCTTAGATAATATGATGAGGTTGCGAGGAGCTAAAAGAATAAAGAAAGTGGAGTGATTAGAGAGAAGTGAAAAAGCCTAAGTACCGTATAACTTATAGGTAGACAAATAAAAGGATAATAAGAATCAAATGAAAGGTTGGAGTAAATCTTGTATGGAAAGTGTAAGGCTTGCATGGGGATTCTTTGCATGAGGGTAACATTTACATGGGAAAAGGTGATATAAGGGTTAAGTAAGGTAAGGGAAGAGTACTTTGGGTGATTGGAGTCCATGAGTGAAAAATAGTACGTGGGTTGGTAGAAGTGTGCATGGGGGACTTAACTAAGGTTTGTGGGAAAAACCTTAAGAGGGGGAAGTGTGTGAAAGGGAGAGTTGATGGTAAGTTATTAGAGTGTGGGCTGAGACTAGGAGGGTGTCTTATGAAAGGAGGATGAGTCAAGTGGAAAGGAAGGTGGAGTGTGTGGAGCAGGGTATTTCCCCCATAAATCAAGATGCATCAATACTATAGGGTGAAAGAAAGTCAGCAATTGGCATAGTTCTAAAATATTAGCATGGACAAATTAGACGAATTTTTTTGTCTCTATCTAATTTATGGAAATAAAGCTAGATAAAGTTATTGAAATAAATAAGGTATTATAATTATCTATATAGAAAGGGTGGGTATTGATTAGAGATAGAATTAGATTTAATAAATGTAAAAGAATGATGTTGAAATTTGAAGTTAGGTCTATGGCCTCTAACCTTCATTTTGAGTTGCATCGATAAGGCCAAAATTGTATGGTTGAGTCTTTATTTTGTGTATAAGCATAGATAATCAAACAAATATGCTTATCTTCTAGCAAAAGCAAAGGTATAAACTAAAATGAAACATTTGTAGGATGGATGTAAGGGTAATAACACACAATGTTGCTAGAAGATACAATCCTTTTTTGGAATCTTTGGATATGGAGTAGTAAGGAGGGGGCTTCAAGGTTTTGAATATATATATGGATGCATCTATGGTAATATCTATTGTTAGTAATGGGCATTAGTGTTATCTTTGTTGTGCTGACTTTTCAACCATCAATTGTAGAAATGAAGCATGTCTTAGAGGATATTATTGTAGTCATTCTAAATTAAACTCTAATCACACAAACAAGTAGTAAGTAGTGAGTAGGGGTCGATTCCACACATATCGCAGTTTAATCCATAAATTTCTATTATCATATTAATTCCCCAGTTATCAAATTGTGAAAAACTAATTACTAATAATGAAAAGAAGAAAATAACAACTAGAAGAATAACCAAATAAAATTAATGAGATAATAAGGGTCAGAGGATATATTCAATATAGGGATATCAACCAATCATCAAATAATATGACCATGTAGTACTTTTGATGTTAACTTATAAAAGCTCGCACATGCCCATTTCCTAACATCTCCTTCTGCAAATAAACTAAGGTTTACTTATGAATTATTATCTAACCAATTAATAACCTAGGCTAAGATCTCTAGATTCAATTAATGAAAACATTAACAATTAGGGAGAAACAAACTAGAACCATGATTATGGTTAGCTTGAATTATGTAGTTCTAAAAAATAATAAATATATATTAAATCAACAACATATTTGCTATTTAAAAATGTATAAATTAACAATTACGTATTAACTATATTATCCTAGCACCCTAATAGTACTCAAATTAACTAGGTGACCACTATAAATAATAAATATCTAATATTAGATCAGTGATCATTAAAATTGGTTTATTAATCTAACAAAAAACATGCACAATAATTAAATCCAATTCACATCTCACAATTAATTATCTCATAATATTTAGTTATCATACTACCTCATACTAATCTAGCTTAGCATATTGATAAAATCAACAAGCACTGAACCTAAACACATAAAAGTCATAAATGTAATTAGAATAGATGAAAAAAAAAGTAACAAAGATTGAATTAAAATACATAAAGCACAAAACTTAAGTAAATAAAAAAATAATAAAAATTGCATTAAACCAAATAAAAATTACTAAACAACTAAACGAAACAAAGGAAAAGAACTTAAGAGATTTTACTAATGCAAATACCAAATGATCTTCAATCCTTCAATTACAACACAATGAACTAACTAGATCTATATCTAACATAAGAATCATAATAGTTTAAAAATAATCAAAATGAAGTTAAAAGTTTGACAACATTACTCTTCATATTTTATTCGAACTAATACATATTGTATATATAGATAATATGCCACAGAAAGTAGATTTAAAATTTGGAAAAAATATAATATGTGTTAGTAAATACAAGTCACCTGTAGTTTTACCCTAACACTATGCACACATAATGAATTAATGGAGCACATGGGAGAGGAAACAAGAATGTATGGGTTAAATTTATAGAAATACAATGCTCTTGTATTTTCTCTCTCTTTATTGTCTTATCTTTATTTTTCTTTGCATAAATTCGTTTTTAGGGTATTGTATGATGGTGCATCTAAATTTTGATGACATCAAGGTTTATTCCTCATACCGTGCTCCTTTTTATTAATTATCTACCTAAATTACTTTGATTTCATCTTCTTCTACTCTTACAAAAACTAGGCCAACAAAGAAAATTTGAGAAAAATGGTAAAATTATCATAATAAATATCAAAATCTAGGTCAACGTACGTCAACTTATCATAATAAATAGTGAAAGCTAGGTCAAAATATGTTAAATAATACCATAAAATATGCATTTATCCTCTATTTATGATATTAGATGCTTGTTTGAAATGTTGAAGCTTGTGGTTGAAATTTTGTTTTCTTATCCTTATATCTTGTTTTTTGGTTTGATCTTGTTTGAGGAAGTTTTATGACTTTAGGCTTTAGCTTGTTTCTAAGTATAAGATGAGGTAGATGGATTTATTTACTTTGCTAGGTGGAATGTATTACCTATTAATGTATACATTTTTTTATGGGAGGTATACAAGCAAGAGGTCTTTTGATTTTTCATCTAGTGCACCTATGATTTATTAGTATAATTGCTTTATTTATTAGAAAAAATGATGGGGATAAGAAGAGTGCATTGGTCATAAGGAGTGATATCATATGAGGAGTTGTCAAAGATCAAGAAAGAGGAGGATGTTGATTTTTTCAATAATATGAGCTCCTATTTTGGAGCATCCTCATATATGCTTATAGGTGGGGGTGATGTATGTTATTTTTGGCTTTATTTTTCCATTGGGGGTTATTTACTAGTTGCTTGTATGATATAATGGCTTTTGGTCTTACCTATTGAAGTGAGAATTTTCTCTCACTTATTGAAGTGAGAATTTTCTTGACATATATATAATTTTGTGGCGATAGATTTAGGTTGGCTTAAGGAATATGTAGTTGGGTAAATTTTGAACTACTTGGCCTTAATCATTATATGACCAAAAACTAACTTAAAAACTCCCCCTCCTTTTTTACAAGTGTCATAGGAATAGAAATTTTTTTTCTTTTACTCACATAACTACTTGTCGCAACATTATACTAAGACAATGTTATGTATAATGAACACATATGATCAAGTAGTGTGAGTTGGTTTTTGGGTTAAGTCTTCCATAGGTGTTAGTCTTGTAGGGATTCCCGGTAGTATTGAAATCTGTATTCTCCTTTGGGTGCCAATTTTGTAGTAAGTGAGGAGGTGTTTTTTGTGATGTATCTTTTGTAGATTTTTCTAGATAAATGATTTGTGAACTTTTCATATAAGAAAATAAATTTAAATGAGAGGAGATATTAATTATCCTATGGGACATAAGTTTTTGTATTAGCAGAATAAAAGGTTGTCTACATCGCCATCCATAGCTAGAGGGGATAAAATAGAAGGTTAAGGAAAGATAAGGTGAGGAGTCAAACTAATTTTTAGGGGGAAAATACATGAATTAAGGGTGTGTAGAAGGAAGGAATATGAATATAAGGAAGAAAGGAAGAAGATTGGTTTCCCAACTCATGGTTATGGAGAGAGACACGTAAGCATAAGCAAAGATATTTTCATCTTTGAGTCTAAGTTTATTATTGAAATTTAATTTGGAACTATGGATAAAAATAGTAAGTTCTTGTTGAATAATAATAATAATAGGAATACACTTTTGTTACATAATTTTCAATTACCTATTCATATTTCTCCTAATTAAGATAGACCCTTATAGAATTCAAATAGGTTGGTACCTTAGTTTGATAAATATGTAACATTGTATAATTCATCATTAATATGCCATGCAATAAAGTTTTCCGTAAAAGTGAATGTAGTTGTTTACTTTGATAGTTGAGGAAGACTTTTTAGATTAGGAACAATGAGGGTAGAAATAAGTACCATAGGGGTATCATTGCATTTAATGGGGGTAAAAAAATGGGTAGTTGATGGGAAAAATAAGAGGGAGTAGCCAAAAAGTGAATGACTCACTTAGTAGAAAGGATAAGGGAAGTCGGGATCGGTTTTCACATGCTGTAAGAGAACAGGGATGAAATAATGGGCTCGACATACATTTTGGTGTCACAAACATGAAAACAACATCATTTTGAAGTTGGTCTAAGTAGAACAAATAATGGGTTGGGAGATAGGAAGATCACGACCACTTCCCACTTTGCAGGCCTTAACTCAAAATCGTTTGGACCCATTTTTGGACCTTAGAAGATGTTCTTTTTATTTATAAAAGAATCCATATTTTCTCTATAGAAAGAATATTGTTTTGGTTCATTTAGACATTGGACCATTTTCCTCCAAATTTTGCAGGTTGAGCTATGTTATTCTCTCTTCTCTATCCTCAAATTTGGGCATTTTTAAAATATATTAATTAAATTAATTACTAAATTTGCTGTTAAAGTATTTTTACTACATATTCATTGTTATGACTATCTAATTATTATTGTTACCATCAATAATATTGTTATTACTATCAAATTAATATTGATGATGATGATGATGATGATGATGATAATAATAATAATAATAATCTTGTTATAATCTTCTTATTATTATTGTTACTGTTAATGTTACTATCATTAATATTGTTACTAGTATCTTTTTGCTGGTGTTACTTTTGTTGTAATTATGATTGTTGATATTATTATCATTAATATTGTTACTAGTATCTAATTATTCTTATATTTGTTGTTTACCACTATTATTGTCATTCTTATTATTAGTTTCATTCCTAATTTGATTATTATTTTTTATCAAAGGATCTACATTTATTCTCTTTTAGAAATAAAAATACTAAAAGTGAGATAATCCTCACCCGTCTACACCAAACTAGGCATCTACTCATTAACTTCCTTGCTCAACTCTACAAAAACAATCATCAACTTACCATATTATTCATGATTTGCAAAATCAGCCTTCATGACCACAATTCCAACATTTTCCAACTCTTGGATTGCCCTTAAATTTTGGACACTCCAATACTTCTCAATTATTTCAAGCACTAAGATATCCTTAAACCTCCTTCCCTAGTATGCCCCAACCAACCTTCCAATAGCTAACCCATCCAGCTTCAAATTTGAGCCCTTTCTTAACATAACCATCACATTTCAACCAAGGATATTTTTTTATGGGAATTCTAGGAAGTTTTTTAATCGAATATGTTACCAATAGCCCATAATCTTAAAATTTACCCCTTTAAACACAACCAAAACCAAACTATGATGTGAATGCAAATGTTGAGGACTATTTTGTTGAGGGATAAACTCCTTAATTTGAAAAAAATTTAAGAGCTAGAAGTGCCAAAATGAGAATGTCACTTTATGTAAATATTGGGAGAATATGAGTATTGAAAAATATGTTGACACCGATCAAAATTTAACCCAATTATAAATATAGGTGACATCTTATTACAATGAATATCATGGTGACGGTAATCCAGAAAATATTTGTCAATGTAAGAATCATTTTTCCAGTGCTTATGGAAAATCTATAAAATTATTTGGAGCCTACAAGAAAGCATTGGATATTAAAGTAAGAGGATGGAATGATCAAGATTATATTAATAAGGCACATGAAATCTATGAAGGTGATGTGGGACAATGATTCACATTAATGAATGCTTGGAAAATCCTTTAAAAGGTTATAAAGTGATGGGCTCAATATGTTGAGGGCAATGAAAATTAAAAAAAGTAGTATATCAAATAGGCATTGCATCAATGAAGTTGGTCATTATTCAAACTAGTCCTTCAATGTTGAAACACCCTTAAGTGCATATCCAACTAGACCACCAAGAAGTTTAGTGATTAAAAGAATCAAATTTTGTTTTTTATTGAAAATGGGAGTGGTTGATGAAGAATGGAAGGAAGTGACCATAAGAATAAGATGATTACAATATGATGTATCAGCCATTTTTCAAGTGAGGAATGTTGAGATGTAATGGTAGTGGTTGTGATAGTTTAATTTATGTTATTTCATTTCATTTACATTTTTATCTCTGTTGTTTACATTTAATGTATATTTATTTTTTATATGTGTGAAGGAATTTTTCTTGCTTTCACGTCAATCTTATATATCATGTATTTTGCATCATCACATGCTTCTATTATTGTATTAGGAAGGGGTAGCATTTTCAAATGAAGATATAAAAGTCTCCATAAAAATTCTAATAGATAATCTAATAATAACATAATATATTTTAACTATAAAAGTCCTAATCATATCACATGCTAGCTTCTATATCATCTCACATGCCTATTTAAAGTCCTATTATTATGATGGGAATGACAAACATTTTAGATGAGGGAAAAAAGTCCTAATAAAGAATTTGATAGAATTTCTTATGATAACAATTAGATAAAATGTGTCTCATGATTTTACTATTCTAATTGGGCAAAAAAAATCATTACCACATGTCATGATACAAAATTCAATGCTAATAATTTAGATAATTCCTTTGACATCACCACATGATTTATTAAGAACCTAATGCTTTTACTACAAAAGTTTTATGATAAAAGTCATCTTGATGAAATATGTGGACACAAAAGTTTGAATAGAGAATACATTACCTTTGCTATTCTAATCAAATAAAAAATCATTACCACATGCAATTATTCGAATGATTACCTTTGCCAACACTCTGTATTATCTCATATATCATGCTTAACAAAGCCCCATCATTGTGCATCATCCTATCCCAAACAATATTCCTACACTTTACACTATTTTACATGTCATGATAAAATATCTAATGCCAAGTAATAAGTGTTGATAAAGAGAAACCAATGTTTATACAAGTATCCTATTAATTTTATCAATAACTCCTATGGCTTATAAATTTTGTAGCCTACACACTTCAACCAACCAACTGCAAAACTTTAACAAAGAACTAAATACATACTTAACTATATTCATGTCTTTGAGTTATGTAATTCTGATAACCCCCCTAAAAATGAAAAAGATTTAAATGAAAACATATATAGGAAAATCCAAAGAAGTGTTGAAGAATACATGTTAATCCTCTCATGTTATTAATGTCACAAACATCAAATCATTATATAAATACTTAGATATTAAAAAGTAGAAAAAGGATTTTGTTAATGTATCTACATAGAGAGAAATCGTGGTGATGGTCATAAACATCTATATGTAGACTACTTTGTGGAGAATTCAACATACATTGACCAATAATTTTGTACCAAATTCCATATGCAAATACAGGTCTTCCTCCTAGTACTAGAAGCTCTTGGCGCTCATATTGCATATTTTCAACAATGATTTAATGTAGCAGACCTTTCTTATCACCACTAAAAAAGTGCATTAATGTTGTAAGAATGCTTGCTTTTAGAATGTTTCCCTGTGTATATGACGATTTCATCTAAATTAGAAACACAACAAAAATTGGTTGCATGGTTAATGTTTTTGGAGAGCATTAATTGAGAAATCCAATGGGGGAGGATCTCTAATGTTTTATTCATATTAGGGAGACATGTGGTTTTCCTTATATGTTAGGTAATATAGATTGCATGAATTAGGAATAGAAGAACTACCTAGTATCTTCGTAAGGTTAGTACTCAAGAGGGGTATGGAAAGATGACCATTGTTCTCAAAGTAGTTACTTTTTACAATTTATGGACATAACATGCATTTTTTATTACTCCGGGTACTTATGATGACATAAAATATCTTAGACCAATCTTCAGCATTTAGTGATATTAATAATGGCATAGCTCTAGCGATAGAATTTATAGTTAACAATACCTATTTAACAAATAGTGTATATCAATGTTTTAAAAATTGGATCAAAAATTAACTCAATGGATCTTCTATTACACAATCCCACCAGTTTAACCTATCCAATTTGACCTGAAATTAATTTTATGAAAAAAAAATTCTAGTATGACCTAACATAACCCGATTCGATTATAATTTAACTAGTATGACCGGGTTACATTAGCTCTTTGAGTATTTTGTTTCTCCCTATAACTAATATAATGAAATTTGTTGCGTACTAAGTTAAACTGGTCTAACCTAGTTTTTCTAGTCCAATCCAGTTTTTTTTAGTTGATAAGCTATTTTTAAAATGTTGAATGTGAAATTAGGGTATTAATGTAAAGATTTGCCAATATATGAGCCTCATCACTTGTATAGGAGGTAGATACTTTGAAAAAAAAAATTGATGACTTGTATCATATTACATAATGTGATTGTAAAAGATGAATGAGATACTTATGATTTTGTGTCAAATGTTTATAATTATGATCAGGCTAACATTATATATGGTAGCTCAACATAACAATATTTGAAGGAGCGTCATCTGACGCATGTGAGGTATTTTTGGTGAAGGTATGTTATTTAAGATTAAGAAACCAATTGATGGTTGATGTGTGATTTAAAAAAAAATTGTAACACCCTTAGTCAATATAACCATGTGGAAACTATCTCATAGTGGTTTCATACTGATTGGATGGCCCCATAGATCAACATGAATCATTTTAGTACGCTTTGTCCTCATTCATATACTTATTAATAAATTTTTAAATTTTTTTAAACTTCCTATGTAATACCCCAAAACCTTAATTTATGAATTTATAATAAAATAGAGGTTAATATATGAGATCAATTAAATATAAAATTTTTAATAAAATAATGTTAATTTAATGGGATTAATTAAGAAAATAAAGGGAAACAATATAGGATTAAATTAGGGGAAATAAAGGTAATTTGTTAATAAAATGGAATTTAGGAGGATTTAACCAAAATTTATAAATTAATATAAAAAGGAATTTAATTATTTATTTTTACTAATTTTATTATTTTAAAAAAAATTTAAAAACATAAAAAGACCCTAAACACCCCAACCACCTTATTTTCCTTTTTTCTTTTTTTTTCCTTTTCCCCCTCTTTTCTTCCTTTTCCTTTTTGTTTTTCTTTCTTCCTTTTTCTTATTTTTCTTTTCTTTCTTCCCTCCTCCCATTGATTGGGCCTTGCCCGTGCGGCCCAACCCTTCCTCCCCTTCTCTCTTCCTTTTCTCCTCTGCCCAGCCCAACCCCTCCCCCTCCTTTTCTTTTCTTCCTTCTTCCCCCTCAGTTAGGCCAACCCCAATCCCCCTCTTCTTTCTTCCTTTATTTTCTTTCTCGTGTGTGCGAGCTGGCCCACTCTTTCCTTTCTCCCTACTTAATTGGCATGCCCCCTTCTTCTTCCTCCTCCTCTTCTCCTTCCTTCGCATTATAGGTCACGTCTATGCTACCACTAGCTGTCCTCCCCTACATATGCACAACCCTAACCTGCTCTCCCTCTCTCTCCCCTATCCCTTTTATTTTCCATTTTGAGCCCAAAATGCCTTTGCACTACACCTCACGTGTGCCCCTTCCCCTTCCCTTTCTCACCCCTACACCCTACGACCTTGCAACTCGTAGGCTTGTATTGGTCGATGAGCCTCTACCCCTTCTACTTACTTTTCCTCATCCTCCCTCATCGTCTTCTCTACCCCACACCTATAAACACCCTAACATCGCCCCTAATCCTCTCCTTTTGCTCTGCCCAAAATCTCCCTACCAACGCACCTTTAAATGCTACCCCAACTGTCATCGCGCATCGCCACTATCCAAACCACCACCCATCCTCTTTCCTACATCACCCTCCACCAAACTAGAACACTCACTATCCCTAACTCCCCCTACACTGCTCGCCCTATCCGTATAAAGTGGGAAACTAGAGATGCCCTTTGCACTCCATCATTACCCCTCTCATCGCCCTATGCCGCCTCCTCCGCCACACTCACCACCCCTACTACCTCCCTCTCAACCCAGCAGACCATGCCCTACCTCCCCATACCCTTCCTTTACCCTTTCTCCCTCTCCTCCCTCCTCCTTCCTTCTCCACCACCCTCGGCTACCACAGCCACCACCACCCTACTATGCCGCTACCGCCACCACTACAGCCCTCCTGGTCCAAGGAACCTACCCTCTCACAACCACCACCTCCCTTTCTCTCTTCCAACCCCAAAAATCCCAACTTTTCCAAACAACCACCACTTCCACTAACCTAACCCTTTCTATCACTTAAGTATAGGTTATTTTTGTATAATTATTATTTTAGCCTTATTATCATTAATATCATCATCATCATCATCATCATCATCATTTTTACTATTATCATTAATATTCTGCCATTATTATTATCATCATCATTACTATTATTAATCATACTATGGTTAATACTACCATTAATATTATTATCAATCACTTTAATAATACCAACCATATTAATACTAGTAGGACTATAATTATTATCATTACAAATGTTAGTTTCTTACTAAAAATCAATTAGGGAATAATGAAAGGAATAAGAAGGAAGTTAACACTAGTGTTCCACTCTTATAGGTGAACTAAATCCATCCCCAAAGGAGGCGTAGAAGTCGTATTCCAAGCTCGTTGTCATTCTAGGTAAAGATGTGGTTAAGGCCTAATATGTGTACTATGTGTGTTGGTTATATGTATGTATCTTATGTGGTTATAGATTATACACTTGTAGTACAACTTGCTAAGCATGGATCTAAGGTAAGTTATATAAGTTTTATGGCATGTGTAAAATGGTGATGTGACTTGTACTTATGTTGTACTTATGTATTACTGCCCTATATGGCATGCATGTTTGGAGTCCCTAAGTAGTAAGATGAAGTTGTGGGAAGATGAAAGAAGTAAAGAAAGTGTAGTGGTAAGAGAGAAGTGAGAAAGGCCTAAATATCTCATGACTTATGGGTGAACAAATAAAATGATAATATGAATAAAATAAGAGGATGGAATAAATCATGCACGGGGAGTGTAAGGCTTGGAATGGGTGATTAGTTTCTCTATGGGGATAACTTTTACATGGGAAAAGTTGAATTGGGGTTAAGGAAGGTGAGGGAAGAGTATTTGGGGTGATTGGAGTTCATATGTGGAAAATAGTACATAGGTTGGTATAAGGGTGTATGGGAGACTTGGCTAAGGTTTGTGAGAAAAAACCTAAGTAGGGGAAGTTTATGGAAGGCAGAGTTAATGGAAGTGATTGGAGTGTGGGATGAGAGTGGAAGGGTGTCACATGGAAGGGGAAAAGTCAGTCAAGTGGAAAGGGAAATGGTAAGTGAGGGTGATGAAGGGATGACATAAAAGAAAAGGGAGAAGTACTAGGGTTGAGGGGCTAACTAGGCTTTTCATGGTCACGTGTGAAGGATTAGAAGTAAGGTTGTAATGTTGGGTGTGGTTTGAGTGGATTAGTGGTATTAGGAGCAAAGGGGAGCATGGGTTGTGTAAGATAGGGAGAGGTTAGGCCACATAAGCTAAATTAGGGTTTTCTATAAAATAAAATAAAAAACCTAGAGGGTGATGGTGAGTTAAACCAGAGATATGGAAAAGTGGGCCTTAACCCACATACATAGGAATTTGGGCCTTCATGGTGAGTAAGAAAAAGGGGAGAAAGATGTTTGGGAAATTTTAGGATGCGTAGAAGTCCCAAGATATAGGACGAGACTTTTGAGGAGAGCAGATATGAAAAAGGGAGAATGGAAAGTCCAATGGGCATGCATGTCTAGTCTGAAAGTACCTATTAAATAAGACATTAACCATTTAAAATGAAAGATTATTCAGCCAATCCTATACCGATCCACCGACATAATAATGGCCAGGTGTAGGGTGCCCTAGAGACCGATCCACCGGCTATAATAGTGGGGGATCCCGAGCTCAATAGAATAAACCTTAATTGATAATAAACCATGGAAAATATACTAATTACTTACAGTGGAACACTATGGGAGTCGAGGCCAGATTGATCCACTAGCATAATAGTGGCCAGGAGCACCTTGCCCTAGAGACCAATCCACCAGCAAATAATAGTGACTAGAGAGTTCTGCCCTAGATTTTTTAAATCCACTAGTTATAATAGTGAGGTTTCCATACTCGCATGAACTTAAATTGAGAATGGTGTGAAAATGGGAATAATAGCCAGAGATCTAATGAATATGTTTAACTGGACTAATTCACTATTTATATTCTTTGTCTTTTATATTTTCCTTTATTTACATAGTTACCTTCCTCAGTACATAGCGTAATGATCACCCGTTTCATAGGTGCTACTCATTCCCACAAGCAGTGGCCCCTTCTGAGTTGGCACAAGTAGGAGATGTTATATTTGATAACTATGATGCATTTGATGTGTGGGGCAGGGCTAAGTGATGGCATATTATACCCAGCATGGGACTCAAGAGCGAGTGTTGTCTAGACTCATCTTTTCCTATTTTTACCATATTTTGCTGATGTTTTCTCCTCAAGGGATTTGATATTGTATTAGTTTTCTGTCTCTGTAAAAACTCTTATATCACGTACTCTACTTTTTTTTTAATTATGAATTATTAGAACCTTTGTGGTTTTATGCCCTAATCAAATTAATGTATTGTAAATTTTCTAGCCTTGTGGTTGGTACGGGACTAGTTAGGGGTCAAACTTGTGCTGATCAACATGGTAGCACCCCCTTGTATTAGTGGACGGTTTTGGTGTAAACTAAAAATTTCAACTGTGAAAGTTGAGAGTGTTACATTCGAGGAGAGCCACCTATTGTAAAAAAAATTTCGCTGCTAGCACGCTCAACTATAGAGTTTTAAGATGGAATCACCAAAATGATGGTATACCATGTTGATATAAGCAGTCATATCAATCATTATAACACTTTGCTTAATTTGGGGTGTATTACATTTATTTGTAACACCCCGAATCGTTATGACCATGTGGAGGTTACCTTGTAGTTCTTTCAAATTGATTGGCTAGCTCCATAGATTAATGCAAGTTCTTTTAGAACTTGTTTTCCACACTCACATACTTTCAGATAATTTTTTAGAAATTTTTTGAAACTTTCCGAGAGGACCACTCATCCTAAAAATTGATAAACGGCCAGTACACTTAACTGTAGAGTTTTTAGGAGGAATCACCAAAAAAGAATGGTATACTATGTTGATATAAGTATTCATATCATTTATTATAACAATCTACTCAATTTGGGGGTATTACATTTATTTATAACACCCTGAGTTGTTACGACCACATGGAGACTACCGTGGAGTGTTTTTGGATTGATCTGTTAGCCCTAAAGATCAACACGAGTCTTTTTAGCATGCATTATCCTTACTCATACAATTTTTGAGAAAATTTTAAAAAAAAATTAGAACTTTTCAATAGGGTCACCTATTGAAAAAATTGCTCTAAAACTAGCATGCTTAACTATATAGTTCTTAGGACGGAATCACACAAGGATAGTATATCATGCTGATATAAGTAGGCATATCAATTGTTATAACACTCCACTCAATTTGAGGGTATTACATTCACCCCCACTCAAAGAATGCAATGTCTTCATTGTACCTCAACAACTAATTATCTCAATATAGTTAATTCCAAGAATCGTTGCGCTAGGTAACTGACTAGTACATCCAAGTTCATATTATGGTCCTTGTTTCACTTTAATACCATTTGTAACTCCTCGAGTCGATAAGATCACTCGAAGGCTACCTTGGAGTGCTTTTGGATTGATTGACTGACCCCACAGATCAACACAAATCTTTTCAGTACGTTTTATCCTCACTTATACACTTTCTAATAAAATTTAAAAAAAAAAATTACACCCATGCTAAAAATTGCCCTATAGCTAGCACACTTAATTGTAGAGTTCTTAGGGTAGAATCACCAAAAGGATACTATATCATGTTGATATAAATAGCCATATCAATTCTTATAACACTCCATTGAATTAGGAGGTATTACAAAAATATTTTGAGGTTTTTTGGCAACTAGTATGTTGATTTTGGTATTTAAAGAATCCTCTCATTGTTGTATTTTTTGTTGTAATTTTCTCACTCTTCATTTTATGCTTACTTGATTGTTGATGTTTTTTCTCTTTTAATCATTATATTTGTATTCAATATTTGAACTATTTTATTCATTTTATAAATTAGAAAGCTTTGTATGGGTATTTTTAGAGGTTTTAATTAGTATCAAATTAATGAACTAAATTTATTAAAAATATTTATTAAATAGTAAAATATTTTGCATATAATAAATAAATAATATTTAAATTATAGCTACTTAATCCATAATATTCATTTAGCTATAAATTTAGGAATACAGATAGTAATTAATAACCACTAATTATAAACATTTAATAATTCATTTCATTATATAAAATTCAATGACAAAAAAAATAATTATATTAATATTTCATTATAATGATTAAATCAAAAACATATTTTAAATAAATTAAAATTAAAATTTAGTATTTACAAAATAATTTAATTTTGATATATGATTTATTTAAAATAATTATCAATTTTCATTTATATAAATAGTTTTATATATTAATATGAATAATTTATTAGGATATGCAATTGGTTATGATCAATTTGGTAGGAGTACTTAATATAAATTTGTAGGAGTTTCTATTACCATTAGAAAATAATTTTTCCTTAGGTAACATTTGGATATCATTGCACGTGTTTTCTTTTATTTGTAATAAGAAAAATAGCTTAGCTACCCAATGGATGTTGTGCTTTTAGAGGAGGGGGAAAGAGAAAAAGAGATCTATCAGTAAAGTCATTTGGCAAAAAGTTGAGCCAACATAAGATAAGTAATAGAAACCGATCCAACCGATATAAAAATTGAGCCAAAACAACCCAATAATTCATGAATGTTAAATATATATGACCCGACTTAATATCTAAGCGATACCCAATGTGATCTAAATAATTTTGAATTCAAAACTTATTCGATCCAATAGATCTGACTCAATATGATATTTATTCAAAATCTTACATAACCTACAAACTATAAAGCTAAAAAGACTTGACCGGATATTTTTTTTAATGAAATTATAATTTTTTAAACTATTTTATAACATTAGCTTCTTCCATTTACAAGTAAAAGGAAAAAAAAACATATATGCAATTTACTAACATATCTAAATAATTTAAAGTAGTAGGCTTATTATGGTGGTTCAAGTTGAGAATTCTACTTTTAAAAGAGATAACACATAAAAATTATAAAATAAATAAATAAAGGCCTAAGAACTTCTTCTCAACAATTTATTTTTGCTAATGTGATGTGATTTGAAGTCAAATGAATTTATGAATAATTATGAAATAAAAAAATAATGCAAGTTTGACTTAAATTTAAAACAACTCAGAGTTCAATATGTACCTAACCCAAAAAAAAAAAGTAAATTTATTTGAATCAGACGCCTAACGCGCAAATAAATAAATAAAAATTCTAAATTTATCGGAATAAGGCCAATCATCCTCAAACCGTCCAGATCCGAGGTTATTTTATCCCTCCCTTATTTTATTCTACTGTAAAGCGATCCAAATGAAACCAACTCTAATCCGATAAATTAATTTAACCTTATATGACCCTGATGGGACCCGTCCGATGTAGAAATTAATTAACACGTCATTTGGCATGTAGCTTCCGAAATACTCCTCCCACTACTACCTGAAAAATAAATAAAAAAATAAAAAGTAAGGAAACATGACCCACCTCCCACGTCGAGGAAACTGACTCACCGTCGCCTGCTGGTTCCAGAGATATATATTAATCAATAATTGTATTATTAAATTCACTGCAGAATATTTTAAGGCACCGGCTGCATTGACAATCTAAAATGTTAATGATGGGGGAAGAACAGTATTATATGCTCCCTCTTTTATAATATAGATTACATTTAAATTATATATAAAAAATTAACTATTAATATTTTTTAATACATATTAATAAAAATATTATTATCACACACATGAATATTATTATTTTTTTTAAAAGCTAATCGTCAAATTTCGACGTTAGAATTCTAAAATCAAGTCACCTGCATCGAAGAAGGGATCGAGTAATAATACACACCAAGCACAACCTGACACGCTTTGTTGCTAATTAATTAACTTTCACGGATCTGGATTATGGAAGCTTGCAGCGACATGTAAGGTCATAAGTCATAACTCATAGATGGACGATGATGCTCTATCATTAGAAACCCCCCCCCCGGCGGCCCCGGTCTATAAATACCATTGATCGAAGACTCTGTGTCCTCCACGAGCAGGAAACCGCATAAATTGAGGCTCATCATAAGCAGTCTGTGCAGTAGCCAGCCTTTCGCACACCAATTCCAGATCTACCTGTTCCCCTCCTAAGTTTAAACCCCACACGTAAGCTAGTATATCTACAATGGCATGCTTTGCACCACTCCCTTCAATCTCCCATTCCGTCCTCATCGCGTCGAAACACAAAAAATTCCATGTTACAGAACACAGAAAACCCAACAAGAAATTCTGCGCCGCGGCGCTTCGAAGGAGCAACTCCTATGAATCAGATTACAAAGGCAGAGCCGTAGATGAGGACATGATTGTTCTAAGAAAGCGTATCCACGAGATGAAGATGATGGAAAGAAACTACGAGCCGCCATCGAACTGGAATGAATGGGAGAAACAAGTTTACACATCTTATGATGAGTATATTTGTAAGGCATTAGGTATGCTTCAGGGGACGCTGATGAACACTCGGCCTAGTGTCGCGCTCGGTTTCTTAGCTTTGATGACTATGAGTCTTCCGACTTCGGCGATCCTGCTTGCCTTACAGGTTATGGAGACGGCGGATAAGATTGTTTTGGTTACGGGTCATATGTGATTATATTATAATTTGTTGGATGAATGAATGGATGGATGGATGTGTAGCATAGATAAGTTTGAATTCTAATTCATTATTTCTTTTGCGATATGTTAAACGAGGATTTCGCCTAATTTTTTACAGGGAAGTCCTGAGGACACTTAGATCCGATTTGAGGACATGATTTCACATATTTTTGAGATCATGATTCTATATTCTTTACGCATGATGTTGCTCGTGTATACTTGTATCCTAGTATCAGAAGTGGCATCTTATAAATCCTTTCAATAATTAATAGTATTTAATATCATTTCAAGGCTTTATAATTTCAGTAGAGTTGCTTACGGGAATAAATCATTAGTTGGTAAAAAGATATAGGGTTGTTCATGTAATAAGGTAAATTTCCAAAATTGTTAGAATTAGTATTTTACCTAGAGTTGATAGAGATCATCAAAGTTAAATCATAGAATTGAATCGTATGATCGTAAGATCCTATAAATCACACAAAAACATAACCTCCTCGTATAGTTATATACTACAAAATCCTACGATTAAAGCTAAAAACACTAAAAAACTCATTCTTAAGCTCTAATTTGATCACTAAATTTTCAATTACATGTGTACAAGTAAGTATTGTTTAATGGACTATGTATACTGCCAAGAATGAAAATGGGGTAGATTTTAGATAAAATCTAACGGGATTTATCCAACGAATACTTAAATAGATGTGCATAAATGGATATAAATACGGATATGGAGAGTGGAAGAAAATACCTGTCAGGTTTAAATATGAATACAAATAAGGGGTATTCATATTTGTACCCATATCCATATCCATATTTGTTTATGCGATATATAATTATCCTTTTATCATTAATTTTAAAATAATTAAACATAGTATAATATTAAGATTAAAATTTTCATTTGGCTTAGCCCTAAATGAGTTTATCTGTCATGTAATAGATTTATCTATTTGATAATATTTGTTAACAGATAAATGAGTTATTTATCAAGTAATGGATATTTAGTGGATACAGATTTGGATGTATTAGTCAATATCAGTAATAAACAAATAATATTGGTAATTTAATATATTGATTTTACTCGACATATAGAGTTTGAACCTTTCATAAGTATTTTTTCTTTCCAATAATTGTCTTCACTAATATCTAGTTTGTATTTCTTTTGTATTGGTTGATACTCAATATATAGCATATACAAAATAATAAGGTTAATGTTTAGAATTAGGGAAAAAAATATAATAAGAATAAGTGAGAAAATATAATTTAAGATAAATAGTTAAAAATTACAGTCACTAAGTAGGATCGTAAGATCATGTTACGATTTTATTACTTTAAAATTTTACTTAGAATTGTTGATCATTTAGTGACTTTTAATTTATAGTAGATCCACAATTTATGTTAATCAACATTTTTTTCCTTTGTTTTTTGTGTCTCACAAATTAATTGACCTCAATAGAATACCCTTTTTTTTTTCTTCTAAATTAACAGATAGCCTAATATTATTACTCTTGGTAACAATGGAATTCAAAGCTTAGAATATTGATGGTAGCGTAATATCATCATTACTCTTCTAAGAAACAAAAGTTTTTCATGTCATATACGTCGAGCTACCAGCTGTCATGTAAAACCTTCAAGCATCATATGAGGAAAGTCTTTTTTCTTCAGCCCCTTCATATCCGCGGACTATATTCTTTACGCATGATGTTGCTGGTGTATACTTGTATCCTAGTATCAGAAGGAGTGGCATCTTATAAATCCTTTCAATAATTAATAGTATTTAATATCATTTCAAGGCTTTATAATTTCAGTAGAGTTGCTTACGGGCATAAATCATTAGTTGGTAAAAAGATATAGGGTTGTTCATATAATACGGTAAATTTCCAAAATTGTTAGAATTAGAATTTTACCTAGAGTGGATAGAGATCATCAAAGTTAAATTGCAGAATTGAATCGTATGATCGTAAGATCCCATAAATCACATAAAAATATAACATCCTCGTATAGTTATATACTGCAAAATCCCACAATTAAAGCTAAAAACACTAAAAAATTTATTCTTAAGCTCTAATTTGATCACTAATTTAAGTTGTGGCAAGTAACAAGCAATATAAATTTTCAATTACATGTGTACAAGTATTGTTTTATGGATTATGTATACTGCCAAGAATGAAAACAGGTAGATTTTATCTAAAATCTAACGGGATTTATCCGACAAATACTTAAACAGATATGCATAAATGGACATAAATACGGATATGGAGAGTGGAAGAAAATACTTGTTGGGTTTAAATATGGATACATATAAGGGGTATTCATATTTGTACCCATATCCATATTCATATTTGTTTATGCAATATATAATTATCCTTTTATCATTAATTTTAAAATAATTAAACATAGTATAATATTAAGATTAAAATTTTCATTTGGCTTAGCCCTAAATGAGTTTATCTGTCATGTAATAGATTTATCTATTTGATAATATTTGTTAACAGATAAATGAGTTATTTATCAAGTAATGGATATTTAGTGGATACAGATTTGGATGTATTAGTCAATATCAGTAATAAACAAATAATATTGGTAATTTAATATATTGATTTTACTCGACATATAGAGTTTGAACCTTTCATAAGTATTTTTTATTTCCAATAATTGTCTTCACTACTATCTAGTTTGTACTTCTTTTGTATTGGTTGATACTCAATATATAGCATATACAAAATAATAAGGTTAATGTTTAGAATTAGAGAAAAAATATAATAAGAATAAGTGAGAAATATAATTTAAGATAAATAGTTAAAAATTACACTCACTAAGTAGGATCGTAAGGTCATGTTACGATTTTATTACTTTAAAATTTTACTTAGAATTGTTGATCATTTAGTGAATTTTAATTTATAGTAGATCCACAATTTATGTTAATCAACATTTTTTTTCCTTTTTTTTTGTGTATCACAAATTAATTGACCTCAATAGAATACCGTTTTTTTTCCCTTCTAAATTAACAGATAGCCTAATAGTATTACTCTTGGTAACAATGGAATTCGAAGCTTAGAATATTGATGGTAGCCTAATATCATCTTTACTCTTCAAAGAAACAAAAGTTTGTCATGTCATATACGTCGAGCTACCAGCTGTCATGTAAAACCTTCAAGCATCATATGAGGAAAGTCATTTTTTCTTCACCCTCTTCATATCGGACTACAGTATTGATGTTAGGTTCTTTCATGGAAGATCGTGATTCAATACCCATGGCTTACGTTCTTGTTCTTATGTCTCCCATTCTGTATAAAAAAAATGTCTTTTGGGATTAATATGAAATTATCAACTACAAAATTATGACTATATATATATATAGGGTGAAGGTCCCATACACATTATTTTTAAAATACACTTGTAGGAACCAATCATAACCATTAGATTAGTATTTGATCAATGGTCAAGATTTAGTAAATAACTAACTTGAATTTATTTTAATCTTGACCCTTCAATCTTCTAGATCTAATGGTAATTAAAGGTTCCTACATTTGTATTTTAAGTAATGGTTTGTACAAGAGCCTAAATCTATATATATATATATATATATGTATGTATGTATGTATGTATGTTTGTATATCAATCGTTTAAATGTTCATCGTCTCCTCTACCCACATCGATATTATCATTCACTTTTATACATGAAAAGCACAATCAATGTTGAATCGTAAAAACAACAGAAAAGTGTACACCCCAATATGGCAAATTGCAATATCTAGTTGTGAGCTTGCTTATTTGGTAATTAAAAATTTAATAGTGTTAAAAAAATTTTGGATATAAATTAGATGATTGGCCATATCAAACATCTAATCTATGATACAGATAAGGGATTAGACGCGGTTGGAAATAAATATAATTGATACTTATGGAACCCCATTTATGTTTTTGTCACTAATGGTTTAAAATACAACTATATATCTATATATATATATATATAAACAAAGTCGTCTAGCAAACAGTATACAGACAAATTTTTCTGGCTAAACTATATCCATTATTACTAATCATAAATTACTGCTACCATATATTATTGCTAATTATTGTTATTGTTAATTAATAAGATGGAATAATTACTATAACTATTTATTAATATAATGCGACTATTCATCTCTTATGTGCATTAAATATATATAACTATTCATTTGCTGTACATATGTCAAACAATTAATTTTAATAAAGTATTAACTATATATTTTCTAATCAAATATTTTCTTAATTAATTATCCGAACATATCTAGAAAACTATTCATTTTCTGTGTATTAATTGAATTGTTGGACTATTCATCTCTTGCATATTAATATATAAATAATTAATACACCAAAGTGCATGTTCATTTGCTTCACATGCATATATTCATTAATACAATGCGACTATTTATCTCCTATGTGCAGCAAATATATATAACTATTCATTTGTTGTACATATGTCGAACAATTAATTTTTAATAAAGTATTAATCAAATATTTTCTAATCAAATATTTTTTTTAATTAATTACCTGAACATATGCCATCAACTATTAATTTCCTGTGTATTAATTGAATTGTCAAACTATTCATTTCCTACATATTAATATATAAATAATTGATAAATAATTAATATACCAAATAAAGTACATAAACCAGTCGACCAACACATATACATCTGCTGCCATTTATATAATGCAACTAGCAAATACATATAACTAATTTTAATGAAGTATGATTTTCTTTCTTTTTTTTTAAAATTAGATCAACATCAATCAAATATAATAATAATAATAATAATAATAATAATAATAATAATAATAATAATTTTATTATTTATTATTAATAATATGACTATTATTAGTAATATAACTATAATAATTATAACAATTAATATAATTAATACTAATATAATTTTGATAATTACTATTATCATAATTTATAATATAATAATGATAATAATGAATATTAATATAATTCATTATTACTATTATGAATATTATCATGATTAATAATATAATAATTATTAAAAAAACTAATAATAGAACGACAACATTGGTTATTATATAAAAAACAAAGTTGTTTGGCAGACAATATACAGACAAAACTTTCCGCCTAAACTATACCTATTATTACTAATCATATATTATCACTGTCATATTATATTACTAATTAATAAGGTCAAATAAATGATGAAATACTCCTGCGTATTTATTGATTTGTCAAACTATTCATCTCCTACGCTGCATAACAATAAAATGATATTTATCTCCTGCTTATTAATTGAGATATTTATCTATTGCACATATGTCGAACATTACATATTAATCAAGAATTTTCTTAATTAATTATCTAACACTATGCAACCAACTATTCATCTCCTGTATATTAATTGAGTTGTAAAACTACTGAATATATAAATATAACTATTCATCTGCTGCACATATATCGAACATATGTAGCTAACTATTCATCTACTGCATATTAATTGAATTGTCAAACTAATGAACATATGAATGCAACTATTCATCTCATGAGAACACCAAATTCATATAATTATTTATCTTCTATCATTAATATAGCACAACTATTCATATCCTATTTACAACAAATGTATATAACTATTCATCTGTTGTGCATGTGTCGAACAATACATATTAATCAAGTATTAATTAAGTATTTTATTAATTAATTACTTGAACATATACAACCAACTATTCATCTCCTACATATTAATTAAATTGTTAAATTATTCATCTCTTATATGATAATATATAAATAATTAATATACCACTCGTGCATTGCATGGGAAAATGTAACTAGTATTTATTAAAAAATAGGTACACGTAAAAAAAATTATAGTGAGATTTGAAGGCACTTGGAGCCTAAACTCCCCATGTAAAGGTAACTATAGACAACAATTTGAGGTCCAACAACCATTTGATCCTTCTCATAATTTTTTTCTTTACATGACAATTTTATTTTCTATTGACAGTATAATTTTTTTTTCATATTTTGACTCCAAATTATTCCTAGTAAGCTATATATGGTGGCGTTGGCCTTACAACCACTGTCTAATTTCTAAGTGATTAGTCTCCTAATTCATTTCTTGACCTTTAAACCTTATTCGAACACATTGCACATACCCTTCAAACCTTCACTTTTACCTTTCTACCATTCAAACCATTATTTTTAAATTCAATTGATCAGCAATCAACCGACCCTTTCCTTCGTTCAATCAATCAACAACGTTCTAGATCCATTCGTCCAAGGCATTGGATGGTTGATTGTCAACCTTACCCGGTCGATTGGAGCTGGACAATTATTTTTAAAATTTTTTTTTTTACCTCAAATCAATTCATATACTCAATATTTTTATATATTTGGATTCTTAGATTAATTCCACATCCTTCCCTAATTTTTCATTATTTTTAAAATTATTTGATTATTATTTTTAGTAATTTATTGGACACTCTACCTTACCCAAACTATTTTTAATTCTTGTTGAATTTCTTAGGCAAGTTGAATTTAAAAATCTAATCCCTAAATAGAGGTGGAAAATGAGTCATATGGGTTGGGTTTGAGTCAGGTTAATTTCATTCTAGTTAAAATCGAGTTGTTATGCAATATGGTTGGGTTCTGGTGTGGATGTCCTTTGGGTTCGAGTCTAATTCGAGTAACAATAATTCACACTGGGTTTGTATTGAGTTAGGTCACTTTAGGTGAGGAGAATATAGGGTCGGATTCAACTCTAATACACCGGGTTTCTTTGGTTCTAGTTCGATTTGGGCCTATAAATTTCGAGTTGGATCTATTTGTGTTAGATGATTCGAGTCTAAAGACTCTGAATCGTATTGGATTTGGACCAAGTTAATTTAATTTTGAATTTGTATTGATATTTATTGTTATTAATTTAATATAAGTACTATATTAAATTTGTGATTTATTATTATTGCTATGCTTATCATAGTATTTTTTTTATCATAATGTAAGTAAGGATATAACAAATTATTATTATAAAAATATGTAATAATTATATAAAATTATTATCATTATCAGTATTATTGATAAATATAATTATACATATTATTAAATGCATATATACAATGCTTGTTGCAATAATTTTTATTATCATATTAGTTATAATAATTATTGTTATTATTATACTTAATTATTATTGTTGTTGTTCTTGTTGTTGACGACAACGACGACGATGTCATTAGCTTTAGAAATATAATAATAATTATTATTATTAGAAATACAAATATTAATTTTACTATTACTATTATTATATTATATTATATTATTATATATTATAATTATTATATTTATAATAATTTTTATTTTTGTAATGATAATGATAATAATAATAATAATAATATAAATTTCTATGATCTAATCTGATTGATACTTATATGATATTAAAATAAAATGAGTATAACAAAGTCTTACTAGTTTTGTTTTATTTGTTGTTATATGGGTTTTATATTTTTGTTTACTTAAAATTTTATTAATAAGACAGTTTATTGGTATTTATGTATAAATGTATATGAGATAAAGTGTTGCCTTTGTGGATGAAATTTGACTTTAATTTTAATCAAATTTGAAATTATGTTCGGGTACAGGTAAGTTCAAGTCGCGTAAGTTCGGATCAAGTCATTATTGGGTTTATGTTCAAGTATGGGTCAAGCTATTTTTAGGTTGAGTTATTTGAGTTTTGGTCATTTCAAATATAGGTCATGATTGAGTTAACTAAATTTGGTTTGAATTTTGATTGATTCAAATTATTTCATATTGAGATTAGTTTTAATTTTTTGGGTCCAACTCAGGTTTCAGATCTAGTAATTTGGGCCGGACCAATTGGGTCAAGTCAACTTTGTCAGGTCTACCCCTAACACCCCATGATCATATCTATCATTTAAGAAGTTATATGAATAGAATTAGGTAATTATGTATTACTAATAACATAAAAATAATAATATCATTAGATATGGCTAAAAATTGAAGTTTAATAATTAAATGAAATTAATTTATATATGTTATTACCTGCTGAACTTACAACATATTCTTGGCAAAAAACATGGTATGCACACTCCTCCTACCTATAAGTCAATGTCTTGAGCTTTGAAAAATAATTGCTTTGGCAAAGGGAATTTGATGATGTTATTACCTATGGCTATGACTTCATCCAAATATGTTCTAAATCTAGAAGGCATGTCTTGAGAGTTTATAGGAACTACTTTATGCCTTTTACATGCCTCCTCTATAGTCTCATATATTTCCTTCTCCATCTCTATGAGTTAGATTCTTCCATACAATATTACCATTCTAGTTAAAATAAAAGGGAAAAAAATTTAGCAATACGAGCAATTAATACAACACTAGAAGTGGAAAATAAATTTATAACTTTTGAAGGTGTCTTTTCATTAAGCATCTTCATCATTATCTCATTCATATACTCTTACTTTGTAATGAATACTAATTATTTTTCAATCAAAGTAGTCACTTGATCCCTCAGAACCCTAACCTAGTCCTTTTGAGTATGAGAACTATGAGGTTGTCTAAACACACTTATCAAGTTAGTGGCATAAGGAGTCCCTCTAAATCAACTAATTTGCTTTTGGGTCCCCATTGCTTGAGTTAGGGCATTGTTTCTACCACTGACCTCAACTACTTTTTCCTATTAGACCTCATCATATTGGAGAAATGATTATATTTATTTAGCGATAAAAATTATTATTCAAATAATAAAAAGTAAATATTGCTAGAACCTTACAATTTTTTCAAATAATTTTTGGGTTAGATTAATGGTATCCTTTCCCATTTATTTTTCAGTCTTAGACATGAGCCACACATCTATTTGTGTAAGAGGTATGCCACAGAAGCATTCAAAGACTTTATAGATTGACTTATAAATCATGTTGGAAAGAAGCAAGGGTTGAATTCTAAAGAAATTATTTACCCTACAATATTACTATCATTAGAAAGCTTATTGAATTAGGAGCCCAACTTATTTTTTGGATCTCGAATCTAAGTTTTTGACACAAAGTTATGATTGTTTTATTGTAAGCATATCAAGCTAAATTTTTATGCATGAATGAATAAAGTGTATCAAGATTAGTATGATATTGGTGTAATTATATTTTCATATTTATTAAATTGGATTTTATTAACATATTTAATAATTTTTTAAGATATTAGTTAGTTAATTAAGTTTTTAATCATTAAAAAATTAGATAGGATTTATCTTTTATCTTATGATATATTTTTTCTTATTTAGATTTTGTTAGGATTTGATTGTTATTATTTTATGGTTTAGTTAGTTACTAACAAAAAAATAGTACTTTAATAATTAGGTTTTTTAATCTTATTTATATTTAGTTTCTTTTATTAGTGAGGAGGTTACACTAGAAGGTGGATCTTAGCATATAAATATCTCATGTGAACTCATACTATTTTCTCATGATGGAATTTGAGCTTTAATAAAAACTTATTCTATAACTAATTTCTTCTCTATTTTGTCTATTTTTGTGTGAGTAACAATTTAGAAATAATCAACATGTTCCTTGTGTAGGTTTGTATGGAGTTATCTAATTAATTTTACTGTATGTTTCTTCATTAGAGACCATTTTAGAGATATTAGTGTGAGGCTTTCAAAGCTATTTTGAAAATTTACTTTGCGCATTTCTTCATTCATATCCCCTAGTTTAGACATCACCCATCTTTATCCTACACCCTTGTTGTTCATTCATCATCATAAAATGTATGAAAATAGGGTAATTATAAAATCACTTGTTTTGTTATGCATCAAGATAAATTTAGAGTACCATCTTTTCGGCTCATTCTCGTGAATTTTTCTTCATTACTAACAAGTTAAATATAAATTTAATTATTACAGTTTAAAAATACAATAACTATATTAACTATTGATTTTAGACCAACTTCCTTTTGATGACCTTATTATGGGTGCATGAGTTCTTACAATCATATAATTATTCTTTTCACATTTTATTGGCTCTTTTGACTTCTAATATAGCATAATGAAAAGTTATATGGAAAATTAGTAAATGATAGTAGATATCTTTTAATGCTTGATATATATTGTGAGTTGTTGCATACCATAATTTTTTTGTGATCTCCAACACCTTATAAACACAGCTCAAGCATCAAGACTAATTATGTCCTAATTATATGATGGAGGTTGTGCATGATAAGTGTCATCTGGTTTAATCATGTGATATTTGTTCAAAACATACTTCCATTCTTTCCAAGACTTAACATTCTTTTGAACCATAATCTTCTTAAAGTGTTTTTGACATTTCAAAGCTCGTATATAGAGTAATAAGGATTATTAATTTATGATCTAATAGATTATATATGCTCATATTACCTATACATTGGTGATATACTCTCCTTCAAGTTGATAGGGATATCTCTCTAGAAATGAGTGTAATGGAAACCATCACATGCGCACTGACACAAGCATATCTAATACACTAGATCCTATTCTCTCCATCTAGCTCTCGCAATTTAGTAAAATAATCCACCCTCAACCTGATATTTGATCTTGTCTCTCAACCTTAATCTTAATATTTCTCATTCTATCTATTCTTCTCTTTCCTATACCATTCCTTGAATCTTCACCATTATAAATGACACCTGAAACCATCAAAGATATAAATATATATCGATCACAATAATACACCCTAATAAAAGTACAAATATATGTCATTCACAATACTATATAATAAATAAAGAATATTTTATATAAGTCATTTACAATGATAAATAAAATTGGAGTGTGATATAAAAAAAATACATACATCATTTATCTATGTCACATTAAATTATGGAATCTATCTTCATTATGTAGTAACTCTGATTCAAGTATGTAAAATCCTTCTTTATAATCATCCCTTATGTATACGCCATGGGTAAGATCAACAATATTAAATGATGAAGGTTGGTTCATACCTAATACATTATCCCTTTCTATATTATGATTCCATTTTTTGGCTAATAAGACCACATGCCACCATTTTTCGGTTGGAGTAGCAACATAAAACACCCGTCTTACTTTAAGGCCAATGTGAATGAGTCATGTTCGTAACCAAGTCTAGAAAGGTAAACCTTTGTAAATCCTAATTTCTTAGTAGGAACAATATTTTGATTTCCAACCTATTTCCAACCAAATAAATAAACCCTAAAGGTGGTGTAATCTAATAGTCATCTATGCTCGATCACCATGTAGTACATTGTTGATGTATAAATAATATTTTTATCTATGACACTTGAAATATAAGCAAAATTATGGTATTTTAGGACCGCACTTTACTAAAATGTGTTTAGTATTATAATCATAAAATATTATTTTGAATCAAATTTTATTAACTCTTTTAAATTATTCTCAAATCTTGTTACCCTTTTTATATGTTTGTTCTGTAGTTTTCAACCCTTCTTACAAGTTTGAATCTCATAATAATTTTGAGCCATTTTTGGCCATCTCATTGCCTCTAGATCATTCTAACATACACAATTCTGGATTCCTTGACTTTTTTTAGTCTACGAGTCAAAATGATAAATATAGGTTTTGACAGAAGGTACTATTGACTAATATTTTCAACGCTTATTGCATTTTAATTTCCAAAATGGAAATCTTGTTTTTTCTTTTTCTGGTTTTGATTTAGAATTTTGATTTTTTTTAACTATTTTTGTTGCCTTTTGTTATAAGGAACTCAAGATCCAATTTCAAAGGAGGACATTTGAAATTGGTGATTTTATTGTTTGCTAAGGAGGTTGGGAGTTAGGGAAACATAATCAAACTAAGAGTAGCATGTTTAGTGTTTTTTTTATTATCAAGCATGATATTTGTGTGAATATGAAATTTTGATGATTTTATGAGTTTCCTAGTATTAACGTAAAGCACGAGTTTACCCTTGTTTAGGTATTTATGTTGTTACATGTTAATATTGTTGAAATTGCATAATTAAGAAGGATGTTTTTGGAAATTTTGTAGGTTCGGTCCAAGGCCTATTTGGACTAAACATATTTGGACTTTTGAAATTTTAATGCTTCAATTGTGTTCACTAGATATTTTACAAAAACTTTTATGCATAATATGATAAGGTTTGAACTTGTATAGAATTTATTATGAATTTTATAAGATTAAACATGTTTAAGGATAGTTTTTCTATTTTATTTATGTGTTGTGATTTCTTGCCTTTTTCATTACTTTAATGATTTTCTTCATGTTTTTTATGATATATATGTATTCTTTTTTATGAATTAACTTCAAGTATGTTGATAGTTATGAATTTTTGAAGTTTCTAGGGCTCTAGGGGTAAATTGGTCTTTTTATATGCGTGATATCTTTTATAGATTAAATTATATTTTGAAAATGTTATATATTGTGTAATAAGGATGCTGTTAAATTTTCATGACATTCTATAAAGGTTTTTAATTTTATTTACATATTTGAAATTTATAGGAACTTGGGGGTAATTTAGTCATTTTACACATTTCTATTTTGTTGGGATGGCTTACGTGTATGATTATGTTAAGTATGATATAAATGATCTTAGGTTAAATTTTCATAATCTATGGAATTTTTTTAATGTTTATTTATTAATTTTATGATAATAAAAGAATAAAATGAAAAATTTAGAAAAGATTAGATATTTATAGATTTTAGATTTTTAGGATATTTATGAAGATATTTTAGAATTTGATATATTTTTATAGTTTGATAATTGATCATTGACTTTGACTTTTTACAAATAGTTTTTTCCCCAAAAGTAGTATGTGGGCCTGAAATGTGTTAATTATTATCAATAGGTCTAAAATCTATTAATTTATTCAAGGGAAAGACTAAGTTTGGGATTAAATAATAACTTAACTACAGGATGACCTCTGAGGTATATAATAGTTTAATTAATGTTGAAAAATTTAGTAAATACTTCTCTCTACAATACAAGCTCTAAAGAGGATATTGACATTTAATGTTAAAGTGTCCTAAGTAGTTGCATGATTATTAGCACATGTAGCAAGTATCATAACTATGTTTTCAAGAAACATTGATAAAAAAAAATTACTTACTCATAAAACTAAGTGAAGCTATTATGTGATAAATGAAAAAAAAAATAGGAGAACACAAGTGAAGTGTACTAGCATAATCACAATCAATAAAACAAAAGATTAAGTAGTTTATCGTACAAGTATGTATTATCATGAATATTATGAATAGTGTAAATAGTATTATGTGTTCCATGATAATTTCTATATTCCTTGTAAAATCATGGTTCTTCTATATTTTCTTGTTATAAGCATGTTATTCCATGATTCATTATGTTAACATGTGTAATATATACTTCTACTTGGGCATATCTTCTATTTTCTCTAACATGTGTATTATGTGTAGCTATCTATGTTTGTATGCCATGATTAGATGGAAGAAAGTATGTTAATGTAATCATGTCAAGATGATAAGAGGAGTATTTCAATAACATTAATATGATAAATAAATAAAAAGGATCAAATAAGTTAAGAGTATTATGTAATAAGACAGTAGTGTCATATTTAAGCAAAGTTGTTTATTTCAAAGTTGTTTCAGTAATGGTAGCATGACTTAGTGTCATACTTTCATTAACACTTTTAAGTGAGGTTGTATGAATAAGAGAGTTTAGATAGCATTATCTGTGATAACATGTAAGTATATTCATTTATGCCTTCTATGATCCATGATATTTGTAATCCCTCATAATTTTTAAAATCCTAGAATTTACTAAATAGCTTTTATTAGGGATAAATTAGCTTTACAAATTTTTTAATTTAATTATTTTATGGATTTTTGAGTACATAAATTAGGATAGAAATATTTAATAAATTAAAATAAATATTTTATTATTTCATCATACTCTTTTATTTAAATAATTTTCCAAACATATATTTTACTAAAACTATCCTTTTAGGCCCTCACGCATGGCCTCCATTTTCCCCTTCTTTCCTTCCTTCTCCCTACAACCCTACCACCTCCTTGCCACCCTAGACTCTGCCACCTAATCAGCCACCTATTGCCCTCTCCTTCCTCTTCTTTTTCTTCTCATCACTAGCCCTCCTACCCCATATTTTCTAGCCCTTTTCACCTGGTCTCCTTCCCTTCATTTTCTTCCCCTCCATCTCTTTCCCCTTTGTTTTACACCACCGTAGCCCTCTGTCGGTTCCACCGCCGCATAAAACCCCTATACCACTCCGTGTCACCCTCTACCCTAACCTTGCACCACCACAATACCCCCTCGAGCCCCTGTAGTCCCTTCTCCCCCACCTCTCCTTTTCCCTTCATTTTCTCCCTTATCGGTAACCTCCCTGCAACCCCTCCGTTTGTCGCTGTCCGGCCACCTCTACTAGCACCCAAACCACCAATCCACTCCCTGAAACCTCCTCTACCACCTTACACCTCCTTTTGTTGAAACCAGCCCCCACACCCCTTTAATTTCCTCCTCTCTTTTCCTTCCTTCTCAGCCTCGTCCACTCCTGTAGCCCAATTCGTAGCCTCGCCGCTGACGCCTCCACCGCCCTTGGCTGCTAACAACCCATCCCTGACCACCATTTACACCTCCTCTTCACTCCCACACCCTTTCTTTGCCTCCAATCCTCCCCCACCTGCCCTCTTTTCTAGCTCCAAAGCTTCAACCCAAAAATCACCATCCCTCCCTTCTACCTCCCTACCTTCAACCCTTTTTCCCCATATAACCTGCATGTGGCTCACGCTGCTCATGCAGCGTGAGTTCCATATTATTTTTGGAGTGGTTTTGTTTAATTATTGAGGTATATTAATAGTTAAGTAAATTGTGTTATTAATTAATTTTTTATAAAGTTTTATCCTTTTAATTTCCTACTTCTAATATAATAATTATTGATACTATTTTTAGGTATTGTTTTTTCTAATCAAAGCTTAAATCTTTAACCGGAATACCGGTAAGGTTCAATTTTACAGGAATTAAGGTAATCGTTATACCCCACTTAAACGTATGGATAAACTTATGTTAACACATTAATGTTCTGTTTAATATGTTATTACGCTTGGTATATATTGTTTAATATAGTATATTTAGTTCTTGTATTGATTGATAAAAAGGGAGTATGTTAGTTTATATGCTATGTGTGGAAATATTACTTAGGGAAAGAGTTTGTTTATTAATGAAAATGTTGAGTACTTATCCATATTATATTATGTTATTGTGATCATTAATGCATGAATAATATTATTATAAGCACTAAATGCATTTTAGTAATATGTCATGTGTAATAATGTGGCCTATTATGTGTGGGTGCTAATGAGTAGAATGTTAAATAATAATAGTTGGTGGAGTTGGGTGATGAGAATGGAGTATTGATCTTAATATTTTGTGTAGTGATGGTAATTTAATAAAAGCGGTATTATAAAGGGGTAAAATAGTAATTTTGGAGGTAAAGGATAAAACGGTAATTTTGTATGAAAATAGTAAAATCATAATTTTGGAAGCAAAGGGGTAAAACAGTAATTTGAAGGGTATTATGGTAATTTTGGAAGTTAAGGGTATTATGGTAATTTTGGAAGTAAAGGGGGGTAAAATGGTAATTTTGGAAGAGAAGGGCATAATGGTAATTTTGAATGTAAAGGGGGTATTATGGTAAGTTTGGGAGTAAAGGGTAAAGTGGTAATTTTGGAAGTAAATGGGGTAAAATGGTAATTTTGGAAGAGAAGGGTAAAATAGTAATTTTGTAAGAAAAGAGTAAAATGGTAATCTTGGATGTAAAAGGGTAAAATAGTAATTTGTAAGTAAAAGGGTATTATAGTAAATTTATAAGTAGAAGGGTGAAATGGTAATTTTAGAAATAAGGAGCAAAATGGTAAATTGAAAGTAAAGGGGGGTATTATGGTAATTTTATAAATAAAAAGGTATTGCGGTAATTTTATAAATAAAAAGACATTATGGTAACTTTGGAAGTAAAGAGGAAGTAAGGGGTAGGATGATAATCTTGTAAATAAAAGAATATTATGGTAAATTTGGGAGTAAAGGGTAACTTGATAATTATAATAACGGTGAAGGATAATTGGGTAATTAAATTATGTTTATAGAAGGGCAATTGGATAATTATGATAATAGAGAAGGGTAATTTGGTAAATTAATCAACAAAAGGGTATTATGGTAATATTAATAATGGATAAGGACAATATAGTAATTATAATAATGGAGAAGGGTAAATTGGTAGTTATAATTATGGAGAAGGGTAAATTAATAATTATAATTATGGAGAAGGGTAAATTGGTATCTATAATAATAGAGAAGGGTAAATTGGTAATTATAATTATGGAGAAGGGTAAATTAATAATTATAATTATGGAGAAGGGTAAATTGTTAATTATAAATATGGAGAAAGGTAATTGGTAACTATAATTATGGAGAATGGTATATTGATAATTATGATAATGGATAAGGGTAATTTGGTAATTATAATAATGGATAAGGGTAATTTGGCAATTATGAGATTGTAAAAGGGTAATTTGGTAATTTAACCAACTAAAGGGTAAATTGGTAATTATGATAATGAAGAAGAGCAATTTGGTAATTTATCCCACTAAAGGGGCAATTCAGTAATTATGATAATAGAGAAGGGCAATTTGATAATTTAACTGGCTAAAGGGTAAATTAGTAATTATTTAACCAACTAAAGGGGCAATTCGGTAATCATGATAATGAAGAAGGGTAATTTGGTAATTTATCCAACTTAAGGGCAATTTAATAATTATAACAAAGGAGAAGGACAATTCGGTAATCTAACCAACCAAATGGGAAATATGATAAATGTAACACTTATGAAGGGTGAATGGTGATCTAAAAAGCGTAGGAGATAACTTGATAACCTAAACCGAGTAAGGGATAATTTGGTAATTATGCAACCTGAAGGGTGATATGGTAAATTGGCAAGTAAGGAAGGGCTTGCTTTTAAGTGTGTTTTTAAATGGTTACTCAATACCATAGTACTAAAGGGTTCCATTCGTTGGGGCCCCAGCCTATTCAATGAGCAGTGTCTCTTGCAGGTTCTTGTTTAGGAGTTATTCAAGTGGGCAACGGGAAAAACGTAAGGATTATCCAGAATCCTTTAGGGTTCACCTCTCTCTTTTAACTCCTAGTTTTTAAAGTAACTTGTATTCTTGTAACCACCATTGGTGGATTCTATTCTTGTAAATGGTTTACTATGCTACTCTGATTTAATTATAGTTTGAGTTCTGGTAAATTGTATTTTACACTTCTAGCCTTAGCAGTTGGTAGTGGAATGGTAGGAGTGAGCCGGTATGGTACTAAGTATGGTGGTAATATCCCTAGAATTCAAAGTCTTGTGTTTTGCTTCCGCTAACTCTTTTAAATGAAATAAAAAAATTTTAGTAGTGAATTTTGGGGATGTTACAATATTGCTTTTAGTAAGATATGATTACTCAGTATTATTTTATGGTCACTACGTCTTCAAATGATTAGATGGAACTTTGTTGCAAAATGTTGATGCCATATGTTACTTTTGATATAACTGGTACCAGAGTAAAGTATCCAATACACCGTATTAGTTCTTGGCTTGTTATATGGGTATAAATATTCTCAATATGCTTTTGTACCCAAATTTCTTTACAACTCATCTATGGCTTGTTTTTGTAGTTAACTATTTTTGTCAATACACTTTTTTTTAATATAACTTTAGCTTTTATGTTTCTTAGTTCCATTTTTTTGCTTTCTTACATTCTTACCTTGTTTTGTAATCTTATATTGATATTAGATTATGTGTTAACATTTCCTGGTCTTAGAAATATGTTTTTTTTAACATTACATGTGGTATAGTTTAGGTATTAGCTATACCTACCCTATATTGTATACTATAGTAACACTTGCATATTTGTACTTAAACTTCCTCTAAAAAAATTTAGTTGTAAATTTTAGGGGTGTTACAGAAATGCTTGATCACAACTTAAAACTGTTTGGGTTAACCGTTTACATATGATCAAAAGGCATGCAGGTGCTAAGAGTAATTCACACAGTTTTCTATAGTATAGAATTGGATACAGTTATTAGATGTTAGATTAAATATTACTTTATGTTTTAGGGAAAATATGATTAGTATTTTCTCTTCAAAAGAGTTTCTTCAGCATACATACACCCATAGAATATACATACAAGATATATTTACAAATGCACATATTTGATAAAAATAAATTGGGCTAGCCTCAAGTATAGTAAAAGTAAGCTTCACTCCATAAGTGTAAGCCTCCCCTACCCCAAACAAAAGGACTCCAAAATTTCACAAGTATGTGCATACTAAATAAATAAAAAGGTTAAGTAAATTAATAACTAATAAATTTTTGATTAGTTGGTAGAGCATTGAATCTATAATTTGAAGGTAGCAAGTTTAAGTTCCATTATTGAAAATTATTTAGCAAAAAGTTCAAAAATGCTAGAATAAATTTTAGTTTTTAGAATTCTATATATACATTAATCAACTAGCAGTAAGTACAAGAGATAATGATCAAAATAAGTAACAATATCACTAGTTAACTTGAGGTCTTATAGAGTCATCGATGTATATATTGCAATAGAAGAGTCTTATTGATTATCTGATTTAATTTAAGTTTTCGGTACTGGTGGCCAAATAATAAATTATTACTAATGTAAGTTTAGTGAATTGATTGGAATATAAGGCCATGTTTTCATCATCTAATTTGATTAATGTGGATATAAAAATAAACTTCTTATTATTATTATTATTATTATTATTATTATTATTATCATAACTAATATAAATTATAATACGAACAATAATAACACCAAAGATATCAATTTCAGTAATAACTTTAATGGCAATAGTAATAGTAATAAAATTAACTACCATAATCATTATCTTAATGATTATTATTATTAATCATAATGATTAACGATAATGATTCTAATTATTATATTCATATTCATAAAAACAAATAGTTAGAAAAAATAATTAATATTGTTATAATTATAATTAATATTTTTAAAAATATTATAAATAATAAAGTTATATTAATTTTTATAATTATATATAATAATAACTATTATTGTTATAATTATAAATTATTATTATTATAAAAAATAGTAATAATAACAGTAATAGTACCTATAATAATGATAATAAATGATAACTTTTATTTAGTAGTAGTAGTAGTAGTATTTTATATTATAATAATAATAGTAATAATAATAATATTATTATTATTACTATTATTATTATTATTATATCATTATTTGAATTAAATAAAATATACTAGATAAACCTGGCTTCTTTTTTTAAGTATACAATAAAAACCTAAGTTCTTGTACATTAATAATATAACTTCAAGTTTGAGTTTTCACACAAGATAACCCTTCATTAGTTTTTGTCCTTGAGAGGGTGAAATTTCATATTTATTTCCTGATTTACCCAAAATCTTTGTGTAATGTTGCCATTTTTACTATATATAATTTTTGCTCTAAGAAGGTTTTTTGAAGGCCAAATATTAAATAAAGGGTGTTTCTAACACATCTAAGATAGAGAAGGTACTCTTAATATATAATGTACACTAAATGCAAGGTTAAAAATTAACTCATATCTAGTGATCAAATGTAGAAGACAACTAATCTAAAAATGATGCGAAATTCGAAAACAACACTCAAATAAATAATGCAATCAAAGACCAACAAGAACATTAACAAAGAAATAGAAGGTGATATATATACAACATAAACTAAGATAAAAGATACAAAAGAGCTAAAAGGTTAGTAAGAAAAAAATTATGTTCTATACCCTACCCCAAGTCAACATTCACTAGTCAACGTCCAATGTAAACATCCACATAAAATATTTTACCCCAAATATATGAAGAAAAAGTATAATATTGCTACAATAAACGTACTAGATAAACATAATCTATTAAAAACTATAGCATGCTCACACACAGGATATACAATATCTAAGAAATATGCTCACACATGAAGAATATCTAAGAAGCATAGTGTAGATAAAAATATGTAATCATATATACTAGCATGGTTTGCAAGTAAAAGGAGGTACATACTCACATGTAAGGTCCACTAGTTGTTTAACCAATTATTGCCATTATCACACACGCCATTTAATCTTTACATTATGCATGATGTTACAATACATCTAACGTACTTATCCATTTCCTAAAACATTATATTATGATATCCAAATTACAGTATCTAAGGAAACCACCTCAAAATCACAATAGTTAAGAAAACCCCATCTGTAGCACAGCTTAGGAAAACACATATTAAGCATAATGGATAAAGAACCCACATTCAAAACATAACGACTAAGGAAAACACAAATTCCTACAGTAATACTGGCCAAGGCAACCAAAAAATCATGTAATGGATTCTAATCTTAAGTATTGATACCTCCTATAAAACATATATATCATCTATAGAGTAAAGATGGGCTAATTGATACACTATTGATGTAACATATACAAAATAATAGTGAAGGTATCTAATACATAGTCCCACCTCAAACGCCATCTTGAGGGTACACATGGTGAACTATGACCACCAACTAATCTACTATAGATAGTTAGCGGAACCTAACAAAGGTAGATTGAAACCACTGACTAACTCATAGTTAGTATAAAACATTCTTAACTCATTCATTTCATTAATCACTTGATTTACTCAAAACTTCATCAAAACCTCTGTTTAGTACTTTGAAAAGGACTAAGAGACCCAAATAATCCAAATTTCAACAAATTAGAATAATTTGAATGAAGCTTGATGCCTAAAACAGCCTTAGAAGTCTCAAAAACCATAAAACCGTACGAAATGTTAAGAATCTTGGAATGAATTTTTAAAAAAACATAACAGTGTTTGACAAATTTAAAATGACTTTATAAACCTTGTTTGAAATAAAATTTCTCATAATAATAAAACTCATTTGAAACATTTTTTCTCATAGTAATAATGCCAAATAATTTAGTAAATAAGGTATTAGACTTTCCATTGCTCTTCCCTTTATCTATTATTTTTTGTCCTATCTTCCCTATACCTTATCCTAATGAGGGAAAAAGGAATAACTTACCCCTTTACATCCCTCTTCTCCCCATACCAATATTGCGCATACAAAGAATGCACAACACGATGACATCATGTTGTTATTAGCACTTTTATTTTTTATGATTAAAATATCTTTCACTAGAATTAACAAAAAATTAAAACAATTATACCATAATTTTTATGAGATTTTTCACTACAAATGGACACGCATACCGATATAATTTTCACTTAAAAATAATTTAAATATATCTTACACCATTGGTGTACCTATATTTCACTACCACTAATTCTACTAAATCTTTCATTGCAAACTACACATATAGAGCACAACATATCTAAACATCTCTTACCACTATTAAACTAATTTTCAGCATTATGTAAGGATCTTTCCCCACTAATATATCAATATTTCACCATTAATATACTAATTTTTTTTTACTATTATTCTATTCAAAACTGATCTTTCACCATTATTGTGCTAATCTCTCACCACTAATATATTAATTTTTCACTAATGAATTGACATTTCACTATTATTCCACTGAAAACTAATCTTCACCACTAATTTATTAAATTTTCAACAATGAATTAATATTTTATCACTATTCTTATTAAAAATAATTTTTCACCACTAATATACTAATATTTCACCGATGAGTTAATATTTGACCATTAATATACTTAAACATGGTATGTCATCACTAATATATTGATTTTCCTTACCAATAATGTATTGTTTTTTATCACTAATATACTGATCTTTCACCACTAATGTAAGTTGTATTTGAACTTAGCTTCTCGTATTAGTTAGCTCATTTCTAATGCTAGAAAAAAAAAGATACATAAAATTTGAATTTAGAGAAATAAAGCCACACAAGATTACTAAGCATATGATCATGCCCCAAATACCTTAGGTTTGGGCTATGATGTCTTGCCTTTAACGTCATTTAAAGTCTTTTCTCATTCAAAAACTAATCTTGTTCAATATAGACACTAAAAGCTCACAACTTCCTAATTATAATTAATACATCTTTCCTCTTTCCGTCTGCTCAAAAAATTAAATTCCAATTGCGCTCTCATCTCTCATATATCAATTGTGCTCTAGATTCTCAGTTTTGGTTGATAACCCAAGAAGCCAAATAGAGGCTCAAGGTTCTTGGTATAACTCAATAATTTCAAGTATCAAACATAGATGCATGGATAGAGAAGGGAAAAATGGAGCGAATTTTGGGTTGAAAGTATTGTGTGTGAAGTGAAAGAAATATAGAGAATAAAATTGAATCAATAATTAATGATAGGTAGAGGGAAGATGGATCGGAGAGAGAAACAAGGGGATAGAGAAATTGAAGTGTTTGTGGAATAGGTAGAAGATATTGTTGGTGCTATATTGTTGAAGAAGATGACAGCTTACTAGAATGAAGAATAAGATGACACCTGTCGCTCGGTCCATAACCATACTGCATGTTGAACGTTCTAATATGCACTCCCCTACCACCCTCTCATTTATCATGTCCCTAAAGTATGGCGCCTAAGGCAAGTATATTACCTTTTGAGATGAGATGTCCCTAACTTCATCTCTCCCCTCTCCTCCCTTCTTCATCCGCGTCAGCTTACCTCCACTACCTCATTTGATTCATCCACACCACCTACTGCTAACCTTCTCGCTGTGGCGACCACCGGCTGCTAATGAACTCCACCGACAGTAGGAATGAAGTCTGACCGGCAATATCACCTGTTAGTGCTCAATTTCTTCTTTTTTCTTCAAATTCCTCCTTTTTTTTTCTTTTTTTTTCTTTGTTCGGTTTGCTCTCTCTCTCTTGCTGATTTTTTGTTTAATTTCTTCCCCTTCCCCTTCCTATTTTCTTTTCATTTTCGTTTTAGGTGGTTGTTGACGGATTTGAGTCAAATCTATAAAAAAAGACTTTATGAATGGGCACCGAGCAGATCACTAATATTGCAATTGTATGGTTATTATCCCTATCCCTTTCCATATTAGCAACGGGTATCCTCGGGATGCAATGGAGCGGAGTGAGAATTGACAAATGGTAAAGGAACGAGCAATTTTTGGTGGCATGTCTGCCCATCTATTTTTTCTATATTCCAAGGTCCGCTTACAGTGCTTGTAGGGATAGACACAACCTTCACGGTGACATCCAAGGCATCAGATGAAGAGGGCGATTCATCGAAACTATACATGTACAAACGTACAACACTCCTCACTCCACCCACAACAATCCTGATCATCAACTTGGTAGATGTTTTTGCTGGTGTTTCAGGGTCCATTAACAGTGGCTATCAGGCCTGGGGGCCGTTGTTTGGGACGCTGTTCTTTCCGATCCTAAAAGGTCTAATGGGAAGATAGAATAGGACTTCGACTATTATTGAGGTTTGGCCTGTTTTGCTAGCTTCCATATTTTCGTTGTTGTGGGTTAGGATTCATTCCTTTGTTACCTAGTTTACTAGACTTGATATCGAGGCATGTAAGTTTAATCGTTGATTATGGATGAAGGTGAAGGGTAATGAAGCAAGAGTAGCACCTTATGCTTTCAAGCAAGTGGTCGGCGGTCATTTTGAGGAGCGAAGTTTTTGTGTTGGAGTATGAAGATTATCAGGATCTTATTTTTAAACTCCTTTATACTCTGCACTGAGAGACTTGAAAGCCTCTTTCCTGCGATTTCCAATCTATTTTGAAGTTTCCCCTGTAATCCTCATACTAATGTAGGATTGATCCGTTTGTTACCACGGTTACCGGACGTGAAACTTTGTGGCATGGATATGCGCATCAATCATGATAATGATACTGTCTTTATTGTTGACTACTTTCATCTTCTTCTTTTTTCTTTTTCTTTTTTTTTTTCTATCCGGCTTAGCTAATAACAGCATTGACAGTATTATTGGTTCATATAATTGCTAAATATATTTTTGGGTTTTTTCCTGTCGACCGGAGAACAACGGTTCTTTAATTGGCGGCATTTTTATAATTAACTTGAAGGAAACAGAAGACAAAATGAGTCTGAAATAATTAGAGGTATTTTAGATAGTAGGAAAAATATATCAATTAGTTCAAAATTTAGGCAAAATATATGAAAAAAAATTATGAATTTCTCAAAAATCATCAGATAACTTCTTTAAATAGTAATCATTAACTTTATTATTATTATTATAAAAAAGTTAGCTATTCACGGGTATAAAAGAACATTTTCACAACAATTAAAAAAGACTTTTGTAAAAGGAATTAAAACCACTTGATGCCAGCCTAAATCTTACATTTTAAAGACTAGTTATAAAATCTAGATGATTTGTAACAAAATGCTTCCATGTTTCACCATCAACAACATAACGTAATACCCTTGGGTTTGTTGACCATCCCTACAAATGTCACATCATGTCCTGAGTTGTAGGGCTGTTCACGGTTCAAATATCCAATATTTTGGATATTTAATTGTCAGATATTTAAAATTTTGGATATCTAAAAATAATATTTGATATTTAATTTAAAACTTCGGATATTTGGAAGATCGGATATTTGAATTTTCGGATCGGATATCAAATACAACCGATATTATCCGAATACAATTTCAAATAAAAAAACTTATCAAATGACAAATATATTTGATATTGTCTGATTTGTTGAGTAAATGCTGAGCAAATATCCGATTCGCTCAGCAGATATCTGACTTACTCAACAATATCCAATGTTAAAACTAAAATAATAAAGGAGTGGATGGAGTGTATTGGCATGCAGAGTATTTTTATTTTTATTTTTATAAATATCTAAAAAGGGATTGTATTAAAAATATAATTTCAATTAAATTAAAATTTTCCTCAAATAATAAATAAAGTAAGTAAAAATTATACACACATACATCTAAATTTAATTATATACAATTATATATGAAATAAAAAATTATAAAAAAATGTTTAAATATTTTTCTTCGGATCGGATATTATTTGTATTTGTCAGATCGGATATTTGGTTTGTTTGAATTTTCGTTGACCAGATCAGATATTTGATTTAAAAAAAATCAAATCGGTTTTTTGCTTTTTCGGATCGGATCGCTTCGGATATCGGATCAAATAAGCAGATATCGGATAACATGAACAACTCAATTGAGTTGTGTGTCTACAAGCGTACACCCTCTCCAGCCTCGATGTTAGAGGAAAGTACCACCCAACCTTATGAAGTACTTTCTTGTTCATCAATCCAACAAGAGGTATCACATACAGGGCAATTGTCTTGATCTATATTTTCTTTCTAATACAAAGTACAATAATACTTGAAAAAATGAATAACTTTGTAGCCTAAACCAAGTATCCTCATCCTCTTCTTTGCCTCGTAATGTGATTAAGGTAACTTATTTTCTTCTAGAAGAGCTTCTTTTAGCAATTTAATAAGCTCATCAAAAGACTTATTTGTCAACTTATTTAATACCTGAGGATGCATCAACTTCACTAGAAAATTTAAAGTTGAGAAATTCTTACAGCAAGGATACAAGGTTGCCTCCATCTCTTGGGATAACTTATCGTAATACTGATAAGTTCCATTTTAGGCTTATGTAAATAAATGTAAGAGACTATTATTTTTATAAGATTAATAGTTTTTCAATAACTTGCCTTGTATATGTACAACCTTGACTTTTTTAGATTTCAAATCATTCTACATCATCGTCCACTTCTTCACGCTCTTAGGCCTTTTTTCCTTTTATTCATTCTGCATGGACACAATAAATACTTGTGATTTAGATCTATATATAAATTAATCAACTACCAAAAGATACTTTAACGTACAAAAGAACATAGAATGAATGATGTGTTCCTTACAATCTCCTATCTCAAAATTGCAAAGCCTTTATAAGAAGTCAAGTAGTGGTAATGTTTCTTCAAGGCATTTTCATGACTCCTTGCCCTGTTAACTTGTTATATATCATTAATATAACAATTATAAGTGAAAGTGATAAGTGTATAACGAAATATAGTTATTATATATAGTTGAATAAGAGTTATCTTTACCCTAGCCTTTTACGTATTCGTGTATTCTACAAACTCTTTCTAATGGTCTTCATAGGTCTTAACCAAGTCTTTGGGAACTTTATAATTCAAAATTCCATTTTCATTATATTCATGTTTCAAGGTCATGTTATAATTCCAAATTAACCAAACCTTATAGATTCTCTTTAGTTTAAAAGTAAAAATAAATAAATAAATAAATCCTCATATCCTTTAAAAGTTCAAGTGTTGACTATGTACTTACATGAATTACAAGCAATGGATTGCCATCTTGGGATTGCATTAGATGTATATCAATGTAATCCTTAGAAAAACATATGATTACTTGTAAATATACCTTAAATTTATTCCATAGAAATTTCTTGATCTTATCAGGGGCATTTGACTAAATCTTGTAATAAATGGATACATGAGATTGACTTATATACCTTGCATAACCACTCAAGTTGGGTTGATCGTGCCCTACTAGAAATCTAAATTTTTTAATTTGAAGTTTTAATTTCACTCCCTTATCCCAAATAGCTAGGATTATTACTAGTTTTTACTTCTCTTATGAATCATGCTCAAGTCAATAAGAACATTTTTTTGGGGAATAGAACCCTATGTATTCTCATTTTTTGGGTGAGGAGAAGCTTGGGGATCAAAATTTTCATTTAGGGCACTTATGCGTATAAGACCTAGAATATAATTTTAGTAAGGAGCAATATTTCCATGTCCTTCACAATACATTTACAATCATGGTGAATGAAGGTATATCCACTAGTTTGACTATTTGTGTAAGCATTTAGACAACTAATACATATGTTATTCAATATAACTAAACAAATCATGAATACCTTGCATACACATCAACATCTACACATAATTGTAATAATGAGCAAGTAATATTGTATATAATATCTACAACATATAAAAACATAGTTCCAACTAAAAGGGAAAGCTCACGATGAACAACCAACTCAAAATAGAAAGTATGATGAATAATAAGGAACAAAAAAACAAAAATACACACAAAAAAATCAAAGTAAAATACAGAACAATAAGAGAACTCACAAGAAATTAAATGAAAAATATAGGAAGCTAAGATTTAGTAGATTAGATATCTAAAAAGACAAATATAAGAACAATAGTATGGTAAAAATAAATGACAAAACTTAGGCATGAAAATGGAAGATTGTGGTTGTAATGATATGCCACAACTTCAAAAATGGGTAGGATGAAAAATAATAGAGGAGGATGTAGAAACAAAATAGAGTATATAGGGAAAAAGGGAAGATGATAAACTAAGTAGGAAAGTAAAGATGGAACTAATGGTTGTAATGAAGTGAAAGAATCATTGGCGATAAGCAATTTAGATGATTTTGTCAGAAAGTGTAGGGCATATGCTCTAAAAGATAATGATCAATTGGGAAGGGGGGAAATAATGATAACACATTGAGATTAGAGTAGTTATGAGATTACCATGATAACTTCCATATACAACCATCGTGGTTGTGTTATGACGTTACAATAAAATAAAATAAAATAAAATAAAAACCACCATGTATCTCATTTCATATCAATTTTAAAATTTTCAAAAAAAAAATCCAAAATTATTTAAAATACTATAAAATGGCCCACATTTTCCGTTATAAAGTTTTAAATTTCTTTAAATGATATAAGTAAATAATCATTGTGATTTATTACTTTTAGGATCATTGACGACCTAACATTTTTTTAGTACTAGAAAACCTAATTTAGAATTTCATAAAAATGTCAATTTTTTTAATGAAGTTAAAAATACAACATATAATCATGAAATATGTCTATAATCATTAGAAAAGGGGATATTTATTATTATAAATATAAAATAAGTACATGAAAATATTTTATAAAAATATTTAACATGAACAACAATTTTAATCATTATAAACATAGTGAGGAATATTCATATCCCTAGATTGGAAAGATGTCCTTGGGTTCTAATGATGAGAAAGGGATGTCACTAATAATGTTAAGTTTACCAATAACCAAGGGAAACTTGAGGAAGTTGCATTCTCAACCTCTTGGGAAAAAGGTTCTCTTCTTCTAGTTTTTCCTCTCCCTACCCCAACCACGTCCTCGCTTCCTCCTCTTACGTTTCCCGTTCCGCTTGCCCTTTTGGCCATTGTTTTTTCCCTTCTAATGGCTTAAATGATTATGCGGTTTTCTCTTTGTTAATTCAAAGTAAGTTCTCTTTTTCATATTGAGACAATATCAATGTCTTCATTAGTAAGCTATCAAAAATCACAATAACATGGAAAGAATTTTGGTGAGATAATGAATCCATCGGTTGATAGAAATAAGTAGTTGTGTAGGGAGATAAATTTAGAGTGAGGTTGTAGAGAGTCAGGAAGTTAGGGACTAAATATAAGATTTTGAGTCTCTAAGAAGATATATGTGACATAATACATGCATTGAATGACCAAACTTTTAATATCTAATAAACATGGCTAAAAAATTCAAAAAATTAGTGCCTAGATATAGAATGAGAGTTGCATAGAAACATCACTATAGTATACTTACAAAAAAGGTAAATGTAAATTGAAGTACCTCAGTTTGTCGTTAGAAGGCCAGATACAATAATACACTTTATCTATTATCCCCTATATTGATTTCATTTTTATAACAATCAATGTGATCACCAAATGACAACATCCTTCTTTTAATTTTGCACTGGGATAAATGCCCTAACAATTTCATTTTTAATGTTTCTTTTAGATATACTATATGAAAGCAAATATTATATAATCGAACAAGATTGGCTATAGAATTCCGTCAACATAATGTCTTTGTGTACCAGAGATTGTTAACTTTAATATTATAATTTCTTTTAATTTCATTTAATATATTTGTTAATATTTTAACTTTAATAATAAGGAAACTCATAATTAACCAATCAATTAGATATTATAGCTATTCATATGCTTTCATTTCATTTCATTAATAAACAATAAAATTTATTATTTTATTTTTTTCATTCTATTACTTTATCTTTTTCTTGAGAAAAAAGAGCTCAACTCAATCAGCAACAACCACCTTAACTTCATTAATGACTATTGCCATGCCATTCTAACCACTAGCACCATTCACCGATGACCTTAACAACCATTTAGTGCACAATTTTTCTCCTTCTTCACAAAAGTAGGGATGTCAAAAAACTTCACCAACTTGAAGTAGATCCGGAATATTGGATATTCAAATAGCCTCCATAACCATTATGTTTTTTCTTCAATGATTCAAGTGGATCTAGCCACATATCTTTTACATATTGATTTTCTTTGATGCAAATTACCCTCTTGAAATACGTAAGTTGGGGTGTTATGAGGTTTGGTTTGTGTTTTATCAACATTGATAAGAGCGTTCTATCTTTTTTTTCAAGCCTAGGGATATTTATTCAATGTGTTGGTTACTCAATTTAGTGTGGATGATCAATTTTAACATAACCTCTATCCACACTGAACTCTAGGGCAACATGATAATGTAACCATTAGAGTGTAATGTAGGCCTCCTCTAGCTTTATTTGGTTGTTATTGTTCTCTCTTTGGCTCCATTTCCTCTCTTTTCATCTTATTCTTTTTTCCTTCCTCACTAAACCATATCAAATCTAAACCAAGCCTAGATTTTGCAATTTGGGATTTTTTTTCTTGATCTTATTACCAAAGTTAGAAAAGAAGAAGAATTTTGTGATGAGAAGTAGAAGAATATTATTCATTTATAATTAATCTATGCATTAAGAAAAAGAAAAAGATGAAGAATTGGGTTGCAGTTGCTTACATTAACCTTCTTCTTGTTCTACTTTTGTAATTATTAATTTATAATTAATTAATATATTAGATAATTGTTAATAAGTATAGTTATTTTGTGTGTGTGTAAATATACTAAAATTTGAAGGGGAAATCTCAAAATGACAAATAGTTGTTTATTAGCATATTTGTTATTTTTTTAATTATTAGTTTTGGGTTTATGATTATATTTTTTTGCTCTATTATTCTTTTTAATTTAATATTTTTATTCAATAAATAAATGAAAGTAAAAAAAGAAAAAGCTATAATATTAAAGCTAACAATAGCTATTTTTATTTTTAAAAGAGGGAAATGATAAGAATTATAGGTGTGGGTAAATTGTCATTTCGTAGTCAAATATATAATTTTTTAAAATTTATTTGCAATTTAACGACTACTATTCAAAGAGTGTTATGTAGTATGTAACCTTCAAACCTCAAGGTTACCTAATAAATTTTTAGAAACTTGTGATTATTTTTTATATCTATAAATATATAAAAATTGAGTTTTCTATGAACCCTGACTTATACACTGAGCAACACCTATTAAATTGCCTAGACTATATATGGGCCTAAATTTTTTTTTAATTAATATTCATTTATCATTAGTTAATAATAATAATTTGACTTATAGGTTTGTCCAATAAACTACTCAAGTATCATTTACTAAGCAGCAAACTAATAACAAATGATGTGTTGCATAATTAATATTCAACCATTCATGATAAACCAAATGTTCTTAGCCTTTAGTTCTTAATTTTTCTTTTTCATGGTATATTAATTAATAGTATAGATTAATATACATTGGGAATATAACATTAATTACATTACATCATAAAATATATTATTAATTGCATAAAGTATTCAAACATATGGTCAATTTGTAGCCTTTTATGATGCATAATATAGTTAAATAGTACCTCTTTATGTGTCTAATTATACATTCATCAAAATCAAACCTCAGTAACAATGATATTCATTTGATTTCCATATTCAATTCATTAACCATAAAGAACTAATGACAAAAGAAGAAGAAGAATGAATGAATTAATTAAAATTTTGATAACTAAATAAACAAAAACATGTTGAATACTCTTCTTTCCAAATATAAATAGGTGTGCGTAATATTTTTTCTATGCCAATTTTTTCTACATTCAAAATTTGAATAGTTGCAAGTCTATTGTTGATTGCATATTCAAGATATATTATCATCTATTTTTCCATCTCTATCAGCTAAAAGAATTCCAAAGCATTTATTCCTAATCTTATATACTAAAATGATTGATGTTATACAAAATTTACTTGGTTATGTTGGATAATGCTTCAATTTATGATGAAAATGAATTGTACTTTCTTTCAAATAATCATCATGAAGGAAAGGAATATATTGAATAGTTCTACCATAATAATCTTTGGTGAAGTCTATTATCTAAGTGTCTTAATAAACATAGGAGCACTTGGTCATTAAGTTATATATATTATTATCACAAGTATAATTTTCCAACATTTTCTCTCCAAAATAATTTGAAGTACATTGTCAACATCATCGCTAAACTATATCAAACCTCACAACTTTAAGACTTGCAAATTACATTAGTTTCATATTTAGTATAATGCCAAAAGGAATATTGGAGTCCATAAGATGAATAGTAGTAAGGAATAGAGAAACTTAGCGATTGTCATCAAGGCAATACGAATATACACTAAATACCATAAAATATTAGATAAAAAAAACTATCCAAAAGAGGAAGATTATAATCTTTCTAGGTATCTTACTAATATAAGACAAGATTATGGCAATAAATAAAATCTTGGGTCAATTGTTGTCCAATGTCAATCATCTATTGAAAAACTTGTCTTCAGTCATGATCACCTATGTGAGGATTACATGTCAGAAGGAATTGAAATTATTAATATGTGATAATCAACATCATCTACAAGGAAGTGTTTAATAATATGTAACAATTATATATTCTCCTATTCTAATTTTTGCATATGTATTTATATTCTCTCATATTTGTTATTAATTATGATTTGTTTCCCTCATTTTCACTTTTAGTTATTTAGCTCTTAATTTTAAATTTGTATCATTTATTTGATTAGATGGTGTGTGCATCACATAGGAGAAAAACTAGGAGGTGTGCCAAATCATACATTGCGTTTGAAGGTTGGTACTCTTGTAATGTTGATTTGAAACATTGATCACAAATTCGAATTATGCTATGATATGTGATTGGTTATCACTCGACTTGGAAATCATGTTCTTGAAGAAAAAATATTTGATGGGAGCAAATATGGTGATAATGTTTTGATTCCAATGTTATCACTTACATCATTTGACTCAAGAATGTATTCATATTTAATCATAGATAGTTCCATCTCATTATTTCGTATGCATTGACAATAAATAAAAGTCAAGGTCAATAACTATCTCATGTCAAACTACTACTAAAAAACTCAGTCTTCAACAATGGTTAGTTGTATGTTGTAGTTTATAGGATAACACATCATAACGGACTGAAAATTTTGATATGCGATACCAACGGGAACAAAATTACATAAAAAAAAATTATTATGTTCAAGGAAGTTTTTCAAAATATCTATCTAAATTATGTATTTCCTTCTTTAGTCATTTTCTACACATCTTTTGTATTTGTCATTTCTATATATAGTGTATTATTTTATTATTTTATCTTTTAATCAATATTTTTCATAATGATCATAGTGTCTTTTCACAATTTCGTTACATCCTATATTATTTTTCGTACTTACTATTTTAAAATTCATTATCCTAATATACCAAACTTTACCCATGTATCACTTATAATCACGTGCATCGCACTGGGGAGTGATACAAGTTTTTCATAAACTCACGGTTGTTAGATGTATTTTTCTTAGGCAACACAACTTTAAAAAGGAGGGATAATAGGTAGGTAAACAGAGGGAAATGATAAAGGGTATTACGGTCATTTATTCCACTCATTTTAAATTTTTTGGTGGTCAACAAGAGTAGTTAAGAGTTAAAACTAAAGATTATCTGATGTGAGAACCCATAAACTTAGGGTTATATTATAAGTTCTCAAAGCATAAGGTTATATTATATATTTCAAAAAAAAATTAAGGTTGTTTGGTGTATTTTTATTTAGAATTAATAATAATAATAATAATAATAAATAGTAGTATACATATTACTCCATCTGTATAAAAAAAATATCATTCTACCTTTTTTCGCACTTTTTAAAAAAGTAATAAAAGTAGTCTTAAAATTACATTAAGTTCCTTTATTGAAAAATAATAAAGCATTTAATACATATATAATTAAAAAAAGGTAAGAGTAAAAATAAAAAATAGGCTTTGGTTTTTCTAAAATAATTTCTTCTTGATATAAAATTTTGATGACAAAATGACTTTATTTTTTATACGAAAGAAGTATTATATATAATTATTATAAATTATTATTATTATTATTATTATTATTATTACTATTATTATATAATCTGATGTCATCTTATCTAATCTAGTATGATTGATGATAACCTAATCCACCGATTCAAAAATAATGGGAAGAAAGCTGGGCTTAATTAAATTTCTGACACGACGTCAACGTGCATGATTGATTCTCGGCTGGCAACTTTGCTAATAAAGTTTAACTGTAACGCGTTTTTATCCCCATATCCCGTGTTGGACTCGGTTTTAGCCATAATAATATAATAATCTAAATTAAATACTATTCTAGCTTTGAAATCAGTCAGTCTTCGCGGAGTCGGCGTTTACCGAAGTGAGGAAAGTATCTTTGTTCCATTTTCAAATTTTGATCGAATGATATTGCTTCTAGAAATCGAATAGTATATGTGGATTATGGTTGAAAAATGACATAAGTTGACATTTTTAATACGTAATTGGCATTTTTTTTTAATTTGTTCGGAGCGTACTTCATACTGAATTATAATGAAACATAAAGAAAATTTTCAATTTGAAGTTTTAAAAGGATTAACTTATGTAAGCTAAAATTAAATAATAATAATAATAATAATAATAATAATAATAATAATAATATATACGAAAATCATTACGGACTTGCATAGCACAACTCACAAGCTGGCCTATAAATAACCATCACTCTAATCATCATTCGTCATTCCCAAATCAAACTCCAAATAACTAGTAATAGTTAATCCAAATTACTAGTAATAGTTAACTTTTTTGTTATTATTATCATTATTTTATTTTATTTCGTAATAGTTACAAATTCTTAGTAATAGTTAACTATCAGTTCATCAAAACAAACGCCAGCAAAGCCGATAAGCACGTAATGGAGACCGCATTCTCACCGTCTCGTCCTCGCCAATTAACAACAGCCCCCAAGCCAATTATTCATGAAGCTCCATCTGCAACTCCATCTTGTAGTTATGGTTTAGTACCCAGCACTAATCGAACTCCAGTACTCCTCAAAGTAGCAAGAAGAGGCGTGAAATCGTACAGAGGCACGTCGATCGCTTGTAAAGGGACGAACGATGGAGATTACGGTGAGGCAGGGAGGTTCGTGGATGAGACCATGATCGTGCTTCGGTTGCGGATAAAGGAATTGGAGATGATGGAAAGAGATGGCGATGATGATGATGAATCGCATATAAATTGGATGGAATGGGAGAAGAGATACTTTGAACAATATTATAATAAGGATGTATATGCACTAGTGGGTTTATTGCAATTTCTTTTTATGAATACTAGACCAAGTTTTGCAGTGGGAATGGTGGCTTTAGTTGCTCTTAGTGTTCCCATCTCAGTTGGGTTGTCATTGCCTCATGCCATGGAGATTGCCAAGGTTGTAATAGATAGGTTATGTCTAAGCTTGTAATTTTAATAAACTAATCTTACTTTGTTCATCTAATTGTTTCCTTCTCACGTTAAGTACAGCCTACAATACATAACAAACTTAAGATTTTTCTCTTTCTTTCTTTTTCAAAACCTTTTATTGTTTAGAGTTGATGAGAAAGTTATTAAAGATAAGTACATGACTCCTCCCACTATAATGACTTAATTTTCTACCTTCTAGAAAAGGTTCATTATTTATAGTTCAAGAGAAAGTTATAAAAGATAAGCACATGACTCCACCCACTATGATGACTTAATTTTCTAACTTCTAGAAAAGGTTTGGAACCAAGGATGTGGGAAGAGGGAAATTCAGTGTTATTGACTTTGTTGCGTACAATATATACACACAATGTTGGTAGAATCCAACAATAAAAGGGAAACCTGCAATTTCAACAGGAAACCATACAAGTTAGCTCACTAAACCCCATGAAAATAAGAAACACATCATCTAAACCAAGAAAAGATTACAGCAACATGTATAATTTATTGTGCTGCAATATTTATGCATCGCATAATTTCAACAAATTATACATACTATCTAATGGATTGTACCTTGTAAAGTGCACTCAACTGATGTGGTGGTGAAATGTAATCAATAATTAGGATGCAAATGTCCAACATATCAGAGTGTGAGCAACTCATATAGTTATATATTTTTTTTGGTCAGTGAATATCATTTTTGGGATCAGTACCGTGTATTATGCTTTAAGTTGATGTATATCTTCCCTTGGATTGATGTGTATCAACCAAACAACTTTGGTTGATGTTTATCCTCTCTCATTTTCGGTTGCTCATGTGTTTTTATTTTAGTCAATGCATATTCTTCTTTAGGTAAATGTATATCCTACTTTTGACGGGTTGATGTGTCTATCAACTCAATTTTTGACACAATGTACATCATCTTTTGAGTTGAAGTATGTCCTTCACAACTTTAGTCAAACAAATTTACAACATAAATGGTGTTCAAAGAGATTTGGGCCAGAGATGTATAGCATATTAGTAATATATGATGGCCATCACACTACAACAAGTTATATATATATATATAGTTATTACATTATTGCTTTATAACTCTTATACCACATCATTTTTCCACATCACTCAAGTGCAGGTTACATGATGCACCAGGGTACATGGTATTCGTATTATAATTTACTAGTTTCCTAATCTTCGCCAATATCTTCAATACTTCCCCTTAACTTGGAGTATGCAAGTAACATATGCTCAACTTAGAAATAAGAAAGTAAAATTGAAGGGGACCTAAATCTTTTGTAAATATATTAGATACTTAATCATGCATTCAAACATGCCTACAAATAATGCGCCTACCTATATCTTTTCTAGAACATAGTGATGGTGTAACACCCCATTTTTAGAGCTAAAATATTTCATTATGAAGAGAGTTTTTGCAAAAGTTAAAAAATAAAAGCGGAATGATGTGACTGCCACAAGTATCATAAGTCCAATCTCATGTACTTTTCTCATACTAAATGCAAGGCTAAAAGATTTTACTAACTTCAATTGATATACAAATTGAAAGAGGAGTCTACAATAATGTGTGTGTGCTTGTGTACATGTGCGTTCAAAAGGAAAATTAACTTCAAAAACAACAACAATAAATCATATGAAAGAAATACATGGGAACAAGATTTAAGACTCCAGAAAGAATGTTCGGTACAGCATAAAGACACCAAATAAGTCAAGTTATAGATAACCCTAATCGTCAGTCCCCAAATCCAAACACAAAAAGATCACTTCAAGTGTTGATGCAAACACTCCATAAAACAAACATACTCCTTTGCAAAAGTGTAGTATCAATACTTAACATGTACTAAGTAAACCATAAATACTCTATAAAGATAGTATGCCCACACAAAGCACATGGAATACACATGGTTAAACTATAACAAGGGTAAGATAACATGTGAACACATAGAACCACATCTAAACATGATCGTGCAAATGTGATTAGATCATAAGGTAATAACAACACATATAATAATGAGATCATTCTACATAGCCAACCACATATGACAAGCCACCCACATATGATAATAATCCATTTATGTCACTTAAGCTTTTATCTAACCTATGATTGTGATCAAACAAACCAATTATTATCTTTGAACATTAAGAGGGAGGTATTTCTCAATGTAGAGTGAATCTCACTACTAGAAAAATCAAGCAAATGATTATAAGTCACATAACCTTGATCACTTAGTCTTTATCATCAATACCCACTTAAAGTTTCATAAACACTAATGGAGTAGATGTAAGGCCTTCACCTAAAGATTCAATACAAATAGGGAAGGTTGAAACCAACCCATTCTCAAGGGATAACCTAAGGAACATATATCCTATTTCCGAAGTCAAGCCATATTTCACTTTACATTGTTAATATTACCACCTTCCATAAATAACACATAATGGTCCACAACAACAACCATCTAATTGATTTCAAGGGATCACATCACAAATAGGTCATAAAAGAACAATGCCTAAGTCAAAGACTTAGAGCTTACGATGCCATGTCAGGCCACAATGACCAATGTCATAGCATTTAATTTAATTATATTTTCCCTACCACACTACAAAGGATGAATTCTAGATCATTCATCTCTATTCTAATTGTTCTAGAAAGGTCACTAAGGACCAATGCCTAGGTTGTAGACATGGGACATCTAACTCTAGTGAGATTATTCCAAATGTATACCAAAAAAATCAACCAATAAGGTCAAAGGTCAAAGGCCAAAGGCCAAACAAAGGAAAAATAATGTTAACATAAGCACGAAATATCAAAAAAAAATCAAATAATCAGTCAACTACTCACCTAGACTAGTTGTTTGGTCTAGGCATAAATTTGTAAGACAAAATAATAAAAAATAGACAAAATATTTGGCCACTCTAGAATAAACAGTTGATTATTATAGTTAAACTAGTAGATGTGATTAAATCATGGTAAAACTTATAGAAAAATAAATTAATTACTTAACTAGTATGTTCAACTAGTTTGTGGACTAGTTCAAGGAATTAGTCTACTAGTCCACTTAGGGCATCAATGTTTCATGTGATTTGTTAGTGTTCTAATATTATATATTACAGGAATTTGTTAATGCACATTTTATATTGTTCTTGAAGCAATTAGAATCTTAGGGTATGTATTTGTAAGGAACTTTTCTAACCTATGAGTATGCATGCCAATGTTATAGTTAATATAACACCCCAAAATTTATTATTAAAAATTTTTATTTTATAGTGGAAACTTATAAACAAAATACTAGGTGTTACCGCCATAATCAATGTAAATATGGCTTATCATACCATCCTTACATCAATCATAAGGCTAAAACCACTACAAGCAAAATATGGTAAGCAAAAATAAGAGAAGATTTATAATATAAATATGAGTTTGGAGATTATCTCTAAGTACAATATCTAAAATACAAATAAAAGGGATACCATGGGTCAAAGAGTCCAAAAATATATCCAAGTAAAATAACATTCAAATAACATGACTTTTCGCCCAAAAACCCAACACAAATAAAGGTCACTCTTCCCTATACAATGCATCAAAGGCAGCAAAATCATCAACTAGGTCCTCAAAGACCTGTACAAAACCATTAGGATCTTCTACTTGTGGGAATGAGTAGCACCTATACAAAGGATAATCAGTACGCTACGTACTAAGTAAGGTAACAGTATAGTAAAAATATGAAAATATATTATTTCAGGCATTCAAAAAGTAGCATACATGAGAGGTACAAACATCAATACAAGGTAAGTACTAGATTAGATTTATTTTATGAGATTATAACATGATCCATTCTTTTATTTACGTTAAGTTCAGAGACCCCACTATTCTTAAACCGGTGGAACGGTCTGAAGTACCTCTTAGGGACAAAACTCCTAAGCCACTATTATCGTCTGGTGGAATGGATCAAACCCCTCTCGAGAAAAAAACACTCCTAAGCCACTATTTTTAACCAGTGAAATGGTTTGCATCACCTCTCAGGGATGACGCACCTGAGCCACTATTATCGTCCGGTAGAACAAACCTAACACCTGGTCCTGACTCATGTAATATTCTACTTTAAATAATTAGTATTTTATTCATGAGTGGTTTATGAGGAAAAACATAATTAAGGTGAGTGAGGCTTCACCAAATAGGTAACAAGACTGTTCTCAAAGGTTGAGATACTTATTTTTCCTAAAAACCCTAAATTCACATTCTAGGCATAACTCTTCATGTAATGACCGTTTATCCACTAAATTTAGTATATCTTCCTCAAATATTATTATTATTAAAGTACTTGGCTCCCACGTCTTATACATACAATATTAGCCTTGTCTCAAGAGTTACTATTTACAAGGCTCCTCAACCCCTAATTTCATAGGTAACCAATAACTTTTCCCAGAAGACTCATATAATTACAAAATTTAGTATTAAACCCCCAAATTACCAATATTAACAACATATCCAAAATTCGTGGCATAACTCTAACATTTTACACATATGATAATGATATTATCGCTAAGGGTTACTATTCCTAAATTAGACTATTATCTCATCTGAAGAACTTATAGCCCTCATAATCACTCCCAAACACTTCACATGATATTATTAGCATATCATAATCTTTCCAACACAGTAAAATACCAAAATTTTTAGATTAACCCTTATTAACTAAAATGCCCTCAAGATAGTCGATAGCCCTTATTTTACGAAAAGCTTATATTTTCCTATATCATTATTTCCCACTTATCATACTTTATTAGAACCATATTATTCTCCCACAATTTATACTTATTCACAAAAAAATATGACTTATCGTAACAATGTCATATCTGCACCTTTTTTTGTCATTCTTACTCTTTCTCTAGCATATAATCCAAATGATCATAACATATCATTAACAACACGCATTTAACAATATAATGACAATAACCTGATAACGCACATAACCATTCAAACATTTAGCACAAATTCCTAAACATCGACTAGTATCCTTACAAAAAAGGCTCTGATCTCCTATTTTGACTCTTCTAGTACTCCCAATAATTCACCTAAAAACACATAGCAAAACCATAATTATTGAATTAATATTTGATAGATAAAATTAAACTAATAATAATAATAATTTATTTATTTTTGAAATTACCAAAACACCCTTATATATACATATCACGTGACACTTATGAAAATGGGTGAAAATTTATTTTAACATAACACAACTCACTCACGCTGCATGTGCAGTGTAAGGACTGTGCACAATGATAGGAGGGGGTTAGTTGGTTTGAGGTAGTGGTTAGTGGTGGTTGGGGTGTGTTGTGGGATGGATGGTATTAGCTCGGTGGTTGGCTAGAAACTGTAGAGAGGGAGGGTGGCTAAAGGTGGTGGCAGCGGGGTTGGTGCTACGGGGAAAGGTGGCTCCAATGGGTAGGAAAAATATAGGGTTGGGCTTGGGAGTTGCTGGGCTAGTTGGGGCGAAGCGTAGGGCCACGATTGGAGGCTTTGTTTGGTTAGAGAAAGGGAGGCATCAAGGGGGAGGATGTAGGGGGCTGGATCATGGGTAGGCTAGGCGGCAGTGGGGGTTCCTAGGCTAGGTTTCGGTGGTGGAGTTGCTGCAGAGAAAAAAAAAGAGGGAGAAGGCTATTGGTGGTTGCAAAGACAGGAGGTGGTAGGGGAAGGGTGTTGTGCAAAGGTTGTAGAAAACGTGAGAGGAAGTAAAGGGGCATTTGGGGTAGGCATTTATTGTTGCAAAAAGGAAACACATGCAACACAAGGGGTAGTGCTAGTGTCGAATAAGAATAGGGAGGGAGGGGCTATTTGGTTGAGGGGGAAATGTGTGCGGTGTGGGGAGATTGATTTCCTTTTGGTTAAGAAAGTGGCGCTTATATGAATGTACATATGCAGATGGCGTGAAATGGAGTGAGGGAGGTGAGGTGGTGAGGTGTTGGGTGCACGTGGCATAGGTTTACATGCATATGTAAACACACAAACAAAGAAGAGTTGAGGTGATGGGGTTGCAGCAAGATAAGGGAAGAGTGTTTAGGGGGAGAAGGTTGGGGCACAATAGAGGGCTAAAAATGGTAGGGTAGGATAGGAATTTATTTATTTAGTTTTAGGTTTAATTTAGATAGATTAGGGTATTGGATAGAAAAATAATCCGGATAAAGATAGGTTTAATAGAACGGAATAAGATAAAATAATCGGGGATAAATTTTGGGGATTTATTGCATGTTACGATTCAAGGTCATAAACAAAAATAATTAGGCTAAGGTTTAGGATTAGAGAGTTAGGATAAAATAGTAAGAATAAATTTTCTAAGGTTAGAATTAAGTTACGATATTAATTACCTAAGATTAAGGTTAGCTAAAATTTCAGGGTATTATAGTTAAAACTGAGAAAATAAACCCAAAACACCCTAATAGCATGTGTTGTGCATCTCTATAGTCAGTTTTTTATGCTTGGAGGATTCTTATACGTATGCTCTCAAGTTTCACCACATAACTAACTTGAAGGGGGAAATGAAGTTTTGATGGATAAATTGAGAAAGAAGATAGCCTTCTAGTTTAGCTAATAATGGCTAAAAAAGATTACAACTGAGTTTCATTTTCAAATCAAAAATTTAGTAGATAAAAGTAATATAAAATCTAATACCTTGGGGGCCAATAAAAAGTTGCAACTGCCAAGTGCACCAATAACACCACATGTTCCCTAATTTTATCTCCAACAACATATAAAGGCTCCATCATTTCATTTTAGAAGGGAAAGATAAGCAAAGGAGAAAAATATAGAGCATATTGAATGAGAGAAACTTAGAGGGAGGTAATGGAAATACATATGATCTTCAACTAAGTGATAAAGGTAGAAGATAAGGTGAAATCAAGCTGGATAAGAGTGGTCATCAAGAATCATCTTCAACTTTTTCCTTTTCTTCCTCTTTAGCATTAGGTGCTTTATTTTCAGCACCATGTACTTTAACATGAGTTTAAACACTATAACACCTCGAGTCGATACAACCACACGAGGGCTACCGTGGAGCGCTTTTGGATTGATTGGATGGCCTATAGATCAACATAAGTCCTTTCAGCACACTTTTTCCCCACTCACATGCTTTCTAAGAAATTTTTAGAAAACTTACCAAACTATCCAAAAGAGTCATCCATCCTAAAAATTGCTCCACGGCCAGTACACATAATTGTGATTCTTCTTGGATGGAATCACCAAAAGGATGGTATACCATATTAATATAAGTAGCCAGATCAATCCTTATAACACTCCACTCAATTTGGGGTATTACATTGACCCCCACTCAAAGAATTCCACGTCCTCATTGTGCCTCAACCACTAATTGTCTCAATACAGTTTATCCCAATAATTGTCCCGCTAAGTGGCTAACTACCTCATCTAAATTTAACTCATGGTCATAGTTTCGCTCTAATGCCATTTTGTAGCACCTTAAGTCAATATGACCATACGGGGGCTACCTTATAGTGACTTTGGATCAATTGACTGGCCCCACATATCAACATGAGTCATTTCTACACGCTTTTTTCCCTACTCACACACTTCTTGATAAATTTTCAAAAAAATTTTGAAACTTAACAGGAGGGTCACCCATCTTAAAAATTGCTATATGGCCAGTACCCTTAACTGTGGATTTCTTAGGATTAAATCACCAAAAGGATGGTACACCATATTGATATAAGTAGTTAGATCAATCATTATAACACTCCACTCAATTTGAGTTATTACAAACACATTGCGAGGAGGATCAACTTGATCAATATACTATAAACTTTTCAAGAAGGTCACTCATCCTAAAAATTACTCCACAACCATCACGCTTAACTATGGAGTTCTTAGGATGGAATCACCAAAAGGATGACATACCATATTGATATAAGTAGCCGGATTAATTCTTATAACACTCCACTCAATTTGGGGTATTACAAACACATCGGTGGGAGGATCAACTTGATCTATATACTATAAAATTGTGGATATTGTACTCTTGTTGGGTTGATATCGTATTTCATTTTCATGAGTTAAAAATATATGTTAAGTGTTCATTGTTGACCATTCTTGACAATTGTGTGAAATTTGTGATACTCAAGAGAGTTAAGTAGGGGTGAAGATGTCAAAATGATGACAAGATTGGCACCAAGAGGTGTTTAGGGTCTAGCATTAATTCTATAAATTTCATTGTATAACGTTTTCAAGGCTCATATAATAAGATGGTGATAGGCTAATGAGAAGAGGAATCAAGGATTTTCACTTCACTTTCTAGATCTTAATCATCTAATACCTTTTTTAGTACCTTAATCCTCAAATACTTAAGGTAAATAGTAAAGAAATAAAATAAAGATTATAAAAGTGAAGATGAGAAAGAAAAATGGAAAGAAAGAAAGAAAAAAAAAAGAGGAGTAGGAGGGGTCAATTCAAGCATAAGAGGTAAAGAGAGGAATATAACTATTTAGCATGAATTTTTTGGTAAATAAAAAAGAATGAGAATGTGAGGGTAGTAAAGGATCAAATAAATTAGAAAAATATAATTGGTTTAATTGGGATGATCAAGATTAAGGAGAAAGAAGGGACACGAGTCAGCTTATCCCACACTTGAATAAAAAAGAAGGTAAAAGTGATGGTGGTAAGGTGAAGTAAGATATTGATTGTGTAAGTAAAATGTAAGACAAAAAAGGATGGCGGAAGGTGGCATTAAATAGTTGATTGCTGTTATTAGTATTGAAGTAAAAGGAGAGACTGTGAGAAAGTTGACATGATAAAGGGTGGGTAGGATTTTTGAGCAAAAAAACACTTGTAGTAAAAAAATTACTAATTGATTAAATTAATAAAAATATGAAAATATTACTACAACTCTTAAAGAGTTTGTTTGATACAAGAATATAAAATCAAAACTTATGAGAAGTGAATGTTACAGTATGGCTAGTCGACCAATTTGACCTACCGATGGATTAGCCTCATTGGACCGTGAAAGAAAATGTTGGGAAACCAATGAAGTAAGTTTTTCTTACTAGTCAATTGGCTTTCTAGTTTGTATAATATTTGTTCATTTTATTTTGCATAAAAATATATTTAGATATAAAAATTTTTATAGGCGTATTATTACAAGTATTCTCCACACTTGTTCCCTAAAAACAAAAGATTGTTAATGTTTAACTGGTTTGATCATATTATAATCCTATAGATTTATTTACAAATTCATTACCCTTGAGAAAATTTAAATGATAGATATACAAGGATAAGATTCATTGCCTAAGTAAATATGTTACATTAGGGGGAAGAACATATGGGTCTTACTCTATTCCTTTCAATTAGATTTGTAACCCTTTGTGCGTGTTTTTTCCTAGTGAAGTTTTTAATCAAGAAGTGCCACAAGACAAAGATAACAACAATCCCATTTCATCTTGTTAGAATTAGGTGAGTGGCAATGAAATAATGAATGCTCTAATATATAAATATGAACAGTAAAGAGGGTATATTATGAATTGATAAGTATTGCATATGATATTTTCACATAGAGCTATGTTGTAAATATTTTTAGGATAATGTCAGACTAGCATGTGTGTTTACCTTGATATTTTTGTAAAATCTTTTAGTATAGGATTGGTATTGTACATGAATTACAATAAAATAAAATTAAGAAACAGTTTTATATCCTAGACTCACTATAATGACAAAAATTGTTAGAAATTCATTTTAATAATTTTAGGTATAGTAGTGGTAGTATAATAATAATAATAATAATAATAATAATAATAATAATAATAATATTATTATTATTATTATTATTATTATTATTATTATTAGTATGAGTGTAATGGTATCTGATCCAATTGGATGAGATTGGTAATGTTAGCTCCCGCAAATAATAGCAATAGTATGGACAACATCCTGGTGGGTGAGCCACAAGGCTAAATTGAAGTAGATATTGTTCCTCTCCCTATCAAACATTAACCCATAACACCACCACCTTCTTCCAAGTAGCAACACTGTATGCAAGCTACCAAAACACAATAATTTCAAATTTTAGTAGGCATAAGTCATAATTGAGTAAAGAAAAAGACATATTTTATTTTGAGCGAAGAAGTGGAGTTGTTAAATTAAATAATTATTTTTCTTATGATATTAATGTTTCTTTTCCTTGAGTAAATTCAAAAGGATTTTTAGTTTCATCATACAAAAATATACGTTTAGATAGTTTATGAATCAAATATGTTTTTTTGCGTTTTTTGAACCAAGAGGTTCTTAAGAAATTAAGGGAAGGTCCAATACCAAATAAATACTGGGAAAGGAGAGATGAGAAATTAAAAGTAAGAAGCTATATTAATGATTTTGAGATCCCCCAAATAAATACAAGACTGTATTTATAGAGGTAGAATCAGAGAGGAGGGAAAGGGAGGTAAATACTATGCGGTCAGGAATAGCCAATCATCTCTAAGCAGCTAGGCAAACCAGCCCCTATCAAACTATGAGAGCATCCTCACGGATGGCATGTCTAGCAGACTTTGGATTATTATTCCTTCATTAGATCGCCTTCATTTGGGCCCAAAATTATTAGTTTGGGAAATACCCATATCATCATATCCTTTAAAATTGCATCCATCGTGTCCATAATTTACCCAGAATAAATGGACTAAACCATAGGAATTTGCCACCAGCCATGCATGCTCATGGGTTGTTCCTCTAGATTAAATAAGCAGATATTCAGTCTGCTAGATTTTTGGCGCCGTTGCCGGGGATTGGTAACTTCACTTTTATTTTACTAGTATTTTTAGTGTGTTTTTATTTTTAGTGTTTTTGTATTTTTTGTATTTTTTCTTTTAGTTTGTTTTAGATTTTCTTAGGATTTTTGGTGTGTTTTGTTCTTAACCTCTTCCTTTGAAGTGTTAGTATTTTCAGGTGGCTATGAGAAGATCCTTGGGTTATGGACAACGTGGCATGAATCTTAATTCAAGAGTAAATGAGGTAAGTTTAAGCAATTTTGATGATAGACTTCACCTATTCTCCACTCTTGTTTTGCAGGCATCTGAAACTACTGGAATTATGAATACAAGTGGAGTGTGTCATACACAAGGAAACCCATATGCCTACCATGAACAAGCTATGAGAGGAGGAGGATGGACACAACCTAGTGCTTAATCTTTCAATGGTTTTCAAGGAGATGATCCCTATACAAGCACATACTATTCTAGAATGAGGCATCAACCCAACTTTGGATGGGAGATGAATGATCAGTATCAAGTGCCATATCAAGACCCTTACACGCGTGAATATGAAGCTTCAAAATATTATCAATATCCTCAACAAGAATCTTCTCCAGTTTCAGAACCCTCAAGTTCAGAAAAAATGGATAAGCTTCTTGAAGAACTGATAAATGATCAAAAACAGTTGGCAGAAAGCCTAAATCAACTGATGCAAAATCAAATTAGACAAAATGAAAGCGTATCAGTGCTAGAGGAGAAAATGGGGTATATGGTCAACTTGATGAATCAATTACAAGCACAAGAAGATCTCTCTAGTACTTCAATTTCAAATTCAAGTGAGAGTTATGAGGGTGATGATGCCATATCTGAATGTAAGGATGAGCTAGTTGAGGAGATTCCCATGGAGAACATTGAAAAGCAAGATCATGTGGAAGAAGAGTTTGCAAAAGTAGAAGAAGAATCTCATCAAAATGAGGATCAAGTGAACAAAGAGAAGTATATGGATGACACGACTATCACTTTCACCTACCATATACCATCTTTGAACATTTATTCCCCACTTTGATTTTATTTATGCTAACCACACTCCTTGTTTTCCCTCTTTTAGCAGGTTATATGGATCCAAGAGTGAGGAGAGTAATCAAATCACCTTGGATACATTTAATAAGAAGCGTGATGCTCCAAAGGAGAGGTTATGTTGGAAGGATGTGTTTAAAGATTTTGAGATGGGAAAATATTTTCTTCCGTTGATAGAGAGATCACGATACATGGATATTGGACAAAACATTCTCTCTTTACACACCTACTTAAATTCTATGCTAGGTAAGTTACGTTCTTGCTGGATCAAATCTTTCATTAAATCTAACATTTTATCTTTTTCTTCCTTGCAGGATAAAGATAATCATCACGAGGAAGGATTTGGTGAAGCAGCTCTGAAGTGGATGTATCCACCTTGAATGATAAAAACCGAGATCATGTCAGGCTGAAGACATAAAAACAAGCGCTACTTGGGAAGCAACCCAATGTCATAAGGGAGTTTTCTATCCATTAGTTAGTCATTTATTTATTTAGTTTGTTTTCTCCATACTTTAAATTACATGTTTCTCTAGTTGTTTACACATTGAGGACAATGTGTGATTTAAGTGTGGGGGTGCGTGTGTTTTATGTATAAAAAAATTGAAAAAAAAAATTATTTCGATTATTTTTAGAGTGTTTAGTGTTTTTATAATCGTAGGAACCCTTAATTAGTCAATGAGGACTATATCTTTGAAATATAACGAATAGAGGATCATGGAATCGAGATAAAGCAAGTGGATATTTTTTGTGTTAATTTCGATATAGGGAACACATATCTATGTGCCTAAATTTGAATAGAGAAAGAACATGTATGATTTTCTAACCACCGACATGGCATGTTGAGATTCGTCACATTCCTTAGTGAGCTTTTGAACCATATGTACCTTCTTTTTCTGAGCGAATTTACACAAAATCATCTACTATTTCTTGGCTTCAAAATTTTTCTTTGTAAACCTCATATATGTTTAATTGTTTTGATCAAATTATTTGCCATAGATTTTGTAATGGACTATAGAAATTACTAGAACTTACTCTTGTACTAGTCAAAGCTTATAGTCAAAACATGCTCTGATTGAGAAAATGATAAAGGCAGCTTAGGAATTTTCCATCACATGACCAAATAGCTTAACCTGATTTGTGTATACATGATGTACACCCCATAGAAACCCTTTTGAGCCTATACATGGAACATACATTTTTTTTTTCATTACCCACATTGACTAACCGTTGGGCCCTAATCTCCTTACCTTTGCTTAAAGCTGGTGGAAGGAAATCAAATCGTTATGGATATAAAGAGTGGTTGTGTATATGAAAGAAATATATGTATTTATGCTAAGAAAGGGGATTGGTTATGTTTGGTGGAGAAAAAAAAAGTTAAAAAAAATTGTAAAAAAAAATGAAAAAAAAGAGAAAAAAAATATAAATAAGGAAGAGGGGGAGTTATGGAGACGATGTTGGAAAAGTTCTATTCATGTTACATTTTATTGTGAAGGTGGAGAGGTGTATCATTAATATTTGATGTGGTTATTCTTATATTTCATCTAATTATTAGATTCCACTAGCTCTTGATCTTTTTAGCACCACACTCCTAAAATATTCCATACCCTTCTTTACCTTAAACCCCATTAACCAATAAGTAAGTCCTATTTGATTCTCAAGATGAGCAGCCTTTGATCTGATGGAGATTAGTCACAAGAGTTAAGTATATGGTTTGGTCCATTTGGCAAGTATTTGATATCTTTCATGAGGTTTTATCCATAAGAACATGATCCTTCTTTGTTTATATATGTGAGTCGTTTGTTATCTTTATCATCTTATCTCACATACATGAGTGTTTCTATACATTTATAGCCATGAATCTAAGACAGAGAAAAAAAATATAATAGAGGGTATTCATAGTGAGGATGGATCTTGATGTGACTAAGGCGTGGTAGATTTTCATCCATAATATTGATCTATTCATACATGTCATGTTTATGTGTGAACCATATGTTGAAATTGATCCTTTAAATTTTCCAATGCCGAATCTTGATTGATTGCTAATCTTGATGTATGATAGTAAAAGATTCTGAGACAAATGTGGTTAAGGGTGTTAGGTATGTTTTTATTTTATTTTATTTGTGTTTGATTTTGTGGGTATATCATCTGCGAAACCCTCACGAGACCTTACTCGTCCTCAATGGGTGACCTAGGGGTTTAAAGGGCTTGTTGCACATGCTAAGTGTAATCGTGAGACCTACGAAAGTGGCTAGTTAATTTAATTTTATTTGTTTAGAATAATAACTTGCTTGAGGACAAGAAAGAAGCTAAGTGTGGGGGTGTGATGAGTTCATATTTTGACACATTTTATACCCTTATAATCTTAGTTTTTGGTAGTTTATTTAACTAATATAGGGGAATAATTATTGTTTTATGCTTAAGTGGTAAAATTTGTATAAATATTATTATTTGAGCTAAAATGATATAAATTAAGTAAATTTAGAATAAAATATTATTTATTAATATTTATTGAATTTTATTTTGCATGTATTGTTTTTAAATAAAAAAAATTAAAAAAAAAAAGAAATTAGACCTTTGGACCAACGGCCAAAGATCGAAGGCCCAAAGGCCTGGAAACGAAGCCAAACGAGCCACCAAGAACGCAGCGAACAAAATGATGCCAGACGAAGCGTTGCAGGAGAAAGGGAGCCAGGCGTCAGGGCTGACGTGGAAAGAAAAATAAACGAAGGGCAGGGCGCAGAAATTAAAGCACCGCACGACAATAAATAGAGAGAAGACGCAGAGAGAGGGGCGCGTCTGGAAGAGCTACAGAGGGAGAGGCGAGAGCCTTCACGGCTCGGGCTAACCGCGAAGGACGGAAGCTCAGCGCAGGAGGACGACGCATGGAAAAGGACGGCACGGACTTCGAGAGCCGCACGTCACGAGCACAGTCAGCCATCAGCCGCCAGCCGGAAAGAAGAAAAAGAAAAAGAAATTGTACACAGAAATTGAGGTGCCGAGAGAGAAAAAAATTAGAGGAAGATTTTAAAACCGGTAGAATTTATTTCAGATAAAATTAATTTTTATCTAAATAAATTCTTGATCTTTTATCCAAAATTAATTTCGGTTATTTCTTTCTGTTATTTTTAATTTATATTTTAGATATATATTTCTGTTTAATTAATTCTTTAATTATGAGTGGCTGATTATTTATTGTTAGGGAATAATTTGAAACCCTGGATTAGGATTTGAATTATAATTGTATTTTCTTTGTTTCGTGAGATTGTTTCTTGACTCTATGTTAATTGCTATCGTTTATATGTATAATTCTGTCAAGTATAGTTTATTTGGTTCATGCCTTGTTCTGGTATCTCATAAGTGACAGTATGTAGGATCAATTGCTTGCTAGGTGGCCATCTAAATATACTAGAATTTATATGTATAAATTGCAGCTAGGTTAGATAACAATTCACCTAATCGTTTTGTGATTCTAACCGAAGTGGTAAAACATTTCGATACGTGTGGGTCAAGGATAGGAAATACAGCTAGACATGCGTTTTGTACTAGTCTGGGTACTTAGATTGACAGCCTTCCACTTACACTTAATGCATTAAATCTAGTTAAATATAGGAGCCGCTTGTTGCTGCTATACTGCTAGTATTTAATAGGGTTAATATAGGCACGTTGTCGTATTAATTAATTAAGGGAAGTAATATAAGGTGTATGGACCTGCGTTTGGTGTGCAACTTGGTTGATCTCCTTCTCACGATTAAAAGATGACTTAGAAAATGAATTACAAGATGTCATACCCATTAGTCATTTATAAATACCACAAAAAATGGTCATCAACAAATTACAAGTGAAAAGATTAACTTACAACCTAAATTTATTAAGTGACTACCAATTGATTACAAAAGGAATGAGTGATTGCCGCTTACAATGTAATTATATGAGAACACTATTAGCCTATTGATGATACAATAATGAAAATGACCATCGATCATTTTAAAAGTAAAAAAGATTAAAAACAAAATCATATAGGAATACTACTGGCTTATATGCATTAGTGGATATTGAAGAATCAAGGTCCCCCATTGATGTATGTCAACAAGTCCTACTAAGAAAAAATAAGGAAGCATCAACTTTGTCAGTCAACATAAAATTTCAAATTTTGAATATTAGTAAAATTCAATTTGGCACCCAAAATGAAACTTGGTGAATAGGTTTCATTTTCCTTTTACCCCTCCACATGTCTAAATTGTAAAAAAATATATATATATATTCTTTGGGAATAAGGACGACATGATACACGTAACAACTATTATAAATGAATCCAACTTCCTAATTTATTGTCGGCCATTCATTACACTATTATTTTGCATAAGAAAAGGCAAAGATCTATCAAGGATCAAGGTTGGATTAGATGTTCTATCTTCTCCCAAACAAGGCTTTCGAGGATATCGTGTCAATAATACATACAAATTCTTCATCTTCCCAATAAAAAATGAGGTAAAACCGCTTAATGTACTTTGACATACACACATACACACACACACACACACACATATATATACATACATCCCCTTTCCCTCTTATTCTCTTCTTCTCCATTCCTCATGATTTCCATTCTCCAGTTTCCATTTGTTCATACATTATACCCTCTAGCTTTCATCCCTTACATTTCTGTTTCCCTCATGTGTTAAGATATTTTACACACCAACATCATCTTCTTCTATAGATGTTATCACAAGTCCACCCACAATTGACATTAGGGGAGAAGTGCAACATTATGAGCTACCAGATGAGAATTGTACTTACAGAGTTTGTGTTACTCAAACCCCAACAACCAATCTATGTAATTATTCTGTAAAATTCCCTATTTTATTGAGGGATCTTTTACTAAGGCATCTTAAAAATTCTAAATCTCCTCCCATTTTTGAGTCTTCACTTACATCTATAACATCATCTCCTTCTCTTTTACCATCCTTTCCTTCAACAAACCTATCGGTTATGAGCTCCTCAACCCTTTCACCTATTCCTTGCTCTTCTTTACTAGGGTAATATGACTGCATCTTCCTCACTTTATTCAAATGCTATCCTTCTCATTAATATTATTGATTCTCAACTTGAGCACTTTTGGATAAGATACCATGTTCCTTCTTCTCTTACTCTAATTGCACCAACTCCATCAGATAGGGTTAATAACTCACCTAATATGTGCTTATTTTTGTACATCAAAGCTCTATATGTCAGCATCTATTTTCTCCTAAATCCTTATGTGAGAGAATTCATAACACCCCTAAATTTTAGAACTTAAAATTTTAGTTTTAAAGAGTTAATAGCGAAAGACAAAATATAAAATGTAGGGGTGTCACGTCGCATCCAACATAGAAGAGGCACTCCCTCTACCCAGTCCATGTCGAGTGTAAGGCAAAAGTAACCTTATACCTAGGAATCCGGTGTGGGAAGCACTGGATTCCATCGTGATACTGGATACAAATAAAGAGAAGAGAATAAATAATAAAAACAGATGAGTAAGAGTCCAAAGAGAGATAGAGATACCCAAATAACCATATCCTTTACCAAATCATTTATTGCTCACCCAAGGCAAGCACATCAAGCTAATAATAATTAACCACCTGTGAAATAGGGTAGATCTACTCGTGGGAATGAGCATCACCCATAAAATGGGTGGCCAGTACTAAGTAAGGGAACAATACTATTAAAATAGGGATACAAATAGCACATGCTTTCACATTAGATAATAAGTGTAGGAACCTTCTTTTATTAAGTATAACCCATTTTTATTCTTTTACATACATTGAGTGCAGGACCCCCACTATTCTTAAACCAGTGGAATGGTCTAAAACTCTTCTCGAGGACAACACACCTGAGCCACTATCATTTCCGGTGGAATGGAGATTAAAAACATCCTTTTGGGACAAAATGCTCCCAAGACACTATTCTTTCTAGTGGAATGGGATACATACATACATATATATATATATATATATATATATATATATATAATAGATCACCTTGGTCCTAACTCATGCATTCTTCCACTTTAAATCATTAGTATCTTTTTCATAAGTTATGATAATAAATTTTCATTTCACGATGAGTAGGGACCCCACTACTCTTAATCCAATGAAACAGACTAAAGCACCTTCTCGGGGCAAAATGCTCCCGAGCCACTATTCTTCCCAGTGGAACGGGAATTAATACACACATATATATATATATCACCTTGGCCCTACTGACGTGCTCTTTCACTTTAAGTGATTATTAGCTTATTCAATATTGATTCTCAACCATAAAACACATTAAAGCAGATATACATAGCATAGGTCCAAGACCTTAAGTCCTTTCAAACCCTAATTACACACCCTTTAGTATTCATTCTCCTATATTGATTAATCCACACAACTTATATTATATCATCTCCAAATCCCATCATTATTATCATACCCAAATGCACGATCTAATTCCCATAAGTATAATTTAATAATCTCATCACATCATGTTAATCACAGAAATATCCTAAACCCAAATTCCACAGATTTGTCATAACACCTCCCATGAATTTTATATGATTACCAATTCTAATAAATAACCTCTAAATCTTAAACAAGGAATAATGGTATTATCATTACAAGATAGTTTGCCCCAAATTATCCATTAAATCATTTAAGAACCCCAAATAACAATAATACTTCCAAGAATTTCCTCATACTATTATTATCATATTTTAATCTTCCTACCACATTAAATACCAAAATTTACTAATTATCCCATGATGACCAAGTTATCCTTAAGCGCAAATAAAAACCTTTATTTTTAAAAATCTTATACCTTCCACACATATTCTTTCACAAGTCCACAATTAATCACCATACCTCATGAGAATTCTTGAGTCCATTTATCAAAACTCATATAAACTATATTTCATCCATAAGATATATATATTTCCAAATATATGATATTATCTCAACCAAATAATAATGCTACCTCTTATCCATTCTTACTTTCTATCAATAACATAACATCCTTAAGCCCTTATTTCATACCATAAGATATATTTCCACAATATGGTATTATCACAACAAAATCATAGCATAATGGCACCTCTCACCAATTCTTACTTTCTTTCAACATAACATTCATATCATCACAAAATATCATGATCAACCCATACTACATCATATATAAACAATATCATGAAAAACACATATAAACATACAAGAAAATAACATCAAAAACCCTAAACATCAAATAGTATCCTTACCGACTAGGACACCGGGCTCTAAGCACCCAAATCCTAGACTTCCACCTCCGAAGCTATTGGAATGTCAGCTACCAAAAATAATAAAATTCATGGTTAGGCTTGAAGAGTTAAATCGAAGGAGAAATCAAGGTAAAGAGGGTAAAAATAGATATAACCATAGTAATATGGGAGCTTGATATGTGTAGATGTGTAGAGGAATATGTGTTAGAGCTATGGTTAAATTTTGGTGGTGTTTGGACAAGGTTTGGGAGTAAAAATAGGGGTGCATGGCTAAAAATAGGAAGTTACATCACTGTGCAGCAGGCGGTGCAGATCCTGGTCGAGAGAAAAAGTAACGCACGGCTAGGTGGTGCAAAAGTTGCACGGCTGTGTAGCAATAGGTTAAGAGGAAAAAAGATGCATGTCTAGGCGGTGCAAAAGTTGCACGACTATGGGGTAGCGGTGCACAACAGGCCAAGAGAAAAAAAAAGATGCACGGCCAGGCGGTGCAAAGGTTGCACGTGTGCAGTAGGAGATTTTAAGTTTTGCACAACCGTGCAGCAGGTGCTGCACCGGCTATGCACTCTACAAAAGTATGATAGGAAAGTGAAAGAAGAAGGGAAAAGAGGTGGTGACCAGCAGTGATGGATGGCAACGGTGTTGGGGAAAGTTGGGGTAACCTTGCTGGTCGATCCACTGGCTAAAGGGCGGCGAGTGGTGGCTGAGGTGGTGCACGGTGGTGGAAATGGTGGTGCATAGGCCAAACATAGGGAAATAAGCAAGAAGAAGAAGAAGAAGAAGAAGAAGAAGAAGAAGAAGAAGAAGAAGAAGAAGAAGAAGAAGAAGAAGAAGAAGAAGAAGAAGATAGAAGGAGGAAAGGAGAAGGAAGAGGGAGCTCAAGTAATGGCTATTTGACACAAAGATGAGCAGAATGAGGTAAAACCAAAGAGAAAGAAGGAGAGTGTGAAGTGTGTGTGTGTGTGTAGTGTGAGTCGGGGAGGAAGAAAAGAAAAAGGGTTGGTGTGCAATGGTGATAATGGTGATGGTGTAGCTGCAAGGTGATGATGATGGTGATAATGGTTAAGGGTAGGGTAGTAGCTGCAGGGTGAGGGTGGTGAGGGTTGTATTTAGGTGTTGTGTAAAGATGAAAAGGACAAGAAGGATGCAAGGAGATAAGGTGGTGCACGTAGGGGTGAATTCGGGCAGGGATAAGGGAGAAAAAGGAGAAGAAGAAAAAGGAGAAAGGAAGTAAGGTGATGGGTGATGGATGTAGAAAGGTGATGATGCAAGTTGCAACCAATTCAAAAGTGCAGCTTGAGGTTGGCAGGAGGAGGAGAAGAAAGAAAGAAAAGGAAAGGAAAATAGAAGGGTTGGGGGATTAGTTTAGGGTGATTTTGGATTAGTCAAATTAATTAGTATTAGTGGAGATTTTATTAGGTTTTGATTTTGGTTTACGAATTACGGTTTATCTGAGTCAAGGTTTCAGATTCAGTTAAAATTTTGGAATAAAAGAATTAGGTTAAGGATAACATAGTATTTATTGAGATTATAATCAAATTAGGGCATAAATGATGTGGGATTAGGCTAAGAAATTTTTGGGGTATTACAGAATTCCTCAAAACCTGTTGGCTTAACTAGTGAAATTTGTGCCCATTATTTGGAGGACGGTAACAGGCTTCTTATACTGGTGTCATTTATTAGAGGTCACGCCATCAATTTACCTCTTTAAGCACTTTTTAAAATTCTTAGGATATCCCTTAGCCCCAAACTTCTACGCTATTTAGATAATAGGGGGAAATAAATTCTTGGTTTTCCATAAAGAAATGAAAGTCACAATACTTCTTTGTCCTTGACAATTCTAAGTGAAATTTACTAAATTGGGGTCAGCTTAATCCTAAGGCTCATGAGTGTCCATCCTTTACTCCTAAATTAGAAGTCTACATGGAAAATTTTGGCAATTTTGTGTGAGAAGGTCGCACCATTAATTATAACAATGTCATAAACGATCCTATCATTCTTAGAAAGATAGGTTTGATCTCTAACGCCGATAAGTAGAATATTTCCTTTAGATAGTTAAATCCTTTTTATATTTGTCTTGTCCCCCATCCCATGGGATTATGCTTTTTAATGTTTTTAATAGTGTAATGTTTGGAAAGCTCAGCAACAAAAACAAACTACTACCATGGTGGCTTAGCTAAGAGCATGAAAAAGCCCACTATATGTCCTCCCACTGGATTTTCTGTTACCGACAAAACTAAACAAAATGTAACTCTTATCTTGATACTCTATGAATAATTGTCATTTAGAATCACCTTGATAGACTTATTTCTCTCTTTATAACATATTCTAAAGAGTAAGGTTGCTACCAAACTTGTCCTTGGAAAGCCAAAAAATGGGGGGAAGGATAAATAAGGTTAGTGATGTCGTTAAATCTACCATAGCATTAATCATTGGCTCTTTATGAAAATTTTTGATCATTTCTCTCGAAGTGCCAAACACTTCCAATGGGTAGAAAGTGAATATAAATACCTTTAGAGTGCTCACTCAACTTTGATAGTTGAGAAGGAATCTCTTCAGGTTAAAGTATCCAAATTAGAGACCGAGAGGAGTCAATTGAAGTTCTTCTGTCTTGATGCCGATTTTCGTTAGGCATAAGTTGCTAGCTTGGAAGATCATTTGGAAGGGAAAAATAGGGATCAAAATTTGAGATAGAGCTATTAAATGATAAAAATACTCTTATAGAAGATGATAACCACAAAGATAGAGGCATAATTAATAGATTAACCACCAAGAAGAAAAAATGGGTCGTGGATGTCAGGAAAGTCTAGAAATACGCCAATAGAATTAGGGTTACCCCGTAAGAGAATAAACTCCTCCACACTAAGGTGGATGAATAAAAATCAAAGTCCTCACACCTAGAGAAAATTTTAGTGGAGTATTGAGTTGAGGTCGAACGGCTACACAACAATAATGAAGAGATAAAGAGAAATATGGATAAGCATGTTGAGAAAGCCACTACTGATGGAAAGCTAACACGTGCTAGTGAATTTATGGACAACTATAGAGCAAGTGATTTTGCCCATTATGAGAAACAACTTCAACTATAGTGGTACGATTATAGTGCATCTATTGTATATGCTTAGTATAAAATTTTGGCTGAGTATAATAGGCTATGGAAACCTAACGGACAACTATATAATGGTGAAGATTTGGAGAATGTTGCTGTTTTTGAAGGATCCAAGGAGGATAATGATGATAATGAAGATGAAGATGATTCCTAAGGGGCCTTCCTCCTTCATTTCAATTTTTTTTTCACAATTTGTATTTATCCTCCTCATATATAACATACTCTTTTCCCCTTCTTTACACATCTTTTCTCCCTATGTACCTGTACTAATGTCAAGAAGAAATACTATGCCATAATAAGAAGACCAAAATCATAATAATAAAATACTAAGGCCAAATTTTGTTTAGATAATATGATCATCTTTCCAAGATATTTGTGATAAAAGATATGAAGATCTATATCCCACACACTTCAATTTTTTATTATATTTTGGTGGTGGAAAACCAAACCAGGGTTTAATCCTATCGCCATTGCTTGATCAGACTAAGTGGACCAATCAAACCCCTTAGAATGAGCCAAATGGCCTCAACACCTCGGTTGAGGAATGCACCATGCAAGCTTTGAATTAGGTATGCTGAAAAGCCACTAGGTGTGTCTAATGACTCATTAGCCTTGGTACCTCTACCAAGGACACACCATAAGATTCTAGGCTTAATGAGTGAAAGAAAACTTTGCTATTTCATTTTCACTAAATGTTCTCCTTGAGCTTAGTGAATGAAAACAAGTATGTCTTTCAACTCACCAGGTGTGCCCGTCTTTGATTCTAGCCTTTTTGAGGGCTAACGTATTGAGCATTAGGATTAGTGCAATTCACCAAATGTGTTGGCCTTCATTTTTTAATGGCCTCTAGGAAGGCTTATTTAATGATCCCTAGGATTAATGGATGAAAGTTTTTTGGAATACTTTCATCTCACTAAGCATACCCATGTTCAATGCTCGACAACCTCGATGAGAGCTTACAAATAAAAAAATTTGACGATGACTTCTTTATTAGAGGGATTACAGTCTTTGCTTTGCCGATGACCTTTCTTTAGATGAATTATATGTTTGAAGTGTATGAGCACATTGTTTGGCCAATGTATTTGTTGTGGATGAGATACCGAAGTAAATCTACAGTCAATGTCCTAGTTTTCACAAAAGCGTCTATGTTTATGGTTATCAAATTTCTTACCTGTAATACCCCCAAATTTACTACTAAAAGATTTCATTTTAGGTGGAAGAGTATAATCAAATATTTGGGTATTACCGTCGTAATTGACATAAGTCTGGCTTACCCCACCATCCTTACGTCAATCACAAGGCAAAATGATTAGAAAATTTAAAACATGATTAGAAAGAGATGAGATAACTTTTTATATATCAAATAAGTGTTTGGAGATTAACTCCGATTACAATATTAAAATATAACCAAAAAGGGAACCCATGGAACTAAGAGTCCAAAAAGGTATCTAGGTAAAACTATGAACCAGATAACATGACTCTACACCCAACCCTAATATGAATGAATCACTCTTGCACATATATCACATCAAAAGCTGCGAAATCATCAACCTGGTGCTCATCGACCTACACATAAACATCTGGGTTGTCTACTTGTTGGATTGAGAAGCACCCATGAAACGAATGATCAGTACGCTACGTACTGAGTAAGGTAATAGTACAGTCAAGCCGGAATACACATAATACTAGAATTCTTATAAGCAAATCATACATGTGCAAATAGAAGAATGCCAGATAACTACTAATTCCAAGTCTTTCAATTGACATACCATATTTCAAATCTTTTATTTACGTTGAGTTCAGCGACCCCACTATTCTTAAACCGGTGGAATGGTCTGAAATATCTCTCGGGGACAAGACACCCAAGCCACTATTATTTTCTAGTGGAACAGAGCTAACACCTCTCATAGTAAAAAAGTTCTCCTAAGCCATTATTTATTAAACCGGTGGAATGGTTTGAAGCACCTCTCGGGGATAAGATACCCAAGTCACTATTATTATCTGGTGGAACAGACTCAACACCTCGGTCCTGACTCACGTAGTCTTTCACTTTAAATTATTAGTATATTTTCATTTATACTTTAACTCTTAATTGTATCTTCATTCACATTGATTATGGGGCGCCACTATTCTTAATCCTATGGAATGGACTGGAACACCTCTCAGGGACAATACATCCGAGCCACTATTATTATTTGGTGGACTATAGTCATTTAAACACCTCGACCTGACTCAAGTGATCTTTCACTTTACATGATTAATATCTTATTCAGAGTTGATTGTATATTATCATAGCAAACTCAAGACATATAATTTAAACACATAAGTGCGACCACGTAATTATCCTCAAAATACCATAATACCCTCAGAGTAATCAAGACAATCATATTTTCCAAAGCTTTATAAAACCCAAAGCATATACATTTCCAGTTATTATCTAAAGTACATATCCTTAGTTTTCCATATATATTTTGTAACCAAAATTATGCCCAACATGTTCTTACATAATTTTATTATTCCCAAGAACATCATCTCATATTATTTCCATAATTAAATTATTCAATATAACATACTCAACACAAAAGTATATATTAACAATACAAGGAAAATACATAGAGCATATAAAACTCTAGCTATGACATGTATCCTTACAAACAAGAACACTGGGATCTATGCACGTAAATCATATACCTCCTCCGAGATCACTAGAAAAATCACCTATGAAACAAGATAAAATATGATTAGGATTGGGGTTGAGAATTAAGAGGAAGATTACGGTAGAGGAGAGTAAAAATGAAATTTACCGAAGTCGAATGGAAACTTGAGTTGTATGGAAGTGTAGAAATATGTGTGGTGGAGCTATGGTTAAATTTTGGTGGTGTTTGGAGAAGATTTGGGGTGAAAATAAGGTTGCATGGCCAAGAAAGAAGTTTCACTAGAAGGCGGTGTAAAAGTTGTACGGCCATGAAGAATTCAAAGCATAAGAGGTTGAGAGAAAAGAAAATGTAGGCCAAGCAGTGCAGAAGTTGCACGATCGTGCGACAACAGTGCACGACAGTTTGCACGAAGAAAAGATGCACGGCCAGGTAGTGTAGAAGTTGTATGCCTGTGTAGAATCAAGCCGAGAGGAAAAATCTTGCACGGTTAGATGGTGTAAGGGTTGCACGGCTATGTAGTAGGGCATTTGAGTATTTGCACCGCCATGCAGCAAGCCGTGTATAGGTCGTTAACTTCGAAACTCTATAACAATTCAAGGGGAAAGAGAAGGGAAAAGAGACGATAGTTAGCGGCGATGGACTGCGATGGCAAGGGGTAAGGTTAGGGAAACCTTGATGGTTGATCCACAGGCCAAAGGGTGGCTAGTGGTGGCTTGGGTTGCACGGTTAGATGGTGGATGGGGTGGTGTGAAAGCTAAAAACAGGGAAGATGGAGGAAGAAGAAGGAGAAGGAAGAAGAGGAGAAGGTCGGGGAGCTGATGGATGGAAATAAAATGGAGGGTTGGAGGGGTATTTATACTAGTAGGTAGCGTGCTAAGGAGGAGAAACAAATAGAGAGGTGAAGACAACAATGATGAAGGATTTCTATAGAGAAGAAGAAAGAAAAAGACAAGGGGGAGATGTTGATGGTTGAGATGGATGGGAGTCAGGCAGAGGCATGAGGGGTGATGATGGAGAAGGAGACATGAAAGGGAGGAGAAGAAAGGAGAATAAAGAAAAGGAAGGGTGGCAAGCTGGCAGGTGATGGCTACGAAAAACAAGGCAGCTGCAGGTGATGGTGGAAGAAGAAGGAGGATGAGGATGAGGACGAGGACGATGACGAGGAGGAAAAGGAGGAGAAGGAGGAGGAGAAGGAGAAGGAGAGGAGAGGGAGAGGGAGAAGGGGGATGGCAAGTTTGGCAGGTGATGGTGATGGGTATGAGAGGGGTGCATGTGCGGGAGAAAAAAAACTTCTCACGCCAAAAAAATTCAAGAACAAAGAATAACAGAGAAGAAAAGAAAAGAAAAGAAAAGAAAAAGGAAGAGAAGGGAAGAAAGGAAGAAAGTAAAAGGAGAAAGAAAAGGAAAAGAGAGAAAGGTTAGGAAATTATGATTAGATTAGGAATTTTGGAATTAACCAAATAATTTAGATTAGCAGAAATTTTAGCATTTTCAAATTTCAATTTTCGGTTTTGGTTAAAGTTTTAGGATAAGAACTTTGATTAAGGCTAACAATAAAATTTCTTGAGATTAGAGTCAAATTAGGGCTAATGATGTGGGATTAGGTTAGGAAAATTTTTTGGGTATTACATTACCATTATCCATAATAATTGCTTTTGGTGCTCCAAATTGGCATATTATATTTTCTTTAGAAAAAGTCCATCGTTTTCTTCTCAGTGATTTAAATTAAAGCTTCTGCCTCTACCCACTTCATCAAATAGTCAACGGCAACAATGATGAATCTTTTTTGACCTACATCAGCACTCAATATGTTAGCTTATAAAACATGACAGATATATATTGTCATAACTAATTTCATTATTTCTAAGTATCTATATTACCAGCATTAAGGGAACCAAAAATGTCAGCACCCCAGACTGCGAATGACCATGGACTTACAATAGGTTATAGTTTAAAAGTGGGAATGATTCATACTAGAGAAATTGTTTGCATGCTTGACATCATTACATGATTTTCTAAGCATCTTAATACATCATCTTTCAATAATAGCCTTAGTTTAAAGCTTTTGCGAAGAGAGATCTACAGCTTGATGCAAACCTCATATGTTGGCACATACATCCTCTAATTTCCTCCAACCCTTTGACTGAGGTAAGAATTTAAACATCGATATGGTTTATGATTGTAACACCCCAAAATTCACTACTTTTTTTAATAGCGGAAGTAATAGAAACTCTTAAATTCAAACCCGTGAATTCTAGGGATGTTACTGCCACACTTAGTACCAAACCGGTTCTCTCCGACCGTTTCGGTACCAAGTGATAAGGCTAAAGAAAAGGTTAACAATCAATTATAAAATCAATACAAACTAAACTTCAAATAATCATTAAACGGTTGTAAAATAAAATCAGAGTACGCATCAAGAATTATAATTCATTTCCAAAAGAGAATTAAACTTACAACCGATAAAAGGTTCATTAAAATACGCAATCGAGTAATGAGTCAGAAAATGGTATATACTATTCCAAATAAATAACAAAAGGAATTAAATTGCATAAGGAATGAATACAGCCACGACACTCTCGAACTTGAGCCAAACATGCTCAACACACAGCCCCGACTGATGTCTCGCCCACCTGCACAAGTCAGAAGGGCACACTACTCGTGGGAATGAGCAGCACCCATGAAACGGGTCAATATGCTACGTACTGAGTAAGGTAACCGAGCACTAAGGCCAACACATAAACACATAAATCATATGGAACATAAAAGAGCATAATCATAAATGCATATGATCAACCAGGTAAAAGTACGTACAAAGGCCCATGAATAATTTGGATTAATTACTTAATTAATCTCTTATCAGAATCCGATTCACACCATGCCTTTTATCAATCCATGCGAGTATAGGAACACCTCACTATTATAACCGGTGGGCCGATCACAATAGAGCATCATGCCCTAACCACTATTATTACCGGTGGATCGGTCACAATAGGGTCAAACCCTAACCACTATTTTAACCAGTCACATATAAGGTAAAAACCCTAACCATTATTCCTAACCGGTGGATCGGTTCGGTTCCTCCTCGCATGGTGTTCCACTGTAAGTAATTAGTGTCTTTTATTTGCCTTAGCAAAACCCTGGTTTATTTTCATTGAGATCGGGATCCCCCACTATTATAACCGGTGAGACGGTCACAATAGGACATCATGTCCTAACCACTATTATTACCGGTGGATCAGTCACAATAGGGTAAAATCCTAACCACTATTATTACCGGTGGATCGGTCACACATAGGGTAAAACCCTAACCACTATTACTGACCGGTGGATCGGCTGGTCCCGTCTCAATATCTTCCACTTTAAGTAATTATTGTCTTAAATATTTTATTCAAAGGCTTTCACCATGGACACGCACGAATCATAAATCATAAATTTCATATTCATCATCATACTTTATTCACCAATTACACATGTGCTACCACCAAACCCTAGACATGCATGAATCGCTCCCTTTACACTTATCCTCCAATTCTACTTCACATCTCACTCTAGGGTTTTATCCCGAAACCCTAATTTAGACCATAACATCTCCTCTTACTCCACCTCACATCACCCAAATCATTTTAACACTCCACACATCACAAATCATCGATTCCATTCTCATAATTACACCTTAATCACCAAAAACACATGATACAACAAAAACCTTAAGCAGCCACACCAAACCCTAATCAACCACCACAAACCATAATTAACCACTCCAAACCCTAATTAACTATAACAACTATAATTAGCCCTTCCAGACCTTAATTAACCACAACAAATCATAATTATCCACTCCAACCCTAGTTAATCACAACAACCCCATAGTTAATCACTTCGAACCCTGATTCAATCTCCTCCATACCCTTATAATGTCTTACGTACTATTTTTCACCCAAAGTGTTCAAACACCCAAACAACACTTATATTACCTTCCTCACATCCCAAATCAACTTTCCACACATAAATTTCACTCGCATGCAAACTTTACACCTCCCATGCAAAACCCTAACTCCACCATGCAAACCCTAATACCACCGTACAACCATTAATATCACATTACAAAACCCAAGATTCTGTTATACAATACCCTAAATCCAATCCATACCAACCAAATATTCATCCTTACCAAACCCTAGATTCAAATCACATAAAACCGAAGATTCATCCTTACCTTACACTTGATTAGATTCTCCCACATAAAATCATAAATTAGAATCTCCCAAGCAAAACCATAAATTGGATTCCCCCAAACAAATCATAAATTAGATTCTCCCAATCAAATTATAAATTAGATTCTCCCATATAATATCATAAATTACATTCTCCCAAATAACATCACAAATTAGATTCTCCCAAACAAACCATAAATTTGATTCTCCTATATAACATCATAAATTAGATTCTCCCAATTAACATCATAAATTAGATTCTCCCAAACACACTATAAATTCGATTCTCCCATATAACATTATAAATTAGATTCTCCCAATTAACATCATAAATAAGATTCTCCCAAACACAACATAAATTCGATTCTCCCATATAACATCATAAATTACATTCTCCCAAATAAAACCATATATTATATTCTCCGCATAAAACCATAAATTATATTCTTCCACATAAAACCATACATTAGATTATTCCTTATAAAACCATAAAATTAGGTCAACTCACTTCCCTTAGTCAACTTCTTTCCGCATCCTCCTTTTTCGTCCTTTCTCCCACACAAACCACATCGACATCCTCTCATGCATGTCTTATAGGGTCACAACACATATCGTCACATACATATAGTACACATGCCATACAAAAACATACTTCAACTCCATGTCATACCACATACAAAATAATTAATAATAATAAACACAGGATACATAGCATGCGAAGCACATAATGCACATAAGCACATAAAAGGCCTTAGCACCCCTTACCTAAAACGACGCCAGTCTTGGAGCACGCTCCTACGCCTCCTTAGGGTTTTGACTGGTTTTACCTATTATGAGGGAAAAGCGAAAATTAGAATCCCTCCTATCAAAATAATATTAAACACTAACTTAATATAAGCCTAGGTTTTTGATAAAATAATAATAACAAAAATACCAAAATAATATCAATATTAATATTAATAAGAATAATAAAAATAGTATAAATAATAATAAAAAGGCATTACTCAAAAATAAAGTGAAATAAGGAATTTGGACCCTTTACCAAAATAATACTACAAAGATTATTTGTAAATTAAATAACCCAATTCAGAAATAATAATAATAATAATAATGATGATGATGATGATGATGATGATGATGATGATGATGATGATGATGATGATGATGATGATGATGATGATGATGATGATGATGATGATGATGATGATAATGATAATGATAATAATAATAATAATAATAATAATAATAATAATAATAATAATAACAACAACAACAACATTATTAGAAAAACTAATGTTAAAATATTTATATTAATAATAATGGAATAATAATAATGGAAATTCGAAATAGAAAATAATAATAGTAATTATACTTATAGCATTTTAATATTAATAATAGTAAATATAGAAATAATAAGAAGACAAATAATAAAATCGAATTAAAATACATTAGGCTTCAGCCCTCAACATAAATAATAATAAAATATTAATGCTAATAATAATAATAATAATAATGCATATTAAAAATATAAATATAAAGAATAATAATAATAATAATAGTATTTATATGCAAATAATAGAAATAAAATAATTTAAGGGTTATAAAAATAAGAAAAATAGCTGAGAGGGTCTAGGGTTCAACCATAGGTTGGTGGGGATAGGCGGCTCCGGCGGTGGCACACGGCGGCGGCGGCGGTGGCCGAAAAAAGAGAAGAAAAAGGAAAAAGTTGCATGTTAGGAATAAGATAGGGAGAATGGTGGTGGAAGTTGGGTTGTTTTGAGTTGCCCATAAGGAGAGGAATGGAATGAAGGTGGCGGCACAGCCAAAGGTGGCAGCGCACGGCGGCAGCGGTGGTGGCCGAATGGAGGGGAAGAAGAAAGAGAGAGGAGGAGAGGGAGGAAGAGGAAAATAAAGGTAGGGGAAGGTAGGGTAGGGTCTGCAGCACAGTTTGGGAGGTGAAAGAAGCGGCCTTAGCGGCGGAGGAGGTGGCTAATGGTAGCGCCAAGGTGGCGGAGGCAGAAAACAGGGTTGATCGGGAAGAGAACTTCGCACAGCTGGGGCGGCTTGTGCAAGAAGAATCGAAGGGCGAGATAGATTTGGTTAGATAGAGGGAGGTGCAAGGATGACACGGGTGGCCAGAACGGGCGGCGAAGTTGGCCGGAGGCGGCGGAAGAGACGTCTAAAGGGTAGGCGGTGGCAAGGTCGGGATTCTGGGTTATGCAAACAAAAGTCTCGATATAGGTTATTATGGGGGATATTTATAGGCTTTAGAAGGGATTCTAGGGTTCTGTGGGCCGGCTAGTAGATAGGGAAGGTAGGGTTCCGATCGCCGGTGGCGAGGTTGGCCGGTAGAAATCAAAACGGCAGGGGGGTAGTTGGCTGGGAGAAAGGGTAAAACGTGCGAGAATAAGGGAGAAGTAGGTTGGGCTGATGAGGCTGTTGAATCGGTGAGGGAGAGAGGAGAAAGATTGGCCGGATCAACGGAGAAGTTGGCGGCGAAAATCTTGGCTGGGCGGCGGAGACGTTGCAGGTGCTCGATGTCGGGGAAGGCTGGGGAAGAAGAAGACGGGGGTCTGGGCCGGGCGGTTCGCGAAGGAAAAGAGAGGAAATAGAAGAGGGGAGACCGGGCGGTTGGGTTGGGTGAAGGTTAATTAAATAAAACGCGGCATTTTAGTGAGAAATGAAGGAAAACGCGGCGCAGTGAAGGACGGTAAAGGACGCCGGTCGCGCGGGCTGGGTCGCGCCGAAGGAAGGAAGGAGGGAGGGGATTGGGCCTGCGCAACAGGCCCAATTCGGGGAAGAAAAAGAAAAGAAAAGAAGAAGAAGGAAAAGAAAGAAAAGGAAAGAAAAAGGAAAGGGGGAAAAAGGGAAAGAGAATTAATTAGGTTAGGGCCAATTAAATTAATCTGAATATTTAGGATATTTAAAATTAATAATATTTAAATAAAATAATTTTTAAATCCCTTTTTTGGCTAAAATAGGCTTTTTAAAGGATTTTTCCAAAATTTCCATTCTAAATTAATAAATCGCTCAAATGTTATTTTATTTAATTATTTATAAAATTAAAATTAATTTGAAACTATTTTCTCTTTTTGATTTGAATAAAATAATTTACTTAAATAATTTCCCAAATTAAAAATCCTTAATTAGATAATATACCCAAATTTCCTTTACTTAACATGTTTATCAAATTTCTTATTAAATTGTCCTAATAAATTTCCTTTTATTTTAGTAAGAATAATTTATTAAATTAAATTTTCAAATAAAACCTTATTTAAATATAATCTTTAAAATTAGAAAATTTCGGGGCATTTCAATGATTGTCTATATAGGTATCCATCAATAACAAAATATTTCACATCCCTTCTTCTAAGCTCAAAGGTTTTATTTTTATTTGTTGGCATGATCCCCTCTTCTAGGTAATCTATAAGCTCCTTTATCCATTAATATAGTGCTAATATTTAAGGATTTCAAATTCTTCCAGCATCTCTAGACGTCCTTCAGTCATAGTATGTAGGGCATTCTTCACCATCTTTATCGCTCTGATGGCTATCATCTCCCCTTCTTTGGCTTGAACGTCTCTCTCTGCTATCTTACTCGAGGGGAGTCAAAGAAAATAGTTGTCTATCTCTTCTAGTTCTCTTTGGTTGAATGTTCCCCATGAACTCAACTTCTTCATCTTGGAATATGAAACTATGTGGTTTGGTCATCAAATCCCCATTTGGAAGGTCAAGGACTTCTATCAGAGTGTCTTGTAGGGTGGGTTGTTGAGGCATTTTATGGTGATGATAATGGTGTGAATCTAAGAGTCTTGGCAGCTGGGTGAGGGTATATGCAAGTGCAGCTAACATATTCAAGACAATTTCTTTAATGGATGCTTGAAATTCAATGTTTACAATTTGAAGCAAAGAAGCAGTTAACAAATTGTCTTCTCTAGAGGGATCACTGGTACTAGAGTCAAGTATGTCTGAAGGATAAATGAGAGGCGTAGCTTTTTATTTAGATTTCTACAAATAGTGTATGTTGTTGTTGGTGTTTTGTAAACCGATGCATTTTTGAAGAAATTAATGGAGGGTTGAGTGCCAAATAAATTCCAAAAGGAAAATCCAGAGGACAGATAATAGAGTACAAGTAAGAAGATGTATTAATGATTTTTTACTCCCCCAAATAAATACAAGACTCCATATTTATAAAGGTAGAGCTAAGGAAGAGAGAAAGGGAGACAAATACTATACGGTCGATAATAGTCAACCAATCTCTAGATAGCCAAGTGACCCGGCCTTTATCAAACCATCGTAACATCACATGCCTAACGGTCTTCGGTGTATCCTTTCTTTGTTGGTTCGTCTTTGGGTCTAAAAATATTAGTGTTAAAAAAGACTCTTATCATAATGTCTACATAATCTCAAATTTATTTTTGTGGCCTGCTAAAAACGAATAAATGTGGGAAAGCTCAACAATTGTTGCTGCAAATAAAATCAATGTCATTTATATATATATATATATATATATATATATATAATCTAAATTAGGCAATACCCTTAAATGTAATAGCTCTAATACGGCTTTGTTTATCCCCCGGCTCCGGAGTACGTTTTTGCCTGTTTGTTTTCCCCTTCCTGGTCTCCAAGTAGGTGGCTTGTTCTTCTTTATTTCCAGAATAATTTTCTTTGAGAATGTTTGATTTGTGCGCTGTGATTTTTTGTTTATGGTGTTCTTTTTTATGGCGCCATCGAGAAATTGTTTACGGTGCTCGGAATTATTCGATGATGCATCATTGTCACATCTGAAGGATAAGCCTAATGGACATTCGATTGGTTTTCATCAGATTTGTTCTTTTCCTCATGGTTAAAGTTTTGCTGGAGAATTCTCATATTTGATAATACCTTTGGAATCATCAATCATATTGGTCTGAGGTTTCTGAGATTTGCTCTGAATCAAACCCGGGGTTTTCAGGGATGGGGTGGTTACTAGGGTTTTGAAGATTGAATCGGGGAATCGTTCTCCGATTGAGATGGAAAAGCTATTGATTTCTCAAATTCATGAAATGATGAAATCTCCTCGAGAAGATTTATTGAGTGCTGTTATCCCATTATTGAAGCTACTTTCTTTGACTCTAATTGGAGTAATTCTTGCTCATCCAAAGACCCAACTTGTCCCTAGGGCTACATTCAAGCTACTTAGCAAGCTAGTATTTGCGCTCTTTCTGCCCTGCTTAATTTTCACCCACCTAGGCCAGTCCATCACCCTCCAAAACCTCCTACTTTGGTGGTTCATTCCTGTCAACGTTTGTCTCGGTACTGCAATTGGATGCTTACTGGGTTACCTCGTTGCGCTCGTATGTCGGCCGCCACCCGAGTACTTCCGTTTTACTGTCGTGATGACCGCGTTCGGCAACACGGGTAATCTTTCCCTATCGATTATTGGCTCGATTTGTCATAGTAAGGATAACCCATTTGGCCCCGAGTGTCACAGGACTGGTGTGGCTTATGTTTCTTTTGCACAATGGGTGGCTGTGATCCTTGTATATACTTTTGTTTATCATATGATGGAGCCACCGATCGAGTACTACGAGGTTGTCGAAGGAGGTGTTGATGAAATTGAAGAGGATAGGGAAGCTGCTGGTAACGAAGTGAGTGGGCCGCTTCTTCATGAGGCAGAGTGGCCTGGGATTAAGGACCAAGAAACCGAGCATAGTAAGACTCCTTTTATTGCTAAAGTTTTCTACCATGCGTCCAATGTTTCACAAACTAGTATAAATGATTTTGATGATCCCGTGGAGGAAGGCGGAGCGATTGGAGTTGGAGGGAGGAGGAGCCCTCGGGCCATTAGGTGTTTGGCGGAGCCAAGAATGGTTAGGAAGATTAGGATTTTGGCAGAACAGACTCCAATCCGACACATTCTACAACCACCAACTATTGCTTCTTTACTGGCAATCTGTATAGGTATGTTTCCTCAAATTAAAGGCTTTGTTTACGGTGATGATGCTCCACTTTCTTTCATCGCGGACAGCATAGAAATACTGGCTGGGGCAATGGTGCCTTCGGTTATGCTTATTCTCGGCGGAATGCTCGCGGAGGGTCCTAAACAGTCCGATCTTGGGCTCAGGACGACGATCGGGATCATTGCCGCAAGACTTTTGGTGCTTCCTCTGATTGGAATTGGTGTCGTGATTTTGGCCGACAGTCTTAATTTGTTGGTTCAGGGAGATGAGATGTATCGGTTTGTTCTTCTGTTGCAGTACATGACACCAAGTGCTATCTTATTGGGAGCCATTGCTAGCTTGAGGGGTTATTCAGTTCGTGAGGCTTCGGCTCTGATATTCTGGCAGCATATACTTGCCGTGCTATCAATTTCAGTGTATATTATCTTTTATTTCAAGCTGCTGCTTCCATATGTCTGAGGTTTGGCTCCGATGCAAAGTGTTATTCGTGATTGCATTGAAATCAAAAAGCATATAGAAGAGCAATCGAACTGTAATAGCATCTCGGAGACCTGAAAATTCTCTACTTTTGGCATATCTTGTACATTGTGATGTATTCATTGATGGACCTTGAAAATAAGGCAGTCGGAATAAGAAATACTAATGAGATGAAACCTTTTTTTTTCCTTAGAAAAAGAAACTCGTTGACCGTATCCATACATTAAAAGCTCACTCGTTAACTAATTTTGACCCACCAAACATACGATAGGTAATCATGTAATGTGAGGATAACAATCATTATCTCCTTAAGAGGGTTGATCGCGTGTAAGGTAGAAGACATGTACGTATCCCTCAGATGTAAGCTTAAGGTTCATTTGAAGAAGGCATGTGGCTCTATTAGATGGATAATCCTTGAAAAGGGTTTATTATTGGGGCTTCCATTATTCCGTTTCGAATGCCAGGTTAATTATGTCTTGTGTTACCGATGATGTCTCACAAGTTCCTTCTTCAAGGTCAGTGGCAACCTCCTTGAAAACCTTTTCAAGGGATGAAGGGGGGTTAAGGAAAGGAGGTCATTCCCGCCTCTCTATTATAGTGGTTATGGTATGATTGGCACGCATATTGGACTATTATGGGGTCAACAAGGATTCCATGGCCACCCAAAATTTAAGAGATTGAAGATCATAAACCTCTCTTTTGCATATATATGGTGTACCGTTTATTTTGCAGGAGTAATCTATCATCGGTGGGTACTACAATACATTGAAGAGCATCTTGAAGATTTTGGCAACTCTCACCAGGCAAGAAAGCCTGGATATCTTCAGTCTCTGATTTGTAAAGCTAAGAAGGACATAGAATGGCGGAGATTAACCTTTGGTAACATTCAATAACATAAGGATTATGGATTCCACAACTTTTATGTCAAAAGCTCTGTTATGGGTGACTTTAGGCTACTTGGGTATGCATCCTAGACGATGCACAACATCATCACAATGAGGAATGTTCTACAACCTAATTTCATCACTAATGCACACTACAACATTAAGAATGTTTACGGTTCTGTTAGAACTGAGGAAGAGGTAGTCCGTCCTCAAGTGGCTCAAATGGAGCAATTGCATCTATTTATACAGCAGGTGTGTCCACTCAAGAATAAACAAGATTCGATTGTATGGACTCACGATGAGACGGGTCTTTTCTCCGTGAGTTCGTTCTAGAAGAGATACTACCAGCTTACTCTCGAGGATGGATTGAGTACCAATCCAGCCAACTTAATGTGGAGAAGCATAGCACCCCCAAGGTTTAAGCTCACTGCTTGGTTCACAGTTCAACAAAGACTCAACACAAAGGAAAGATTGGCCAGGTTCCAAGTCATAGATGCACTTCAGGCCTTGTGTCCTTTCTGCGGAACAGAACAAGAAACGGCGAATCACCTTTTCCTGCATTGTTCGGTAAGTGGGACGATATGGTACGACATATGCGATTGGATTGGGTATCCCTGGGTAATGCCCAATTCAATCGAAGAAAACGCTTATGCTTGGTTAGGAGTTCACAGTACAGGTCTGAGGGGGGATATCTGGCGAGCTGCGTTCTTTGCTATTATAGGCACCATATGGGAGTACAGAAATAGAACAGTGTTCGATAATATCATTGGCTGCAGGGGATGGATGCTTATAATAATTAAGATGAGAATAGGTTTTTGGGTCAAATACGGCAGAAAGAAGTTTCCATACAGAGCGGATGAGGTGATCCATAATGTCCAGGCTCTATTGAAATAGAACTTCTTTGTCGCCTCTTTTGTCGGGACACGTGTTAGGCCCTCATGATATTCTGTTCTCAGTTCTGTATCTTATGTTCCAAACAATTCTATCTATCAAAAAAAAAAAGAGGTAGTCCGTCCCTTGACGGAAAATTGTGTGGTTGAATCCTAAACACCCATTATTCCATTGCCCACGCCGAACTAGCCACCCACCAAAATTATATTCAACCCTATAATCTAGCTGCGGATGGTTCAAGTCTCTTTTGCCCTCGAGATGAATCAATTCATCCTCTATTTATGGAGTGTAAGGTGATCGAAATAATACGTGGGGCACACCATTTTTTCCCTCCATGGGCTTATACAGGAGAAAGGCCTAAAGGTATATCCTTGCTGTCCTAAGACAAGGATCAATAAAACTTCTCCCACTAAAGGGTGGATTGGAAGTTGGGACGCTCATACGACAAACCGATGTGTTAGTATTCACTTGCATATTTATATACAACGACGAGCGACCGATTATGGCATCATAATCTAGAGCATGTCTTCTTGGATTGAAAACGGTCATCACAACAGCATCATAATTTGGTCTGATTCATTTAGAATCGTGAATCTACTAAAGGATTCCAACCTCGATTATTCATGGCGCATCAGTGTACACTGGAAGAATGTCCATTTCTTATACAACGAAAGCGGAGAGTCGAACCAGGTAGCTAGCTCATATGGTTTGTCATCTTTGCTTTTTCTTTTGTTGTCTTTTTTTTTCAGCTAGAACTATTTTTACCTAAATAATTTGTATTAGAGAACTAACACCAGGTAACTCCAATAATCGTTCTATAAATATTCTTTTGATAGAGAAAAATATTATAGAAAAACAACTCAATTTTACTTCCACGTTAATATCTCCGTAAACTCAATTCCTATATGCGGCAACCAATAATATGGAGGCAACTAGCGTCACATGATGTCATGATGACATCAACTCTTTTTTTTTTACATTTTTAATTGAAAATAATTTTAAATAATATTACTGAAAAAATAAAAATATATCATAATATTGTTAAAAAAAAGTTCCACAAATAAATGCTCATATTTATACACTTTATATATTGGTTATTTACTGTGAAAATAATATCAAATCACTTATTTAATTTTTTGGATCGAATCGATTTAGATATTGAATCATTTCATAAAATATCGGATCACATGAACAACTCTAACTATATATATATATATTTTTTGATCACACATTTTAGTATTTGTCGTCATTTTCAAACAAAATTTTCACTATTATTTTTATATAATATTTCAACGTTAATCTAATTATATTTTACTAGGTTTGTTTATATTTTTCACCGCATGTACACATATATTTTATCAAAGTTCTACTTATATTTTACCGCAATAACTCAAAGTTTACCACTATCAATATATTTTACACCAAAATTCTATGTACATTTTATAAAATTTGATCTTTACTAATGTGTGTGAGACTTCATCAATGTATAACATATTTTTCACTACCATATTCCAATTTTTTTTTAAAGTCATCTAATTTTATTTCATAGTATCATGCATTTTTTTTATCATGACAACTCATATATTCCACCAAAGTTCTACCTAAATTTGACCAAAACTACTTAAAATTAATAATTTTGTTACAAAATTTGATCTTTCACCACCGATTATTTTAAATTTCACTAATATTTAACATATTTTTCACTGTCATTTCCTAAAAATTTTGACATTATACATTCCTTCTGTAATCAATTTATTCCTATTTCTCAGTCATAATTTTGCTTGATAAGTTTCCAATTTGAAAAGAACCGATTATCATGTTCACGAATATTGGTTACAAGTTTCTCTTTTCTTTCATTGTTGGAATTATTCTTGTTGGAGTTGTACTTGGTTTTCAAATTGTACAGAGATATTTCATCTCAAATGATGGAAGTGTTGATATTGTTGTTGCTCAATTTGTAAAATGAGCATTACATCTAGTTACAGTTACATTTACCTCACAGTAATCCAATGCATTTTTTCGGACTTCATAACCTACAGATTTGATTCTAATTATACATAGGCCATGCTTGGCATGAGGGTAATAGATAATCAAGAATTAAAAGAGTTCCTTCTTTTCTTTCCTTTCCCCTCGACCGGGCCGGCCCACTTCCGCTTTCTTTTCCCCTCGCCCGGCCTACTTCTCTCTTCTCCCTCCTTCCTCCTTCTTCTTCCTCCCTTCCTCTACCATGCCCGACCACCCTCCTTGCAACCCACCTGCCACCTACCCCCTGCCACTCCCTCTCTCTCCCTCCCTCCCTCTCTCCCTCTCTCTCTCCCCTATCCTTTTCTTCCCTATTTTGGACCAACCTAGCCTGCACCCCAGCCACGCATGGCCCTTTCCCTTTCCTCTTCTTCCCTTCCCTCTCCCAGCCACCTGACCACCTTCCTGCCACCCTATAGCTACCCAACCAAGCCACGTGCTCCCCTTTCTCTCCCTCTCATTTTTCTTCTCTTCAACAACCCTTCCCCTGGCCATTTTTAGCCTCCTTCCCTCTCCCGACCTCATTTTCTCTCCCTTTCTTCTTCTTTATCCTTCCCCCCTATTTTGCACCGCCGCTACCACCGCCACACCAACTGCCTACAAAGCCTCTTGCCACCTTCTACTCCCGCCCTACACCACCACACCACCCCTCGAGCTACCTTGCAGCCCACCTCCTTCCTCTCCTCTTCTTTTTCTTCCTTCTCGGCAGCCACCTTGTACCTCCTCCTTCTGTCGCCTCTACCATCACTTGAACCACCAAACCCCTCCCTAAAATCTCCCCTACCACCCTGTCACCTCCCTTGACCGAGACAAACCCTCTTAACCCCTCATTTTCCTCCTCCATTTTCCTTCCTTCTCAGCCACCTCCATCTCTGAGCCACCTTCACAACCTCGATGCTGCCATCACCACCTCCCTTGGCCACTGATAGCCCATCCACGACCACCACCTACACCCCCTCTCCACCCTTGCACCCTTCCCTAGCCCTAAATCTCCCCCACCTACCCTTTTTCCTAACCCCAAAACCCTAACCCAAAATTAGCCTCTCCCTTCCTTTCCTCCACCACCTTCGATCCTTCCAACCCTTGTTTTGCATGAAGCTCATGCTGCATGAGTAGTGTGAGTTGCAGCATTCCTTTGGGTTGATTCGGTTAAGGAATTTTAAGGTATAATAATAGTTAAGTATTTCATCAATTAATTAAGTTTTTATAAAGTCTTATGCTTTGGGTTTTCTTATTTCTAATATGATAAGTATTGATATTATTTTTAGTTATTGGTTTTTCTAATCAAAGCTTGAATATTTAACCGAAATACCAGTACAGTTCAATTTTTGTGGGAATTAAGATAATCGTTAAACCCCACTTAAAAGCATGGATAAACGTATGCTAGCACATTAGGGTTTTAATATGTTGTTTTGCATGATATATGTTGTTTAATATAATATATGTAGTTGTTTACATTGATTGATAAAAAAGGAAAGCATGCTAGTTTATGTGCCATGTGTGGAAATATTGCTTACGGAAAGAGTTTGGTTATTATTAAAAATGTTAAGTACTTATCCATGATATATTATGTTATTGTGACCATTAATGCATGAATAATATTATTGTGAGTGTAATACCTCGTTTTTGTAAATTCAGTTTTATTAAGGTTAATTATTTTATTAGCGTAATTTGTTGTAAACATTTAATTATTTTAATTTTGATTCGTTTTATGGATTTATCGACGATTTTGAGTTTATATTTTGAATTTAATTAATTATTGTCGTTGCAGATGATTTTAGATAAATTCGTTCACAATTATGATTTTATTATATGATTTCGATTTTCGGTTCGAAATATGTATTTCCGTTCGTGTAAAGTTTTAGATATTTCGTCGATTATTTCTCTCATGTGCATAAAATACATTTATTGCAATTCTTTCGATTTCTCTATTTTTACTCTTTTTGATCTCTTCAAAAGTTGGGAATCAATCTAAGAATATTTTTGAGTTCATCCATCTACTCTATTCATTCATGTTTCACCCTTTCCTTCCGAATCACCAAATTGTAGAAAAATTCATTTACGCGATTAGACGATTTTAGCCGTTTTTGCTATTTTTAATCCGTTGGTCATCAAATAAGTTCCGAGACCAAATATTTTCATATATTTGATTTTATAAAAACATTCCGCATCATTATGTGATAACTTGAACCCCTATTATTCATTTTATGAATTTGAGGAAAAATGTGTTTCCGCAACTTACCCGTTTTTGCCGTTTTTGATCATTTTTCATCCGTCAAGGATCAAACCTACTCCAATACTTAATATTTTTATATATTTGAGTTTCTAAGATTATTCTGAATATTTTCATAAATTTTTATAATTTTTGGAATTCAAATAATATTTTTCCTAATGGCTGCCCATTATTAGGCGTTCTTGCAATTTAATTAATCAAAATAAATTGTAACCAATCCTCTAACTAATATTCCAATCCTAACTAGTTTCCTAAACAAACCAAACCAGATTTGTAACTTAGTTACATGTCTCCCAACCAAAAAGTGCAACTAGTACTATAATCATGATTTTATGACATTTCTCTTACACACTCAACCTTAGCCTATCATCTCTCTTACACCCCTAATCCTAACACTCAAGTGAGGCCAAGGTCAAACCAAAAACTCAATCCACACTCCACCATATCAGATCCTACTCTATCTTTGCCAAATCGTGCGTTCCTATCCCAAAACGCACATAAAATCATAGATTGTAGCAGAGTACAAAGTTGATTACTTTCCAACTTTGAGCAACTCGTTCTCTCTCTCTCTGGTTATCCTTTTCCTTTGGTTTTTGTTTCCTTCGAAAGTATGCATTGCATGCTATGAATCCATATAATTGAAATCCCTGAAGTCGAAATCTCTCATGCTTATTCGTAGCCAAACTTTTGCTTCCCGACCAGCCTTACAAAATCAGCAAAGCTGATTTTTTTTTGGTGACTTCGAGCATTTTTTATGCATCGACCTTGATTCCTCTACCCTATATTTTTGTTTGGTATTTTTCCTTGCATGTTATGCCTCATCTACAGACCCTTTTCACCAAGGAAATCGTTCCCCTACCCTCTCCTTTTTCCTCTTCTATCTACCTTGCCGAGCAACATTGAAGTTTTTGCTGCAGTGGTTAAGTGGGTTGCAGCAAAGATTTTGTGCCTTTCATGCTTTCTTTTCTCCTTGTTTTCCTCCCCTTTAACCCTCCAAAACCTTAATCCATCATTCCTTTGTGGTTATTTGTTGTTTTGTGGTGGTTTTGAAGCCTCTCTATTCAAGAGTAATATTTTATATTTCACTTCTTCCATTCCAATTCCTTTCTTTCCCATTTTTGTTATTTATTGAACTTGGTTTATCTAACTCATTTACCTTATATTCTTGAAGGTGACAAAGTCGTTTAGAGAAGGAATTTCTAGATTCCTTATTTTAGCTTTGCTAAGGAGCTTAGGAGTTTTGGTAACAAAACTAACCTTTAGAAATAGGATTTTGTGCTAGGTGTATTATATGTTCTCTTATGTGTGGATAGCTTTATTTTAATTATAAGCATGAAATAATATCTTGAAAAATATTGTATGACATGTGTATGTTTCTACCTTATGTGTTTAAGCATGAATATCTAATGACAAGATGGTTTGTGTGATTCTTTTTATATGTTTATACCTGCTGGAAAAGTGATGAATATTTAGTGAAGAGGTGATGAATTTTCAGTAGAGTCGTGATGAATTTACAGCATAGTCGTAATGAATATGCCCGGATCCGAGTAGTTTAGCTCTCTCCCTTGCTATTTTATGTGTGCTTTGGTTATTTTAAAATTATCTAAGTATTTCCCTATATGTATAATAGTGTATAGAAGTTAGATTATGAGTTTTGGATCATTTAGAGTTGAAATGAAATTTTTATAAGGCTTTCACATATTCAACCATGGGTACATTGGGCAATAAAGATTGTTTTTGAAATTTTTAAGTGCACCATTGTTTTCATTGGGTCTTTTACCTAAAATTTGGTATATGATATGTTAGGATTTGATGTTGTCTAGAGTAAGTGATGAATTTTAGAAGCTTAAGGTAATTTTTGGTTAATAAAGACATTTTCGTCATTTCATGTAAATTCCTAGAAATTTGGAGACCTAATTGAATATTGTGCTAATACAAGAATTGAGAATTTATAATTCTAATACTTGGGTAACATTGATGAGTAGACTTAGAGACCTTCATTAAAATGATTCATTAAGTAAGAAAAAGAAAAAGAGAAAGAGACATTGTGGGTATATTGAGGAATCTTAATATTTTATCCTATTTTCCTATTGATATTTCACCCTAAGAAAATAATTGGCTAAGTGTAATATATTTTAGCATAAATTACACCTCTCTTTCTCAATTTTCTTAGCTAGCTTCGGATTTAGATAAGCCATTACTTACCTTTACTTACGATGGATTCTCGATGTATGTCTGCTTGAAGTGAAAGGTGATGAGTATGCTTATTGATTATTTATTCATGTCAAGCATATGTTGTATTCTTTTGTGGTAATTGTATGTATTTATTAGTTATAGATTTAATGCAAACGCATGTTCGTATGCCTCTTGAATATTGTATGTGTGTAAGTGTGCGAAGGGTTGAATATTGATTGAAGTTATCTGATACCTTGTGTTGTATTTTATGCCATGGACTCATTCGGCTTTAATGCTCCTAAAGTTATTCGGCTTTAATGCCTCATGAATTGGATCGGCTTTAATGCCTTTGGAATTGATCGGCTTTAATGCCCATGAAATCGATCGGCTTTAATGCCATTTAGATTGGTTCGGCTTTGACGCCGCTTGGATTGGTTCGGCTTTAATGCCGCTTAAAATTTACCGGCTTTAATGCCATTCGAAATTGATATAATAATGGATATTCATTATATTGATAGATGTGAGCTACGTGCTGTTATGTGGGCCTAATTTATGATTGGCTACATCCTTGAATAAAATATTAATCACTTAAAGTGAAAGATCTTGAGTTGGGACTTGTATCACTCGGGGTAGCTATCCGAGTTAGGTTTGGTATTCACTTGGTACCATTCCGGTGTTTTTCTATTCTGTGATCCCGGGTGCCTTACGAGGTCCGGAGAGGCCCTCTTCTACTCTATAGGTGTCTCGATATATTTCGGCCCTATAGGGGGTATGCATACTTAAGTGATTAGGTCTCCTATTTATTGGTGGTTTGGTTACGTTTCTGGGCGGGCCAGCTAGGGCTAGTACCGTTCGAGTACTAGATTAGTTGTTACAATCTCTTCGAGTCTCCATCCTCAAGTTAATATAATAAATTGGTTGTGATCACGATGATAAAATATAATAACCAATGGATCCCATCTACCCATATGTCCATATTACATTATTTTATACTTGAAGGTTGAGTTTCGTGTTCTCAATTAACATATATATGTAAGCATGATATTATCTTGTCATTATATGCTCTATTACTTTCTTCGCATGGACCTCGCACTCAATGCTATCTCTTTAGGATAGTTATGTTGCTCAGTACATGATGTGTACTGATAATACACATTTGTAGACGTTGTGTCGCAGATATATGATGATGATCCTGCGGACTTTAAGGAGGTTCCTCATGCGGAGAGATGCGGGTTTATACCCTCGGGATTAAGGCGTAGAGTCATTTCTATCTAAGGTCGCACATGTTATGTGCCCTAAATTTTGGACATTGGTTTTGGACTCTTCATCTCTTTTAACCCCCTTATCGCTTTTTATATATTGTATTATTTAGAGCATGTACTCCAAACTTTGTTATTATATCTAACTTATTCAAGTATTCTGCTATTTATATCTATTTCCGTAATTTTTAATTTACTTGATGTAAAGTTTTAGCCTTGCACGTAGTACGAGAAAGGTATGGACTAGACTCGTGCTATGTGTGGTGGTAACACCTGCTATATTATATTAATGCTTCCGCTTAAAAACGAAAAATTTTTAGTAGTAAAATTCGGGGTGTTACAGTGAGCCCTAGGGGTATTTTAGTAATATGTCTTGTGTAAGAGTGTGGCCTAATATGTGTGGGTGCTAATGAGTATTATGTTGAAATATAATAGTTGGTGGAGTTGGATGATGAAAATGGAGTATTAATATTAATATTTCATGTAGTGATGATAATTTAATAAAAATAGTGTAGGCAAAATGGTAGTTTTGTAAGTAAAGGGGAATTATGGTAACTTTGGAAGTAAATGGGTAAACCGGTAATTTTAGAAGTAAAGGGTAAAATGGTAATTTTGTAAGTAAAAGGGTATTATGTTAATTTTGGAAGTAAAGGAAAAATTGGTAATTTTGTAAGTAAAAGAATATTATGGTAATTTTGGAAGTAAAGGGTAAAATGGTAATTTTGTAAGTAAAAGGGTATTATGGTAATTTTGTAACTAAAAGGGTATTATGGTAATTTTGGAAGAGAAGGGTAAATTGGTAATTATAATAATGGAGAAGGGTAAATTAGTAATTATAATAGTGGAGAAAGGTAAATTGGTAATTATAATAATGGAGAGGGGTAGATTGGTAATTATGATAATGAAAAAGGGCAATTTGGTAATTTAGCCATCTAAAGGGGTAGTTTGGTAATTATGATAATGGAGATGGGTAATTTGGTAATTTTGATAATGGACAAGGGTAATTTAGTAATTATGATAATAGAGAAGGGTAATTTGGTAATTATGATAATGGAGAAGAGCAATTTGATAATTATAACAAAGGAGAAGGGCAATTTGGTAATCTAACCAATCAAATGGAAATATGATAACTGTAACAAATATGAAGAGTGATTGGCGACTTGATAAGTGTGGGAGATAACTTAGTAACCTAAACCGAGTAAGGGGTAATTTAGTAATTATGCAACATGAAGGATAATATGATAAATTGGCAAGTAAAGAAGTGATGACTTAATAATTATACCAGCAAGGGGTAAATCAATAACCCGTATCAAATATGTCATTGTGATAGCGGAGTTTCGTAATAAGACTCAAGTAATATTAAATAGCAAGATAAGGGTATTTGACAATTAGTAAGTATCACAAGAACAGATCCTAAATCAGAATCGGATGAGATTATGATGGCCTTAATAAAAATTCTAAGTTATATTGGATAACCTTATGAATAAGGAATACCTAATGACATCAAAATGATTGAAAGTAAATAAGTATCTGACTGTTGTGCTTTTCGTGATCACCTTAATTAAGACACTAATAATTAAAGTGAAAGACCTCGAGATCGGGAATTGTGGCTCTTTAGGGTTTGCTACCCTAAAGATATGGTTTAGTCCATGGTTATTCTGGTATTTACTGGTGTGCCTTTGTGCCCTATTCAATCCCTACATCTTACTCTATTTAACTCTACATACCTACTTAGGGGGTATGCATACTTATAGATTAGGTATCCTTGTCGGTAGCGTATTGAGTAGTTGTATACACTAGTACGACCAGCGTACATCTACGTCCTTGGGTTGATAGATGAAGGGTACTGAGTAGCTTGTATGCACCGGTATGACCGGTGTACCTTTGTGTCCCGGGATCTTGATGTCCCCTCCAAGGCAAATAAATAGAATTTTTGTGATGATTAAAAAGGGAAAATATTAATCGTGAAAGTGAAAGAATTGTGAGTCGGAGACAGACCAATCCACCAACGAATAATAGTGGTCATGAGCGTTCTGTCTTGGAGACTGGTCCACCGGCAATAATAGTGGTCAGGAGCATTCTTCCCTATATGTATTCTAGTCCACCGGCGATAATAGTGGGGTTCTCGCATTGACATGTATATAATTAAATCATAGAAAATACTAATCACTTACAGTGAAACACCATGTGAGTCGGGGCCAGACCGGTCCACCGGCGAATAATAGTGGCCAGGAGTATTCTACCCTAGAGACCAATCCACCGGCAATAATGGTGGTCAAGAGCGTTCTGCCATGTATGTATTCTGGTCCACCAGCAATAATAGTGGTAAGAAGCGTTATGTCTTGTATGTATTTCGATCCACCGGCTATAATAGTGGGGTTTCCGTACTCACATGGATATAATCCGAGAGATAATTGAATAATGATGGACTGATGGCTTAAGGCCCAGAAGTATTGATTTCCCATTTTGACCTATTCATATTTGATGGGCTTGTTAAGTACATGAATGTTATGTATGCACATCTTATTATATAGGTATATAGTTTTGTATCATGTGTTGCATTGCATGCCTACTTTTTAGTGTGTTTTAAAGGGTTACTCAGTACCATAGTACTGAAGGGTTTCATTCATGGGGCCCTACCTATTCAATAGGTAGTGTCCCTTGCAGGTCCATTTTAGGTGCTATTCAAGTAGGTAACGAGAAAGAGTGTAATGAATTATCCAAGAAGTCATAGGGTTTCACTCTTTCTCTTTTTTAACCCCTAATTAAAATGTGATCCTTATTCTTGTAACCGCCATTGGTGGATCCTATTCTTGTAAATTATTATTTACACTACTATGATTTAAATATGGTTTAAGTTTCTCATAAATTGTATTTTTACTCTTTCAGCCTTAGCACTTGGTACTAGAATGGTAGGAGTGAACCGGTCTGGTAATAAGTATGGAGGTAATATCCCCAAAATTCACAGTTTTGTTATTTCACTTCCGCTAATTCTTTTAATAAAATAAAAATTTTCAATAGTGAATTTTGGGGATGTTACAACTAACCCTAGTTAGCTCACCCAAAAACGTAACTAGACAACTAATAAATAGGACACCTAATCACTTAAGTATATATATCCCCTATAGGGCCGAAATATATCAAGACACCTATAGAGTAGAAGAGGGCCTCTCCGGACCTCGTAAGGCACCCAGGATTACAAAATAGAAAAATACAAAATGGTACTGAGTGAATACCAAACCTAACTCGGATAGCTACCCCGAATGATACAAGTCCCAACTCAAGATTTTTCACTTTAAGTGATTAATATTTTATTCCAGGATTTAACCAATCATAAATTAGACCTACATAACAGCACTAAGCTCACATCCATCAACACAATGAATTTCTATTATTATATCAATTTCAAGAGGCATTAAAGCCAAGCAGCATTAAAACTGATAAATTTCAAGCGGCATTATAACCGATCCAGTTCATATGGCATTACAACTGAATAATTTAGGGGCATTAAAGCCAAATAATTCCCTGTCATAAAATACAACATAAGGTATCATGCAATTTCAATCCATACTCAACCCTTCACGTACTCACGCACATACAATATTCAAGCATCATACTAATACGCATTTGCATTGAGCTTATAAATTCATACATTCATAAAATCACCACACAAAACACAACATATGCTTGACATGATTAAATAATCGATAAGCATACTCATCACCTTCCACTTTGAACAAACATACATTTCAAATTCTGCCACTACAAAATAATTCACTTATACCAATAGGGAATTATCTGTTGGCAAAAGACATTTTTCTGTTGGCAAAAGTTTTACCAACAGATATTTTTCTATGACAAAATTGTGGGTAAAAACTATGTGCTTAAAAGTTTTGCCCACAGATGAATATGATCTGTTAGGAATAATTAATAATGCCCACAGATATTTATCTGTTGGTAAAACTTATACCCACAATTATATCTATAGGTTAAAGTATTAACAAAAAATGATATCTGTGACTAAAACTATTGTCCACAAAACGATATTTGTGACTAAAAGTATTACCCACAAAACGATATCTGTGACTAAAATTATTATCCACAAAACAATATATACTGCTAAAACTATTACCAACAATTTATATATATATATATATATATATATATATATATATATATATTATCCATTAGTAAAACGACAATGATGTCCATAATACCTGTTGTTGTAATATTTACTTGTAATAATAACTTATCCTTATATACAATTAAGCGTGCCATACATAATCATCGATGTTTAGTTTATTTGTCAAAGTGATAATATAGTCTTATAGGTACAATACTATAAATACAACTTGTAACATACGCTGACATACAAGACATCTTTATTAACACATCAAACACCATCATCTTCATTCTCATCCTGTTCAGCATCTCCAACGACTTCAACGCCTTCAACATTCTCTTTGATAATCATCAAGATGTATTCCCTAAGAAAAAATGCAAGTAACTTAATTAGATTAATATAAATTCATACCCTAAAGTTAAATAAAGGAAGTTTTAAAATTTTCTCAAAAATAATAAGAGTCCATAATTAAGAGGGAGAGCATGTGCGAGCAAAATAAAGTATTTGGAAGAAAACTTAAAATGGCTCTCTAATTAGTATTATTCTGGAAAAGCATTCTCAATAGTTTTAGAACTTTATCGCAAAATGGTAAAATAAAAAGGAAAACTAAAAATTAAATGGAATTTGAGTTTTTATTTACATGTAATAATGTAGAAGCTCGTGCAGCTTGTAACCTTGATTAGGTAATCAGAGTTCACATGGCATACATATTTCAATCATCAACTAATTTCAATGTTTGCAAATTATACTCTTGGAAACATAAATTAGAAGTTCGAAACCCCAATATTCTATAAGTCTTTTGGAAGTAATCTGCTGCAATTGTATATGAGGGTTGTGATGGTGTGTACATCTACAAGATTCATATTCGAGTGGTACTTTAGTCTTGGAAATATTAATTACAAAATAATATCTTCTAGGGTGAGCAGCAATGAATAGCTTCAAGCCTTACAATTTAAGCTTTTTGGTTTTTGATATGGTAGAGTCGATCTATTCAACAAGTTGATCTATTCAATAAGTTCAAATCTTTAGAGCTCCCATTTATACTATTTCAAGATGTGTGGTTTCTAGAACTGGTATAAGCAAGCCCATGTCTTACGCCCAAACAAAGTATTCACGTACAAAAGAATATTGAAAGTATAAAATCATCAATTAAGCCAAACCCAACAACTTACACTTTTAGGTTCATTAGTTCAAATACATAGTCTAAGAAAGGCAGCATATGACTACTTATCACCTAAAAAGAGAAACATCCCAAATGAATCCTCCATTTAGGTGTACTCTAGTTAAACTTAAATATAATTGATATAATAGTTTGTCTAACAATTGCCCTTAGGCACTTATCAAGACTTTAATTTCTTTTCCTAAATGATGTAATTAGATAACTAATTGTACATATATGCACTAGTTGGCATTATTAAATGTCAATGTTCTTTCTATTTTTAATGTCTTAACATAGCCACCTATTAGACTTTATGTCATTCAATGAACAAAAATATAGAATTAGGTCAAATGATATCACGGTAATTATTAATCATAGTATACAGATCATTATGACAACAATGTTGGAATTACTTTAAGAATGGAAACTCTATGGCCATTTAATCAATTAAATGAATATGATCATCCATGTGATCAAGACACTCAAAATTAATTAATAATAATTATAATAATGATAGTAATGATAACAATAACAATAGTAATGGTAGTAATAAAAAAAAACTATCAATTATGACACTAACATTAGTAAAAGAATAATAATAGCGCATCGAATTTTTTTCAAATCAAATCAATTCAACAAGAATGAGATGAAGAGAACATAACCATCGAAAGCATTGATGCATAGACAAAGCATGCAAAAGTATTGCCTATGAAGTAGCTTCTTTGATTACGAGCATTAACTAGTTTCCACATAGGTCTCTAATTTTCTAATAATGCATGAGCATACTGACAATTAATGGCTTTTATGTAGGTCTAAGTGAAAAGAGAGTCTAACAGCTTATAAGCTCCACTGGACTTTCATCCTAAAACCACAAACTTATGACAAAGCCATCCTATTATTTTTTAATTTTTTTTTTCATATAGGATAAATTACATGTAGGTTTCAACTTCTTACTCATATGTGAGTCCCTCTTATGATTGGTAATTCATGAAAGGTCACAACCTCTTCATAGTGACTACATCAAGGTTGCTTGGAAATGGGTTTTAAAGATCAAGGCCACAACCTCTTCTAAACAAATCCGAACAATCAATTTCAGCAAAAAGAATCACAATGTTGACCAATTCTAGAAAATTACTTTCGAAACTAGGGTTTTAGGTCCAAAACATAATTTGGTCAAATCTTATTAATTTCTTCAAATTCAAAGTTGAGAAATGCAATTAGACATATTGTATAACATATTGTATAATCAATTTAAGAAAATAAGCCAATGATCAATCAAATTTCAAAACCGTAAGAGTTTTGATCAAGAATTTTGATTTCTAACGATTTTGGACAAATTTCTCAAATTGACACTTTTAACCTGTAATTAAATACATTTCAAAGCATCTTACAGAATAAATTGGTGAAAATTGCTTAAAATCAGAAGAAGCAGAGCTATACCGACAAATCCTAGTTATAAATCTAAATTTCATAAATCAACCATATACAGCACAATCAACCCATCCAAATCAATCATCTAACTCATATATGCATAATCTAACAACCAATTTAGCTTATCATAAGCTAATTCACAAATCCGGATAAAATCCGCAAGAATTTTGATCTAAGAATCCAATTTCGATTAATTTCACACAAAATTTTTAAATTGATACTTCTAACATGAAATTCGATACATTTTAAAGCATAATGTAAATTCAATTTATCTAAAATAGCTTAATCAGATAAAACCGACAAATCCGGATAAAGCCGGGTCACAAATCCAATTTTCACAAACCAACTATAGCCAATACAATTAACTATCCCAAATCACTCATACAACACATATATATAATTAAACAACTAAATTATCTTATCATAAGGTAAATCATTTAAAATTAATCAAAACAGAAGTTAGGGTTTAAGTACCAAGCAAATTGATGTGAAATTGGAGGGAGTGAGGGGTGCTGGAGCGTCACTGGTGATCAAGGAACACTCGCCGATGACGAGCGGCACTAGAGGGGGATGGGCGGTGGCACCCCGCGGCTATCCTCGTGCGTTGCTAATGGATGCAGCTGCTGCTCACTGCTTGCTGCTGTAGCAATGGAAGACGACGAAGACAAGCTAGAGCAGGTGTGGTGGTGTGCTCGAGTGAGGGTGGCTGGTGTGGTGGTGCGACCTAGGTTCAAGGTGCAAAGAAGAAGGAGGCTGGGGTCGAGGGTCGGGGAACGGGGGACGGGGCTCGGCAAAAATTAGAATAGTATAAGGACAGGGTAGTAGGCACGCGAGAGCTAAATTTGGTTTTTGTTTGTTTTTTTTTTTAATTTTAAGGAACTGAGGGGTTTAAGTATTTTTTTATTATAAATTATTTTTTTGGATTTTAGAGATTTCAAAAAAAAATTATTATAAAACGTATATATATATATATATATGGAACTTAAACATTTTTAGCAACTAATAAATTAATAATTAATCATCAAAAATTATATTAGTCGCAATAGATATACCAATAACGACAACTTTTAATAGTGATCGTTAATAATATATCAATAACAACCAAAAAAAATTGGTCGCTAAATTGGTAGTCAATGCACTAGTTTATTGTAGTGTAAAATAAATAAATTCAAAGAAGGAATTATTTGTTACAAATAAATCTTTAAATAATTTTACTACTTTAAAGAGATTTTATAATAAAAAATAATTTATTTTTTCTAATGAAATATAACACCATTATAAAGTCGTAATCACACAAGGAAGTTATAATTGGAAATAAATTTAAAATATTAAAATAAAAACACACAATGAAAATGAAAATATATTTTAAATAAAAATAATATAGCTTGTGGAAAAAAAATATCAAAATAATAATTAAAAGAAATTGAAAAATATATAAATCAAATTCTAAGGAACTGTAAAAAATTTAAATAATTTTCGTAAATGGAAATATATTTTTAAATAGAAACGAAGATCATATGAATTTAATAAAAGTCATAATTGTGAATAAATTTTTCTAGAATAATCTACAACGACAAATGATTAAATAAATTCCAATATGAATTTGAAATCATCAATAAAACTATAAAACCAATCACAAATAAAAAGATTAAACATTTTCATTAAATTTCATTAATAAAATCATTAAGTTTAAGGAAATTAAATTTAAAAAAATACGAGGTATTACAAGTATTATATAAATAACTATAATAATATTAGGCCTAAGAAGATCTAACAACTATGGGTACACCGCTGCCTAAACCCTCATCGCGTTGATCGAGTAGCGAGACTCCCATCATATAGGTCATTTGAAGTCTGACTTGATTGATTATTACCTTTATTATAATATTTATTATTATAATTTATATAATAATGAGAGTTACTATAATTATTAATCATTATTATAATTATAAATTTTATTATTTTAAGAATAATTATTATTATTTTAATTATCATAGTTATGTTATAATAATATTAACAATAATTATAATGATTATTATAAATATGGTTATATATTATATTATATTATTAGTATTTCATATAAAAATTAGAAATTATCATAATAAGAGAAGTATCTCATGTATAAGAGGAATGAATCTATTGTGACACGAGATATAATAATAGTTGAAAATTTTATCTTCCTTATATACTAATACCAACAGATATATGAGTGGGTATTAGTTTTGTTGGTACAATATTACTAACACCCACAGATATAAAAGTAGGCAAAAGATCTGTTGGTATATACTATTACCAACAAATAAAAATTTTCTGTAGGAAAAACTTTCTTCATTGCCCACAAAAAAATATCAGTTGGTATTAGTAACTTTTGCCAACAGAAAAAAAAAAATATCTGTGACTAAATTTCTTTTAGCACAAGTTATAAATTTTGTAGTGAGCCATAAGTAAAGTAAGTAGTGACTTACCTAAATTCGAAACTAGCTAAGCAAATTGGAAAAAGAGAGAGAGAGAGCTATCGAGAGCTCAACAATCCATGAGAAATTTTTCCTAGATCGCCAATAGAAATCGGAAGTAGGTTAGAGATTATATTATCGATCAATAATTCAATTATTAGAATTAAATAAACACAAATAGACACAAATGATATTTCTTGAAAAACGTGTCAAAAGCCTAAGACTTGCAAGCATAGCTCTATTCAGGTTTAAGGTTAGATATTAATGAAATCAAATTAAACACATATTACTTGGGGCATTTCAAATTAATTTAGAAATTCAGAAAAAGAATAATAGATTATAAGTCAATTTTATCATAAATGACTTACTCACTAGGTTTTACAACTAAAGACACAAACCAACCATTTGTAGAGAACCAAATCCAACCCGATAACGTAAGAATACAATTCAAATGATTTTAAAGCAAAGCTAGAAATTGATTTGGTAAAAGACGAATAGCATAATTAATTTTATAAAACCATATCCGAAAATTAGGGTTTTTAATGTCTGAACTACAAACCAGTCAATTAACTTCAATTACTCCAAATTGATAGCTTTAAAATACAATTAAACTAATTTTAGATAAATCTAGATAATCAATTGCAACAAAAACAATCTTATGAATCACCAATTTAAGAAAATCAGTTTCCAAATTTAGGGTTTCAAAGCAAAAGACACAAGCTTAGATAATTCAAATCAATTGATCCCAATTAAAGGTGTTAGAATACAATTAGGGTCATTTCAACTATTTCTATAAATTCTATTTTTGAAAAACAACTATACCAATGATCAATTTCATAATTTCATTTGGAATCTAGGGTTTTAGGCCTGAAATTGCAGTTCTGTCAAATTCTATTAATTTAATTAAATTGAATGTTTAAAAATACAATTAGACATATTTTATAACACATCATATAATCAATTGATCAAAATCAATAAAAGAATTACCCAATTTAGCATAATTAGGGTTTTTAATACCGGAATGTAAATCCAGTCAAAGATTGCTAAAATATTTAAATTGATGGTTCGAAATTGCAATTAAATGTATTCCAATGTAAATTATATAATTAATTGAATGAAACAACCTGATTACACAATTCAATTTAGACCCATAAGAGTTTTGACCTAAAAATCCAATTCCAATCAATTTCACACAATTTTGCCAAATCAACACTTCCGATATGAAATTAAACACAAATCCAGTCAAATATTGCTAAAATATTTAAATTGATGGTTCGAAATTGCAATTAAATGTATTCAAATGTAAATTACATAATCAATTGAATGAAACAACCCGATTACACAATCCAATTTAGATCGGCAAGAGTTTTGACCTAAAAATCCAATTCCAATCAATTTCACACAATTTTTCCAAATTAACACTTCTGATATGAAATCAAATACATTTCAAACGATATTATAAAATAAATTGAGTGAAACAAATCAATTATGCAACCTAATTTCATTACACACGGATTTTGACCTAGAAATCCAATTCCGATTAATTCTTCATACATTTCTCAAATTGATGATTCCGATATGAAATTAGATACATTTTACAGCATATTGTAAAATCAATTTACCTAAAATAGCTTAATCGAACGAATCTAAAAAATTTGGGCATAACCCAGCCAAAATTTTTATGTTCACAAATCAACCAAATACACTACAATTAACCACTCTAACTCAATCATACAACATATATATACATAATCGAACAATAAATTTAGCTTATCATAAGTTAATTCATACTCTATTAATCAAAATAAGGGCTAAGGTTTTCAAAAATTTATATCAAACAAAATTAGCAAATCAGGGAGAATGAACACCAGGGAAGCTCTGCCAGAGGTCGACCAGTGCTCGCCAACCATCACCTGAGCTCACCGTGGCCAGACAGTGGCGTGACCTGCTGCGATTGCTGCTCCTGCGCTCGGCTGCTGCTGCTGCTCTGATTCGGTTGCTACTACGCTACTTCGGTGTTGATGGTGGTGGCGGTTATGGCTGACAGTCGGCTGGAATGGAGGAGTAGGGAGAAGAAGATGGCATGGGTTGGGCTCAGGCGAAGGGAGCACAAACGGGAAAGAGAAAAAGAAGAGAAGGGAGAGAAGAAGAGAGAAAAAGAGAAGGAAGAGGGGGAAGGTGAAGGGGCTTATTCAAGTTTTTTTTTTCAAATACACATATAAATAAATACTAAACATCTAAAAATATTTTTAGAAAATTGTATCTAAAATTTATTTAACGAAAAATCATTTCATAAAGATCCGAAGGCCTAAAATTGATATAAGAGCTATATAAAGAATTTCGGCAATATTTTCAGAAGAATTTCTCAACGATCGTAAAAATTTATATTGTTTAGGAAAATACATTATAAGACATCAAAAAATTGTTTAAAAGCATATAAGAAAATATTTAAATCAAATTTTAATAAACCGAGACTAATTTTAATAATTTACGAAATTGGTTTTCCGCAAACTAAAAAGGATAAAATGAAAGAAAATTAATTTTGGAAAGAAATTTATAAATAAGCTCTGAAGATCTTTTTAATTTAAAACTTTCCGAAGATCTTAATGACTTTGAAAATGAATAAATTCAAAGTCGGAAATATTTTCTACGGAGAAAATTATTAAAATAAATTTGACTATTTTAAACGAAAATTTTATAATTTAAATAATATATTTTCGTAGCTGTTATTCGGAAAACAAAAATTTACTATTTAAAAAACATTACTACATAGTCTACCAAAACTACCCTTTTACTATCGAAGTTTTTTTTTTCGATTATCTTCCTTCCCTCCTCAACAGATTACGTAATTCTTTCATACTTTCTTTCCCATCTTCCTTCTCTCACTTCTCTCTTTAACGGGTCAAGAAAAAAAATTTGACCTCAAGGTAAGTAATTAATAATTTTTAATTAATAATTTTTTCTTGTTATAAAATATGCTAAAATTATGTTATAAATTTATAAGTTTAATTAAAATTATTTGTTTACATTTTTTTATTTAATTATAAATTTATGAGTTCAAATTTTAATTTTTTTTTAGTAATTTATATTATAGATTTAGTATATGAAATATTTTTTATTATAGATAAAAAAATTAATTTAATTATAAATGTGGTTGTTGAATTTTTTTTATTATGTAACCAAATTTTAGATTTGAAAAAAAGGCCGATATTGGCTTTGATAATTTCGGCCGGCGTGAAGAGTTGGCTTCGGCAATAGGTGCCGGTGGTGGGGGGCTAGATTCGGCAATTTCTGCCAGTACGGAGACTTGCCTTCGACAAAATCTACCGATGAGTATGCGTTGGCTTCGGCAACAAGTGCCGGTGGTGGGGCGTGAGCTTCGGCAGAATTTACCGATGCTTTCTATCATTTTTCTCCGACTAAGTGGTAACCAACTCCACCTAATGTTCCTATAAAAAAGTTTATCTTGAAAAAGTTTTAGATTTTTATTACCTTTCTTTTATAATACTAAACCCAAATTTATATACTAATTATTTATTAAATAACTGGACGAAACCTTAACAATTTTTTTTTCATATAAAATATTATTAAATTTTAATTTTTAGAAAATTTGTGCAATGTTAACATTTGTTTGAGACAAACTTAATTTTTATATTTCCACCTAATTTATGTAATTTTGTATAGCTTTTTTTTCTTTTAATTAAAGATGCATCATGGGACTGGCCATTTATAAAAAGAGGATTTGCTACTAATTATATACGTAGTTATAATTTTTATGATGAAACATTAAATAAATTTATAGATAACATATTTCATATTCTCCTTTATCGATATGAAAAATGATGTGTATCCTATAAGTAATAATTGGATACTTTTTTTTGCTTCGGCAATATGTACTGACCTTAGGGTAATAATTGCGGTTTAGGATTTTGTATTAATTATAATTTTTCATATGAATCTTCATAAAATTTTGTTTTTATAATTCTAGACCTAGTATTAATAAAAAAAAAAAACAAAGAGGAAGACAGGGCTTCGACGATTATTGAATGGGGCTCAAAAATTACTATAGAAGAATGGGCATAATGATGGCAGCCCCTATTATTCAGGTACATGACTTTATATACCCACTAGTGTAAATTAATGAATTAATTAATTCTATCTGCTTGTTACTATTTAATCTATAGTTATCAAGCAGGTAGCTACGGCATATTTGGTCAATGGCAACATGGAGGCTTCGGCAGATTTTGCCGATGGCCTAGGGAGCTTTCGGCAGATTTTGCCAACGGAATGGCGGAGACTTCGGTAAAGATTGCCGATGGTACGGGGGAAGCCGATCGACCACGAAATTAGCGGGGCACTTTAGGCATTTTTAGACATTTGTTTTCCATGGAGTAAAAATGTATTTTCCATATAACAATACCCTATATTTTGTTAATAAAATATAACTCTAAAATAAAGTCATAATCACACGACTAAGTTATAACTGAAAGCAAATCTAAATTATTAAAAATCAAAATACGAGAAAGAATGAAAATACATATTTTTAACCAAAATTCAAAGTCATATAAATATAATAAAATCATGGTCATGAATGAATTTATTTAGAATGATCCACAACGATAACGATTAATTAAATTTAAATATGAAGTCAAAATCATCGATAAATCTATAAAACGAATTAAAATTAAAATAATCAAATGTTTACATCTTACACTAATAAAATAATTAAGCTTAATAAAATTGCATTTAAAAATACGAGATGTTACAATAATATTAATAATTATTATTATCTCTATGTTTAGTATTCATAATATTATATTTAATATTGATGAAATCATTAATATATAATATTATTATCTACATACGAATTCCAATTATCTATATATTTAATATTAATAAAATTGTTATCTATATATTTAATATCAATACATGATCAATATATCATTTTAATAATGAAGTTAATAAGTATAATTATTAATATATAGGATTAATAATTATTATATATGTATATATTTAATATTAATAAAATTAAAATTTTACCCACCTGTTGATGTCCTGCTCCTTCCCCTATTCCTTTCCCCTCTTTCCCCACATGAACCACTCGTCCGATCCCTTCTTTACTTTTTATTAAAGCTTTTCACTCTACTTTTTTTTAACAACTGGTTTTACATATAAAATCAGTTAACTGATGTTTCTAATTTTTATAGAAGGTACTCTAATGTGTGTAGTTTGTTAACTTCAAAGGTTTCAAATATTAGAGGAACCACCAATGTAAACTCTCTTAAGGACGTAAATTATTCTATTCAATAAAGAGCCTTTTGGCTATCAAAAAATGAAATGAATAAAATAGTACATTCTAATGATTTGAGGAGTTAAATATATATACATATACATTAATATTTAAACCTCCATTTTTTTTGTGGATTCAATTCATTTTATACAGAATATTTGTTGTGGGAGTAATAAGTATGTAAATTATTTAATAACTAGCTTTGTTTTATAATATAAATAAATTAAATTTAAAATTTTTAGAATCAAAAATTAATATATCATATTATGTAATTTTTAACATTGTAACACATTGAAAATTATATGAATATTTATGAGAAGTGGTCTAGCTTTTGGTGTCAATACATAAGAAAATCAATAGAAAATTTACTAAGCTAATTACTAATTTGGAAAAATTAATTTAGAAAATATTTTTTTTAAATTTTACTCTTGAGTTGATGTGCAATATGTTCATTAATAGGGTAGTAACTATAATTAAGAATGTGAAGGATAAGTGTATAAATATTACAAATATTTAATTGGGTAATAATTAACGAAGAGTAATGTTTAATTGGATAATAATATGTTCACTAAAAAGATAAATTATGATATTTAGTTCATGATCTCATGTATTGCACAAGTATTTTTAATAGAAAATATTCTAATTTTTGTATCAGCACGATAAAAATATGTATGTATGTGTATGTATGTATTATTAAGATGTATATAAAAAATTGGCCCTATTTAAACACACATGTAATATCCTAAAATTTTCTAATTTTAATATTTGGATGTTTAGCTTCTTGATCTTCCCTTAATACTTAACATTGCTTTATTATCTTATTTTAACCTCTAAACCCTTGGTTTTCCTTTTTACCCTTTAAAATCGTATATTTGATTCTAAACCCATTTTTTTAAGGCACCTAATGATTAACCCCCCAAACTTACTCGATTGACCAATGCTAGGAGATTACTTTTATGAAACTTTTTTCTCCAATGCCTCACTTTGATATGGTGATAACCATCCTAACATTAGCTACTCAACTTAAACGACCTATATTTTAATTTGATGTTAAGTTAGCATTTTTAAATGGAGAAATGAAAGAAGTATTTGTTTCTCAACCTAAAGGATTTATTATTGAGGGTGATGAAAGCAAAGGTTATAGGTTGAAGAACATCTTATCTAGTCTTAAACAAGCCCCTCGTGCTTTGGTACAATAAATCAACTCCTATTTGCTTGAAACTAGATTCGAAATGATTGAAAATGATCTTATCCTTTACTTGAAGAAGTATGGTTACATGGTGTCTTGGTGGTTTGTATTTATGTTAACGACATGATATCTATTGGGTCATGTGAATCTATCAATGTTGAATATAAATCAGTGAGAAAATTTGAAATGACAGGCTTGGGATTATTAAATTAGAAGTGAAGTAAGATATCGGTGGCATATCACAATGAAAAATATAACATAAACCTTGTCAAAAGGTTTAACATTCACACTTATGAATTTGGATGAGAAACTGAAAGACGATGATGATGATGGTGGTGGTGGTGGTGGTGTTGATGATAATGGAGTAGCAAATGCAAAGTACTATATGGTGGGAGGCTTACACTCCTAATCTCATACAAGGCCGAACATAGCATATCATGTGAGTGTAGTTTCCAAATATATGCATAACCCCACAAGGCATCATCTTGGGGTGATAAAGCAGATTATGTGATACGATGTAGGAAGTAATGATTTTGGAATAGAGCATTCAAACATACCAAATTTCAAATTACCTCATTTTACTGTCAGTGACTGGGCAGATTGCCTTGATGATAGAGAAAGCACTTTATGGTATGTTTTCACTCTTGGTTCTAGCGCAAATTTATGGAGCTCAAAGAAGCAAAATACCGCGAACTTATCCTCATCATCTTGTGAAGCTATCTGGCTTAGAAGAATGTTGGCCAAACCTGTTTCAAAAGTAGATAGGTGCAGGCAATATCTTTTGTGACAACAAGGCAGCAATTGCTATAACAAGGATTCCAACTTTTCATAGTAATAGAACAAAGCACACTGACATATGACATCATTTTTATTTCAAAAAGGATAAATATATTGCTAGGACCTATAGTCTATACAAAAAAATCTAGGCATACCCAGAGCCAATATGGCAAGCTAATGAGCCCAACATAATGGGCCAAAAGGTCAAACATTACCAGGCATTTCCCCAACCCAAAAATCAAATGTTGAAGGAACTAGACAATTCAAAAACATATAAAGAGCTATATAAATATTTTTGGACCTGTAAAAATAGTCCTCCAACATCAAGAGCCTTGTTGTCATAAGTAGTAGCATTCATTGCATGCCAAATCAGATATATCAAAGTAGCTTCTGATAAGCTTCTTGCTTTTGATAGAAGTGAACCTCCATATCTTCATCTATACAGAACTCTTATTGCACTTGCTAACATTGATGCTCCTCTGCTAAAACCCAAATAGCTTCTGAACAAACTCCACAACTGATTTGTAATGGGGTAGTTAAAGAACAAATGATCACAGCTTTCCATATCATTCAAGAAGATAAGGCACAAAGGATCAATGGAGAGAAAATAAAGGTGATCACGAGTCTTGAGTTTCCTCAAAAGTGCAAGCCAAAGTAAGGAGTATCTTTGCGACTGGCATCCCTTCCACACAACCCTGTAATTCCCGCACTTCTCTATTTTTTTTCACTAAAAAATTGTAAGCAAGCTGAGTAGAGAACCCAGAAAAAAAAACCTAGGACTTGATCATAAGTTTGGCTCAATCATTACTCCCTTTGCACTCACTAATTTTATACCAAATACACCATAGGTTCCTCATAAACAAGGATGTGTCATGAGAAGGGGAAAACAGTTCAAAAGTGCAACTCTTCAAATAGTAATCATTGACCCATTTGTTCCAAAGTGTTTCCTTCTCCTCCTATAGGGACCATAGATACTTACTAAGGAAGGAAATATTCCAAGAAGCTAGGCATTTGAGACCCAAACCCCCTTCTTGTCACAGATTGCATATAGTCTCCCAAGCCACCAACGGTTGTTTTCCTTGCCAAATTAAGTTCTTACACAGGCCTATATGAAATGCCCCGAAAATTCTAATTTTAAGAATTATAGTTAAATAAGGTTTTATTAAGAAAAAAATTAAATAAATTATTTTTATTAAAATAAAAGGGAATTAATTAGGGTTATTCAAGAAGAAAGTTATTTTAATTAGGAAAAATTTAGGTATTTTAGCTAATTAAGGATTTTATTTTGGAAATTAATTAAATAAATTATTTTATTTAAAATAAAAAGGAGAAAATAGTTCCAAAATAATATGAATTTTATAAATAATTTAATTGAAGAAATTTAGGGTGTTTTTCTAATTAAAATGGAATTTATGCAAAACCTTTTTAAAATCCTAAATTAGCCTAAAAAGGGATTTAAATATTATTTTATTTAAATATTATTATTTTTAAATATCCTAAATATCTTAATTAATTTAATTAACCCAACCCGCTATTTTTATTTTTCTATTTTTCTTTTTCCTTTTCTTTCTTCCTTTTCCTTTCTTTTTCTTTCTTTTTCTTTTCTTTTTCTTCCTCCCCTCCCCCAAACTGGGCCAGCCCAACATCCCGTCTTCCTTCTCCTTTCCTGCGGCCCACCTCCCTTTCTTTCTCTTTTCTTCTTCAGTGAATTGGGCCTATCTTCGCGGCCCGTTTCTTTTTTGACGCAACCTGTCCGCCTAAACGCTGCATTTGGTTTAATTTTCCCCCTCACCTCCCGAACGACTAGCTCCCCACTTTTTCTTTTCTTTCTTTCCTCCCCGTACCGCCAGTGCTCTTCCCTTTCTTTCTTCTTCTTCCTTCCTCCTTCCCCAACATCAACCACCTGCAAATATGCCGCCCCAACTCCCTAGATTTTTGTTTCCAGTTACGCCCTATTAACCGGCCCTTTCTTCTCCTCTCTCCTCCCCCTAACTCGTCAGCCCTTTTGACCCAACCTACCTCCCTTCTTTCTCGCGCACAATCGCCTCTCTCTTCCTATGCAACTATCTCTGCCACGTTCAAATTTTTTTCGGCCAACCGTTACCGGCTGATGCCCTGACCCGCTGCCTTAGCCTCTCTTCTTCCCTTCGACCTTATCTCCTCCTTAAGCCTATAAATACCCTTTACCAACCCTGGAGTCTAGTTTTGATTTTCGAACCCAGAAAATCATTCCTTTTTGTCGCCACCATTTTAGACACCAGCCCCGCCGTCGTCGGCTAACCACACCACCCAATCCGCCCACCTAAGCCTTCCTTGCATCGTCCTCTACCCAACTAAACCTCCCTCATCCCTCAATTTTTCCTGCATAAGCTGCCCCAGTTGTACAAAGTTCCCTCCCCAATCAACCCTCTCTTCCACCTCCTCCGCCCTTCGCGCTGCCCTTAGCAACCACTTCTACCGTTGTCGCCGCTCCTTTCACCTCCCAACCTGTTCTACAGACCACACTCTACCTTCCCCTACCTTTCTTTTCCTCTTCCTCCCTCTCCTCCTCTCTTTCTCTTCTTCTTCCCCATTCAGCCACCACCACCTTCGTCATGCGCTGCCACCTTTGGCTGCACCACCACCTCCATTCTATTCCTCTCCTTCTAGACAACCATAATCACCTCTACTCCCACCTCCATTCTACCTCTCATTTTCCCAGCATCCAACTTTTCTCCTCTTCTTCTCTTTTTCCGGCCACCGCCGTGCACCACCGCCGGTGCCGCCCCTCACCACCAGTCCAAGGTTGAACCCTAAACCCTCTCAACCCTTTTTCCCTATTTAATTAAGTTTATTTTATTTTATTTCAATTTTAGCCTATTATTCAAATATTATTATTATTATTATTATTATTATTATTATAATTATGAGTTTTTATTTTATTTATTATTATTATTATTATTATTATTATTATTGTTATTATTATTATTTCATTATTATTATTACAACTATTTACTTTTAGTTTTACTATTATTATTATTGTTGTTATGCGATTATTTTTTTTTAAGTTAGTATTATTATTCTATATAGGGTTGAAATACTATTGTGCTTATTTTGAATTGTAGTAGTAGTATTATAAATATCAAGTCTTATTAGTATTAATATTATTATCATTTCTATCATTAGCATTTATTATTATTATTAGTGTTGTTGTTGTTGTTGTTGTTGTTGTTGTTGTTTTTATTATTATTATCATCATCATCATCATCATCATCATTATTTAATAAGTTTGTTATCATTCAATGTAGGGTTGAAACCCTACTTCATTTTATATTCAATTATTATCATTATAATTATTACCATTATGTATTATTATTACTACTACTACTATTTTTATTATTATCATTATCATTATTATTATTATTATTATGTAATTTCAATTATTATTTCATTACTATTTGTATTAATAATGTCCTAATGATATTATTAGTATTATTTTGGTGAAGGGTTAAAGCCCTTATCTCACCATCCATTTTGAATAATATTAATATTAGTATTAGTATTTTTAGTATTATTATTATCGTTACGATTATTATTATTTTTCAATATTATTATGGTTTTATCATTAATTTTATTTCTATTTCTATTATTATTTTGGTAAAGGGGCTGAAACCATTATTTCAATTTGTTTTTGAGTAATTCCCTTTTTTATTATTATTTTATTATGGTTATTATTATTATTGTTATTATTATCATTATTGTTATTATTTGTATTATTTCCATTTTCATTATTATTATTATTAGAATTAAGTCTTCAAACCCTTATGTTATCAGCTTTTATAATATTACTATTATTTCTTATATCTTTAGCAAAGTTAGTATTTGGTTAATGACATTTTTATTAATATGTTATTATTTTATCAAAAACCTAGTATTAGAATAAATTAGTATGTAATAGTATTTTTGGTAGGAGGGAATCTAATCTTTAGTTTTTCTCTCATTTAGGTGAGACCAATCAAATCCTTAAGGAGGCGTAGGAGCTTGCTCCAAGACCAATGTCGTTTTAGGTAAGGGTGTAACTAAGGCCATTTGTATGTAATGTGTTTTACATGCTTTGCATGCCATGTGATATGAAATGTGATGTGTTTTATATGTATTTTTATAACTATTATATATACAGCATGACATGGGGTTGAGGTATGTTTCTGCAATATTTTATGGCATGTGTAAAGTATGTAAAGTTGTGTTTTTATTGTGATATGGTGTGGCCCATACGGCATGCATGTTAAGTTGTGTAATATGTTGGTATGGAGTGAAATAATGTGGGTTTGATCTAAGTGATATATGACCATGCATGGGAGAATCTAGGGTTTGCATGGGAATCTAGGGTTTTACGTGGGAGAGTAGGGTTTGCATGAAAATAGTACGAAGGGTTGCATGGGGGATAATAAGGGTGCATGGGAGTAAACTTTATGTGTGAATAGTTATTTTAAGGTATGAGGAAGTTGATGGAAGGGTTGTTTGGGAATTTGAATGTGTTGAATGAAAAATAGTACATGGGATAGTATAAGGGCATATGGTAGACTGATCTAGGGTTTGGTGCGGTGGTTAGGGTTTGATATGGCTTTTTGGGGTGTGTGTGTGTGTGTGTCTCGTGAAGTAAAGTATGTTAGTGAAGAAGTGAATTGGTAGGTGGTGAAAAAAAAAAGTATTGGGCTTTGGTCCACACGTGGGGTAGATGGACTCTAATGTAATTCTAGTAAAGAGGGAAGAATAATGGGCTAAGTTAGGAGATTTATGAGCCTGTGAGTAAGACGGGTTCTTTTGGGGGAAATAAGTGTAAAGGAAGTTAGTCATGCATATCTAGGGTTAAAATTTCTGAATAAGATACCTAAAACATTAATCATGTAAAGTATAAGAGTATTGAGTCGGGCCTAGACCAATCCACCAGTATAATAGTGGCTAGGTACCAAGGTATCCTAGAGACCGATCCACCGGCGTATAATAGTGGTAGGGTATGTTACCCCAAGTGACCGATCCACCGGCTATAATAGTAGGGGATCCCGAGCTCAATAAACCAAACCCTACAATTTGCTAAGACATGGGAAAGACACTAAGTACTTACAATGGAACACCGTGCGAGAAAAGGGCCAAACCGATGCACCTGCATAAAATAGTGGTAGGGCATGTTACCCTAAGTGACCGATCCACCAGCTAAAATAGTGGCCAGGTGCCGAAGTGCCTTGGAGACCGATCCACCGGCTAAAATAGTGGAGTTCTCGTACTCGTGTGGACTTGATAAAGAACATGGTGTGAAAAGAATTTTGAAAAGAGATGAATTAAGTAATTAATCTGGATTATATTGGACCTTGGTATATTCACCTGAATGTTCATTTGTCTTTATGTTATTATGTTGGACTTTATGATCCTCTATGTATTCTGCATGATTGTTATGACCTTGTATGTTGGCCTTAGTGCATCGGTTACCTTACTAAGTACGTAGCCTATTGATCATCCTTTTCATGGGTGCTGCTCATTCCCACGAGTAGAAGACCCATCTGACGTGTTGTAGGTAGGGGATGCCTTCTTTGATGATATTGATGTTTATGGGGCATCACGCATGGGCGAGAGTTGATTATAGGCTAGATTAATCTTCAGAGTGGCGTGGCTAGTTTTCCCTTCCAATGCTATTATTATCATTATTACCCTTTTTCTATGTTATGAATTCTAGAAACAATTTTAACGTCATGGACATCCTTCTATTTTAAAAAACCTTCTCTCGTATTTCGATTATGTAATAATTAATGTGTACTCTGATTACTGTATTGAGAACCTTGATTTATGTATTGATATGAGTTGATGGAAATATTTTCTTAGCCTTAGCACTTGGTATTGGAACGATAGGAGTGAACCGGTCTAGTACCAAGTGTGGCGGTAACATCCTCAGAATTTATGATTTTTAAATTTAGAGGATTTTGTTTTTTTTAAATAGTAAATTTTGGGGTGTTATACTATAACTCTGGATAAGACCAGCTTTGAGATAGGGAACACCCGAAGCCAAAACCTAATATTCCATTGTATGACAGAGTTAATGAGTTCCAATCTACCTACATAGGACATGAGATTGGCTCACCACACTGTGAGATGCTTATAGATAGAATTAATAAAAACTTCATAATCATTTGACCTGAGCTTACCTGGACTCATTGGTACTCTTAGATAATGGAAAGGGAAGCTCCCCTAAGGTACACCTGCCATCTTAAGAAGACCATTTCTCACCATGGCATCCATTCCAACCAAAACAATTTGCGACTTGAGCGGATTAGCACTAAGCCCTGAAACCCGAATAAAATGTTGTAGTGTATCAATCAAATAGCCAATAGACTATCTATCTTTCCTACTGAACTAAATAACATCATCAGCAAAATCAAGGTGAGTAATAGATAGTTGCTTACATTTCAAATGATAATCAAAATCACCATTCTCCGCAAACTTGCTCAAGCTTTGACCAAAATATTTCATGCACAACACAAAAAGATAAGGAGAATGTGGATCTCCTTGCCTTAATCCTTGCCAGCCGTTGAAGAAGCCAAACATGTTCCCATTTAATTTGAGAGAATAGGAGCACGTAGGCACACATTCCATCAAAAGATCTACAAAACGATGTGGAAATTTAAGACTAAGGAGAAGGGACTTAAGAAAATTTCAGGAATGAGAAACATACACTTTCTTAATATCCACCTTGATACAGCATTTAGGGGATGTCCTTTTCCTGTTATAATCCTTAATGAGCTCCTACACCAACAACATATTTTTAGTCATCAATCTACCTTTAACAAACGCACCCTATTTCAGCCGTACCACAAACTCAAGCACACTAGCTAGGCAGCAAGCCAACAACTTTGAAATCACTTTGTAGATAGTAGAACAATATGCTATTGGTCTAAACTCCAAGACTATAGTAACCTTCTTTGACTTGGGAATAAGGGCCAAAGCTATATGGTTGAGTTGTTTCAGCAATTTACCTGACTAGAAGAATTCCAAGATAGCCTTAGTAAAATCAGTACCAATGATGTCCCATGCTACCTTAAAGAACTTAGCATAGTACCTATCTGACCATAGAGATTTATTGTCCCCAAGACCAAATAGAGTTCTTCTAGTTTCCTACATTGTGACAGGCACAAATAAACCCCTACAGTTCTCTTCTAAAAGAATAGGGCCCATTGCAAGTACCTCTTCTGATAATAGGGAGTAATCAGCAGAATGATCCAAAAGATCCTAAAAAAGTGAGGAAAGAATCTTGCATATCTGCAACTAAGCTCGTCCAACTACCATCCGATTTCTGAAGCTGTACAAGTAATGCCTTTGATTTATTAGTTCTAATCATATCAAAGAAAAATCGAGTGTTGGAATCAACTTGAAACAATAATTTATTTTTGTTCTTTTAAGAAACAAAGATAGTCACAACTGTATTAAGGAAGCTAGTTTTTTTTTCTTCAAATCTGATATCAAATCTAGGGAACCTATGTCCCCCTCCTTAAGGATTTGCTCTTGCACCAAATGAAGATCCTTGATAGCTTCTTCAGCTCTGGTGATAATATGAGAATAATTTTCTTTATTTAACTGCTTAAGAAAAGGTTTTAATGTCCTTAACTTCTGAGAGATAACAAAATGGCGTGTACAATAATCATCAAACTACCAATAACTACCAATAATCTCCAAAAATTGAGGATGATCACACCACATATTAAAAAAATGAGAGGGTGATCTACATATAATAGCGTCCACCACTTGTATAATATAGGGTATATGATTAGAAAATAATCTAGGTGGAAGAAAAGAAGCCTTCACCAAAATATCTACAGCAAATCCCTACACATTCATAAAAACCCGATCAAGTTTACACTTGACATTGGGAGCCTGAAAAGTATAAAAACAACCATCAAAGGGGACCTCTATGAGCTATGAGAGGAGACAACACTCTTTGAAATCAACCACTTCACAATTGGTTACCTCCCTCCTCCTTACTCTATATTCATCGTTAAGATGGAAATTAAAACCACCCCCTATAATCCATGGTTCATCTAAATTCCATAGATCAGTTTATAAACTCCTCCGGTTCACTATAGAATATAACCCATAGACAATAGTAATAGAGAAATAAAACCTAGTTTGAATATTCTTAACCCAAGAAAAAATTACCTGAGGTAGTCAAATTATGCACTTTAACAAAGGCAACATTCCACAGTTAAACAATCCTTCCATTCGGAAGAGCATTAAAATTGTCTAGATGCTCTCAACCCCTAAAGAAGGAAATTTTCATATGATTCAATTTAATTCCATCCATCTTTTTTTCTAATAACTCAACCAACACACAATTATTCTCCCTGCAAACCTAACTAATAGCTATTTGTTTCTAGGGTGAGCTAGAACCCCTTACATTCCAAATTAGACAATTCATAGTAGACGCTTGGATATAGGACCCGAAATGCATCTAGCTAGATTACTCTTACTATTTTTCTTACCCACTACTAGATATTTCTTCTTGGACACCCAAGAGACGATTGGCACCCAATTATCATCTTTATCCACTACTACCTTCTCAAAACTCTCTCCTATAGCAAAAACCTTGCTCAATAGAGAGACCTCCATAGGAGTTGTCTGCAAAGCATTACTGGATCCTGGATCAACCTATGACTTAGATGGGATAATGATAGGACCAGGGGCAGAAGTATGATCAAAGTTGTTCGAACAAGCTATAGGTAACTCTTTAAAAGAACCCTGACAATCGTTGCAGCAGGGGTCACTGAAGAAGGTTGGTCCTGGGGAGTTTCTGACTCATTATGTTTCTTCCCACGTAGAAGTATAGGGAGAGACCTGCCACGATTTTTCCTGCCAAGGGACTTTGCATCTAGCACTATTTTAGTCATATTCTTTTCTTTAAGACTCAACACATGATTGATTAATTCATTATAGTTGATTTTCATGAATTTCAATACACAGTCATCTTTGGAATGCCCTACAGAATGGCATAAATTGCAGAAAGCTGGGAGGTCTTCTTATTCCACACACTAAACATAACTCTTCCCATGGCATTGTACTTCAAAAGAGGTAGGGAGGTTTTTTGTAATATCTATCTCTATCAAAACTCTTCTAAATCCCACCTTCAATTGATTAGTTGTACGGTAATCAACTTGTAGGGGCTTCCCAATAATAGAGCCTAAACAACTAATGGCTTTAGCACACCATAACTCCATAGGAAGATTTATCATCTCATCCAAACCAAAAGTCAAGTACATTCCGTAACACTAAAAGAAAAAATTCAGGAATTTCAGTAACAACAAGAACCTTACCCCCACACGTTGTAAGGTCCCCCACCCAACGCATAATTTTTGTCTGTGATAGAGTCAAATCGAAGTATAATCCATCCCGAAGGGTGGATGATATACCTAAAGGGCACTTTCAGTGCCTGGCGTGCTTCACTCATAAGTAAAGCATCCACTTTTACACCAACAAATCTTGCCAGTAAACAGAATTCCCACAAATCTTCAACTTTTTAAATACAATCTACTTTAACAACAACGTTTGAACCTAAATGGAGAATGAATTTGCATTTCAGTGGAGCAGGTTTAGCAAAAATATTGACAAAATTCCTATCCAAAGGAGTTGATGCAGCTGCCAGACTTTTCCCATCCTTTCGAGCTTTCCTTCCCTAATTTTTAGAGTCCTTATAACCTGTCGGCCCCTCAGCACCCAAGGACGGAGGAGCCAAGGAGGGGGAAGATTAATCTTTAAGACCCAGCTAGAACTCTTCAACTTGGGCATCATTGTGCGAAATCTCTATACCTGTATCTAAATTAGTCCGCAATCCTGTCAAAATCCCGAACATCTCGAAGAACAACACCATTTTATGGAACATTACTCTACTCAAGGGTCGTGTTCTCCTCCGCATCAGCCACGACTTGCCTATGCAACGAACTACCCAACGAATCTACTAATTTCAAATGTAACATACCCAGATCTGACCCCGACAAATCTAGGAGACTACTTCCGTACGACGATCTAGAGAGGAAGCAACTAAATCTTGTTCCATTAACTCTACCTCAGAAATTCCGTACAGAGAGCCATGCAAATCTTTAGTAAATTTGGAGCTGGAAATACGCAAATAGGGACCTTTTCTAGTCTCTGATTCTATGCATTTTTTTCTTTTTAGACCCCATTTTTCCATTAAACAGTACTGGGCAGCAATACACACACCATAGTGGGTGGAATAAATTCCACCAACCACAACAAAATAGAAATTAAACACAAAAATTGGATGGACAGTAAGGAATCAGTGCAAGAGAATAGTATGGTCTCGATTGTTCGCAAACTTTGACACTCCATTAAAACACTCAGAGAGAGCCGAAAAAGAGAGAGAGAACCGAGACTTGACATATGACATCATTTTAGTCAAGATACGGTGGCAAAAAGATATATTATATTGAAGCACATTGGTACAAATCAGAGTAGCAAACTCACTTTCTTCTTGAAAACATGAATACTTCAGGTTGCAAATGAGAGTAACAAGTTTTGAAGGAAGGGGTAATGCCGAATGAAGTGCTTCAAATTTGTAGTGGTTTTATTATTTTATTGTTTTCGGTGACTAGTTAGTTTAACCAAGTAAATTAAGTTAGTGGGTTTGTTACTTCCATTCTTTTATTTTAGTTGCCACAAGTAGGATTGCTTTTTCGTGTAAGCCTATATGATAGGCAATTTTCCAATCTATAGTTAAATGATAAAGTCTTTATTTTTCTCCTAATTTTGCTATCTCTCTTGACATGTCATCTCTAGAAAATATAGTGAGGTATTGAGATTTTGCATTATGGATGCCAACATTTCTCCATAGTTAGATGATGTCATGGACGAAGAAAGAAAAATGGAAAGAAGAAATACGCGGGTAAGGAATAATTGAAGAAAGGATGGATATGTTGTGTGAGGATGCTGGAATAAATGACAGTCACAGTCTAGGAGATATGAAGGAGTGGGTGGTAATAATTTGAGGATGTGAAGTGGGATAGATTTTTGACACAAAGGGAAAAAAATAGAGCATCTATAAAAGACAAGTTAAAACTCACAAATGTTTTTCTTTCTTAAGTATACGCTATTACACTAATAGTTAAAAATATATTTATTTTTTGTTTACATCATTAAAAAATAAAATAAAATATTTATCACATTTTTCTTTATAAATAAACACTCATATAAATATAATTTTAATAATAATAAATATTCATTAGTTCAAAGGCTCATTTTAATTACCTCACAAAGGTTAATACCCATCACCTTCATGACTAGTATTCATCTACTCAAAAGCTAAATATTAATTAACATAAATGCTAGTATTCATCTCCATCAAAACCTTCTATTTACTATTTCCAAATACCTTCCCTTTTCAAGTGAAGGCTAGTTGCAACCGTATATCTTTGCAGTATGAATAGTATCTAATTAACTTGAATTTAAAGAGTGAATAAAAAACCATAAAGCAACGACTCATTTTCAAGTTTTGGGTACATTTGTACCAATGATAATACAAAATAAGGACTCAATCTTTCCTCATAGATCTTAGTTTTACTTTCTTATTCACTTTTGAGATTACTATAGATGGTGAGTGCTTATTTTTGTCATCAAAATTGAAACGCAAGAGACACTAAAAGAAGCATAATAGAAAGAAGGAAGAAGAAGATAGTGAGGAAACATGAGAAAAAAGAAAGAGATAGAGAAGAAGATGAAATTGAAGGAGGATAATAGAGTCGATTCCTCATCCATGAACTCAACAGTTCCAATCCACCCATTATGAGCCCTAATAAGTAATTGAAATAACTTCTCTTTTCCCAAAGGAGAAATAATTCAATTGGAAGATGAAATGAATCTTTGCAGTATCCATGGAATTCAACGAGGAGATACAAATAAGAAGAAAAAAAATTCAATATCCACAAAATGGCTAGACAAGTTTGAATATTGAGAATGAAAAAAAAAAGAAAAAGAATAGACATGGGTATGATAACAAAGCTTATTGTCATGCGGGAACAAGTTTGAGGCTCATTAGAAAGTGTTGGATCAAAATAGAACCTTCTAAGCAGTTTAATATAACTAAATATATTTATTAGGGGAGTTTACTATATTTAAAAAAAATAGTAGATCTTAGAATGTTCTAGAAAATATTAGAAAAGTATAGAATATTATAAAAGAGAAGAAAGAAGAAGAATGTTCTAAAATGTTCTTATATATAAGATAAGATAAATAAATTTGGTGAAATATTCTAAACTCAAATGCATCAAAAAATATAATTAATAAAAGATCTGAACTCTTCAATTTGAGGACAAAACTTCTTTCTTCACAATTTTTTTGTTTCATTCTTATCTTATCATTAATATAAATTAAACTAACTCAACTTAATCTCATATATAATTTATGACTAAGCAAGCATTGTATGGAGCTCTGCAAAAAATAATAGACCGTGAAATTATGTTGAGAAGAGAGATAAGATGGAGAAAGCGCTTGTGAGAGGAAAAACACGCTCCAGCATGGATGCATTTGCTACAGTAATTTTCTTATAAAATAAAAATTGAAAGGATTTGATGGAGTGATGAGCATCATCACAAATTGGCTTCAGTGTAACGAGATCTTTTCAAAATTAAAAGGGCCAGCTTCCGTACACTTGGCAGCACTTGAGGCTCCAACCTCCGAGTAAATTTTCTCTACCAGAGAGGAGAGGAGCCGATCCAGACCGGAAGCGGGGCCTAACTTTTAGGAATGATAATTGTTTTCGTTGATTCGGAAATTCATCTGGAGATTTTTTATTCGGATTTAGAGAGAAAATTTAGATATTAAGTTTATGTTCTAAATTTGAATATTTTTAACGAAAATTTTTTTAGAGACAAGTTTAGAATCTACATCCCCAAACCCATCCCAAATAATTCTTTATATATATTTTTATATTTTTGTATATAATTATAATATATATATATATATATATAATTTATAAAATATAAATTAAAAGTATAATATAAAAAATTTTAAAGATAAAAAATGGAATTAGAAATCGGATATATAGTCGGATTACAAAAATTGGATTAAATTTAAGATCAGAGAATAAATCGAAAATGAAAAATAAATCAGACATCAAGTCGGATATAAAAATTTAATCCCCACAAAAATCGGATCGAATTTAAAAATTATTTTTCTTATCGGATTCGGAGATGAAAATGAGATCTCCATCCCCAACCTACCCCATTGCCATCCCTACTCATTTCTACTAAGCATGGAAGCATATGTATGGTAAAGCCATTGTGAAAATACAATCGAAATTGTAATGAAATGGGAAGAACAAAAAAAATTGCTAAAAAAAAAAACTACAAAAACACCTTTTTTCCGAATATGATTTATGAGCCTGGGCAGAATCTCTGATTACTAATGATTGACAAAGAAGAAAATGATGATAATTTGGATACAAAATCGATTTTAAGTAGGCCCTTTTAATCTAAAAGAGGATGAAAGCTCAAAAAACTGTTTCATTTGCTTGAGTTGGAAACATGTTGGAAGGCTTCATGCCTTCCCTTTAACATTCTTCCGCTTCTTCTTGGCAGGATTCCCTCTCTCAAATTCAGACTTCTTCATGTTTGAGTTGTTTTTCTCCTTGTTGGAGCTACTTTTCTCCCTCTGCAATGCACATTTATATTTTAACTGTGCTGATATATCTCACGAAAATTATTTTGTTACCAGAGAGTAGTAGATGCATGCATTCACCTTTCTTTTCAACCTCAGCCTCTGTCTTTGGCGCCCTTTGACTCTGTCTTTCTTCTTTTCCTTCACGTCATCCTGGTCCAGACAGCGAAAAACAGACATAAATAACTACACATAGAATGATGAGGCTTTGAACGAATCGCGAAATGATACAGATTCCCAACCCTGGATTGAGATCCATCCCCCAACCCAAAGAGGAGTGCTGCCTGAAGAGAATGGATATACCGGCATAGCAGTAACAATGTTTGCACGTCTCTCTGCATGAGTCAGCCCATCTGATTCCGGATCCCCGAAATTATTTAACATAATTTCCAGTCTCCCATCAGCCAGTAGCTTCTTTGATCTAGAATGCCTCTACAGGAAAATCCAAGAACTAAAATCATATGTATATTACATTAGGGGCTGGATTCCAGCTTACATAAATCTCAACAAAAGTCTCAATTACGAGAATTGAGAGCTGAATACCAACTTGCATAGCCAAAAACATAACATTACAGGAGACAAGCAAAAGAAGAAGCGGGTCTTACCTTAGATTTAAGGTGGGTAATTAAGCTCTCTTCATTCAAACAGATAACCGTAGGACAAATTCTGCACTTATATACTGATTTCAATTTCAATATGTACCACTTATCATCATCACAAGTTAGAAGTGCGTCAAGTTCGGCCTGCACGTTCTCTTTATCACTAATTCCTTTGTTGGAAAACTGGTTGTCCAAGGGACGGTTTTGCCTCATACTTTTAGTCTCAACTTCATCCTCACTCTCGAGTTTACCTACATATATATATATGCATTATAAACAACTCTAGATTATAGCATACAATGTTACTGAAAATTTGTGTGTTCGTATCATCTTTGCAACTTGTGCATGAATGGCAAGATTCAGGTCCGAGCCAAAATGATTAGAACTTGAAGCACTCAATAAACAAATAAAGAATCGCAGGATACTGTGAAACAAAGCGTACAAATATATGAATTCGTAAGACAGAAAAATCGATAGGGATGGAAAGCACGCTTATTTATATACATATGTCAAGATTGCTGACATATATCACTTCAAACTTGGAACGTTCTAGTATATATTCACAGCAGCAATACGTGAGACTGAAAGGCAATTACATGGAGGTTCCAACAGATTAAAAATCTAAAAATCAGAAGCCATAAAGCAGAAACCATAATCCAGATAGCTGTAGGCTTCGTCTGATAGATTAATATAATCTATAGATCCGACATAATTGAATGCTAATTCATCAAAATTATAATAATAACATAATACAAAAGCGTACATGAATCTATAATACGGGAATGATGGATTCCGAACAAGGACAGTACTACGGTCTTCTGGATCTGGCACAAGTTCATCAGTCTCTATTGACTGATAGAAATCGAATAGGACGAAGTATATGTGACATAAGGACGACGACCTTATATATAGGCAACTAACCTATTATCTATTGGACTATTCTAGTTCGATCCATTAATAATGTAGAATACCCAACGTCTCTACAAATACTGATTCACATCTAATTAGATATATTAAGCCCAAATAATTTATAAGTAAATATGATCACTTATATACAATTTAATTTATACGACAGCTCACAATTCGTATCGTTCGCATATAAGCCCAATTTGTTGGATACAAATCCAACAATCTCCCACTTGGGATATATGTGTAACCTTATAACCACAAATTGCAAAATAACCGAATGAACTCAATATTATTGTTGTTATGAAATATATCTATAACCAATCCGATCCATTAGTCACACCAACATAGGATCAAAGCGATTTTCATCACATTTTTTCGTAACTAAACCTTACATGATCATGCATGCAGATATAACTAAACAACATGAATTAGGCTATAGATGTGAAGCATGGAAATTTCATATAATGTAATCTTTACATGCCTATTTTCATCCAGTCCACGTTAAAATTTAGTGAGATCAAATCATCAACAAAGCATAAAGGAAATAAATTGAGACTTTATACTAAAACTTTATTTCTGCAGAATAGCATATAGTCAAAAACGTCCATAAGCTAAGACAAAGTGTTCATAGATAGAACAAATGAAGTAACACACTTCCACCTAATCATCATCAACTAACATAACACCCGTACGAGCAATATGCTCGAGAAACCGTTTAGGTGGTAAAGCCTTAGTAAGTGGATCTACTATCATGGAGTCTGTATTAATGTACTCTATAGACAATTTTCTTTTCTGTACTTTCTCTTCAATAACCAAGTATTTAATATCGATACTTTTCGATTTCGTAGAACTTCGATAGTTATTAGAATACTAAATTGCAACCTTATTGTCACATAACATCTTAACCTATCTTTCAATATCATCAACTATATGCAGCCTTGTGACAGAATTTCGCAACCATATATCGTAAGTGGAAGCCATATAGCATGCTACGAACTGCTACCATAGTGGAAGGGGCCACAATTGTCTGCTTAGCACTCTCCTAATAAACAACACTTCTAGACTTCTGAAAAACATAACCTGATGTAGACTTTATGCTACCTTGGCATCCGGTAAAATCGGAGTCAAAATATCCTACGATCTCAAACTTGTCTAACCTCCGATATGTGAGCATATAATCTTTTGTTTTCTGTAAATACCGCATGACTCGTTTGGCTACTATCCAATGGTCGAATATTAAATTACTCTAATATCTGTCAAGCATCCCAGTGAAGGATACAGTATCCGAACATGTACACTTTTGAGCATATGTTAGACTTCCCACTGCTGAAGCATAGAAAACACTTTACATTTGCTTTCTTTCAAAGTCATTCTTAGAACACTGACTGAGACTAAATTTGTCTCCTTTAGCAACAGGGGATATTTCCTGGTTTGCCGTTCTACATGACATACCACTTGATAACTTTTCGACATAAGCCTTTTGTGACAGCCCTAGTATACGTCGAGAACGATCCCGATGTATCCAATACAAAAGGGGCATTACTAAGATCTTTCATCTCAAAATTCTTAACTACAAATCTCTTGGTTTCATGCAACAAACCTATGTCATTATATATCAACAATGTATCATCAACATACAGAACCAGAAAAATATATTTACTCCTATAGAACTTATGGTATACATATTCTTCCAACAATTTCATCTCAAAACCAAAAAATATGATAACTTGATGAAATTCGAAATACCATTGTCGAGACGTTTATTTGAGCCCATAGATGGATTTACTAAGTTTGCAAACCATAATCTTTGGGATTCCTAACACAGTTTTTTTGTTGCACCATATAGATCGTTTCATCAATGTCATTGTTAAGACAAGTGGTTTTAACATCCATCTGATGTAACTCAAGATCAAAATGTACTACTAATGAGATGATTACCCTCAAGAAATTTTTAGATGAGACTAGAGATAAAGTCTCTTTAAAATATTCTCCTTCCTTTTGTGTAAAGTCCTTGGCCACAAGACGTATCTTATATATCTCTACATTGCCTTTTGAATCTCTTTTAGTCTTAAATATTCATTTGCAATCAATGGGTTTCTTTCGTTCAAACAATGAGACAAGATCTCATACGTTATTATCCATCATCGACTTTATTTCCTCATTCATAGCAACAATCCATATTTGAAAATTCGAACTCTTCATGACATAACGGAAATTAATTAAATCATCTTCCATCACTCCAATGCCTACCCTCATGTTCTAGGAGAAGTACAATGTAATCATCCTTAGCTCTTAAGATTGTTGAGCTTGTTCTTGTAGAACAATCACCTCATTATAAGTATATGGTTGTTCTACATTATCTTGTAGAGGCTCTTATAGAGACTTGCACATCGTTAGAGATAATAATATGAATTGTAACCGATTCCTCCTCAAAGACAATATTCCTAACCTTATTTCTCCCCATTAGTTCAAATCCTGAAAGAGTGGCAATTCCTATCTCGAAAATCGACCCAAATGTAAGATTATAGAACTTATAGCCCCTTAATCACTCAAAATAACCAATAAAATAGCTACTAAAAGTTTTAGAGTCCAATGTCTTTTTATGTGGCCTATATGGCTTAGTCTCGGCAGGATATCCCCCAATGCGAAAATACTTTTAAACTAGACCTTTTGCCTATCCAAAGCTCATAAAGTATTTTAGTAGCTACTTTAGTTGGTACTCTATTAAAATATAAGTTGTTGCCTTTAGTGCTTCTTCCCAGAGTGACTCTGGTAAGGTAGAATGACCAATCATACTCCTTACCATGTTCTTAAGAGTTTGGTTTTGTCTTTCAAATATAACATTCATGCTAGGAGAACTTGATATAGTGTACTATGGAACGATTCCACACTCTTCTAAAAATTTAGCAAAAGATCTTAGACATTGTTCACCTGAACCGTCGTATCTGTCATAATATTCACCACCACAATCAAATTTAATACACTTGATCCTTTTGTTAAGTTGGTTCTCAACTTTAAGTTTAAAAAATTTGAGCACGTCTAATGACTGTGACTTTTCATGAATGAGATACACGTAGCCACAAAGTGAGTAATCGTCTATAAATGATATGAAATACCATTCACCATTTACCATTTCAAGAAGCCAAAGGGAACGGTCCACAGATATCTGTATGAATCAATTCTAAGACATCTGAAGGCCTATTTGCATTAAATCTCTTTATTTTGGTATGTTTTCCCTTACCACATTCAACACAATTGTTAAAATATGTAAAGTCAAGGGAATCTAAAATGTCATCATATACAAGTCTTTCAATTCTTCCTTTTAAAATATGACCTACGTGCTCATGTCATAATGACGCTCAATTATCTTTGCTTAATTTACGTTTAGTACCATGTGATTCTATGTGTAAGGTGTCATGATATGAAGTGATGATATCAAATATATATAGGTCATCATATGCATACAATGAACCAATACCAATAACATTTGAATTTAACGAAAGTCTAAATTTATCATTTTCGAATAAACAATAATAATCAGATTTGTCCAATAAGGAAATAAAAACTAAATTCCATCTAAAAGATGGTACAATGAAAGTGTCTTTTAAATCCAAATAATGATTGGTTTCTAACAATAACCTAGAAGTGTCAATCACTTTAACCGTTGTTGTCTTGCCATCTTCCACATAGATTTCTTTCACCATCATTTGGTTTTTAGCAGTTCACAACCCTACATAGAAATACTTATATGAGTAGTAGCACCAGAATCTAGCTACCAAGTGTTTCTAGGTACTGTTAACCTTATAACAGACCAAAGCAAGGATTATATCTTTCTTCATGCGCCATGCATAATACTTTTGAAAATCCTTCTTAACATGTTCAGTCTTTTAGCAAAAGAAACAATTATATTTTTCCTTCTACTATTTCTTTTAGACTAGACCCTTAGGAGCAACTTCATTCTTTCTCTTCATGTCCTGACTTTTAGGGATAAATACTAGATAATCACTTTTAGTCTTATCTTGTTTCAATCTTTCTTCCTCTTCCACACAATAAAAAATGAGCTCATTAAGAGATCATTTCTCCTTTTGAGTCTTTGACAGTTCTAACTAACCTTAAATTGATTGAATTATGCAGGATGAGAAATCAATACTAAATACACAAGTAAATCATCTAATAATTCGAGTTTTAGTGCCTTAAGTTTTGAAGCAATGTTAAATATCTCCATGATATACTCCCTGCTATTTCTTTTGTTTGTATACTTTAATGAAATCAAGCGCTGTAAATAGTGTTTGCTTCAACCTTATCATTTTTTGCAAAATGTTTTTCAATTTCGATATGAAAATCCTTAGCATCAATGATCTCATAAGAAAATCCACCCCTAAAAGTCTCTGGAATGTTGTGCTTAATGATCATAAAACTCATGCAATTAGAGGGATCCCACTTCTCAAAGTTTATTTTGTCATCAAATGAACTTTTAGCCGTCAAATTAGTCGGTTTCGCTAACCAAAATGCATGGTCTAGATCCATGCAACCAAAGACAAGTAAAACGTTATCCTTCCATTCCTTAAAATTATTCCCATTCAACATAGGAATGAAACTTAAGTTGGCAAATATAGTAGTAACAAACATAGCTGTATAAAAAACAAAACAATAACATAAATATATATGCTCATAGAAAAGTGCATAATAAACAATCAATGAATTTAAATAATGGTTATCCCATCACAAGAATCCGGTGCAATATTTATATCAAGTCTTTAATCGGTAATATTAACTACAAGTGATGTTCTTGTTGTAGTGATCAAACACTGGTAATAAGGCCTGTCAAATAATAAGAACATTTTGGAATTAACTCATTATCCATATGGTAACCAAATAATTATCACATATTTATCACCACAGGTATATATAAAAATCTGCCAGAAATTTGTCTTCATTTGGGCCGACAAATTATCCACATGAATACATATATATACATAAACATCCAATAATTTCAATAAACTAATTTTCACAAAAGATGTCACTTTGGCAACATACAGTGTCAATTAACATATCTACTAATATTAGACAACCAATAACTTAGATAAATTGATTCCTCAATTTTATAAATAAAAATAGACCTATAATGTTACAACCAAATTTATTTAGATTCAATATCCACAAAAGCATATTAAATCTAACCTTATTAGTATTATAATAAAATTAATTCCAAATAATACACATAAAATGCCCACACAATAATTTATTAGATTAGAATAAAATAAACATCAAAATAAATTAATTAGGTCGATTATATTTAATTAATATTATTATTAAAATAATACAATTATAATGAGTATCAAATTAATTGTCCAAAAGAACCAAAATTATTAAAAGCTAGGTTATACAACCAAATGTCCAAAACGACCCAATCGGCCTAATACAAGACCGGCCCAATATGATAGAGATGGGTGCTGACCAAAAAGTCCAAAAATTAACATAAATGGGTTGCACAATATAACAAGAAAATTAGCTAGCACAACCGGTCGAGAGCACTAAAACCGGCGGTCTGGTCCAGAGTAAAAAACCCGAGCTCAACCAAACTCTACCCCTAATATATTTTTTATGCAATTACCAAATTACCCCCAAATAATCAAACCCTAATCAACTCTCCAATCCTTCTCCTTCCTCACGACAGCCACCTAACCCTAGCCCTAGACTGCAACCGCCGCCCGCCAACCTAACATCGTCCACCGTCGCCAGCCTCCAACAACACCCAAGAACGTTGTTCAATGGCAACAATAACCAACAAATGATTGTCCAACGCCACCGTGAGCAACACCAAAGATTTGAAGAAAACCAAGCGACAACATCAATAGGTGATGACGACCGAAAAGAAGTAAACAAGCGATAACTACACTACAACCAGAATGGCAGCGCTGCCAACAACTTGATCTCAAACCAAATGCAATTGATGATGGACGAGGGCGGAGACGAGAGAGACAAGCCAAACAGATGAACAGAGAGAAAAGTCACAGAAGAATAGAACCAAACTAACGAAAACAAAATGTCGAATAGTATAAAAAAAAACAAATCCAATTGAATCCATGAACAGTACCGTTCGAAAACAAAATGTCGAACAGTATAAAATACAGATCTGAAGAAATCCATAAACAATACTGTTCGAAACGATATGTCGAACAAAATTCAAATTTGTAACTAACAAACGACGAAGATAAATATCAAACATGAAACAAATCTAAAGTCGAACAGTACCAATTATAATCTTGATAAATTAAGCAAGGGCTTTGATACCAATTGATAGATTAATATATAATCTATAGATCCAATAAAATCGAATGCTAATCCATCAAAATTATAATAATAACATAATGCCATACAATTAAATAGCGGTCCCGCTATCGCATAGTGGCCGCTATTTAGCGGGTTTTGGGTCAGCCGCGACGCAAGATAACCGATACGCTACAGTTTTAAAATTTCACATTTATCAGCGAGTAAATCAGCCGATAAATCAAAAAATATCACCGATAAATCGGGATAAATCGTCGATAAATTGGCCATTTATTGAGAATTCTTAAATCTACTGAAAAAAGCATGCACAATAAATTTTATTTATTTATTTACTATATATATATTAGATCAAGTTACTATTATATTATAATAAAGTATTACTATTTATTATCTTCACATTTACTATTAAATAACATATCTTTTTTCATTCTAAGGTAAATTTAGGGTTATTAGAAAAATTTAGCATATAATGACTCAATTTAATACTTCTTACATAATATAAAATACTAGTTTATTAAATATTTATATTCAAATGATCAATAAATTATAATTAGAGTATCTGGTGAAATAAAAATAAAAATTCACGTCGTGACAACCGTGGCACATAATCTATCGTTCACGACACTCCGATACCATGACACCACGACCGCAACCGCGATTTAATTGCCTGCATAATGCGGATGCATATATAATTCCATAATACAGGAATGACCGATGGATTTAGGATGAGGACAGTACTGCGGTCTTCTTGATCTAACACACGCTCGTCGGTCTCTATTGACTTATGAGAATTGAATAAGACGAAGTATGTGTGACCTAGGGACCACAATCCTATATATAGATAACTAACCTGTTATCTATCGAGCTATTCTAGTTCGATCCATCAACAATCTATAATACCTAACGTCTCTACACATACGGATCCATATCTAATTAGATATATTAAGCTCAAATAATTTATATGCAAATATAATCACTTATATACGGACTTAATTTATACAACAACTTACAATTCGTATCCCAATTTTTTGGATAAAAACCCAACATGGTCTTCACTCTTGAACATCATTTTTGAGCTAAAGACCTTTCACAGGTACTGATAATTTATACAGAGGCAAAAGCTTGCTGGCAATTTTTTCTTCTTTCTAAGTCCCGAGGATATATCTACGGAATTGCATACGAAGCTATTTATTAAATGAAATCAATATGAGAGTGCAAAAAATAGCAACCAGAGAAAACAAATAAACATAATAGCATACTTATCTCCTCCATCAACTCCAATCATAAACAATTACAGTAGGAAACCCAAAGAGAGAGAGAGAGATGAAACCCACCTGCTAATTTGCCCTCTACGTCGTTCCAAAAACTGTCTCCGCTCTCATACCCTAATAAACATTTAGTCACAAACCAACCGAAGTAAGAAACTAGATTTGTTAGCTCTAAAAAATTCAGCAATAAAAAACATGATACAGAAACATTTAGATACCAACCAGAAGAAGATTGGGGTGTCGAAGGATCATCAGATTTCAATTCAGGGTTTTGTTGCTCAGCATCCTCTTCTTCTTCCAATTCAATTTCAGAGTCATTATCGGAGCTCTGATGTTCAGAGTCGGAGTCCGACGAAGATCCAGAATCTGAAAAGTCGTTTTTTCCCCCGTGCTCGAGCTTATAGAATCTCCTCTTTATCATTTCACTGATTCTGTAGCAACGCGGACGCAGGACGAGCGGAGGGAAGAGTAATTGAGAATAGGGTTTACGGTTTACAGGTTAGTGACGAATGAGTGCTACTGTGAGAACGGCCGGCTTAACAACGCGTGACTATACCGATCCCTTTCATTCACCATGTTTGAATATAAAAATATAAAAATTATTAAATATTTTTTTATTCACTCCAATTTTCCTAAATTTTATTATTCTTTCATTTAAGATAAAGGGAAAAAAACTTCCACCTAATATATGTGTTATAGAATAAATTTCAGATATAAGTATTATTTATTTTTATTTTAACTTTCGTTCACCTCAATTCAAATAAAATTAAAATAATATTTATCTTCATTCATCAAAATTAGGTTAATTTCATTCAGATATATTTTTAAATATTTATCCTAATTTATACTCATTCTTTTTACTTAGTTTAATTGTTAATGCTTATCCTTATAATGATTCACTTTAATCTAAATAAACCAATAGTGTGGACCCGTCTTTGAGCAATTACCATAGCATTGTAGGACATGTCAAGGGACTAAATTTAATGAAAGAAAGTAACCACTTTCCCTAGTTTACATAGTGTTCCATTTTTACCAATATTTAACTGATTTTCTACCAATACTAAAATAATCTTTTATTATTATTTTAATATTTTATCATTATTGTGTACTTATATTTCACTTGAAACACATTAAAAAGTGTTAAAGATACTATTTACTCTAATTATGATGTTGCTAAGTAGAAGACTAAAGAAATGAAAGGAAAATTAGAGTCTCCTTTGGTATGTTGATTATAAGTGTTTGACGAAGTCTTACTAACTCAAGAGTTCATTATCAGGGAAATAGTTATTTGACAACATATATGTTTTACAATAAGAAAGTAGGATAGAAAATTAACTTACTTTTATTTTTAGTAATTATGTATGAGATACAAATAAATAAAGTAAATGTAGTTATATCGTTTGGTGTTGAGTAGGTTATTTGGAAAAATTATACTTCCCATGATGTATCAAATATAGGCTTGTTTGGTATGAAATAGTGATTAAAAAGCGGATAGGACTGATAGGTCCGACTGAGTACCAGGATGTACAATGGTATGAAACTAATTGATTTTAAAATTAGGATATGGACCAAGTTGTATCAACTGACCTGGTACAACCCTAAATGTTAATGTTTTAGTTAAAGGAGGGAAAATTCAGGGACAAATGAAATGGTTAAACGGGGATCTAATCAACTTATACCGAAGTTTTTTTTTTTTGAATAAAAGCAAATTTCGATTAAAGCGTAGTTAGACCAGTTGGATCATGTACTCAGACGTCCATCAGGCCAATTTTCTGTCCAATTTTTAAAACACAGGTATGAAATGACCAAATAAGTCAAAAAGAAGTGTAATTCTCCTTTGACCATCCTACTACTTTTTACTTAATGAAGAACCTACTTACTGAGTAATACCATAAAAAATAAAACTTCTTTTACTTCAATTATTAGTATCGCACACATAATGATTAAAATTAAAAAGAAATTCATTTTCTCTCCCATTTTCTCAATGTAAACTAAATACATCATCAAGTAATTATCTCCCTAACAACAAGTTAATGGAGAAGTATGACTTTATCAGGAACTTACAATCAACTACCAAATGAGACCAATAAGTAAGCTATTCATTGATTGAGGATGTAAGAAGGTCAAAGATAAATTTTTCTTCCTTTTGATTTAATTAATTACTTCAAACCAAACAAATTAACTTACACTTGATACTTCCTAGGAAGTGTAACTTCCTCAAGTAGCCTACTCTATACCAAGTGATGCGTAAATATTAATAAACGAGGATGGAAGGAAGAGATGTAACTTTTATCCATACTCTCATACATTAGAAGAACATAAGATTTGGGGAGTATATAGGTTAGTAGCTAGCAATATAGTATGTAGTATTACATATCTGCTTTTCGTTTATATATTCATGTCATGTTCATAGAGTCATTTGTTAAAAATGGCTAGTCTATTGGTATGAATAAATCTCTCAAATCAAAATGCTAATCCAAATGGGAGATAATTCTAGAAGGGAGGAGAAGGGTATGAATAATGGTAAGGGTTGTGTCAAATGCCTCGGTTTTGCATTAGGAGTTGAAAGTTCCTTACAACTTGGTACATTCATGGGGGGAAATGAGGGGTGTAATATCTTGAGATTTCTGTAATAATTGGATATCCTAAAAAAATTTGGGAAGGGTAAATGTTATATCGTAAACACCTTTTAATATAACATGGTGGCGATAGATAATGCATGGTCCTCATTACCTAGATAAGCACATTCAACTGACACATGTCTGCTAAAGCTTGTTCACCAATCCACCCTTTCAACTCCTCTACCATTATTTGAATTTCAAAATTGCTAACCGCTTTGCGTCAGTTTGTCTCTTTTCTTGCAAGGCACCTAATCTAATGCATTTTGTGTCCCGATGCACTCCATATGGATCTAGCCCTACTTTTACTCGGTGCAATGGTTGGTTCTTTGTCTCATAGTAACATCAACCTTAGTCTAATTTCATTTGTATGGTTGGTCAACCCCTGCCCCAATTATATGCCTTAGAGAGTGATGATACAACTAAGGGTGGCTCCCATACATAGAACAAGTACCATTTTATATATCCCCCTAGAAGGTGTCTGATGTAGTGAGTTGGACTTCGAAGGGAGTGATGATCTAGGATTTTTTTCCAACTGGATTGTTGGTTCTCTAGAAGACCCCACGGGAGGTAAAGCCAGCCCAAAAGAAAACTCTAGTTTATCCCAGACATGTTATTGTTTGGTTCCACCAAGCATTAGGCCTACCCCCAAGTTGTTAGCTCAAAATAGCTCGGTTTAGGTTGCTTAATCCACACACCTCCTAGATCGGTCTGCCTTACTACATTATATTCCTCATCTTCCCTTACTTTGATGGCTTCCTCTATAAATAGGAAGTCTTATATCCCTTTATGGCATTTTGAAATCAAAGCAATCATCTTCCATTATGCTCTCTCACCTCTCCTCTCTATTTTCCCCCTCAACCTTTCATTTGTGTATATCCTAAACCCTACTCCAAAAAAACCTTGGTTTGCATTTGAAATGCCCCAAAACTTAATTTTAAAAATTATAGCTAATTAAGGATTTATTATGAAAATTAATTAAATAAATTATTTTTATTAAAATAAAAGATAATTAATTAGGGAAAATAAAGAAGAAAATAATTATTATTTTTATTAGAAAATTTTGGGTATTTTGCTAATTAAAATAGAATTTATGAAAAATCTTTCAAAAATCCTAAATTAGAATAAAAAAGGGATTTTAAATATTATTTTATTTAAATATTAATATTTTTAAATATCCAAAATATCATAATTAATTTAATTAACCCAACCCACTATTTTTTATTTTTTCCTTTTTCATGTTTCCTTTTCTTCCTTTCTTTTTCTTTCTTCTTCTTTTCTTTTTCTTACCCTCCCCCTCCCTCGATTTGCCTTACACGAGCCACCCTGGCCGTACAAAGTTTCCTTCTCAATCAACCACTCCTCCGCCCCTGCCACCCTAGCACTACTGTCCACCACCACTTCTGCCATTACCACTGCCCCTTTCACCTTCCAAAAGCCTCTACAGACTTCTCTCTATCTCCCTCTACCTTTCTTTTCCTCTTTATTTCCCTTCTCCTCTCTTTATCTCCTTCTTTCATTTTTGGCCATTGCCGCCACTACCGTGCGCCACCACCTTCATTCTACTCCTCTCCACCTAGGCAACCCTAAACACCCAAACTCTCACCTTCATTCTACCTCTCCTTTTTCCAGCATCCAACTTTTCCTCTTTTCTTATCTTTTTTTGCCCACCGCCACTGCCACCGTGCACCACCGCTTGTGCCGCCTGTCACCACCAACCCAAGGTGGAACCCTAGTCCCTCTCAACCCTTTTTCTCTATTTATACAAGCTTTAAATATTTAATTTTATTCCAATTATTTAAATATATTATTATTATTGTTGTTGTTGTTATTATTATTACTACTAATGTTTTTATTATTATTGCTATTAAGGGCCGAAGCCCTATTCTATTTTTGTTTCAGTTATAGTATTATTATTATTATTATTATTATTATTATTATTATTATTATCATTATCATTATCATCATCATCTTCAATGTTAGTATTATTATTCTATATAGGGTTGAGACCCTATTATGTCTATTTCGAATTTTAGTGGTAGTATTATTAATATCATGTATTATTATTATTATTATTATTAGTTTTATTATTTATTCAATGTAGGGTCAAAACCCTACTTCATTTTATTTTCAATTATTATCATTACTATTATTACCATTATGATTATTATTATTTTGCAATATTATTATGGTTTTTATCATTATTATTATTACTATTTCTATTATTATTATTTTTTCGTATTATTGTTATTATTTTTTTTTTTTGATGAATGGTCGAAGCCCTTATTCCACCATTTATTTTAAATCATATTAATGTTATTATTAGTATTTTTAGTATTATTATTATCGTTATTATTATTATTACTATTAATATTATTATCATTATTATTTTTTTTAGTATCATTATTATTATTATTAGGGTAAAGTTTTTAAACCTTATATTATCAAATTTTACAGTATTACTATTATTTCTTATATCTTTAGCAAAATTAGTAATTAATTAATGTCATTATTATTAATATGTTATTATTTTATCAAAACCTAATCTTAGAATAAATTAGGAAATAATAGCATTTTTAGTAGGAAGGAATCTAATCTTTAGTTTTTCCCTCATATAGGTGAGACAAGTCAAAGCCCTAAAGAGGCATAGGAGCATGCTCCAAGACCAGTGTCGTTTTAGGTAAGGGTGTAGCTAAGGCTTTATTTGTGCTATGTGCATTATATGCTTTGGATGTCTTATATAATTTTGTGTTGTGTATCATGTATTATTAGTTGACTATTCTATGTATGGAGCAACTTAGAGTTAAGGTATGATTGTGCGTCTTCTTATTTTATATGTTGATATGTATATGTGGTGAAATGTGATGTAATGTGTTATGACCCCTTAAGGCATGCATGTGAGGATGTTTAATGTGGTTGGTGGGGTGGAAAGGATGAAAAAGAAAAATGAGGAAGTAAGTTGACCAAAGAGGAGTAAGTTGACCAAAGAGAAATAAGTTGACCACCTAAATATTTTAATAGTCCATGAGTGGATGAATAAAATGGGGATTTTAAATAAAATAAAAGAGTGGGAGAACCTATGTGAAATGCCCCCAAAATATTTATTTTAGGAGATATAATTAAATAAGGATTTATTTGGGAATTTATTTATTTTATTTGGAATGTGAAGGATTTATTTAGGGCAAATTAATAATAATTTTATAAAGGGAAAATTGGGCTTTTTGCTAATTAAAAAGAAATTTAGGAGAAATATTTTTAAAAACCCTAAAGTAGCCTAAAAAGGAGATTTAGTATTATTTTATTTAAATATTTTTATTCTAAATACCCAAAATATTCTAATTTATTTATTTAACCCCAAACCACTTAAATTTTCCTTTTTTCCTTTTTTCCTTTTTCTTTTTCTTCCTTCTTTTTTTCCTTCTTTTCTTCTTTTTCTTTTTCTCCTGCCGAATTGGGCCTGAGCACGGCCCAATTCTTCCTCTTTTCCTTCCTTCTCCCACAGCCCAGTGTCGTTCCCTTTATACGGCATCCGAATGCTACGTTTTATGCATTTTGTCCCTAGGACGTCGTGTTTGATTTAATGAAATTTTAACCGTTGCCAATCCGGCATGGTTCCCCTCTTTTCCTTTTCCTTCCCGACTTCCGGTTCACCCCCTCCTTCCTTCTTCCTCATTTCTCCTCCGTCATCGAGCCTACAACCTCCGCCCCCGAAAATGGTGCCACCGGCCATGAGGGTTTTGATTGGTCATTTCTCCCTCTTGACTCACAAATTAGCTTGGCATGATCGGTTATCCTCAACTCTCGCTCGTTCTCTCCCTATTTTCTCTCGAATGATCAAACCCGACCAAAACTTTCGCCGGCCGATTACCGTCGCCGGCTGCCCCAAACCCTACATAAAATTCCCTCCTACCGACCCCCAAAACCCTATCATTCCCTCTAACCTCTATAAATAGCCTCGATTGGAGTGTTTTTGAAACTTTTCCTCCCCGAAACCCTAAAAGCTAACCATGCGCCACCTTGACTTAAGATGAGTCATTCGATGCCGATAGCCAACCTCGCCGCCACCTCTGCATCCCAAATTCTTCCTTGCATTGCACTCTAGCTCACTAAGCTCTCCACATCTTTCGATTCTTCTCGCACGAGCTGCCATTGCTGTGTGAAATCTCCTGTCCATCTCACAAAAATCTTTACCCCGCAACCTTTAAGCCATCGTCTGCCACCATATCCGCCACTTCTATTGCCTTCTGCACCACCTAAAAACTTCTTCTAATTCTCCTCCACTGAACCATAACCTTGTTTTCTCTTTTCCCCTTCTCTTTCCCTCTTTTTCTTCATCTTTTTCCTTCTTAGACTCCTTTTTTGGCCACCGTCGTGCACTACCGCCGGTGCCACCCATCCCCGACAACTCAAGGTGAGCCTAGTCAAAGTTCTCAAGTGGTATAGGAGGTGCTCCAAGACTGGTGACATTTTAGGTAAGGGGTGCTAAGGTCATTTGTGTAATATATGATTTATATGCTATACATGTCATGTGATATGTTTTATTGTGTATTTCATGTGTGTATTGTATAACTATTATGAATGCAGCATGATATGAAAGTTGAGGTGTCTTTTGTGTAAATAATTGTGACATGAGAATGATGTGTATAAGTATGTTATTATTATGGTAATGATGGGGAGTTGCATGGTGTTAGGATTTTGCATGGAGTTGCATGGTGTTAGGGTTTTGCATGGAGTTGCATAGTGTTAGGGTTTGCATGGTGTTAGGGTTTTGCATGGAGTTGCATGATGCTAGGGTTGCATGGAATTGCATGGTGTTAGGGTTTTGCATGGAGTAGTGTTTGCATGGTGGTATTAAGGTCTGCATGGTGGTATTAGGGTTGCATGGTGGTTTTAGGGTTATATGGTGGTGTTAGGGTTGTGCATGGGAACCAGGGTTTACATGGAGCTAAGGTTGCATGTGAGAGTAATGGTTGCATGGGAGTTAGGGTTTGTGTGGTTACCATGGTATGGTGGGAATAACTAGGGTTGGAGGATGAGAACTATAGAAGGCAGTCATGCATGTCTGGGTCCAAGCTTGTGAATAAGATACTTAAGATATTAATTACTTAAAGTGAAAGATATTGAGACGGGACCAGTCGATCCACCAATCAGGAATAGTGGTTAGGGTTTTACCCTATGTGTGACCGATCCACCGGTTATAATAGTGGTTAGGGTTTTACCCTATATATAACCGATCCACCGGTTATAATAGTGGTTAGGACATGAGGTCCTATATGTGACCGCCCCATCGGTTATAATAGTGGGGAATTTCGATCTCAATGAAAATAAACCAAGGTTTTGCTAAGGCAAGTAAAAGACATTAATTACTTACAACGAAACACTATGCGAGCAAGAACCGAACCGATCCACCGGTTAGGAATAGTGGTTAGGGTTTTTACCCTATATGTGACCGATCCACTGGTTATAATAGTGGTTAGGGTTTGACCCTATTTGTGACCGATCCACCGGTAATAATAGTGGTTAGGGCATGATGCTCTATGTGTGACCGGCCCATTGGTTATAATAGTGGGGTGTTCCTATGCTCACATGGAATTGATAAAAAGGCATAGTGTGTATCGACCTCCGATAAAAGAATGATTAAATAATTGATCTGGACATTTTTAGGCCTTATGTGTGGACTTGATGATTATAAGCTATGTAATGCTTTGTAAGCTTTTATGCATCATATGTGTGGGTTTGAAATTGTAAGTTGATTATTATCCTTCATGATTTTATGTGCTTATGTGCTGACCTTAGTGCTCGGTTACCTTACTCAGTACGCAGCGTACAAATCACCCATTTATGGGTGCTGCTCATTCCCACGAGCAGAAGGCCTGTCTAATGTGTTTCAGGTAGGTGACGCTTTCTATGATGCCATTGATGTCTATGGGACATCAGGTGGGGCCGAGTGATGATTGGCCTGGATCAGTTCCCAGAGTGAAGTGGTCAGCTTTCCATTGAGACTACTTTTACTATTTTCTTTGTTTTGATTAGCACTTCAGAAATAATTTTATTATTGTAGTTATCTCTTTTCCCTGAAAAACTAACTCTCGTATTTTGGATTGTGTAAAAACTTATGCGTACCTGATTTCCGTATTTATGAATTTAGATTATTTAATAATGTTATTAGTTGTTTTTCTTAGCCTTAACACTTGATACCGGAACGGTAGGAGTGAACCGGTCCGGTACTAAGTGTGGCGGTAGCATCCCTAGAATTTATGATTTCAATTTATGAGTCTTGTTTGAAAAAATGTGTAAATTTTGGGGGTGTTACACTATGGTTGTGCATGGGAGAGTCTATGGCTTTATATGGGAGAATATAGGGTTTTGTATGAAGGAAACTAGGGTTTTACATGGAGGAACACATGGAGGAATCTAGGGTTTGCATGGAAGAAACTAGGGTTTTGTATGAATGGATCTAGGGTTTGCATGGGAGAATCTCAGTACGTATGGAAGAATCTAGGGTTTGCAAGGGTGAATCTAGGGTTTCATGTGGGAGTTTTAGGATTTGCATGAAAAAGTCTAAAGGGTTACATAGGATGTATAAAGTCTACATGGGATGAATTTTATATATGGAAAGTTTATTTGAGGTGTGAGGAAGTTAATGGAAGTGTTGTTTGGGTATTTAAATGCTTTGAATGAAAAATAGTATATGGGACAGTATAAGGGTACATAGCAGACCGAGCTAGGGTTTGAAGTAGCCAGTTAGGGTTTGGTGTGGTTACCTAGGGTTTTGTGACCACACATGTGCTTGAGGAGTAAGGCGTAGTGATGAGAGCTAAATCTAAAGGTTGTGATGTGTGGAGTTTTAAAATGATTTGCATTGTGTGAGGTGGAGTAGGATGGGCCACATAAGTCTAAATTAGGGTTTCAGGATAAAACCCTAGAGTGAGGTGTTGAGTGGACTTGGAAGTGTAAGGTAGTGGGCCTTGACCCATATACTTAAGAGTTGGACTTCTAATGTGAGATAGGATATGGAAGAAAGGATGGTGGGGTAAGTTGGGAGGTACATGAGTCTGATGATATGGAATGAGTCTGTTGGAGGATAGGTGTGGGGAGAGTGAGTCATGCATATCTAAGGTGAACTTCTGAATAAGACACTGTAAGACTTCAATCATTTAAAGTGAAAGATTGTTGAGCCGAGCCCTAACTGGTCCACAGGCGAAAAATAGTGGTTAGGGCCTTTTGCCTTATGTGTGACCGATCCACCAGCAAATAATAGTGGTCAAGCGCATTATACCTGTATGTTTCTGGTCCACCGGCTATAATAGTGGGGGATTCCATGCTCAACAAACTGAACATAATTGTGCTAAGACATGAGAAAGATACTAAGTACTTATAGTGAAACACCATGAGAGTCAGGGCCAGACCAGTCCATCGGCAATAATAGTGGTCAGGAGCTTTATGCCCTATATGTTTATGGTCCATTGGCAATAATAGTGGTTAGGATCTTTATGCCCTGTATGTATCCGGTCAACCAGCTATAATAGTGGGGTTCTCGTACTCACATGGACTTGATAAAGAGCATAGTGTGAAGTGAGTATCGTTAAGAGATTGATTAATTAATTAATTTGGACTATAAATGGACCTTTGTATATTTACCTAAATGATCGTATGCTACTATGTTATCATGTTGGACTATATGTTGTTTTTATTATTTTGCTTGGTTTTTTATGCTTCTATGTGTTGGTCTTAGTGCAGTTACCTTACTCATTACATAGCGTACTGATCACCATTTTCATGGGTGTTACTCATTCCCACGAGCAGAAGGCCTTTCTGATTTTGTGTAGGTGGGCGATGTATATTTTGATGCCTTCGATGTTCATGAGGCATCAGGTGGGGCTGAGTGTTGAGCATATACTTGGCTTGATGATCGGGAGTGACGTGGGCGGATTCACTATTCATGTTATTTTATTTCCTACTATTATTTCTTTTGTATCGGATTTACCCTTTTATGATTTATTACTTTGTATTGAGTATTCTAGAGGAAACTTTTATCAGTTGTAAGCTTTATTTCTCTTTTTGGAATTTTTAACTATGCACTCTGATTTATGATTCTTTTACATATACTCTGATTTTTATATTATGATCCTTCTGTTTCTTCTTACGAACTCTTGGTTGAGGTATTAATTTAAGTTTAACAAATATCCTTTTTAGCCTTAGCATTTGGTACTAGAACAGTCAGAGTGAACCGGTCTAGTACTAAGTGTGGTTGTAACATCCCCGAAATTCATGGGTTTTTAATTTAATTGCTTCATTTTTTTTAAAAAATAGTGAATTTTGGGGTGTTACAGCATTCTTCACACAACACTAATATTATATATATATATATATATAATAGGTTTAATCTCCCAAATATGGTGGTTTCTTCTTAATATACCTTCAAGATTTAGTAAAACAAATTGATCACTAATATATGAAGTGTATTGTATATAGATCCAAAGAAATAATTATACATCAAAGTGTATCTAACAAGATATAGCTATGAAAAAACCTAGTGATTATTTTGGCCTCCTAAGTGATTATCTCGATCATATTCCTACCTGATGATTATTTTAGGTGCTCAAGTGATTATTTTTGTCCCTTAAGTAACTATATCACCCACAAAAGTGATTATCCTAAACCAAAAAAAATGATTATATTCTTTTTCTCTTGGTCTTCCAGCATACATGTTATAATTGACTTTTTCATTAATTATTTCTCTATGTAGCATTCACTAGGTAATTATCCTGGCAAAAAAGGTTTGTTTGTTACATGTAACATGGTAATTATATTTCACACTCAAGTGTTTATCTTACTCACACAAATGATTATGGCATGTATTTCAAGTGTAAAAATGACAAGTGTGCCTCTAGAGATGAAATGATTATAGTAATCCAAACAGACGCAATGTAGGAGTTCAATTTCTTGCATTGACTTTAGTCACTATTTGAGAGGTCAACTCCTTGTGGTCACCCGTGGTTACAAACAAGTGTTTCCTACACTCCTAAAACACATGTTGTGATTTAACTTCGTCATGTGTGTAATACCCCATCCTAAAATCCTTCAAATTGTATTTAAAATTATGTTAATATAAAATGAATGAGTTTTGATTTTGAAAGGGCTTGAAATTTTAATAAAGTTGTGAATTTTAGGAGCATTTCTAGATTGGTTTGCCTAACTGATTGATAGTTACACTCAAGAATTGGTAATTTTATTTTCTGATTAACAAATTGACTAGTTTGCTAAAACCAATCAACTCGTTGTTCTGCCATTTCATATCATTTTCTAATTTTGATTTGAATCTCTTTTCAATGCTTATGAAAGCTTATTTAGAATCTATTTCTGTTAATAAGCATATTTTGGTGCTTTGAGATTATTTTTATATTATTTAGATCACTCTATGATTTTAGTTAGCTAAATTTCTCCAAAAACGTTTTGAGGCATATCTCACATTTTCTCTCTTCTCCCTCACTTTCCTTTCTCTTCTAGCATCCATGGCTTCATGTTTAACTTTTGACACCATAACCTATCAAACCTCTATTATGTCTCTTCCTAGTCACACCTTACCTCCCTTACCTCAACTAGTGATCTCCTTACACTTTCGGTTACCCACAATTAACCTAAGTCAGATTTTCCTCTCTCCCACTTGGGTATGTCAACCAGAACTTCCCTCATATGCACCCCATTATAGATTTAATTCACTCCCTATCATCTATATTTTATAATTCTATTCTTTTTCCTTTGTGAAAATTTCCCAAGTGTTGGACATTCTCCACTTTTACTCTATTTTTTTGTATACTAGGAAAACAAAGGCTTGCCCCTTATTCCCTATCCTTTGGCTGAAATTATTGTCTCTTCTTTCTTCTCTTAATCTTACCTTTAACTATGCATTATTTCTCTTAAGTAAGGAAGGGTTAAAGTTTTGAAAAAGGTTAAAGACTTTGGGGTTTTGGTTTTGGGTTTCAATTTTGAGAAAATATTTTTTTATGCCATTTTTATTCTTTTTCTTCTAGCACAAAAGATTTTTCATGGTTTTGATTTTTAATTCTCTTGGGAATTGAGGTTTTGGTAGATAACCATCAAGTTATGAGTATTTTTGTGCTAGAACAATTGCTTCAAGGTCAGACATTCCTATCTTTAATATAAATAAGGTCTTTATCTGATTATTGTGGTTCCATATTCTTGGTATGTTTTTGTGTTGAGCAAGAGTTAATTATATTCTAAGATCTGAGCATGCGGTAGAGTTTTCTTATTTGAAGTTTAAGCATGTGTTTGGGTTGCCTAATATTATGGATGATTTTGGTAGTTTTGAGCATGATTTCGTTTAGTGACATAGAAACATGTTAAGATTAATATGGTAAAGTTGGGTGAAATTTTGGTATATGGATCATAGGTCTAAAAGTTTTTTTTTACCTAGATCATTTGATTGGTTCATTGGACCGATCAACTAGTTATGTGAATAGTCCCTCGATTTGGAGATTTTGATCGTCTGGTTGAGAAATTAGTTGATTGATTTGACGAATCAGTTGATTGGTGTCTATGAACAGTCGATCACTTTGTCAAAATCATCGACCTGTCGCCTTGTGACTATAGTGGTTGGTCTCTACCTAGACCCATCGACCAATTTAATTAAACCCATTAATGGGTTTTCTATGAATAGTTGATTAGTGGGACCAACTAATCGATTGGTCTGTTGGTTTTATTTTTTGTTTAGGTATGGTACAACCAGACCATTCAACTGGTCTGAGGGACTGATCGACAGGTCCGTTTGTATTTCACCATGTTTGTTGTTAATTATTGTTCTCCCTTTGGGCCTCATATATTAATATTTCCATGTAAATACAGTATCTAATCATGATTCCAACCATGTTTACCCTAAAATTAATATGGATATAAATGATGATATTTGGGCCTTGAATTGATTGAGTTTGATGTCATCTTTAAACATCCAATTGGTGGCTTATATGCCTTGTGATGTGTTTGGTGTTATCACTTAGAAACGTCCAATTTGAATAATAATGGAATTAAATTTTGATTTGTGATATTACTTAGTAATGAATAAATAATGGATTAAGATTTCATTCGAGCATTTTCTCCAGCTCTTAGGGTAGCTAGCTAGGAGTGAGTAGGGGTGGGGACCTTGTGTTTTATATTTTCACTCGGTACCTATTTTCTTCTCTATCGGGTTATGCTTATTAAGGAGTATGCGTATATCTTTTAGGTACTGTGGTAGGTTGATGTGGTATCAGTGTCCAACTCGGGTGGATGAGGTATCCCAATATAAGCACTCTAACACTTCGTATTGTCCTTTGCTTAGGCGATTGTGGTATCCCAACTTTTTAGCCCTTGCAGCGGAGGTATTCAAGGTGTGGTGGGTATGGTATACTAATATAAGCTCCTTTAATGTACTTCGACCATGTGTGGTGGGTGTGGTATTCTGTGGTATAATAATCCTCACAGTAGGTGCACTTGATGTGTGGTGGGTGTGGTATCCCTAGAGAAAAGGTCCTCCGATGTATCCTGACCTCGTATGGTGGGTGTGGTATCCTATTGTGTGTGTATGATGCCATGACTTTTGTTCATGGTGGAGAACTAAGTGTAGTCGAACGGATAATCTTAATAACTAGAATAAATTATGTGATCATTGAAGGAAGATTTATAATATGGTTTACAATGTGTGGTTATGATGCATTTACTATATTATTATTCTTCCATAATCTCTATGCAAGCATGTATTGGTATATTACTACCATGATTCTGAGTGTTATTTTATGTTATTACACTTATCACCATGCTACTATGTGACTTCAATGTGCAACATGAGCCCTTACCATGTGTTTAGGTAGTATGTTTTACTACTACTTCACTGTACTGATACTACATTTGTCTGATCACTATGATGATTTGGCTTCTGGTCTAGTGATCAGAGGACGATTTACAAGTATATGATTCTCTACTAGAGTATGTTGAGGATGATACCATCACTACAAAATAATTGATTTGTGCCAACAGGGCCTTATCTATTGGTAAAAGCTATTTTTCTATTGGCAAAAGATTTTACCAACAAATTTTTTTTGTGACAAAACTGTGGGTAAAAACTCTGTGCTTAAAATTTTTACCCATAGATATGTATGATCTGTTGGGAATAATTGATAATGCCCACAGATATTTATCTGTTAGTAAAACTTATGCCCACACTTATATCTGTAAGTAAAAGTATTAACCACAAAATAATATCTGTGACTAAAAGTATTACCCATAAAATAATATCTGTAACTAAAACTATTATCCACAAAACAATATCTATGACTAAAAGTATTATCCACAAAATTATATCTATGATAAAAGGAATTGACCACACAATCATATCTGTGACTAAAAGTATTAAACACAATATTTTATTTGTAACTAAAAACTATTGCCAACATATATATTGTTAGTTATACATATTTTAACCCTATATATATATATATATATACATTTATACCTGTTGGTAAAACCTTTACCGAAATGTACAAGCTTTATTGATATTACCTATCACTACAATATCCCCTTATAGTAACAATTTATCCTGATATGAAATTAACTACACCATATATAATTATCATTGTATAGTAGAAAATAGTTAGTTGTTTAGCTCCCAAAGATAAAACAGTCCTGCAAGTATAAAACTATATATACAACTTGTAACATAAGCTATTACACAAAAATATCTTCGTAAGCTGACATGCAAAAACATCGAACATCTTCATAAGCTGGTAGGCAAAAACACCGAACATCTTCGTAATCTGATATATATACAAAAGCATCAAGCATCTTCATAATTTGATATACAAAAAAATCAATCATTTTCGTAAACTAACAAATAAAAGCATCGAGTATCTTTATAATCTGACTCACAAAAGCATCTTTATAAATAAATCAAGCATCATCTTCTTCATTTTCATCATCATTGTCGTCATTTTCATTCTTGTCATCTTCCATTTGATAATAATCATCAACATGTCTTCCCTAAAAATATATATGCATTTAACTTAATCAAGTTAATCTAAATTCATATCAACAAGCTAGATAATGAGGGTACATATTTTAAAGCTTTCTAAAAATAATATATTACTTTAAAAATATATTTTATGTAGTTGGAGAGAGAGAAGGTGAAACCAGTAAATTAGAGATTCACATAATATATTCATAAGTGAAATTATCAACAATATGTATAAATGCTTGATACAAATGCCACATATTGTAGCTAGTCAAGTCTTGATACCTATGCCAGTATTATGAAAAGTTTGATTATATCATACTGTAATCCCCCAAAATTTTTAAAAGCCTATAATTTAATAAATCACTTTTATTAGGGATAATTTAACTCTTAAACTTTTCAATTTAATTATTTTGAAGATTTTGCCTTTAAATGTATTTAATTTAATTATTTTTAATTATTTTGAGGATTGTGAGTATATAAAATTAGATGTGAATATTTAATAAATTAAAATAAATAAATTTCTATTTTATCATAATCATTTTATTTAAATAAAGTTTCAAATCAATAATTTCTAAGAGTTACCTTTTAAACTAATATAATAAAATATATTAAGTTAAATTATTAAAATTTTGTTTATCTACCAAAAATACTACAACCTAATCCCCATAAGCTATCTTATTTATTTTCTCCCATATTTTCCCATTTTCACATTTCCTTATTTTTCCTTTTCTCTTTTTCTCCCTCCCCCTCTCCTTTCTCCCTTCTTTCCCCCATTTTCCCCGATTGGGCCAACCCATTGGCCTAGATCAGTTTTTTTACTCCCCCGCCCCACGCACGCTAGGCTGCCCCGCTGCTCCTTCACCTGAACCGCCCGGCCAGTCGCCCCTTTCCTTTTCTTTTCTCCCCTGGACCGACCGGTCTAGCCCTTTTCCCCTTTTCTTCTTCCCCGCGCCCCGTTGCAAATCACCGCCCTCCCCTTCTACGCCGACAAGCCTCTTACGCCGCCTACACACCTTCTCCCTCTCTTCTGCACCGCCCGTCTGTCCCTCCTCGCCCGACCGACCACCCCCACACCTCACACAGGCCTGCTCCCGCCCCCTTCCTTTTCCCCGACCAAACCACAGGTCTGCCATGGCAGACCCGCGTCGACCTGCCATCGACGGCCGGCATGCCAAAATCCTGCCTGCTCGTACCTTCCTCTGCCCCCTCTCTCAATCCTCCCCCATTTTCGAGCTTATAAATACCCCCATGAGCCCAGCATCAGGCTCTTTTGAAACCCCAGCCCATAAACCACCTTGTGCCATCCCCGTTTCAGACAGCCACCCCATCGTCGCTGCCCATCGCCATCGCCCGATCCACCCACGAAACTCTCCCTTGCATCACCCTCCACCAACCTAGGCCTCCCTCACCCCTCGGTTTGCTCTGCACGAGCCACCCCGGCCGTGCAAAGGGCTCTTCCCGATTAGCCTTGCTTCGAGCCCTGCCGCCCTTCTCACCACCACCCACCGCTGGTGCCGCCACTTCTAGCACCCCCTCTGCCTTCTAAAACCACCAGGGGAGCTTCCTCTACCTCCCCATATCTTATTTTTCCCCTGCCAGCCTCTCCTCTTCCTTTCTCCTCCCTCCACCACCTCTCCACCTCTCTTCTCCCCCATCACCGCCGCCGTCGCCGCCGTTGTGCACCGTGCGCCGCCACCTATACCACCAGCACCCCTAGGTGGTCCTCTAAACTCCCCAACCCCTAAACCCTTTTTATACAAATGCTAGTTATTTTTAGTAGTATTATTAGTATTATTCTTAATGTTATTATCATCATTATTATTATTATTTAACCTAACCTTGAAATATTTATAACTGTTATTATTACTATTATTAATGACCTATAACTTTAGTATTATTATTTTAACATCATTATTGTTATTATTACTAGTATTACTATTGTCATTATTATTATGGTTATTATTATTATTATTTTTTTTAGTTCCTCGTCACTATTAGTAATATTTCATATATCACTAACCTTACTATCACTACTACTATCATCATTATTAGTAACATTGAAACTATTACCGTTAATAATAAATATTATTAAAATTACTTTAAATTATTGTAGCTATTAAGACCTACTTTTTATTAGTAGTAGCATGATTAGCTACCTTAGGAATAATAACTCTACTTTTACTTATAAAAGTAATATCATTATTTTTAGCCCTAATGGTAAATTGTGATAAGGTTAAGGTAGGAAGAATAGTCAATTTGGTTAGAGGGAAATTAATCCATAGTTTTCCCTCTTATAGGCGAATCAAGTTAAAACCCGGAGGAGGCGTAGGAACGTACTCCAAGACCGGTGCCGTATTAGGTAAGGATGTGGCTAAGGTTCCTACATATTATGTGACTTGTATGCCTTGGATGCTGTGTATATATATCATGTCCCGTTGTGTATCACATGATTGTCCTTAACGTGTTTTATGCGTAGCGTAGCTTGGAGTTAAGGTATGTGGTATGTGTTTTTCTTATGACATGAATGTGATATCCATATGTGGTGATTATGATGTGTTGTGACATGATGTAATCCTCTAAGACATGCATGCTAGGGTGATTATTATTATGACATGGAGATGAAAGGACAAAAAGAAATAAATGGGAAGTGAGTTGCTAAAGGGGGGTATGAGGTTGACCAAATTGAATAAGGGATGAGAACTATGCATGGAAAATTCTAGGGTTGCATGAGAACTTCGAGAGTTTGCATGGGTGGAATAAAACTTGCATGAGGATGATCGTTATGTGAGAAAAGTTGTATTAAAGTGTATATAAGCTAAGGGGAGAGTTATGGAGTGTTTGGAGACTTGGGATGAAAAATAATACGTAGGTTGGTGTAAGGGTGCATAAGGGACCCGATTAGGGTTTTGGGAGAAGTAGTAATCTGGGAAATGTGGAAGTAAAATGATTAAGGGAGAGTGGAGTATTGGTGTGACCGTAGCCGGCACGCAATTTAAACCCTCTTGTTGTCAAATGTAGCACTGGTAAATAAGGGTATCGTTCTAAACCGGGGATTGAGAGGGCTCACCTCTAATTAACTAGCTTAAACTATAAATAAAATAAAAACACTAAATAACCTAAAATAAATAAATAAGAAAAATACTAATGGGGGTTTATCAAAATAATAATAAAATAATAAAAGAATTAAATAGAATAAAGTAAACTAATAATGAAAATAATGGAAATAATGGGAAGCTTGCAGATATGAGAAATATGTTAGGGAAATAAAAATCCACCACTAGATTAGGTTGAAAATATAATTTTTATTTCTAAGTCATCTTTTAATCGTGAGAAAGAGATCGACCAAGTTGCACACCAAAAGCAGGTCTATACACCTTATATTACTTCCCTTAATTAAATTAATACGACAAAGCACCAATATTAACCCTATTAAATACTAGCAGTATAGCAGCAACAAGCGGCTCCTATATTTAACTAGATTTAATGCATTAAGTGTAAGTGGAAGGCTGTCAATCTAAGTACCCAAACTAGTACAAAAAGCATGTCTAGCTGTATTTCCTTTCCTTGACCCACACGTATTGAAACGTTTTACCACTTCGGTTAGAATCACAAAACGATTAGGTGAATTGTTATCTAACCTAGCTGCAATTTATACATATAAATTCTAGTATATTTAGATGGCCACCTAGCAAGCAATTAATCCTACATACTGTCACTTATGAGGTACCAGAACAAGGCATGCACCAAATAAACTATACTTGACAAAATCATACATATAAATGATAGCAATTAACATAGAGTCAAGAAACAATCTCACGAAACAAAGAAAATAAAATTATAAGTCAAACCATAGTCTAGGGTTTCAATTCATTCCCTAACAATAAATAATCAGCCACTCATAATTAAAGAATTAATTACACAGAAATATATATCTAAAATGTAAATTAAAAATAAGAGAAATAAATAATCGGAATTAATTTTGAATTAAAAGTTCAATAATTTATTCAGATAAAAATTAATTTTATCTGAAATAAATTCTACCGGTATAAATTTCTTCTTATTTTTCTTCCTTTCTCGCCTTTATTTCCATGCAAAAATTCTTTTCTTTTTTCTTTTTCCGCCCGGCTGACAGCTGACGTGCGGCGGCTGTCCTCTCCGTGCGTCGTACGTGCTGCACCTGAGCCTGCGAAGGAAGGCTCTCTGCTCTCTACTTTTTCCCGTTTGACCGAGCCTCTAAAGGCTCTGCCGCACGCCCCCTGTTCTCTGCCTAACGGCAGAGACTGCCTCTCGCCTTTTACCGTCCCCCCAGACGCGCACTCCTCGACTGCACTCTGCCCTTTTTATAAATTTTGTGCTGCCCTGATGGCTCCTCTGGTCGGCGCCTTACTTTCTTTCTTTTCATGTGGCTGCCACATCAGCCCTTCTGACCGTTTCGTTTATACCGTGCGTCGAGGCCTGTTTGGCTTACCTTGTGTGGCGTTTGGGCCTTCGGCCTTTGGCCGTTGGTCCAAACGTCGACTTCTTTTTTTTTCTTTTATTTAAAATAATAATATCTGCAAAATAAAATTTAATAAATATTAATAAATAATATTTTATTCTAAATTTACTTAATTTATATCATTTTAGCTCAAATAATAAAATTTATACAATTTTTACCACTTAAGCATAAAACAATAATTATTCCCCTATATTGGCTAAATAAACTACCAAAAACTAAGATTATAAGGGTATAAAATGTGTCAAAATATGAACTCATCAAGTATGGGTTAAGAGTGGAAATTGTTGTATAAGGGGTGATTATGGGTGTCATGGGAGAGAAGAGACATTGGGTGAAAAAGAGAGGGGTTACTTGTGGGAGAAGAAAGGTGCTAGGGTTGAAGTGACCAACTAGGGTTTTTCGGTCACATGTGGAATCGAGGGGTAAAGTGATATGATTTGGGATTGGATCTAAATGAGATGAGGTGTGGGACGACAAATGGAGTAACGGTAGTGTAAGTGAGAGAAAGTTGGGCCACATAGGTCCAATTAGGGTTTCCAAGGGAAAACCCTAGAGGGAGATAGCATGTGTAGTAGATGTTACGAGGTGTTGGGTCTTAACCCACACCCTTAAGAGTTGGTTTTCATTATGTGTAGGTGTAAAGGGGAATAGATAATGAGGTGTGATAAGGGGCGCAAGTGTCCCAAGATATGGGATGAGCCCTCCTGGGAGGATAAGTGTGGATATAGTTAGCCGTGCATGTCAAGGGTAAAATACTTTCAAATAAGATATGTTAAGACACTAATCACTTAAAGAGAAAGATGTTGAGCCAGACCCAGACCGGTCCATCAGCGAATAATAGTGGTTAGGGCCGGGGTGCCCTACATGAGCAGTCCACTGGCTATAATAGTGGCCAGGCGCGTTTTGCCCTGCATGATTTCCGGTCCACCGGCTATAATAGTGGGGGATTTCGTGCTCAACAAACCGAATGTAATAACAATAAGACATGGGAAAGACACAAAGTAATTACAGTGAAACATCATGTGAGTCGGGGCCATACCAGTCCACCGGCGAATAATAGTAGTTAGGAGCGTTTTGCCCTGCATGACCGGTCCACCGGCTATAATAGTGGTCAGGCGCGTTTTGCCCTGCACGACTGGTCCACCGACTTTAATAGTGGGGTTTCCAAACTCACATGAATTAAAAAGACTATGCGGTGAATCAACTCTATATTTACCAGAGATCTAAAGAATAAGACTATCCAGACTGTAGCTGGCCTTTATCATCTGTTTTACTACTTGTAGCTCACGTGATTATGCCATGTATATTGTGTTGTGCGTTTTGTATGTTGGCCTTAGCGCATCTGTTACCTTACTCAGTACGTAGCGTACTGACCACCCGTTTCATGGCAGCTGCTCATTCCCACGAGCAGAGGACCCACCTGAGTTTGTGCAAGTAGGAGACGATATCTTCGATGCCTACGACTCTTACGAGGCATCAGGAGGGGCTGAGAGTGGAGCCTAGACTTGGCCTGGGGACCAAGAGCGACATGGCCGGACTCTCCTTTTCATTTTATTTTATCGCGTATCATTTTATTTTAGTTCTGTTTTGTCGTACGATACTTTATGTTCCTTAAGAACCTTGTCTATGTACCCCTTTGGCTTGTAAACCTTTTTATGCGTACTCTGAATTTTATTTTGTGAACTATTTAACCTCCTTATGAATCCTTGTTTCAAGTATTAGATTTTGTTTGATGGTAATCTGTTTTAGCCTTAGCACTCGGTACTGGAACGGTAGGAGTGAACCGGTCTGATACTGAGTGTGGCGGTAACATCCCCATAATTCACAGTTTCTTATTTTGCTTCCGTTAATTCTTTCCTTTAAAACGAAATTTTTCAATAGTGAATTTTGGGGGTGTTACACATACACTCTATTCTTAGTTATTATGTTAATATATATATATATCTTCTCAACTATAATTAATGCAAATTCATAAATGATAGATAAGAAATTTAAAGCCAAGCTTTCAGCTCAATCGGTAGTGTAGTAGTCAGTAATACTAATAGAGGTAACAACATAAATAATTGTTGACAAATTAGGACAATTAGAAAAACTCGGTAAAAAAAAAAAAGATTGGCCCACTAGGACTAAGAGGAGTGGAATGGGCACAAAGGAGGAGATACATATATTACTTCTACCACGGCAAAATTCATTGTAGTCAATAAAAAAAAGGTCATCTATACACTAGTTGGAAATAAAAGCACGTGAAACTAATCAATTTAGAACAACTTTGATACTCCTACAAGATAAACTAATTATCTATTCACATAGAAATGTAGAGTCGGAAAAATGTGGAAAATAGGAAAAAGAAGCCAACATAGGGAATGGAGTAAATTAGAGAATCATTGTTTAACTAAATATTTATTATACAAACCTAACATATAAAAGTCCTTGAATAGATTTTGAGAGTATAACATGAGTTAATTAATTAAACATGCATTCCTATAACTATTTTTCATTTTATTTTATTAAATTTCTCATGTTTTGTAATCTTTATTTTTCAATATTACTTAAGTTACTATTCTTTTAATATGGGATGTACATTACACCAAAATATATCGAAGTTGTAACTAAACTATACCATAATACTTACGGGTTAAAGTTTGCTAACTAAATTCATTGCTATATCAGTTTTGAACACCTTTGTATTGTAAAGTTGATACATAGCAGAGTAGTGGCTAGATTCTCATTCATATTCGGGATGAAAGGATGAAACACTTATAAATCAAATGAGAAGGGAGAATTTTATCCAACAAAAACACGCACATAATAAAAAATATCTTGTACACCTCATTTGTTCATCCCAACGCCCAAAAATCAAGCTGCTCAAACCTTTCAGCCATCTTCAATAAAGAAAATTGAAGTCTTTGGAACCTATGAAAGTCAAGAAAAAATAGAGAAAGACTAGATCAGAAAACTGGCCATGTAAAAATTAACTTAAATTGATAGCACAAATGGGTAAAAAATGTGAGAGGTCACTTCAAATGAAAAAGTGACATTACATCCAAACAAAACTTACCGAATGAAAGAATGAAGATGCAAAATGCAGTGTTGAGAAAGAAGGAAAAAGGATGATTATGAACTAAATTTTGTGAAATCAACATATTTTACTTCATACACCAACCTCGAGTTAATGTCAAATTATACTTTATACACCAACAAATAAATTGCTAATAAAAATGGAGCAAACACTAACCATCCACATGATACCAATAAAAATAGTATTGAGAGTTCCCAATTAACTTTTAATGGAGTTCCACTACTGATGTAGGTTCAAAATGCTCATCACATTTAAACAAGTCAAACCCTGACCAAGAAGAGGCAATTTGAGCCTCTTCAAAAATAATAGACCCAAAAGTTTCAATGTATAAGAATGTGTGTCGTCTTTTAGTGCTACGTATATAACTTTGGATTAGAAAGTAACAAAGCACTAAATTGTCCACATCTACAGCACTTGGAATAAAACTAGCTAAAATACAATTAGCAAGTCATCAAAGGCATAAATGTGCATCAACTATAGTTTAAAAAATTCAACAACCCATGTGAAACTAAGATTGTGCATTAGTGTTACAACCAAAGCTCCTAATGTCACTAACTTATCAAAAATACAATAACATATCATCAATACTGAAACAACACCAAACAAACATCCATTATATTACATTTCATATGTCAGCTTTAAGTCTACACTGGCATTGCTTCATGTTACTGCCTCTTGAGGTAAAGGTATCCTAGGTCTTGCCTATAGAAGGTAGAAAACAAAAGGCGAGATTGCAGCATGAGCTAAAGCTATATTATACCAAAAAAAAAGTACACTTTTTTCTCACTTAAAAATTAAGGTAGATGAGTATCTGGTTGAGAGACTTAGTAACTTACGAAACCTGACATTCAATCTCTTGCTTCAATTAGCTTGCATGATTTGGGGGATACTCTAAGCCAAGCTGCAAGCATCAATTTTTACTAATATATAAGCTACCAAACACAATTTGAAGCACCTTGTGATTTCACAATATGCGAGTCTGATCTTTTCACCGGTAAGAAATAGCAAATGTGGGAGTCTTTTACCATGAACTCAAACCTATTTCTCACATCTCATCGGACCTAGAGATACAAAATCACAAATACCACCAGTCGACAAGTTGACACAACAGAAAGATTCAATAGCAAATATCAGGGCATTGCAGAGGATACTTCATATTTTGTATTTGTAGCAGCATAAACATTCTTTATTTTTTACAATAACTATCGATAAATAATAATGGTAAATATAGCTAGCCAATATCTGCTAGTATTGGTCAGTATCGACAAATATCAGCAATATATATATATATTTTTTTCTACCACATATCGTTGAGATGTCATATTAGTAGGGTTAAAATATGAGATGTCTCATCCAATACCATCTCAATAACATCATCACCTAAACCATCATACATATCATCAAACCCTATATCATCATTAAACCCCAAATTTGAATTTGTATTATCTTTATTGCCCCTTTGTTCCCCATGAAAAATTCAAACACGCCTTTGATAGTCTATATACATTTCTCTCATTATAAGATAACCTCTAACCACTATACAAATGACAATTTCCATAATTTCATTTGAAAGTTAGGGTTTTAGAACCAAAAATGCAATTCGATCAAATTTTATTAATTTATTTAAACTGAATGTTTAGAAATGCAATTAAACCAATTTTATAACATATTATATACTCAATTGATTAAAAATAATAAATAAAATACCTAATTTAACATAATAAGGGTATTTGAACCCGGATTGCAAATCCGATCAAATCTTACCAAAATATTTAAATTGATGGTTCGAAAATGAAATTAAACATATTATATTATAAATTGTATAATCAATTTAATAAATTAACTCAATTACACAATTCAATTTAAATCTACAATAATTTGACCTAAAAATCAAATTCCAATTAATTTCGCACGGATTTCTGAAATTGACAATTCCAATATAAAACTAAGTACATTTCAAAGTATAATTCATAATCAAATTATCCAAAATAGCTTAATCAAATGAATTTGAGATATCCGAACATAATTGGGTCAAAAATTCTAAATTCTAGAAATCAACATATACCACACAATTAGCCCATCCAATTCAATCATACAATACATATATACTCAATTAAACAACTAAGATAGCTTAATTAAAGCCAATTCTTTCAAAATTAATCAAAATAAAAAGTTAGGGTGTGGGAAAAATATACCAAACAAATTCAACAAAAATAGTGTGGGTAAAGGGCGGTGAAGCTTCTTCAGTGGGACATGACCACTCGCCGGTGGCAGAGCGACTCTAGTGATGGCCGGACGGTGGCCCGCTGCTGCTATCTTTGTACGCTGCTGGCTACGCCACTGCTGCTACTCCGCCGATGTTGGAATGCTGCCGTAGACGACGACAACCAAATGAGCTGTAGGCTGTGGTGAGGTGGTCGAGCGGTGGCAAGGTAGTGTGTTGGTGGTGTTGTGGCCGACGAAACGAAGGAGGACGAATGCAGAGGAGTTGGGCTCGGGCGCAAGGTCACATGGAAAAAAATTGAATGGGAAATAAGGAAAGGAAGAATAGATAGAGCAAGGAAAGAAAATAAGGAAGGGGCGGGGGCAGTAGCAGTACCGATATTTTTTTTAACTACTAAAAGATCTAAAAAAAGTTATATCAAAAGTATAATTTTAATTAGATTATATTTAATCAAAAAATTTTGTAAATACTTTTTTTGAAATAAACAAAAGACTTATCCGATAAAATCTTTTATTTTAAATAAATCAGAACACTTATTAAAATAGAAATACGATTTAAATTAAATAATCTAATTAAAATAAAATAAAATGTTAAAAATTATAAATCAACACTAATATTTATAAATATTATGTTTTTAAGAAGTAGGGTGTTACACTACATACATTGCCCCCTAGACTCCTAGCTTACTGACCGGTTAGCAAAACTTCCATCCTAGATTATTTAAAAAGCGACTTAACTAGTTATTATTTTTATTATGATATTTATTAAAATAATTCTTACAATGAGTTTAAAAATTACGATATTTTACAATATTTATATAAATAATTATAATAATATTAAGCCCAAAAAGATATAACAACTAGGGGTACAATGCCCCCTAGACCCTCATTACACCGATCAAGTAGTGACAGCCTATCATATAGGTTATTCGAAGCGTGACATGATTGATTATTACTTTTATTAGAACTTTTATCATTTTAATTATCATATTTATAATATATATAATTAACAATGACTATAATGTTAATTATAAATTTAGTTATATATTATATTATTAGTATTTCATATAAAATTGGCAATTATGATAATAAGAGAAGCATTTCATGTATAAGAGGAATAAATGTGTTGTGTCAAGGAATATAACAATATTTGAAACATTTATCTTCCGTATATACTAATACCAACGGATATAAGAATGGGTATTAGTTTTGTTGGTATAATACTACTAATATCCACAGATATAAAAGTAGGTAAAAGATCTGTTGACATAATATACTATTAGTAACAGATAAAAAAAATTTCTGTAGGGAAAACTTTCTTTATTCCCCACAAAAATATATCTGTTGGTATTAGTAACTTTTGCCAATAGAAAAAAAATATGTGACTAAATTACTGTTGGCATAAGTAATATATTTTGTAGTACATGGGTCCATAGCTAATCATTGTTTGGGGATTTAAGAGTTATTTTCTTGTTTAGTTACAAGTTAGGCTAATCGGTTAGGTGTACTTTTTCGAACTATGTTAGGTTCTTTTTGGTTATTTTTAGTTATTTAAACTCTTGAATTTGAATTTTTAAACTCTCTCTTTTATTTATAATACCATTATCACCATTGTTATTGTAGAATTGTAGTATTGTTAGTTGAGAATGCATTATTTTATAATTGTTCCATTTTACCTTACATCAGACATTAGTTAGGTGATGATTACACATTTCTCATGGTTGATGTGGCAATAACATTATCTAGTTTTGCTTTTAGAAATATTTCCGCATTGTTTAAAATAAAATTTTCCTATTTAAAATTTAGGGGTGTTACAATGCGGGGCCAAGATAGGGTTGGCAGTTGTGTTGCCTAAGGCAAGCATATTCCCTTTTAAGATTATGAGTTATGTCCCTTGGTCTTATGGGTTACATGTTATAAATAACTTTTCATTAATTACTCCTCCATACATCATTCTCCAGGTAATTGTTCTAGCAAAAAAAATAATAATGTACTTTTGTGGAGCATGGTGATTATCTTTTTCGCCTAAGTAATTATCTCACACTCTCAAGTAATTATCTTATCCATATAAATGATTATGTGTTCCATGTTTCTTCTGGGTTATGTGTTATAAATGAATTTTTTTATTATTGGCACATTTGTGCCACATTTTTAGCCGAATGTATCTTATATGATACACTTGGATGCACAATCAAATTTACAATATAGTTCTATCTGGAATTACAAAAGTTCAACTTCCTCACATTTATTAATTTTCCTCACACTTTTTATCTGTAAACAACCATTTAAAAAAATAATAATAACAATTATTAGTGAAAATTGTTATTAACAAGACTTTAGATAATAAATGTTATTATAACCTAACCATAATGGGCAAAATGTTGAGAGACTTTTGACAATTGTTGTAAAAAAAAGAGGGTAAGGCAATAGTTTTTTTTATGGAATTATTATTAAAAGCTCCTTCTCATCTCCGTTTTCATGGTTTTTTAGGATTTTTAATAAAGGACTTTTGATAATGGTTGTAAAGAAAAACCATTAGACAAAAATTCTTTAATAGAATCATTATTAAAACTTAGATTTTGATAACTTGAGAGTAGAAATAATGAAGGAGAATAATAAAAGGACAAAGAGATGATTAAAAAAATATATGAATAAATTTAACTTGACTTGAATTTTCAAATGGATTATTTTATTTATGAGAACACTTGAGAATAGATGTTTAGCCTTCCCAAAATTTGATCATTAATAATAAAAAAATCATAAAAATAACATTGGTTAAAAAATTAATTTTACCATATACGAGGAAGTTCAAATACCTCAACAACAATTTTATAGGAAACATTATATCGTAAATTAAGTATACATTGATTATTATTATTATTTTCTTCCAGCATTTTGAGAAGTAAAATTATCTGTAAAACCTTTAAAATTAAAACTATCTAGAACATTATTTTCAATGCATAAAATTTTTAATTAATGAATTTTAGAATTCTTGAGACTTAGAAAGCCATAAATGTGGTTATTGGTTTTAGTTCCAAAGAAATTTATTCCAACTAATGCCATAGTAATTAGTGTAATTAACATTAATTTATAAGTAATTGAATATGTATATATGTGTGTGCGAGCACAAAAATATATAATTCATCCATGTAAGCTCAAATACATACATGAGTTACTCTATCTTAGTAGATAAATACAATTATTACTCTTGTTATTCAATAAATAAAACATCATAATCAAGGTTTGATTTATCATCACTGTTGTATTCTATTGTTAACAATTAAGATACATTCATAATTTCAAAATGAAAGAGAGAACAAACCAAAACAAGAATAAAGATATGTTTAAAAGGTTCGTTCCAAATCTTTTCCTCAAAGATGAAATAGCTACATCTATTATAGGAAATTCTTCTCGTGAACTCTCTTTATTGTTATTTTATTAAAATTAATGCTCTTACTACAAAGTATACACACACACACATACATTAATAAATAAATAAATAAAATACACGTTTAGTTTCGACTTTCGATCGTTGATGCAATATACTTTAACATCATGATAGACGCGAAACAGTCGTCTGTACATCTTTTAAAATATTCATTAATGTTTTTGCTTTTTACTATCCGAACCCTGAACGACACGCACAAGTGACAAGACCATGTGAATTGAGGGGCATGCATGACCGTCGTCCCTTTTCTCGCATGTTGAGGAATGACCTTGCTTTATGGTTATGGATTAACCTAGCTAGCCATCGTACAAGGGTCAGGTAATATCCAGTGATGCGTACAAGGGTCGGTTAATATCCAGTGATGCACGGGGATGGCGGTCCGATGCCATTCCCCGTCCCGAAAACTTTTATAAAAATTCTATTAAAAATTAAAAAAAATATATTAATAATTAAAATTAATTAATATAGATAATAATTTTAAATATATTTTATTTTTTTAATTTTAGTATATTTAATCTATTTTAAATATATATATAATTTTTTTATATTTTCTGTCGTGTCGATTTTCTAATTTTTTAAGAAACGATATTTTTTTGTTTTTCTGTCACCGTCCCCATACAACCCTAGAAATCACGTTTTACTTACAAAGGTAACCAAACACCTATGTTCGACCTTTGCTGCTCCTAAAGCAAATATGACATGTCTTATTGAAGCCTTCGATTTTCGAAAAAAAACTTTCATTGATCGCTAGAAACTGTATAGAATAAGAAGCAAGATATCAAACTTAAATATTTTATTACCATCATCCCAAGTAATTATAAAAAATTAAGAATGTTCAAATTTATATTTTTATCTTCACCGAAATTATCAAAAACAATCTTTTTAATTAATCCACTCAATTAAAAAATTATTATTTTCATTTGAATTTTTCCTAGATCAATCCTCTATATCTAAATCCACAAAAAATGATGCCCCAATTCTTGTTCCTTACACCCCCCCTTTATGTGAATCATATGCATAGTAATATGCTGATATAATAAAACCTTTTTTATAGGCTAACATGACCCTAGAAATCAACAAAAGATCGAAGATTTAGGCGAAACTGACTTCCTTAAAAGGATATAAACAAAAAACGAGTTAAAAAGATATCATCGAGTGAATTCGGGCCATTTACATAGGCATGTCAATTAATAGGTCCCCAATGTCAATCACAATGGTCGTATTGGCCACCACGCCCACCTTATGTCAAGTCTTGGCTTTCCGCACTTGCTCCATCTTTGCTCATCATTGACACAAACGTGTTTCCAGACACTCTCCACTCGTGTTAACCTTCGAATGACCTTCATCTCTTCATCATCTCTAAGTCCTTCCTAGCCTTCGACACATGGGCTTTAATTTTGATAGCCCTCCCCTTTAAGCCACATGTGTCCTCATCCATGATCAAGCTGCATGATCATGATACCGTTCTCCAACTAATGTTGCATCCCCTTTAGCTAAAGTCCCTATATTGTTGTTTATTGGAAGTTCAAAGAGATTCCCTTGGGACTTTGTACCAACCAAGATCACATTCCTCCTTTTTGTGACAATCATCTAACCATATTTGATGTGAATAGCAAGCCATCCAACCTTGTAAATGAAATTAGATTGCAACCAAGTTTTAGAATGTCACTTACCTCTACAAACTTTATAATCCCCCATCATGTTTCTTGATCTCAATCTCTCCAATTCCTTCAACTTTGATCTCTTCACTATTAGCTAAAGAAACTAACATCCCATCACATGGTGTAACACCCTCAAATTTATGAATTGAAAATGTTCGTTTACATAGGTAAGACAGAAGCTAAAAACAATAAAAACAAATTGTGTTACCGCCACATTTGGTACAAGTTTGGTTACTTTTATCGTTCTCATACCAAGTGTTAAGGCTAAAATCATTACTTCGCTTAGATTTAATACATGATTATAAGAAATAGAATAAAGGAGACAAAGGATAAGTATTATATTGTATAAAAGCAACAATAATACTTTACAAAACTCAAAGAGAGAAATATAGAAGGGCACAAACTTCCAAATAAAACTGAAATCAATATATTAAAAGATGTCGGATAACCCATTGAATACATAGGGACCACGAAAGGAACCCTTTAGTATAGTAATATTGAACAACCCTTTTATATTAAAACAAAATAAAAAGCTAGCATAGAACACTGCATCATAATAATACATGGTATAAAACATCATACTTATTCATTTGTAATTAACTGAAGCTTAACAATGGAATATCTAATATATTTTCTTTGTAGTATAGTTAGAAACAACATCAACCTAAAACAAGACAATCACCACAAGCTACCTACCTCATTATCATTCCCAATAAATCTTATAACATAGGTAGGCTCACAAGCAGAGATCAATAACATCTCATTACATCACAAGTAGACACGAAGGAAGTTACTGAAATACAAGCATGCACAAAGGCTACTACTAAACCACAGTTAGGCACAAAAGCTACTACCAAACCATAAGTAGGCACAAAGGCTACTGCCAAAATACAAATAGGCACAAAGGCTATTAAAAAATCATAGGTAGATACAAAGGTTACTACGGAAACACAGGTAGGCACGAAGGTTGCTATTGGCCAACCCAATAATCCAATAATCTATCAAACATTTTCATTTTTATTTACTCGAGGGGAGATCAATCAACCTGGAGACACTAAGGTACTCCAGTCATATCGATGCATAAAGGCAGCAGAGTATCCTATTGACTATCAACTCGATGATGCAAAGGCACCCTAGTTGTATTAGTATACGAAGGTAATAAAGTACCCTATCGATAAGGACACCTAATTCATAAGTATGCATATCCCATATCAATCTATAAGATATAGGGCCTAGCTGGGGCACTAAGGCTCATCATTAGAAATCCAGAATCAAGTATGAGCTAAACCACGTCTTTAGGGTAACAACCCCTAAAGAGCCACCATTCCCAATATTGAGGTCTTTCACTTTAAGTATTAGTATTTTATTAAGGTAATCATAAAATCACATACAAATAGATCCAATTTTCATACTTTAACATGGCATATCACCCTTTTAGTGATTTCGTCCTAAGAACTCTATAGTTAATTGAACTAGTCGTGGAGTAGTTTTTAAGATGGGGTGACCCTCTTGAGAAGTTTCAAAAATTTTCTAAAAATTTCTTGAGAAGTGTGTGAGTGAAGACAAAGCACGTTGAAAGAACTTTTGTTGATCAGTAGGGCCAACTAATCAATCCTAAAACACTCCAGAGTAGCCCCGTGTGGTTGTATTGACTCAGGGTATTACACTAAGGCTATCCGAGGCTCAATTATTCACTTTTGGGCTTATTAGGCTAAAAATGACTAAAATACCCTTGAGGTAAAAATTACCACATTAGCATCCTCTTCAATTGCTAAATCAATTTTATTTCTTAAGTTGTCATGAAAAGGCTAAAACAACATGATAATTAAACCAATTCATCATGTAGATAAATTATCAAATAAGCCAAATGACCAATTTATCCTTATTCAAGGTTTTGCATATAAAACCCTAGCATGCATATCTAATACATCCAAGGTTACATAATCTCATGCTTAGCATAATATAGTACACATTAAGTGCTTGTCATGGTAAAAATCACAATACACATAAAGTGACCAAATTGCCCTTAAGGTACACATTCATGCTTATTATTCAAGAAATAGATTAATTAAGCATACTTATCCTATAAGTTTTTACGCATATGTCACACCTAATCATGAAATATCATTTTTACCATACTTTTATCCCTGAAATATTTTACATATCATAATATGCTCTTTTATAGATTTTTAGGATATAACACGTAATTATAATTTAACAAATCATGCTAAACATATTTCAACACAAAAACCTTAATGTATTATCATGCATCGTCTAATATTTTAATAGAGTATAACAATACCTGATTTCTAGCAAAAATGCAAAAAATAATAGTATCCTACTAAATACTATAAGATCCTGCTAATCAACTTTCTCACCTAAAAATAATACCAAAATACCAAATTAACATTTTAACTAATAATTATAATAATAATATATTTATTTTTAAAAATTATCAAAATACCCTTATATATAAATAATATGTACCACTTTTTTTTATATAAAAAAAACAAACACAACTCACACTGCATACATAGCATGAGCCATGTGGATACAATGGGGGAAGAAATAAGGGTTGGCTAGCTATGGCTGGGGGTGGTTGGTGCTGGTTGGTGATCGACGAGATGATGAGCTAGTGGCGGCTAGGTGATGTGAGGTGGTGATGGGATGGCGTCGATTGGAGCTACGAATGGAGGGTACATATTGGTTGGTTTGGTTGTGGCAATGGCTATGGGGAAGGGTGACGAAGGTGGGTGATGGAGGTGCGGTGGTTCTGGCCAAAAGGTTGGAGGGTGGGAATGGAAAAAAAGGATGTAGGTGTAATCCCCCGAAATATTAAAAGCCTATAATTCAATAAATAAATTTTATTTGGGATAAATTAGCCTTTAAATCTATTTAATTTAATTATTTATGGATTTTTGAGTATATAAAATTGATATAAATATTTAATTAATTAAAATAAATATTTTATTATTTTATCACACTCGTATTATTTAAATAAATTTTCAAACCCTTATTTTACTAAAATTATCCTTTTTAACCCTTATATTTTAATTATATTAAATTAAATTATTAAATCAATTTATTACCCAAAAATATTATATTGTGTTATTCTATAAAGTAAATTATTTTATTTAATACCATTTTTCCTTTTCTTTTTCTTTTTTCTTTTTCCTTTTTTCCCTTCTCCTTTTTCTTCCTTTTCTCTCTTTTTCTTCTTCTCTGGGCTGCCGGCTGGCCTGCCCGCCCTCACCCCCTTGCGCGATTGGGCCCTGGCCCATCTCTCGCCCTCCTCCCTCCTTTCCTTCCCTTCCCTGGCTCGGCTCCTTTCTTCCTTCTCCCGCGCGAGTGGGCCTGCTCCCTTTCTTTTCCTTCCTTTCTTCCCCGACTGGGCCGACCCGCTCCTTCTTTCCCTTCGGCTGGCCTACTCGCTTGACGCACCCAGCCCCCTCCCCCTTCTTCTTTCTTTCTTCTTCTTCTTCCTGTTTCCCCGGTGAGAATCCCGATCCCCGCCATCCCACATGCAACTCCCTCTCCTCCATTGATTCCCCCTATCTCTCTCTCTCCTTCTCGTCATTTTCTCTGCCCCATTCCAGTCCCACCATCCCTATCTCCCTACCCCATGCCCGACCATACCTCCTTTCTCCCTCTCTTTGCAACTCTCATTTCCCTATCCCTACCGTCACCCCTCGAGCTCCCTATCCCCTCCTTTCTCTTCCTCTTCTATTTCTTCTTCCTTCCCTGCCCGTTTTGCATTTTTTTCCCGAACTCCCCATGCTCCCCAACCCTCTCTTTTCTTTCTTTTCTTCTCCTTCCCTCACCCTCTCTTTTTTTGCTTCGCCGCCCAGCTCTGCCGCTGTCGTCGCCTCAAAATCCACCTGTATCACCCTCTACCTCACCCTTGAACCATCCCAACACCCATTGAGCCATCCCGCAACCTCCTTCTTCCTCCTCTCTTCTTTTTCTCTTCTTTCCCTTCCTTCTCGGCATCCACCCTACACTGCCATATGCCGCTATCGTTCCACCTCCTATTCCGCCACCTAAGCCACCACATTACTCCCTACAACCCCCTCTATCACCCCAAATCATCTTTTTGGCTGAAACCACCACCTGCAGGCCCTCGTTTTCCCCCTCCATTTTCCTTCCTTCTCAGCCTTCCATTTCAACCCCTCCTCGGCCACCACCTTCGCCGCCCTTAGCCGCCTTCAACCCATCCCCGACCACCACTTACAACCCCTCTCCACCTCTACATCCTTCCTTTACCTTAAATCTTCCCCCACGTGCCTTTTTTCTTAGCCCCAAAACCCCAACCTAAAAATGCCTATTTTTCCCTATTTTCACCACCTTCGAGCCCCCTACATTTTCCTTTCTTTGCATGCAGCTTATGCTGCATAAGCAGGATGAACTGCTACCCTTCTTGGTTTATTTGGGTAAAAATTTTAAGGTATAATAATATTTTAAGTTAATTATTTTATTAATTAAGTGTTATAAAGCCTTATACTTTATTTTTTTATATTATTTCTAATGTAATAAGTCTTGATATTAATTTTAGGTATTGGCTTTGATAATCAAAGCTTGAACCTTTAACTGGAATACCGGTAATGTTTGTTTTTGTGGGAATCGATGTAACCGTTACATCTTACTTAAACGCATGGATTAACGTATGTTAGCACATTAGGATTTTTAGCATGTTATTATGCTTAATTTATGTTGTTTAATATCATATGCACAATTTCTTGTGATGTTGGATGAAAATAAGCATGTTAGGTTTTGTATGGAAATATTGTTTGAAGTGAAAGTTTGGTTGTTAATGAAATGTTAGGTATTATGCTATTGTGGTGTTTAATGCATGGTTAATATTTTGTGAGCCTTAGGGGTATTCAGTAATATATATCTTGTACAAGAATATAGCCTAATATGTGTGGGTACTAAAAGTATATAATAAATATATTAGTTGTGGATGAGGTATTATTATTAATATTTTAAGTAGTGGTGATAATTTAAAATGAGTGGCGTAACAAGGGGAAAATTGGTAATTTATAATTAAAAAGGGGTATTATGGTAATTGTATAATAAAAAAGGTAAATTGGTAATTTTATAATCAAGGGGTAATATGGTAATTTTAGAAGTAAAGGGGTAAAATGGTAATTTTGTAATTTAAGGGGTAAAATCGTAAATTTGTAATTAAAGGGTAAAATGGTAATTTTGTAATTAAAAGGGCAAAATGGTAATTTTATAATTAAAGGGGCAAAATGGTAATTTGGTAATTAAAGGGCAAAATGGTAATTTTGTGATTAAAGGGCAAAATGGTAATTTAAAAACTAAAAGAGGTAAAATGGTAATTTTGTAATTAAGGATAAAATGGTAATTTTATAAGTGAAAGGGTGTTATGGTAATTTTTGGAAGTTAAGGGGTAAAATGGTAAATTTGAAGGTAAATGGGTAAAATGGTAATTTTATAAATAAAAGGGGTAAAAGTGGAAACTGGAAAGGAGTAACTTGGTAATTATAATAATTGAGAAGGGTAAAATAATAATTTGAATAACTAAAGGGTAATTGATAATGGAGAAGGGTAAAATGGTAAACATGATAAGTGTGAGGGGCAATTTGGTAATTTAACCAACTAAAGGGGTAATTTGGTAATTAGGATATTGAACAGGGGTAATTTGGTAATTTGACCAACTAGAGGGCAATTTTTTATTTATAATAAAGGAAAGGACAAATTAGTAATCTAACTAACCAAATGGAAAATATATTAAGCGTGACGATTACGAAGGGTGATTAGTGGCCTATTAAGTGTGGAAAATAGCTTGGTAACCTAAACTGAGTAAGGGTGTAGCTAAGGCCGAATGTATGTTATGTGTACTACATGCCTTGGATGTCCTATATTATTATATGTCGTGTTTTATATGCTATTATCTTAACTGTTTCATGTGTGGCGTGGCTTGGAACCGAGATGTGTACATGTGTCCTCTTTTGGTATGTGATAATATGGATATGCCGTAAGTTATGATGTGATGTGATGTGGCCCTTTAGGACATGCATGCTAGGATAATTAATGTGGTAATGTGGGATGGAGGTATGAAAAAGAGAAATGGGAGAGAAAGATAATCAAGGGGAAGTAAGTTAGCTAATGCAGGTATGGGAGAAACTAGGGTTGCATGGGATGGTTAGAGTCCGCATGGGGGCAAACTTTACATATAGAAAGTTGCCTCGGGGCATGAAGAAGGTAATAGAAGTGTCGTTTGGGTGTCTGGGGGCTTCGGGTGAAAAATAGTACGTGGGACAATATAAGGGTGCGTAGGAGACCAGGCTAGGGTTTAGGAGGAAATCTTAATTTGAGAAGTTGGAAAAAGAGAAAGAAAATAATTAAAAATAAATGAGAATGAGTGGGGTACGAAGTGAGAGTTGAATATAAGGGTCGTGATGTGTGTAGGGTGTTGAAATAGTTTGGTATGTGTAAGGCATGGGCCACATAGGCCCAGGTCAAGATTTTTGGAGAAAACCGAGTTAGGAGGTGCAGAGGTTTCAAGATATGGGATTGGCCCTCCTGGGAGGACAAGTATGGATATAGTTAGCCATGCATGTCAAGGGTGAAATACTTTCGAATAAGATACATTTAAGACACTAATCACTTACAGAGGAAGACGTTGAGCTGGATCCAGACCGGTCCACCGATGAATAATAGTGGCTAGGGCCGGGGTTCCCTACATGACCGGTCCACATGCGAATAAATAGTGGCCAGCCTTGCATGACCGTTCCACAGGCTATAATAGTGGGGGATTCAGTGCTCAACAAAATAAACGTAAAAATAATAAGACACGGGGAAGATACTAACTACTTACAGTGGAACACCTTGTGAGTCGAGGCTAGACCGATCCACCGGCGAATAATAGTGGCCAGGAGCATTTTGCCCTACTTGTTCGGTCCAGCGGCGAATAGTAGTGGCCAGGAGCATTTTTCCTTTCATGACCATTCCACCGGTTATAATAGTGGGATTCCCATACTCACATGGACATTTATAATCCGAGATGATTGATTAATGATGGACTAATGGCCTTAAGGCCCTAAAAGTATCGATTATTCATTATGGCCTATTAACATTTGGTTAATTGGTTAAGTATGTGAATGGACAAAAGGGAATGTTACGTATACACCGTTAATATCTGATTGACTCGTTGAATATGCGAATGTATCTGAACATTATGTTTATACCTATTGTGATGTATGAATATAGTAGTGTATCATGTGTTACATCACATACCTATTTTTAAGTGTGTTTTTAAAGGGTTACTCAGTACCGTAGTACTGAAGGGTTCCATTCGTGGGGCCCCCCTATTTAATGGGTAGAACCCCTTGTAGGTTGTATTTGGTGTTATTCAAGTGGGCCTCGGAAAAGAGCATAAGGAATTATCCGGAATTGTTAGGGTTTTACTCTATCTCCTTGAATTTCGCAATTTTAATGTATGCGTTATTTTGTAACCACCACTTGATGGATTATATTTACTTGCACTACACTGGTTTAATTATTAGTTGAGTTTCTCGTAAATTATATTTTTCTCCTTTAGCCTTAGCACTTGGTACTAGAATAGTATGAGTGAACCGATCTGGTACTAAGTGTGGTGGTAATACCCTTAGACTACATAGTTTGTTATTTTGCTTCCACTAATTTTCTTTTAATTAAATAAAATTTTTCAATAGTAAATTTTGGGGGTGCTTTACAACAAGAGAGGACAAGAAGAAAAGGAGAAGAAGAAGAAGAAGAAGGCTCGGTGATGGTTACTGGATGTTGTGGTGCTGAAGGAGAAGGGTGGTGTAGGGGTCTTTATGGTGCATGAAATGGCTAGGGAGGGTTGGCTGGGTTGGAATGATGGCTGTGAGGTGGGTGGTGCAAGAAGGAATGGTGGATAGCTATAGTAGAAAGCATCTAAGTGGAGGGGGGTAGCAACGACAACAATTGTCACTACTCAGGAAGATCCTATGGGGAGTTTTTTTTAAGGGGATAGCAGGGATCGACAAGATCGGCCTTAGAGAAGGAGAAGAAAAATAAATACAAAGGTGATAGGGAGGAGGAGGAGGAGGAGGAGGAAGAAGAAGAAGAAGAGGTGGTGTAGCCTTATATGACATATAATTTAAACCCTCTTATAGTCACTTGTAGTATTGGTAAATAAGGGTATCGTTTTATATCGGGGATTGAGAGGTCTCACATTTATTTAGCTAACTGACAAATAATTAAAAAAACTCTAAATCACACAAAAATAAATAATAATAAAAACACAATTGTGGAGGGTTTTCAAATAGAAAATAATAAATTAATTAAAATAATAAATATAATATATGAATGCAAATATGATGAATGTGTTAGGAAAATAGAAATTCATCATTAGACTAGGTTAAAATATAATAATAATTTCTAAGCCATCTTTAATTATAAGAAGGAGAATGGTCAAGTTGTAAGCCAAAAGTAGGTTTATACACCTTATATTACTTCCCTAAAATAATTAATACGATAAAGTGCCAATAGTAAATCCTATTAAATGCTAGCATTATAAGTGTAACAAGATGCTGCTATATTTAACTAGATTTAAGTACAAGTAGAAGGATGTTAGTCTAAGCAACCAAACTAGTACATCAAGAATGTCTAGTTGTAATTCTCTCCTTTGACTCACACGTATCTAAATGTTCTATTACTTCGATCAGAATCACAAAATTAATAGATGAATTGTTATCTACAATTTATACATATAAATTCTAGTATGTTCATTTAACCACCTAGCAATCATACAATCCTACATACTATCATCGTGAGGAAACCAGAATAAGGCATGTACCATATAAATCATACTTGACAGAATCATATATATAAACGATAATAATTAAAGTAGAGTTAAAGAACAATCTCATGAAATAAAGAAAAATAATATTATATCTCAAACCATAATCTAGGGTTTCAATCTATTTTCCAAGAATAAATATTTAGATAGTCATAACAAATAAATAAATTACACAAAAATATATATCAAAATTAGAGAAACAAATAAATGAAATTAATTATGGATAAAAATTTAGCAATTTATTTAGATGAAAAATTGCTAAATTTTATCTTAAATAAACTCTTTTGGTCTCTTTTTCTCTCTCACAGCTGACCATTCTTTCTATGTTGTCTTTCTCCTCTTCCTTGACTTCTTGCGTGGTTCTGTCCTTCTTTTTTTTTTCTTTTTCTTTCTCTTTTCTCTTAGCTGACTTTTCTCTTTCTTCTCCTTTTTTTCTCTGCACTTTTCTTTTGCCGCGTCATAGTGCCACCTGATCCCTCTCTTTCTCTCTTCTTTCTTTTTCTTCTTTTTTCTTTTTGTTCTAGCTTTTCTCCTACGGTATCAGACTATCGCCCACTAACTTTGCTACTTGCCTTTTCTCTTTTTCTTCTCTATCTTTGTCAGGCCTGCACATGTTTCCGTCTCTTTCTTCTCTTTTCTTTTCTCTGCTTTCTTGCACTCTTCACTCTATTTTTCTATTCTATGACTTTCTCCTGCTTTTCTCTCCTCTCCCCTTCAATTGTCGCTTTTCTCTTCCTTTTATAATATTTTTTTCATCATGCCACATGCCCTATCTCTACACCTGGTCCCCTTACTTCTTCTCTCTCTTATTTTTTCTACGACATTAGACTTGCCGCTCCCTTCTTTCTTTTGTAGCCGAGCCTCATTTACCTGATTCTCCTTCTACTATTGTTTCTTTTGGGCCTTTAGTCCAAAAGACCCAAATCTTTTTTTTATCTATAAAATAACAATATAAAAATTAATAAATAATCTTATACTTTAAACTCATTTATTTTATATAATTTTAGATCAAATAATAAAATATATAATATTATTATCACTTAAGCACAAAATTATAATTATTCTCATATATTACTTAAATATAAGACCAAAAACTAATATTAAGGGGGTAAAAAAATATGTATTCATCAAGAGGAAGGAGAGGAAGGTTATGGTGGTGGATGGTGTGTGTGCGTGTTTGGTGGTTGAGGATTGGGGTGGTGAGGAACGATCGGGGTTAGGGAGCTCGATGCTACGAGGCGCTACACAAAAATGGTTGGGGAGGTTGGTGTGATTGGTTGAGGAAGTGCAGAGGGAGAAGGGGAGGCTATGTGCATGTGTATATGTGTATGCAGAGAAGAGGAGGGTTGCCCGTGTATATAAGTATAAGGTAGAGAGTTGTGGGAAATAAGGGTATGGTTTAATAGAGAATGAGGGATAGTTTGATAGGCTAGGGGCATGGGTGTAGTGAAATAAGGAAAGGGAGAAAAGGAGAGTGTTTGGAGGAGGTATTTGGGGCATGCAAGAGATAAAAGAATAGGGGAGGTAAAATGATAGGGTGGAAATATGTTTATTTTATTTTAGTTTTAGGTTTAGTTTGGATATGTTAGGTATCAAGTAAAAAAATATCGGGTAAGAATAATTAGAAATGAAAGAGGTAAAAATAATCGGGAAGAATGCTTAGGAATTTATTTAGGTTATGGAGTAAAGGTTATAAATAAAAAGAGTAGGCCAAGGTTTAAGGGTTAATTTTGAATAAAAGACTAAATATAAAAGGTTACGAAATTTTGGGGTATTACTCATAGTTCCAATAATTAGAACTAATCCTTTTGACTACATATGTACTGAGAACATCCTAAATCCAAGACACGCTTCTCTTTTTGCACATATGTCCCATCCACTAAGAGAACATTACCAAGATCCTTCTCATCTATTGCAATCCTAACACAATCATTCTCCTTTTTCTCTTTCTTATAATTAGAACACTTATTCTTGATATGCCCTGCCTTATTACAATGAAAACACTTGATATATGGGTTAATCTTCTTCTTACCTTTCTTAGACCGCCCTCTTGCATATAATCTGGATTCATCACCTTAAGTAAATCTCCCTTTTCCTTCTATTTTTTGTAACTTCAAGAAAAACATGGTTTCTTCTAGAGAAAATTTATTTATTTTTCCTATCAGTATACCTGCCACCATAGAACAAAATATATTTGGGAGAAATGCTAAGAACAAGACTTCTTGATCCTCATCCTTAAAGGATTCATCCAAAATTTTCAATCGAGTGATCAATCCATTGAGTACATTTAAATGATCTTGCAGTTCACCTTATTTTTCCATCTTTAATGAAAATAATTTCTTCTTAAAAAACGACTTAATCACCAGCGACTTTGACACATATGTCTTCACTAGCTTTTCCCATAATTCTTTCACACTCATCTCCTCAAGAACATCATATTTGATTTCTAGATAAAGGGTCAACCAAATCATACTCGTTGTATGCAATTTCACATCTGCTCAATTGGCGACATCCACATCTGTTGGCGTCAGCTCTTTCAAGGTATTGTGCAATACTTATTGAATAAGAAGCTCATTGATCATACTATATTATAGCACAACGTTGTTATTTCCATTGAATAATGCTATCATGAACTTCCCTCTTTAGTTTGACTCAAACCAGTAAATAGATGTCGAACACAAACTCGTCTCTAATACCAATTTGTTGGAAAAATTCTTAATGCTTACAAAAAACTATGCAGAATAAGAAACAAGAATTATCAAAGATGTGTTTTTATTCTCATTAAGATCATTAATAATAACTCTTATGATAAAAATCCTTGTTCATAATTGAGATTTTTCTTAATCAATCATCTAGATTTAGAACCTTAAGAATGTGCCCTCAATTTTTGTTCCTCACACCCTATTATGTGAATCTTATGCATAATAATAACTCTATATAATATATCTCCTTTTATAGGCTTCCAGAATCCTATAACCAATAAAAGATAGAAGATCCATGTAAAATAGACTCATCTAAAAGATACATTTTGACCTCATAGGTTAATCAACCTTTGTTTTGATAATAACAAACTCAATTATGAATTTGACTTATCTTGTTAAATGTGCATGTGTATCATAGCAAAAAGTGAAGTATTCAACACTTAACTAAGGCAAAGAGTACTAAGGAGATCAAGTTTACAAATCATATTTTAAACACAAGTCAAATATCAATAAGGAGGAAAAAAATAAGACTCTAACTTCAAATACTTCAATTTCATATATGCAATATACAAACCATGAACGGATAAGGAAGCGTGCTCGGGATACCAAGACTCAAGCTTCAAAGAGTATGTTATAGTCTTAGATTTTATATACATATAATTTACGTATTGAACACTTAGAATTTTCAATTATTTGATCTTTATAATCTTATTTAAACATAATTTTTAAATATTTTATAGTGATTTCATGCATAAAAAATATTTTCAAGTATTTCTGCAAAATGTTGTCTTAAACTAATTTTATTTTAAGTAGTTTTGCATATGATTTAACTTTTAAAATTCACCATAAATTACATAGACATTCTTTTTGGGTGAATAATATTTCTTTACAAATCTTATGATGTCTACTTTACAACAAAAAAGACGACATACAATTTTGAGCTCTATAGCTCAATTTATAGTATTTTTTTTGTAAAGGTGTACAATGCTGATAACAATTCCACTAATCTACCTATTTGTCAAAATCAGTTGACCGGTCTGGGCATTTATGAGATTTTCTGCCCGATGTAATTCAACCATTGGAGTAATTTTTACACACATCTAGCGCCAATTTTTCCATTTTTTAGCAATATAAATAAGAGCTTTTAAATTTTAATAAACATCAATTAAGCTAGCACAACTCTTCTAAAATCATTATTTTTCCATCTTACAAAGAATCAAAGAGAGTTTTGATTTTACCCTTTCAAATCTAAATCAAACTTCTCTAGTACTCAATTTGTTCTTCATATTTAGCTAGAGTGCTCATACACTTGTAATTATTATTTCTCTACCTAGATAAAAATCTTCACTAGTGAGTACTCACTTTTATATGTTATTTAGTGAAGATTTTTATTATATTCATTCAAACTCATAATCTTTAACACAAGTAAAGAGTTGTGTTATCTAGCATTCCTAAGAGAGGTAATTGAGATTATAGTCTCATAAACCTAGAGAAGATAATTAGACAAAGTGTAAATTATCTCCTAGAAAGTCATTGAGATTACAAACTCATAAACCAAGAAAGGAGTAATCATCATCAAGCATCCACTATAAATAAATATATATTCAAATCCAAAAGGCAAAACTTTTTGGTAGTGGATGTAGAGAAACTTTGTAGGGTTTCTTGAACCACTATAAATCGTGTGTTTATTATTTGCCATCATTTTACTTATTCCTTATAAAATTTTAATTTAGCATTATTATTATAAAATACTCTATTCACCGTCTCTATAGTATCCATATGGGCTTTCAATACAGATAAAAATTGAGCTAAAAAGGTATCGTTGCATGGATCAGGGACGTTCACACATGCACGTCCCCCCTCTGTGTTGGTCACCATGGTTGTATTAACCACTCCACATTGTCTTGCCTTTACGTATTTTCTCCATATTCACTCCTTATTGACATAGGTGTGTTCTTAGACACTCTTCATCAATGTTGACCTCCAAATAATTTTCTTATCTTCAATGTCTCCATTCTAGGTCATTACTAGCCTTTGATACATAGGCTTGGATTGAATTCTCCTAGGCTAGAAAGTTGGACATTTAATGTCTTGATTAGTCGATCCTTGAACTAGTGGAAAAGCAAAAGATGGCAACCTAACTATATAACAATTGAAATTTCCTAGTGCTTATAATTGTTTTCTATTGTATCTAACAACATTAACCTACCTTGAGGACCCCCATTATGGTGAAGGGTTTTCATTTTGCAATCCAAGTTATTCTTCTGTTCTAGTTATTATCACCAATAATCCTTTAAAAAAATGTAATAAGGCATTTCTACTAAAATAATAAATCATAACGTTCGTGCAAGGACCATCATTGAACTAGAGAATCCACCATGTAAATAAATTCCTCAACAGGATTTACAAGGGTGAAAAGTTTCCAAACACACAACTAATTAACTCTGATACAATGTGATTCTGAAGCAGTGTTGAAGATGAGTGATGTTTTGTGAAAACCGTGCTATTACGTTCGCACCATAAATGATAAATGACAGAAGCTGACTGTTTTTTATTTATATAAAAAAATCCTCACTTTGGGGCCTCTTCCATAGAGCCGGCAAAAGTTGACCCGACCCGTTAAGACCCGAAAAATTTAGCAACCCGACCCGACCCGACCCGATAATGACCCGACCCGGCACTGACCCAATAATAATCAACCCGACCCGACCCGATCACAACCCACGATCCGTTATTGACCCAACCCGATAGCGACCCGACCCGTCATTGACCCGACCCGATGACAACCCGACCCGTAATTGACCCGACCCGATAGTGACCCGACCCGTTATTGACCCGACCCGCTTTGACCCGACCCAAAGCCGACCCGACCCAATGTTGACCCGACCCGACAATCACCCGATCTGACTCAATATTAACCTGATCAGACATCAAAATATATAATAATAATAATAATAATAATAATAATAATAATAATAATAATAATAAATTACATATATTTTATTATTCATTTAAAGCTTTTAAAAAATATAGTATTTTATAAATTGTACTTATTTTTCATAATTTTACCCTAGACATTCTTATTTATTAATGATATCCTAATAAGATATATTATTAATAAATAAAAAACCAAAATAAAAAAGACAAACATCCAGTTATAATCCTATAAAATGATTTTCAAAACGTGTTCATTACATCTACTAATCCACCTATTTGAAGAAACTCTTAATAGAAGAGTATAATAGTATCATTTATTAGCTATCAATTTATCACTTATCACCTACAAAATCCAACAAATAATAACTATACCTCGTATCAAGAGTATCTCACGTTACAACCCTAAATTTAAAGTTTTAGTTATATTTTTTCTTTTAATATTATTAATTTACTTTAAATATAATTTAGTATTCTACGTTCATCAATTTTAAATTTACAATATCTAATTATTTTTGTTAATTATAATATTAATATTAATATTTTATATTATTTAATTTTTAATTTATATGAATATATATATAATAATTAATAATTAATGAAAATATATAAAATTATTATTTAATTTAAATTATGTTTAAAATAACTTATTATATTTTTTTTACTATAATAATAATAATTAATAAAATATTACAATAAAAATATAAATATAATAATGTTAATAAAATAAATACAACTAGAGAAATTAATAAGATAAATTATAGAGAGAAATGAATATGAAAAAAAAGATAGAATAAATGATATAAAAATTATTGGATAAAAAAATAATACTTTTGTAGGTAAATTTTTTTACTGTTAATATTTACCGTGTTATATATATATATTCTAACAGTATAAATTGAGCTAAAAATATATTAAAAAGTATCAAAAAATCCACGTACCACAAGTATGGATCAAGAACTTGAAATTTTTAAGCACACAAAATTTGTGGGTAAATTTTCTTTTCCCATAACTACAATTCTAAATTTAAAGTCCCTAAATTTAAATTTAGAATATATTTTTTTTACACCAGATGATCTAAATAAATATTAAATTGGTCAAACTATTTTTGTTAGTTTTTTTTAATTAAAGTATTGGTAAAGTTTATATTTGTGTAAGTTAATACTATATTTGGATCTCTTGAGACTTTAAAAATAAAATTTAGTTTATTCATAACTAAAAATACAATTAAGATTGTTAATATGTATGAAGGATATTGATAGAGATAAAAGTATAGAAATAAATTAGAAGTCTAAAACGGATTACAAGAAGGATGAAAACTAGCCAGTGTGTGTGTTGTGTATCTATATATATATATATATATATATATATATATAGGTATAGCTTATACCTAATCGAGAACCGAAAAATCTAAATGGTTACCATTTGGATGAAGTATATGAAACATGAATTGTTTTAGGAACAATAGCTATAGTCGGTAAAATCGTATTATGTCGGCTAAAAGAGTAGGAGTGATTATGCACGGCTTATTTATTGGTTTTCCACAGAAATTTAGTTCTGGAAAAGGAGTCCAACTTTTGATCAAAAGACTCATCAACCCAACAATAACTTAACAAAATTAAAAGATCCAAAATAAGAGCATCAATATCAGAATATGCCACTTATAAAATTTAACACAACGCTTATAACATCAATAAAAGAACACCAATAGATAGTAGTTGTCCAACAACATAAAGATTATCCAAGTATGGTAAATCTACAATATATGGAACAAATGACATGATTGAATAAAAATTAAATTCCTTGCCCACAAAAGATAATAATCACCCATGTTTACAAGCAAAAACGTCTAAAACTTTAACCCCTATTTTTGAAGCTCCTTAATCCATTTCATTATTGTTACTCGTTAACTTTGATGGCTCCACAGAAGTTCCTTCTTCTTCTTCTTCTATTTTTGTAAATTCCAAAAAAAATATGACATTATTATCTTTAAAATTCATTGATAAAAAAATTATCAAATAAAAAAAAATAAAAATTCATAATAACTAATGTTATTACCATCATATCCGTATAACCAATTACGAGTAGTTACCAAAGCATCAACATTTTTCGACAACAACGAGCTCCTCCACTTATTTAAAATTCTACCGCCCATGCTAAATGTTGACTCAGATGCAACGGTAGTAATAGGAATGGCAAGGATATCTTTAGCCATAGAAGAAATAATTGGAGAAGTCTTAGAATTATTTTTCCAAAATTGGAGCACGTCAAGTGAAATTTTATGATCCAACCGCTGACTTTCGAGGTACATCTCAAATTCACTTTTACAGCTTTTACCTCTACTTCCAACAGAAGTAGAAGCATCAAAATCCTAAATTTTAAACAAAGGAAAAAGCAATAATTAGACTTGATGTAAACAGAAATTAGTAATAACAAAAATAAACATGTAATAAAGATAAAAAAATATATGTAGTGAGATATAGCTCGATTTACCTCCATTTCATCAGTTCCTCTGTTCACTTCTCTATTAATAGATGTTCCTTCGTCAAATGAATTTGGAGCATTAGGACAATGATATTCATAGTATTTGTATAGCTCGACAAATTCGACGTATATATCATTAGCGAACTTTGTACCCTTCTCATTACCATGTAGTTTGACTAAGGCAAACTTCACAAAGTCAAACTTATAACGTGGATCCAAAATTACCGCAAAAGCAAGAATGGTACTGTAGTGCGACCAATACTTTTCAAATTTTTGCATCATTTGTAGTCCCATTTTGCTGATATCATTATCATCACATCCTATTGCCTTCTCCAATCTCAGTTGAATTCTCCAAACATTAAGAAAGTACAAGTTGGCAGTAGGATATTCAGATCCAGAAAATAAGCAGGTAATTTCATAGAAAGGTTCCAATAACTCGCAAATCTTTTCCACTTTGCTCCACTCATTCGGCAAAATTGTATCTACTATATATAATGTAATAAATGATAATTATACATTGTATATTCTTGTTATGCTCACCTTTATTTTATAAAATTATCTTTTTTTAAGTAATCAAATATTTTAAGTAATCAATTAAATATAATATACAATAAACATCTAATATTTTTACATGTAAAATTTATAAATGTTTAAAGCAATCAAGTATAATACTATCAAAACTTATAAATATCTTTATTATTTACTTTTGTAAAAATAAAACACATATAATATTCTTATTTTATCTATCTTTACAAGTGATCTTATGATTGTATTGTATCTAGCATATACAATGTAATAAATGATAATTATACATTGTATATTCTTGTTATGCTCACCTTTATTTTATAAAATTATCTTTTTTTAAGTAATCAAATATTTTAAGTAATCAATTAAATATAATATACAATAAACATCTAATATTTCTACATGTAAAATTTATAAATGTTTAAAGCAATCAAATATAATACTATTAAAACTTATAAATATCTTTATTATTTACCTTTGTAAAAATAAAACACATATAATACTCTTATTTCATTTATCTTTACTAATAATCTTATGATTGTATTGTATCTAATATATACAATGTAATAAATGATAATTATACATTATTTATTCTTGTTATGCTCACCTTTATTTTATAAAATTATCTTTTTTAAGTAATCAAATATTTTAACTAATTAATTAAATATAATATATTATAAACATCTAATATTTTTACTTTTAAAATTTATAAATGTTTAAAGAAATCAAATATAATACTATTAAACTTATGAATATCTTTATTATTTACCTTCGTAAAAATAAAACACATATAATATTCTTATTTCATTTATCTTTACTAGTAATCTTATAATTGTATTGTATCTAATATTTACAATGTTATAAATGATAATTATACATTATATATTCTTGTTATACTCACCTTTATTTTATAAAATTATCTTTTTTTAAGTAATCAATTAAATATAATATATGATAAACATCTAATATTTTTACATGTAAAATTTATAAATGTTTAAAGCAATCAAATATAATACTATTAAAACTTATAAATATCTTTATTATTTACCTTTGTAAAAATAAAACACATATAATACTCTTATTTCATTTATCTTTACTAATAATCTTATGATTGTATTGTATCTAATATATACAATGTAATAAATGATAATTATACATTGTTTATTCTTGTTATGCTCACATTTATTTTATAAAATTATCTTTTTTTAAGTAATCAAATATTTTAACTAATTAATTAAATATAATATATTATAAACATCTAATATTTTTACTTTTAAAATTTTAAATGTTTAAAGAAATCAAATATAATACTATTAAACTTATGAATATCTTTATTATTTACCTTTGTAAAAATAAAACACATATAATACTCTTATTTCATTTATCTTTACTAGTAATCTTATTATTGTATCTAATATATACAATGTAATAAATGATAATTAATTATACATTGTATAATTTTGTTTTTATCATCTTTATTTTATAAAATTATCTTTTTTTAAGTAATTAAATATTTGAAGTTATCAAATAAATTATAATCAATGATAAATATCTTTGTTTGATTCAAAGCGCAATATTTTTTGTTATTAAAATTTATAAATATCTTTACTATTTATTTGTGAAAATAAAGCGCATTTAATATTTTTAATTCTTTTATCTGCAATATTAATCTTATGATTGTCTGTCTCTAATATTTATGATTTATGAAATGATAATTACTTAGGCTCGAATATGAGTAAACCCGTCAAAACTCGACCCATTAAATTAACCCGTAACTAATTGAATTCAACCCGTCAAATTGTATGAAATGAGTCGAATGACCCCACCCATCAATTTAACTCGAAACAACTCGAACATAACTAACCTGTCATATTATATTATTACATGAAAATATGAAATGACCTGAAACGGCCGAAGCCACCTACTCACGTGAACTAGAAAATGACCCGAAACCAACCCGACCCTAGTCACCCTACCACCAGTCAAGTTAACCCGAAATTATCCGAATCCGAGTTTTCTTAACTCGAATAGTCGGACCTAACCCGACCCGACAAATTAACCCGAAATGATCCGACCCGCACCCGACCCGACAAATTGACCCGAAATGACTCCACCCGCCAAATTGATTGACCCAAAACGACCCGACCCGTTAGTAACCCGACCCGACCCGCAATAGTCAAATGACCCGCTATGACCCGACCTGAACCCGACCCGCCCGACCCGTTTGCCACCTCTACTCTTCCACCTCGAATCAACCATCTGCATATATATGATCCCATATAGAAGTTGTTGCTGACATCTAGATGCACGAATTGAGGACAACCTCACTTTGAGAACTCATAGTCAAAGAAGTCTTCATTATGACGAGCTTGACATAAGGTGTGATCCATCGTACGTAGTTGATATTCCCATCTTAAGGACACGATGTTTCCACAACAATATCTGACGAAGAGCCGGCCATATAATGAATTGGTGATGAGGGAGAGTGAGTCAGTTCCGGACCACATCATACCATTACGAAGAAACCTTAGGGTTGTGAGAGCGAATATGATAGTTATGCCTTTGGAATACTGTAGACACCATGATGTAAGCATGCATTCTCCCCAAGCGATTGAGTGACAGCTGCATAGATCACATTTCAAACTTGCTGCTGCCTATAAGCTTTCAAAAAGATAAAATTAGATATTTTTATCTTTTATCAAAAAAATATACTTAGTATATATATTTTTTCAGAATTTACTTCTATTTAAAAAAATAAAAACCTTTTTTTTTTAATACACATCCCCAAAAGATATAATTTCCTATTTTTATGTATTGTTTATTAAATTGGCTCTTATTGTGGTGGATGATAGATTAATATATAATCTATATATATATGACAGGATCGAATGCTAATCTATCAAGATTAATATATATAATATATCGCGGAAGCGTACCTGAATCCATAATAATAAAAGATTTGTCGAGTACCGTCGAATCTGATATCAAACCCTAACGGTCGGTTTTGTAGTCTTCTAGATCACGCACGTATTTGCTGCTTGCCGATGACTAATGGGAACCAATGGGGCGAAGTATGTCTGACCTAGGGACCATAACCACATATATATAGATAACAAGTCGGTCATCTATCGGGCCATCCTAGTTCGTTCCATCAACGATCTAGGACTCCCATAGTCTCTACACATATCGGTCCACATTCAATTAGATACATTAGGCCCAACTTAATTAAACCTAACTCGATCACGTTTATTCGGGCCTAACCGTTACGACAACGTCCAATTCGTATCATTCGCATATAAGCCCAACGTCGGATAATAATCCAACAATCTCCCACTTGGGCTATATGTGCAACGTTACTAATTGTGACATAACCGAATGAGCTCAAATCTGTTGTCGTTATAAAATGTATCTTTAACCAATCCGGTCCATCAATCACATAAACATAGGATCAAAGCGGCTTTCGTCACATATCTACGTAACTAAACCCTCAATGGTCACATATGTTGACATGACAGAATGACATGGATCAAGATGTGGATGTGTAGCATGGAAATATCATGCAATGTGATCCTAACATGCATATTTCCAACTGGTCCACCTTAAAACTTTAGTGAGATCAAATCATACCAAAAGATAGAAAGGAAATAAAATGAAACTTTATTTCTGCAGAAAACCTATGGTCAAAATATCCATAAGTCAAACCAAAGAGAGTCTATACATAAAGAAACTGAGATTACAAACTCTCACTGAAACTAAAGATCATTAACTGATATAACACCCATACGAGCTACATGCTCGAGAAACTGCTTGGGTGGTAACGCTTTAGTAAACGGATCCGCAATCATAGAGTTTGTACTGATATGCTCTATAGACAATTCTCCTTTCTGAACTTTTTCTTTAACAACTAAGAACTTGATATCGATACTCTTCAATTTCGTAGAACTTAGATTGTTGTTGGAATACTGAACTGCAGCCTTATTGTCACATAACAATTTGAGTGGTTTTTCAATACCATCAACTATATGCAGCCTTGTGACAAAATTTCGCAGCCATATACCATAATTGGAAGCCTCATAGCATGCCACAAATTCTGCTGCCATGGTGGAAGAGGCCACAACTGTCTGTTTGGAACTCTTCCAAGACACAGCTCCTCCAGCCATTAAAAAAACAAAACCTGATGTGGACTTCATACTATCTTGGCATCCAGCAAAGTCGGAGTCAGTGTATCCTACGATCTCAAGCTTGCCTGACATCCGATATGTGAGCATGTAATCTTTCGTTTTCTGTAAGTACCGCATGACTCGTTTGGCTGCTGTCCAATGGTCAAGTCCTGGATTGCTCATATATCTGCCCAACATCCCAGTAATGTACGCAATATCCGGACGCGTACATACCTGAGCGTGCATAAGACTTCCCACAGCTGAAGCATAGGGAATATTCTGCATTTCCCTTCTTTCATAGTCATTTTTAGGGCACTGACTGAGACTAAACTTGTCTCCCTTAGCGACAGGGGTATTTCCCGGTTTGCAGTTATGCATTCCATATCGTTTGAGAACCCTTTCAACATAGGCCTTTTGTGACAACCCTAGGATACCTCGAGAACGATCTCGGTATATCTCTATGCCCAATACAAAAGATGCATCACCAAGATCTTTCATTTCAAAATTCTTAGCCAGAAATCTCTTGGTCTCATGCAACAAACCTATGTCATTGCTTGCTAGCAATATGTCATCAACATATAAAACCAGAAATATGCTCTTACTCCCACAGAACTTATGGTATACACATTCATCAACCAAATTCATCTCAAAGCCAAAAGAGGTGATTACTTGATGAAATTTAAAATACCATTGTCGAGACGCTTATTTGAGCCCATAGATAGATTTTTTAAGTTTACAAGCCATATTCTTTGGGTCTCCGGACACAAAGTTTTCTAGCTGTACCATATAGATCGTCTCCTCAATGTCACCATTGAGAAATGCGGTCTTTACGTCCATCTGATGTAACTCAAGATTAAAATGTGCCACTAATGCCATAATTACCCTCAAGGAGTCCTTAGAAGAGACCGGAGAGAATGTCTCTTTAAAATCTTCTCCTTCCTTTTGTGTAAAGCCCTTAGCGACTAGACGCGCCTTATATCTTTCCACATTGCCTTTTGAATCCCTCTTAGTCTTAAATATCCATTTGCAACCAATGGGCTTCTTTCCTTCAGGCAATGGGACAAGATCCCATACGTCATTGTCCATCATGGACTTTATTTCCTCATTCATGGCATTAATCCACTTTTGAGAATTCGAACTCTCCATGGCTTGACGGAAGTTGATTGGATCATCTTCCATCATGCCAATGCCAACCTCATGTTCTATGAGAAATACAATATAATCATCCGGAATAGCACTTCTCCTTTCTCTAGTGGATCTCCTTAGCTCTTGAGGTTGTTGAGCTTGTCCTTCTGGAACAATCACTTCATTTTGAATGGGTGGTTGTTCTGCATTGTCTTGTTGAGGTTCTTGATTTGCCTCCTGATCGACGACAGGTGTTGAGACTTGCACATCGTCAGAGACAATAGTAGGAATAGTGACTAATTCCTCCTCAAAGACAATGTTTCTAACCTCATTTCTCCCCCAAGCTCAACATCCTCAAAAAATGTGGCAGTTCCCGTCTCAAAAATCGACTTAAGTGTGGGATTATAAAACTTATAGCCCCTAGATCGCTCCGCATAACCAATAAAGTAACTACTAACTGTTTTGGAGTCCAATGAATTTTCATGTGGTCTATAAGGCCTTGCCTCAGCTGGACATCCCCAAATATGGAAGTGCTTTAAACTAGGCCTTTTGCCTGTCCAAAGCTCATAAGGTGTTTTAGTAGTTGCTTTAGTTGGTACTCTATTTAGAATGTAAGCTGCTGTTTTTAGTGCTTCTCCCCAGAGTGATTCTGGTAAGGTAGAATGACTAATCATACTCCTCACCATGTCCTTAAGAGTTCTGTTTCGTCTTTCAGCTACACCATTCATGTTAGGAGATCCCGGCATGGTGTACTGTGGGACGATACCGCACTCCTCTAGGAATTTAGCAAATGGTCCTGGACATTGTTCACCTGAACCGTCATATCTGCCATAGTACTCACCACCACGGTCAGATCTAACGCACTTAATTCGTTTGTTGAGTTGATTCTCAACCTCAAGCTTAAATGATTTGAACACATCCAACGACTGTGATTTCTCGTGAATGAGATACAGGTACCCATAACGTGAGTAGTCGTCTATGAATGATATGAAATACTGTTGACCATTCCAAGAAGCCGTAGGGAATGGTCCACAGATATCTGTGTGAATCAATTCTAAGACATCCGAAGATCTATTTGCACCTGTTCTCTTAGTTTTGGTCTGTTTCCCCTTGGCACAATTGACACAATTGTTTAAGTCCGCAAAGTCAAGGGAATTAAGTATACCATCAGACACAAGCCTCTCAATTCTAGCTTTTGAGATATGACCTAAGCGCTTATGCCATAATGATGCTGAATTTTCCTTATTTAATTTGCGTTTGGTACCACGTGATTCCACGTGCAGGATTTCATGATATGAAGCAATGATGTCAAGCATGTATAGGTTATCGTAAGCGCACAATGAACCGGTGCCAATCGTATTTGAATTTAATGAAAGACTAAATTTATTATTTCCAAATGAACAAAAATAACCAGACTTGTCCAATAAGGAAATGGAAACCAAATTCCGTCTAAAAGACGGTACAACGAAAGTGTCTTTCAAATCCAAATAGAAACCAGTTTCTAATAATAACCTAAAGGTGCCAATCGCTTCAACTGGTGCTGCCTTGCCATCTCCCACATAGATGTATCTTTCACCATCACTAGGCTTTCGGCAGTTCAGGCAACCCTGCATAGAAACACTTATGTGAGTAGTAGCTCCAGAATCTAACCACCAAGTGTTTCTAGGTACTGAGGCTAAATTAATCTCAGAACAGACCAAAGTAAGGATTATACCTTTCTTTGCACGCCAAGCGTGGTATTTAGGACAATCCTTCTTTACATGTCCAGTTTTGTTACAAAAGAAGCAGCTATCCTTTTCCTTCTGCTGTTTCTTTTGAACCGGACCCTTAGGAGCAGCTTCATCCTTTCTTTTCTTGCCCTTACCCTTAAAGGTACTAGCTAAGTGAGCACTTTCAGTCCTATCATGCTTCAATCTTTCCTCTTCTTGCACACAATAAGAAATGAGCTCATTGAGAGTCCATTTCTCCTTTTGGCAGTTATAACTGACCTTAAACTGACTGAATTGTGCAGGAAGTGAAAGTAATACCAAGTGCACGAGTAAATCATCTGATAACTCAAGCTTTAGCACTTTTAGTTTCGAAGCAATGTTGGACATTTCCATTATGTACTCCCTTATATTTCCTTTGCCTTTGTACTTCATTGAAATCAAGCGCTGCAAGAGAGTGCTTGTTTCTGCCTTATCGTTTTTTGCAAAACGTTTCTCAATTTCAGCAAGGAAATCCTTAGCATTGGTGATGTCCTCAGACACCCCACCTCTAAAGGCTTTCGGAATGCTGCGCTTAATGATCATTAGACTCATGCAATTCGACCGATCCCACTTATCAAAGTTCCTCTTATCATCAGAGGTACTTTCAGCCGTCAGATCAGCGGGTTTCGGAAGCCTGAGTGCATGATCCAGATCCATGCAGCCAAGGACAATGATAACATTGTCCTTCCATTCCTTAAAGTTATTTCCGTTCAGCATGGAAATAGAGCTTAAGTTAGCAGATATAGTAGTAGCAGTCATGGCTGTACAGAAAACATAAACATATATAAATATTCATGCTCACAAAAAATAATTCACATAATAAAATAATCAATAAATTTAAATATTGGTGATCCCATCACAAGAAACCGGCGCAACATTAATATCAAGTCTTTGGACAATAATATTAATTGCAAGTGGTGTTCCTGTTGCAATAATCAAATACTGACAATAAGGCCTGTCAGATAATAAGCCCATCTTTAGATTGACTTATTATCCACATGGCAACCAAACAATCGTCACATATTTATTATCGCACGTGCATATAAAAATCTGCCAGATATTTGTCTTCCTTTGGGCCGACTGAATAACCGCACGAATAGATATATGCACAAACATCTAATATGTTCGATAAACCAATTTCCATAAAAGAGGTCACTTTGGCGACATATTATTTTAACCAGCTTATCTATTAATATTAGACAACCAATCATTTAAATAAATTGATCCCTTAATTTTATTTTATAAATTTGGACCTATAATATTTGGACCAATTTCATTTAGATTTAATATATATACAACAATATCAAATCTAACTTTATTTACATAAGTTTCAAGTAATGCACATAAATAGGCCCATATGAAATTTTAATTGGAATAAAAGAAAATAAACTTGATATCCAATTAAAAAATAATAATTAAGTTAATCATGTATTATTACACAACAAATATAAGGCCCAAACTATAAGTCCAAATAGTAAAAAAAAGGAAAATTGGGTCATATAAAAATAATTGTAGGCCCAACGCTATATCGGCCCAACATAAGAATTTATCAGCCCCCAAAAAAAATATATATATATATACATGTGTGAGCTGTTGGGCCAGACTCGTCAAAAAACCCAACAGCCCAAATCGAAAAGGAAGCACAGCGGAATAGTGGACGGCAGGCGTCCCAAACCTGCCGCTCCCCCACCAAAAAGTAAGGAGATGGTGCGACGTGCGAGGCAGCAACTGCCGCCGCAACCTTCCCTTTTTTTTTTTTTGAACAAAAACTGAAATCGAAGCGCCGACCAGCATAAACAATGCGAATGAATAGTGCGATGAACAGTACTAAACAGTACCGTCGAAGAAACACATCAACATGCGGAACAAGCAATCAAGCAAAAAAAAAGATATAAACAGTACTCGCGCATGAACAGTACCGTCCATGAACAGTACCGACGGAAGAAGAGAAGAAAGAAAAAAAAAACTGAATCCATGGCTTCCGAATGAACGCATGGGCAATTTTTTTTTTAATCTCGATAAATTTAGCAACAGCTCTGATACCAATTGATAGATTAATATATAATCTATATATATATGACAGGATCGAATGCTAATCTATCAAGATTAATATATATAATATATCGCGGAAGCGTACCTGAATCCATAATAATAAAAGATTTATCGAGTACCGTCGAATCTGATATCAAACCCTAACGGTCGGTTTTGTAGTCTTCTAGATCACGCACGTATTCGCTGCTTGCCAATGACTAATGGGAACCAATGGGGCGAAGTACGTCTGACCTAGGGACCATAACCACATATATATAGATAACAAGTCTGTCATCTATCGGACCATCCTAGTTCGGTCCATCAACGATCTAGGACTCCCACAGTCTCTACACATATCGGTCCACATTCAATTAGATACATTAGGCCCAACTTAATTAAACCTAACTCGATCACGTTTATTCGGGCCTAACCGTTACGACAACGTCCAATTCGTATCGTTCGCATATAAGCCCAACGTCGGATAATAATCCAACAGTGGAAATATTGTCGTTCCAAGATTTGCACGTACGGGCCTTGTCCAGATTTTTTTGTATGGATTGAAACAAACACTGTATACTTTTATAAAAGGAAAAAGGAAAAAAAAGGGTGATATTTATTTAACTCTGATTTTACGGGATGGCCACAAATATCGGGGATGTCTTTGTCTGCAACGAGGTCCCGGGACCGTGTGAAGTTTCTACTTGCCATTTCCTAAATGGCTATTTACGAATAGTTTGTGAAGAACACTTGCCGCATCGATCCGTTGTAGTGTAGATGGTTAGGATACTCGGCTCTCACCCGAGAGACCCGGGTTCGAGTCCCGGCAACGGAAACTTTTACCACAATTTTCGCCTCGAAACGACGTAGTTTGACACTGATATTTTTGGTCTTATTCATCAAATCTAGTAGGTTCTAGACTCGTCAATAGGCAAAACAGAAAAAATGAACCCAAAGCTCAAGTCACATACGCGATCGCAAGTAGTATCACGATTGGATCCCTAATAGTACAGATACCTCTACAAGTTCTCCAACCTCCGATAACATCAACAAACATACATAATAAAAAACATCAATCATAAGACTCAGCAGGCACAGATGAAAACCTCCCGTCATCGTCTTGAATCAGCGTCCCCGGCCGTCTTCATCACTTGCTTCCTTCTCTACGATCATCAAAGGCCGACCCTTGTTAGTAAGGAGGAGGAGGTCGGCGCCAGTGCGGTGGCGGTCCGTATGGGTCACCAAAGGGTGGAGGTGGATGAGGACCAGGAGGAGACGGACCTGGGTGTGGCCCCGCATAAGGTGGAATATGCGGACCATAATTCGGTGGAGGTCCTGGAGGATAGTAGCCGGGAGGCCCAGGACGGTGATGATGAGGCGGGGATGGAGGACCGCCATATGGCGGTGGGCCTCGTGGCGGACCTCGTCGCGGTGGTGGACCGTAAGGATCGAATGGTGGTGGTGGTGGTCCGTAAGGATCAAACGGTGGGGGTCTGTAGGCCATTTCTTGGTTCTGTTGAAGTTTCGTTAGGTAAGAACCTCGATGGGGTGGTTTGGGTTTTATAATAAAAGGAGTAGCACTTGGAAGGTAGATTTGGACCGGTGGTTGTGAAAGAACGAGTAGCAGCTGGTTTACGTGTAGCCCTCTGGTAGTCTCGCACCGTCATACTAATAGAGCCTCTAAAATGGACCATACCGGCACACCCAAATAATTCAATTTAAATCTTAAAATTTAAATTATATCCCAATTCAAACATTTGAATCGATTTAAGATCTAACAAAAAAGTTTCTAACTTGATCCACATCCTAATTAATCAAATTAAAATAATTTAATATAAAAAAACTCGACTTATATCCTAATATAAATTCGATAATAATTGATCCGATCCCGTTTGAACCTATTCAACTTAAAATAATTTAATTCAAATTGGATCTATTTATGAATATAATTTTGGAACTTGATTTACATTATAATCAATTTTAATATGTAAATGTAGCATTTTATTTCATATAAATTGTAATATTAATACCAATAAACTATCTTACTAATAAAATTTTATCTAAATAAATATGCATCACTATAACAATAAATAAAACAAAAGTAGTAAGATTCTATTTTTTCCCTTTTCTTTATTATCAAACTAACATCAATCATATTAGATCATATAAATTATTAATATTATTATTATAAACACAAAAATTGTAATCATAAATATAATATTTATAATTATAATATACATTACTATAATGACAATACATTTATTATAGTTATATTTCTAATAACAATAATTACTATTATTAATTATAATAATAATTAACATGAAAATTGTAATTATTATAATAGTCATAGAAATAATTATAATTATATGTATAATAATATTTATAACAATAGCTATAATAATAATAATTATTATATTTTTATTATTATTACATATTTTATGATAATAATTTGTTATATCATTATATATATCATGATAATATTTACTATAATAAGTATAACAATAATAATAAATTACATAATTAAATTATTCATTATATTCAACTAATAACAGTTAATACTAATACAACTTTTGAACTAAATTGACTTAATCAAACTCTGGTAAGACTCATAATTTTAGACCATAATCAACTTGATCCAAATTCAATATGATTTGAAATCTATAAACATGATTAATTAAGTTTGAATTTGAAAAAACCTTATATGTTAAGTCCATAATCAACTCAATATTTTTCTCAACCAAAATGATCCGACCCGAAATATAGTTACCCTAATTAGATCCAAATCCAAATAATGCTTGACCTAAATTTGGCTTAACTTAATTATATAGAAAATTTAATGTTAACCCGACTCAAATTAATTAGACATATATATCTCATTTGCCACCCCTACCTAACAATCTATTGTTTTTTCTTCTTCTTAGATTTAGCCTCATTTTTCTTTGCTAGAATTTATTTCACTTTTTTTATCTTTTCTATTTTTCTTTGGTCGGTCACAAACCTATATATATATTTATAGCAATGGACATTTTATTTATTTAACAAATATTATCCTTTGGGACATTGCTATAAATCGAGACATCATTCTTAACGTTTTCCCTAGGACTTTGGATCGTACAAAAAAAATATAAAATCCCTCATTTATGCTTGCTGAATTAGGACAAATATTTAGAAATTGTAAGTCTTGGTACATAATACATCAAAAATTCATCAATTAATTTACCAATTTTTTATCCTCCTTGTTTACATATGAATTTGTATCATATATAACAATCAAAAAACCAAAATGAGAATTAGGATAGTGATGAGATGCTAATTAATAGTAGATCAAAAATCATTTTCTACTTTTAGTCATTTATTTAAATCTAAGAATGTTAGCTAATCTTAGTCTCTCTCTAATAACCCTAAATCCAGCTACTAAACTATTCTGAGTATCTAGTTTACTAGCAAGTCTCGCTAGTACTCATTGTCCTTTGTGATCACGAAATAATCCACCAGGTAGGCCTATATTTTAACTTCCCATTGATGAACCAAACCACTTTTAATTCAAGCTTAGTTTGTTATTATTATTTTTAAATACTTGAGCTCCACTTGAGTTTGAAATGAGCCAAACTAGCTCGAATCGAGCTCGTGTAGTTGGAAAATGTTCGTAAGTTATTGACCTCAATTCATTTAACATAAATAAACAAAACCAGGTCATTTATCATAACTTCACTCTCAGCTAAAATCTTTTAAAAGTTAAACAAACCAACTTAACTCATATAAATATTCCACTTGATTAACAATTCGTTTAACTATTTGGCTTTTTTACTAAGTAAATTTTATATGAGGCTTCCAAATCTTCTATAAAAGCTTTTCAAATTCTATATATGAGTTAAAAAAACAAACATATAAACAATCATATAAATACGCATATAAATGAGCTTATAAACAATCTAACAAATTAGTCAAGATGAGCTCAAACTAAATTCGAATCTCTCTAACACAAATGAGCATAAAAATAAAGTTTGAGTTTGATTCGTATACCTTAACAAATGAGTCGAGCCCCTAACAAGCTTGTGAGTTGGCTCAGTTCATCAATAACCCTATTCCTATGTGACACTATGCATCGTCTCTTTTCTCATGTAGGATCAAGTTAGTGTCGGTTCATTTTAGTTTGATTCACTTTAGATCTCCCCTTTTCATTGTGCTAGGTAGGATTATAGGTGTTTGATTAAGTTATACTCAATTTGGACTAGTTCGATCTTATGTCATTTTAGATAATATGAATTTGTGCTTGTAATCCATTCGTTTGTGTGTGTATTTGAAGACTAAATATAATCCATATGAGGTCTCATATTATATGTAGCAAGGCTTATTGTTAGCCGGACTCATTCAAACATTTCTTCATGCCTTGTTGAATCATGTTGAATTATGTTTGGATGACAATTAAGACTTCCAACACCTCCTCCATCCATACACACACACACACACACACACACACACACACACACACACACACACACACACACACACACACACATATATATATATATATATATATATATATATATATATATATATATATGACCTCCTCCTAGTTTGGTTTATCCCGTGTAGAAAGAGTAATAAGGGAGACATAGAAGAAAAGAGAGGTGAGAAAGAGAGTTAGAAGTACGGTTATGTACATGATTTCTCTCTTGCATATATAAAGTGCTTTATGAGTGTTATTTTCCTCTCAATTCCACGATAAGTTTCTACAAATTTTTGCACAGTTTTTTTTTTTTACTTATTTGACTAAAACAGCTAATCTAATCTATTTTAACTTTATTAATTGGGATGTAAATTCTTTAGGCTTAAAAATTCTTTTTTGAAAATCTTGTTGAAGTGGCTTGTGTGACAAGACTTTACTGATTCTTTAGCTTTTAGCTAGGTCGGGCTCGATCTCTACACTTAATATTTATTTATCTCATTTTATCCGAACTAATCTATTATAATTTGAATAAAAAAATTTATTTGATGTGCTTTTATGATTACTATAATCAATTATATGTTAGCGATATAATTTTTTCCTCCTATTCTTTGTTGATCTGATCTATTTGTGGGGGGGGGGGTGGAGATGAGGAGAACGTACCTCTTTTTAACTTTTAGTTTTAATTAGTTTTTCTACTGACCATGTCAAACATATTAAAAAGCAAACTTTGGTGAAATCGAACTTAAGTTATTATCTATACTGAGATTTTTATGTATGTACTTCAATATTTTACTCTTCACTTTTAAATAAGCTATGGTAACTATGATAAAAAAAGAAAAGAAGTAATTGCGATGTTAAAATTTGAAATAAATAAATAATAATAATGTCACATTAAGTTAAATAAATTAGTTAATGATTTATTTTACCTAACGGTGCCCGAACCTACCAACGACAAGGGCCAAACTTTGATATCTATAAAGCGTGAAAATGGTTTTGTAGACTTATGGCGGTTTGATTATTACTATCAAATTGTGGTTTAAGATTAAGATAAGATTGCGGAGAAGTACGAACAAAATATTACCATGCCAAGTTACAAGACCAGTAGATAATTTCGTAGAATGGTAGGTAAAACAAAAAAACAGAAGAAAAGTTATAATAGATATACCAGAACAACTAGCTATCAAACGTTCAAAGTTCAAGCACACCGGGAGGCATATCATTATTCTTACACAAGGGAGCTAAAACAGTACATACTGCCATAATAATACTGGCATACACAACGCCGTTACAAATTTAGAGCAGGAAATTGTACAGATAATAAGTTGCCAATTTCATGATACACGAGTATGAAACTGATCAACAGTTCAAGGGTGGCGATGTGGCCCGTGCGGACCAGGACCAGGTGGCCCGTGGGGACCAGGACCTGGTGGCGGTGGGTGATGAACCGGCCCTGGAGGCGGTGGGTGAGGACCGGGAGGACCTGGTGGTGGAGGATGAGGACCAACATGAGGACCTGGTGCTGGAGGATGAGGACCACCGTGGGGACCTGGTGGTGGAGGTGGTGGGTGAGGACCTCCGTGAGGACCTGGGCCTGGAGGGTGACCGTGGCCGTGAGTTCCCATTCTTTCTTCCGTTTATCACTTCGAGAGACACTTCTTGTTTCGCTGTGTTTGGCTGTTTTGGTGAAGGGACTTTTGGGTTTCGGGGCAGTTGGGGTAAGGCGGGTTTATATAGAAGGAGGTGAGGTGACCGCCTACGCGTGGTGAAGAGTACACGTGCTGCATGGTTTAGTATGTAGACGATAGTTTTGCTTGGAAGCCTTACAGATAGTAGAGATTAAAAAATCAAATCAAGGATGGGGTCTATTAAAAACGGTAGTGAATTTAACAAGACAAGTCCGTAATGTACGGATAGAGAAAACCGATAAGATTACACTTACACATGCGAAGACGCAACGAAGCATCTTACGATAATTCATCCTTCAAGTTATACAAAGGAAAAGATGATATTTTATTCTTCTCATACGCTGCACGTAGCTCCTAGTGTTTCCTTTTCCTTTTCCTCACCAAAAGTTGATTATGACGAACAGAGCACTGCCACTACAGGGGCTTAGACGAGCTGTCTCGTCTCTTTAAATATTTGATTTAATTTAGTTTAAACTTAATCTTTATTTTATACTTATTTATTAAAATTAATCAAATTAAAATTTAATGAATTTGATTCACCTTAACTCATTTAAAATTTAACTCAGTTCCATAAAAGTTCATTTATAGTTTGTATATAGACTCGTTTGGATCCGTAAACTACCCTAGCTAGTACTATAATGTATTGTAATACTTTTAAATTAAGAGTTATAAGGATTTATATGATTACTTATATCAATACGGCATATTATTTTTTTAGTAATTTCATCTTAAGAACTCCACAGTTAAGCGTGCTGACTGTAGATTAATTTTTAAGATGGGTGACCATTATTAAAAATTTTATATTTTTTTTCAAAAAAAATTATTGGAAAGTACGTAAGTGAGGATAAAGTGTGCTAAAAGGACTCATGTTTATCTGTGCGGTCATCCAATCAATTCAAAATCCCTCCAGAATAGCCCTCATATGGTCGTATCATTTCGGAGTGTTAAATACATTTTGTCTCAAAACCTTAGGTTGAACTCTTATATCTTTTATCCTCCCTTATATGAATATCTAGGAAAAAAAAACCTATGACCCCATCCCTGCCTGATGTCCTCTTTTCACCTCCTCACCCCTAATCTCATTCCTCACTCAATTGTTCTTCTCCTTACTTCAATTTTCTTCGTTCCATTGTATCGCTTGTCTCTTCGATTCCTCTCTATCCCCATCATCGATCTTTCTTCTTCTCTCATTGCTCTCCATATTCAAGTCTTCTAGCTCCAAATTTAGGTGTATCGCATCAATGCAACGATCTCGACCTCAAGTCTTAAAAGTTTGTAATACAACTTTAAGTCTTTTTCTTTAGGTTAAAACACCTCAAATCTTCCATTTGTTTGTGCAATTGATTTTGTTTCTATATATTTTGATAGATTTGGTTCAATTCCTTTTTTGCTGTTTGAATATGTTCAATTTGGTTTTATTCCATATGATTTTGTGCTATAGCTTAATCATTGTCTATAGAGAATATAATATACTAAAATTAGGAACATAAGAAAATATCTTTAATTTCTTTGTGAGGCTTATATGTTTCTATGTTATTTAACTTTCAAGTCTATTTTTTTGCCTTTTTTTTATTTGAAAGATTCAAGTGAATATATAGAGGTTGAGATCTCTTTCATCAGTGATTCCTTACCCGGTGATTGCGAGGTAAATATGGTCCTCTATTACAATAAATGACTATTTTATTTTAGTAGGTATTATTGTTGAGCTGGAAAATTTGTGAAAATTTTAGAAACTATTGAACATGTTTTTTCTATGTTTTGATTTTGGTGTGATGAGGATTTGTATTTTAAGAGAATATACTAGGGATAGACTTAGGGATCTATAGTATACGAATTGAGTGGTTGGCTATATAGAATATAGTATACTAGAATTAGAGTTGTAAGACAATATCTTTATTTTCTTTGTGAGGTTCATATGTTTCTATATTATTTAACTTTTAGGTTTGATTTATTTTTCAAAGAATTGTGCACCCTACAAGAAAAGTATTTTTTTGGCAATATAATATGTCGTTACCAAAAATATTTTTGCCAATGATATTATATTTTTGGTAATAACAAGCCTTCGTTGCATATCATAGTGTAGCTAAAGGTTTTTGCAACGATGTGGCTATTTTTTTTGTGTCATAAATGATTGGCATCAATGTTAAAGTATAATTATATTTTGCAATGACTTCTCGGTTACCAATAAGATATAGTCTTTTGCAACGATATTCTTGTTGCTAATAATATACTATTTTTTTCCATGATTTTTTTGTAGCAAATAATATACAATATGTTTTGTAATAACTATACTGTTGCAAGTAATATACTATTTTTTTCCATAGCTTATTTTGTTGCCAATAATGTATAGTATTTTGCACAACTGTCCTATTGCGAATATACCATTTTTTGACACGATTTTTTTAGCTAATAATTCATAATTTTTTTTTTGCAAAAACCGTATTGTTGCGAATAATATACTAATTTTTGCTACAACAGTATCATTACGACAAATATTTGTTGCAAATATGATTTCACAACAAAATTATTGTAGCAAAAAACCAATATTTTTTACCAACAACAATGTATCGTGATGATAAATAAAGTATATAAAATTGCCTCTAGTCTCGTAAAAGTTTTAGTCATGACTTTAAAGGTTGTAGCAAAATAATATTTTTCAAAACAAAATTAACATTGCAAAAGTTATGTATTTTTTAGGAACGATTATTTATTGTGGCAGTAAAAGTATCTTTTAGACCTATGAGATATTATTGTTGTAAAAAAAGCGACATTTAAGGCAACAAGCTTTTACCATGAAAGGTAATAGTTGTTGCAAAAGATGATTTTTTGGCAATGAAAACTTATGCATTGCAAAAGAACTATTTTTTTGTAGTGGTGGTTGAAGAAGAAGATTACAGACTTTAGTGGTTGAAGAATTGAAATTGGCAAAAATCTTGGCCACTAATGAGCATTATCAACACTTATTTTTTAAATTCTTTTATTACATTGTTAGTTTTTACACAATGTTATTTATACTTGTACCTTTATATTGTGAGTTTGCCTATTTTTGATATAACAAATCCAAATAGTTGAATTGTTAATTTTATGCTTCATAATTTTTTCTTCTTATTTTGAATGTAGTATCAAATTGATTAAAAAAAATTCACCATAATCTAATTTTCTTACCAATAATACGTGTTTTATGTAGTGTATTGTTATGTTTAATAAAATTGTTATAATTTGTAGTTTTATATAATAAAATCAAAATTTTAAAATTGTAATATTGACTTTATTTATTTCTATCATTCAAATTTAGGATCAAATTGGTTCAAATGTATGCATGACTTACAAATTTAAATTCTTTTACACTATTAATTTTGTAGGTGTTGTTATTGGTCAAGCTATCAAGTTTTTTTGTTTCATTTTTCAATAATCATTTGAAACTTGTGACTCTACCAAATTTGATATATTCAAAATTATCTTCATCTAAATGAGGATCAACCTCAACCCATTCAGGAATTTTGACTATATGTCTAGCTATAAAAGAAGACCAAAACATTGTTGAATTTTAGGAAGAAAGATTTGAAAATCCATGTAATAAGGAGGTAGAGTCAAGCAGCGCAACATGCAAAGAGGATGAAGAGGATACGAATTGTACTATAAAGAAAAAGGTTCAAAAGAGAACTTTAGTGTTATGGAAAGACTTCAAGGAGGTTACATTGAAGGATGGGACAACAAAAACATAGTGTAATCATTATTGTGACAAGCTTAGAATTGTTGCTAGAGATACTACTTCCTATTTGAAAAGGCATTTATCTCTTTGTGTACTCCGTAAACCAAAAGTTTAGCATAAGTTATCTTTGACAAAATCAATGGGGGTAATAATGCTACTTTCTTTAGATTTGATTAAGCTAATCCAATATGACGATTGGGTCAAAGAAATTCTTGTTGATGAATACCCTTTCAATAGTATTGAACATGAAATATTTAGTGAATACTTGAAAACCCTAATGCCTCATTATAAAAATGCCACATACAATTGTAAAACAAGATTTCTTTTGGTTATGACCATTACAAGAAGAAAATAAAGAGTGTGTGGAGTAAAGTGTAGAAGATTATCATTACTATCGATATGTGGAAGTCATATGCTCAAAGAATTCATTATATGGTTATGACAACACATTTCATTATTGATGATTTGATATTACATAAGTACGTTTTAAATTATTATTATTTTCTAATTTTCTTCTTCTTATAATAGTGTAACAATTTTCAATGCCTCATCCTCATATTTTTTGGAATGGAAAATTGAGGATAATTTTTTTTAGTCTTAATGTTGATAATGCATCGACTAATGATAGAGTTTTTATAATAGCAAGAGATAACTTTACTTTTAAGATTAAGCTATCTTTTGCTAGAAATATATTTAAGGTGAGATGTTGTGCCCATATAATCAATTTGTTGGTACAAGATAGCCAAAAAAGTGGGAGTGTCCAAAAGAAAGGTGGTTTTAGATGTTTGTAAGAGATGGAACAAAACTTATGAAATGTTTCCCACTATTTTAGGGTTTAAAGATGTATTTTCTAGATATGTTGAGTAGGATCTAAGATACCTACGGTTACCCAGTATTGAAGAGTGGAAGCAAGTACAGGGTGTATGTCAGTTTCTTTCTATTTTTGTTGATATTAAAAAAGTTATCTTAGGAAGTGAGTATCCCACATTAAAGTTGTATCTATCAAAGATTTGTGTGATAAAAAATGCACTAGATGAGAGGAAAAATGTTGATAATCTTTCTTATGCAAGTAACGACCATGAGAATGAAAGAGAAGTTTGATAAGTATTAGGGTGATTGTAATGTGTTGATGTGTAATACCCTAAATTTTCATAACCTTTATTTTGAACGTTTAACGTTTTATCTGAAAATATAACCCTAAATATTAATTTAATTATTTTTGATAACCCTTGATCCACAAACCTAGATAACTTCTTTAATAAATTTATCCTAATTATTTTATATTTTTCTTTTTTATTTAAATCTGCCCTAAACCAATAATTTTACTAGATTTATTTTTTCTAATAGGATACCCTGTATATAGATAAATTAATATTATCATAAACCTAAATTTAACCTAATTCTAATTCTAACCCTAAATTTGTTTTCTTTTTTCCTTTTTCTTCTTTTCCCTTTTTTCCTTTTCTTCTCCTTTCTTTTTCCGTTTCTATACCCTAACCCATTTTTCTCTCTTCTCCTTCTCTTCCCTAGTATAACCACTTTATTTTTCTTTCCCTCCCTCCATTGGCCTGCTCTGCCACGCCCAACCCCCACCCTTTTTTTCTTTTCCCTCCTTCTCTTCGACCTACTAAGCCCAACCCATCACTCTTCCTCCTTTTCTTCTCCCACCCATATAACACCTCCAAAATTCACTACTGAAAAAGTTTATTTTATTAAAAGATATAGCGGAAGCAAAGAAACAAAACTGTAAAATTCAGGGATATTACCGCAACACTTAGTACTAGATCAATTCACTCCTACCATTTCAGTACTAAATGCTAAGGCTAAAAGAATAAAATACAAATTGCTAGAAATTCAAACTATATTTAAATTAGAGTAGAGCAATAAACATTTATAAGGATAGAATCCACCATTGGTGGTTACAAGAATACATATTACATTTAAACCAGGAGTTAAAAAGAGAACGAATGAAACCCTATAAATTTTCGGACAATCCTTATGCATTTTCCCGTTACCCACTTAAATAGCACCTGCAATGGACTTACAAGGGATACTGCCCATTGAATAGGTAGGAGCCCCATGAATGGAACCCTCTAGTATGATGGTACTGAGTAACCCTTTAAACCATACTGAAAAGTAGGCCCGCAATGCAACATATGATGCAAACTATATACACGTATAATAAGAAATGAGTACACAACATCCACATGCTTAAAAAGTCCATCACATGTTTATAGGTCATAACGTGAAATTAATACTTTTGAGACTTAAGCCAATAATCAATCATCTATTTAATTATATCTATGTGAGTGCGGTAACCCCACTATTATAGCTGGTGGACCAAAAACATACAGAGTAGAATACTCTTGACAACTATTATTTGCCGGTGGATTGGTCTCCAAGGCAGAAAGCTCTTGACCATTATTATTTGCCTGTGGATTGGTCTGGCCCCGACTCACATGGTGTTCCACTATAAGTGATTAGTATTTTCTATGATTTATTCACATCCAAGATTGGGATTATTGAGCTCGAGATCCCCCACTATTATAGCCCTTGGATTGGAATACATAATCATCTTCCAGGGCAAAACGCTCTTGGGCCACTATTATATTCGGTGGACCAGTACTCATAAACATCTTCTAAGACAATACGCTCCTAGGCTACTATTATATCCAATGGACTGGTACTCATAATATAATTTATCTGGGCCCGACTCATTAGCCTTTCGCTTTCACGATTAGTATTTTTCCTTTTAATCATCACAATAATTCCATTTATTTGCCTCGATGGGGAGATCAAGATCCCGGAGACTCAAAGGTACACTGGTCGTATTGGTGCATACAAGCTACTTAGTACCCTTCAACCATCGCCCCGGGACGCAAAGGTACCCTAGTCGTACTGGTGTATATAGCTATTCAGTACCCTACCGACAAGGACACCTAATTCATAAGTATGCATGCCCCCTAAATAGGTTTGCAGAGCTAGATAGAGTAAGATATAAGGCCTAGCTAGGGCACAAAGGCATACCAGCAAAATACCAGAATAATCATGGGTTAAACCATGTTTTTAGGGTAGCAACCCCTAAAGAGCTACCATTCCCTATCTTGAGGTTTTTCACTTTAATTATTAGTGTCTTAATTGAGGTGATCACGAAAAGCACAACAATTAGATACTTATTCACTTTCAATTGTTTTTTTATATCATTAGGTACTCCTTATTCATACAATTATCCAAGATAACTTAGAGGAATCATTAAGGCCATCATTATCTCATCTAATTTCGATTTACGAATCATTTTCGTGATACTTACTGATTGTCAAATACCCTTATTTGGCTATTCAATGTCACTTGAGTCTTATTATGAAACTCCGTTATCTTATCGACATATTAGATATGAATTATTGATTTACCCCTTTTATCTCTACAAAATTACCGAATTACCCCTTACTTGTATAATTATTAAGTCATCCCTTTTTTACTTTCCATTTTACCATATTACCTTCTATGTTGTATAATTACCAAATTACTCCTTTCTCGGGTTAGGTTACCAAGTTATCTTCTACACTTATTAAATCACCAATCACCTTCATATTTATTACACTTATGAGATTTCCCATTTGGTTGGTTAGATTATCAAATTGCTCTTCTCCTTTATTATAATTATCGAGCTGCCCTTTCATTGGTTAAATTACCAAATTACCCTTCTCCATTATCATAATTACCAAATTGTCCTTCTCCATTATAATGATTACCAAATTGCCCTTTTCCATTATTATAATTACCAATTTGCCCTTTAGTTGGTTAAATTACTAAATTGCCCTTCTCCATTACTATAATTACCAAATTGCCCTTTAGTTAGTTAAATTATCAAATTTTCCCTCTCCATTATCATAATTACAAAATTCTCCTTCTCCATTATTATAATTACCAAATTACCCTTCTCTATTACTATAACTACCATTTTACACCAATTTACCATTTTACCCTTCTACTTTATTAAATTATCATTTTACCCTTCCTTTACACCAAATTACCAAATTACCCTTCTACTTTGTTAAATTACCATTTTTACCTTTCCTTAACACCAAATTACCATTTTATCCTTCTACTTTGTTAAATTACCAATTTACCCTTCCTTTATATCAAATCACTATTTCACCCTTTACTTACAACTTTACTATACTACCCCTTTAGTTACAAAATTACCATTTTACCCCTTTACTTTCAAAATTACCATATTACCCCCTTATTTCTAAAATTACCATTTTATCCTTTTATTCACCACATTACCATATTACCCTTCCCATTATATTTAATCCACCAAAATACTTTCTCGCATCCAAAATTTACCAAGTCATCACCACTTCATGTAAAATTACTAATATACCCGTCCTACTTATCCATTTACCATTTTTGCCCTTTTACTCTTACAATTTATCATTTTTCCCTTATTAAGCCACTTTTATTAAAATACTCTTACTACATAAGATATTAATATTAATGCTCAATTCTCATCATCCAACTCTACCAACTATTATTATTCAAAATAATCCTCATTAGCACCCACACATATTAGGCCACACTCTTACATAATAAATATTACTAAAATGCCCCTAGGGCTCATAATAACAACATTTATGCAACAATTGTCATAATAACAAACATATCATAGATAAGTATTTAACATTTTTATTAATAACAAAGCTCCTTCCTTAAGCGTTATTTATACACATGGCACATAAACTGGCATGCTTTCCTTTTTATCAATCGATATAAGCAACTACATATATTATACTAAACAACATATATCATGTATAAAAACAAATGAAAAACCCTAATGTGCTAGCATACATCTATCCATATATTTAAGCGAGGTTTAACAATTACCTTATTTTTTACAAAAATTGAACCTTATCGGTATCCCGGTTAAAGATTCAAGATTTAATTAGCAAAATCAATACCTAAAAATAATACCCATAATTATCATATTAGAAATAGAAAAACCAAAAGCATAAAACTTTATCAAAACTTAATCAATGATATAATTTATTTAACCCTTAATATACCTTACGATTACGTAAATATTAGGGCAAAATTTGAGGTAAGACTCACGTTGCTCATGCAAAATAAGGGAGGAAGGTGTCGAAGGAGGGTTATGAAAAGAAGGGATGGCTATTTTTGGGTTGGGATTTTTGGGGTAGGAAAGAGGGTAGATGGGGGAGAATTATGGTAGGGGATGTGTGCAGGGATGGAGTGAGGGTGTAAGTGGTGGTTGGGGATGGGTGATTGGCGGTAGCAGGGCTGCGAAGGGGGCTGTAGGAGTGGTGGAGGTTGAGAAGGAAGGAAAAGGAGATGCTTTAGGGGTGTGTTTCGGTCAAAGAAGGTAAAGGGGTGGTAGGGGAGGTTGCAGGGAGTGGGTTGGTGGCTCGAGTGGTGACGGAAGCGGCAGGACGACGGTAGATGGAGGAGGAGTAGGGTGGTTGACAAGAAGGGAGAAAAAGAGGAGGAGAGGAAGAATGGGTTGCAGGGGGCTCGAGGGGGTGACATGGTGGTGTAGGGTGGGAGTAGGAGGTGGGAGGAGGCGGTGTAGGTGGTTGGTGTGGCAGTGGCAGCGGTAGAAGAAAAATAGGGGAAGGGGATAAAGGAGAAGAAAGGGAGAGAAAGAGAGGTCGGGAGAGGGAATAAGGGCTCGAAATAGGGTAGGAATGAGGCTAGTGAGGAGAAGAAAAAGGAGAGGGGGAAGAGGGGAGCAGGTGTGGCCGGTCGGAGTAGTTGTAGATGGAAGGCATTTGTCGGGGTTGTAGGGAGAGGGAAGGGGAATAAGGGAAATAAGGAGGCATGCGGTTGGGGGGTGCGGGGTTGGTTGGGTTCGAAAAGGGGAAGAAAAGGACGAGGGGAGAGAGAGGGACAGAGGGAGAGTTGTAGTGGTGGTAGGGAGGAGGGAGGTTGTGTACGAGAGGGGCGGCATGGCATGCTCAGGGCGGTTGGGGATGGAAGAAGAAGAAAGGAAGAAGAAGAAGAAAAGAAGGGGCAGGCTGGTAGGCGAGGGAGAAAGAAGAATGGGCAGGCACGGTCGGGGGAAGAATAAAGGAAAGAAAAGAAAGGGGGACTGGGCTATGTCATGCGGGAGAGGAAAAGGAAAGGGAAGAAACGGGCCAGTGGCCTAAGTGCGAGAGGGGTGAGGCTTAAGGCCTGGTAGCTTGAAGAGAAGAAAAAGGAAAAAGAAGGAAGGGAGAAAAAGAGAAAAAGGAGAAAGAAACGGAAAAAGGGGAAAAGGAAAAAGGAAAATAGGGAGAAAATAGATAAAATAATATATGAAATAATAGAATATAATATTTTTGGTAGATAAATAAATTTAATAATTTAATTTAATATAATTTATTGTATTGGTTTTAAAAAGGTTAATTTTAGAAAAATATTGGTTTGGAAAATTATTTTAATAAAATGAGTATAATAAAATAACAAAATATTTATTTTAATTTATTAAATATTCATATCCAATTTTATATACTAAAAAATCCATAAAATAATTAAATTAAATAAATTTAAAAGCTAATTTATCCCAAATAAAAGTTATTTATTAAATTATAAGTTTTTAAAATTTTGGGGGGATTACAACCCATGTCTTCTTCCTCACCTCCTTTTCCTTTTCCTCTTTTGGACCAAACAGACCCTTACCTAGCCCCCACCTCACCCTTTTTTCCTTTCTTAGCCATGCAATTGCCCAAGTGCACAACCTACACCACCAACTCCACCACACCTCTGCATTTTTGTCCTCGGCCACCTCGCACGCCAACCCCCCTCTACATTTATTTTCCTTCTCCTTCTTTCCCCACTTCTTCTTCTTCTTTCTTCTTCTTCTTCTTCTTCTTCTTCTTCTTCTTCTTCTTCTTCTTCTTCTTCTTCTTCTTCTTCTTCTTCTTCTTCTTCTTCTTCTTCTTCTTCTTCTTCTTCTTCTTCTTCTTCTTCTTCTTCTTCTTCTTCTTCTTCTTCTTCTTCTTCTTCTTCTTCTTCTTCTTCTTCTTCTTCTTCTTCTTCTTCTTCTTCTTCTTCTTCTTCTTCTTCTTCTTCTTCTTCTTCTTCTTCTTCTTCTTCTTCTTCTTCTTCTTCTTCTTCTTCTTCTTCTTCTTCTTCTTCTTCTTCTTCTTCTTCTTCTTCTTCTTGTCTTCGTCTTCTTCTCTTCTTCGATTTCCTTCACACCCTTCCTCCTCCCGTCGAGACGCACCAACCCCCTACCTTGTTTTCACCTCCACCCAACACCACCACCTGAGCCTCCCTTATCCTTATCCTTCTTCCTTCTCCACGCTGGTACCATAGTTTTCTTCCTCATAGACCCAACCACCCCTACCTCCCTACATTGCCATCCCATGCAACCCCTCACCTCTACCACCGTAACATCCCCTATTCCGCCTCTAACTACAAGCACCATCACCAACCCTGACTACCTTGTCCTTTTCCACTTTTCCTTCTTCCTTTACTTCTTTTTCTTCCATTCTTTGACTACACATCGTCTCCTCCGCTCGTCAAGCTACCCAACACCATTACCTCCTCCCTATCTATCCCCCTTCCTTGAGTTATCCTATCTCCAACCACCACCCCCGCAACCTTCCTACACAACCAAGCCACAACTATACCACCAACTATCCACTTCTACCCTCTACACCATGATTATCTTTCTAGCACTGCTGTCACCACAAGCCATCCTCTTTGTATTACTTATCTTAGCTCCACCATCTCACTACCTCCTTATTGTGCCCCCAATTCCCTCATTGAGCTGCCAAACACCTGTACCCATCCATCGCCACCCTCACCCATCCCTACACAACCGTGCCACTACCACGCTCAACCGTCACCACCACCAACCAACCAAAATCTCTCCTCCTCTGTAGTCCCCTTTAATTCCCCACTCACTCTATTCATATAGCGTGAGTAGTACATGCGTGCGTAAGTATTTTTGTCCATTTCAACATCAAGGGCATTTTGGTAATTTATTATTTGATAATTATTTAATAAAAATTATTATTTTACTTGTCAAATATTAATATGGTTATTGTGATATAATTTTCAAGTATAACAATTTTATTAGTGGAGCCTACCGATAAAATTGTGCTTTTGCTAAAAATCATGTAACTTTTATATTCTACTAAAATGATAGATATCGCATAATAGCATACTAGGGTTTTCATGTGTAAACCGTGTTAAGTATATTTGTTACATTTTAATCTTTAAACTCTACTAAAATATTCAAATATTATATGATAACATATTAGGGTTTTGATGTGTGAACCATGTTAAGCATGTTTGTTACACTATAATCTTTATACTCTACTAAAATATTCAAATATCGTATGATAGCACATTAGGGTTTTGATGTATAGACCATGTTAAGCATGTTTGTTACACTATAATCCCTATACTATACTCAAATATGAGTTATTACATGATAGGATATTAGGGTTTTTGATGTGTTAATCATATCAAGTATGTTTGCTATATTTTAATTATTTGTCTAATGGTGTTAGAATGGAATTTAGTTAAAATGGAGCATGCACATTCATGTTAATTATTATGTGTATGAATTTTGGTTAAAATAGTTTAAATGTTGGAAAGAAATTATGCATGTCATGTATGTCTAATATGATAGGTTGAGCATACTTAGACACATTTTTAGCACAATTGTTACTATTGTATTCCCTAGGGGCGATTTTGTCATTTTAATCATATTATAATTTTTATTCCGACAAGTGTGCCTACTATATGTTATTTGTTGTTGAGTATGGGAATATATAATTTGATGAATTAGAATGCACGTGTTTGTTGTATTATTATTATTATTATTATTATTATTATTATTATTATTATTATTATTATTATTATTATTATTATTATTATTATTATATGCCCTAGGGATATTTTAGTGATTCTAATTATATCATGATAATTTTTTCAAAAAGTGTTCTTAATATGTGTTATCTCCTATGGAGCATGGGAATGTGTAATTTGATGTCCTAGAGACACATGTTGGGATTTTACATTAAAAATCATATGTAGGGACAAAATGGTTATTTGACGTGTCTAGTAATTTACTTGTATGTTATATAATTTAATTAGTATGTTTTAGCCTTCTCATGACACAATAATAAATAAAATAAATTTAGTATTTAAAATGGGTGATAATGTAGTAATAACGATCTCAAGGGTATTTTGGTCACATTTGATGTAATACGCCTAACATAAATAATTAGACATAGAATGTCTTTAGTGTATTGATAGGTTGACCTTAGTGTTGATTCTAAATCATACTTGGACTACTGACCTTAGAGTTGACTTGAATAATTGAAAATAAAGAAAAAATTATTAAGTATGGAGTGGAAAGTATTTGTGTAATATTTGATGTTTTGTGATCACCTTTTTAAGATATTAATACTTAGTGAAAGACCTCGAGTAGGAAATGGCTGCTTTCTAGGGATAGCTACCCTAGAGAAGAGGTAGGAGCCTTTGATTTGTTTGGTTCATTGGTGTACCATTATGCTATAGTAAGGCCCTGATCTACTCTATAGTTAACCTATGAACCCTATATGAGGTATCAATACTTAAGGATTATGTGTCTTAGGTTGGGATAGTAATATATTACTTTGTGTGCTTGTATGACTGGAGAGCTTTTATACCTTTGGGTTGGATGGTTGGGAGGGTACCATGATGCCTAGCGTGCAAGTATGACTAGTGTACTTTTATGTCTCCGGGTTATTATTGTATCCCCTCTAGTAAAGAAAAAAATGGAAATGATCAGTATTGAATTGAAGTGATTACTGGATTGGTCGGTAGTAAATTTTTTGCTTGCCTGTGGTTTGGTATCAGCCTTGGTACCTACTTGTGGTTGGTAGTAGGCTTCGTGCCTACTTGTGGTTCGGTAGCGACCTTCATTCCTACCTATGGTTGGTAGGAGCCTTCATACCTACCTATGGTTTGGCAACATTCTTTGTGTCTACTTATGATTCGATAGCAGCCTTTGAGCCTACTTGTGGTTCGGTATTGGCCTTTGCTCTTACTTATGTTTCGATAGCAGCCTTCATGCCTACCTGTACTGCTATGAGTTGTTATTGGTCTGTGCTAGTGATCCTACCTGTGTTATGAGATTTGTTGGTATTGATAATGAGCTTTGTGATTGTGGTTATGATTTGAGGATTATGTTGTTTCTAGTTCTAATACAAAGAACATCTCGTGGATGTTCCATTGGTAAGTTTTAGTTAATTCTAGATGAATAAGCATGAGTAGTATATGACCTTCGTGGTATGTGGTTATATGAATGATTGTTGTATTTCAATTAACTTATGTATAATTAAATGTTTTATATCATATATTATTATGATGCTTTTTATGTGTTCCATGAGGGATTTTTATATTAGTTTTGTATAATGGGTTAGTCAGTACTATAGTACTGATGGGTTCCATTTCATGGTCCTCTACGTATTCATTAGGTAGCCATTACCTTACATAACTAATTTGATGGTAGGGTCTAACGGCTTATTGTATGGGTTCAGAGTTAGAACTATCCGGAGGTTTACCCGACATCTTTTGATCAAGATGATTAAGAACTCTTATCCTCTTATGTATTTTCTTTTCATTAGATTTTGTAACCAATTATAGTTAGTTTATTTTGAATGATGTTAAGTTATTTTGACTCCCTTTCCATTATAATTTTTATAATTATATTATTAATTTAAGTAGACAAATGTTTAGCCTCAACACTTAGCACTTATCATAAAAATGGTAGAGGATGCCATATTTATACTAGGTGTGGCACTAACACCCACTATTTTTATAGTTGATGCTTTCGTAGAACAAAATTTTTAAGTAGTAAATCTAGGGGTGTTACATGATGTATATTGCTTTTGTTTTAGATCCTTACTATAAGATGGCATTAGTTGAATACCTATTGCATATCATTTACAAAGATGTTAATATTGATTTTTTTTGATGTGGTAAAGAAAACATTGAGAGAGATCTTTGAAGATTATATTGAACATTATGTTAGTAGTGTTAAAAATGGAATGGAGGAGGATAGTATTGAGGTTGAGTTTAGTAGTGTAAATTAGAAACGAGTATTGTTTAGGAAACCAATGCTTGTAAATTTTGTTTTGAGTGTTACCACCAAAAAATCCAGCAAATATAAGTTAGATATATAGTCAAAAGAGGGTGTATATATATATATAGTGATAGTATAGGATCACCTTTTTTTGAACTCAATGGTGTAAGTGGAATAACTTGAAGTTTTCTATGCTATATCAAGTACACTAGTACAAAAAAGCCATAGATGGTGGTTACCAATAACCGTATATGCTACAATCACCTATGCTATAGATGATCATTTAAAATATTATCTTTTATAATGAAAAAAATATAAAAAGATCACATAAAAAATGCATAAAAAATATACAACTATTTTAGTTTAGAACCACCATATATTGTTAACTATAAAAAGAGGTTTTAATTTAAAACCGTTATCTATTCCTTTAATCAGTTTTTTAAAAAAGTTACCATTAATGTATATATGACAATTTAAATTATAATCGCCACCTATACTCTAACGAAATCATTTTAAAAAAAAAAATTCTCATTTGGTTGTAAATAGTGGTTTTAATTTATAACTATCCTTTATTTAAAAAAAAATAAAATAAAACAACACATGACCAACTCAACATACAAAACTTGCCTATATATATTCAAAACTGATACACATGCATCACTTTTATGTATCCTATGCATATATTAGTGGCAGGATTGATGAAGCACCATGAAGGCATTCGTACGGTGATGTACTTAGTATGACCTTACTCTTATGTACACTTAAATACATGTAGAGGTGGCAAACGGGTCATTTGGGTCGGGTTAGGGTCGGGTTGATATGGGTTGGGTCAACTTTTATTTACTATACAATCGGGTCGGGTTCGGGTTCGGGTCTAATTCGGTTCGGGTGTAGTTCGGGTTATGTTGCTTTGGGTCGGGTTCGGGTTCGGTTCGGGTTAATTGACGGGTCGGGTGTGATTTGGGTCGGGTCAATGCTTGGTTCTTCGGATTTCTCGGGTTCGGGTCTATTTCGGGTTTGACTCGGGTCTATAGAATTCGGGTTAGGTTTGGGTTCGGGTTCGGGTCACTTTATGGGTCGAATGTGAATCAGATCAACTAAGTGTCAGATCTATCGAGTTTTTCAAATTTGGGTCTATAGATTTTAGGTCAAATAAAAAAACTCAAATTAGGTATTATTTATAACAGTATGAATCATGATCGATAACGAGTTTGAACATAAAAATTAAAACTTGTATGAAATAAAATAAAATTATTTTTAATTTTTATAAAATTAACTTTAAGTATTTTTAGAATACTAATAAAATCTTTGAACACACCACCATCACAATTTAAAATAAGAGAGTTTTTTCCTAGCCATAATAGTACGGCCTTATCCTATTACTATTAGTTTGGTTTTAGCTTCTTTTGCTGTGGTTTTTTAATTTCTCAGTGTGACATTGTCACTTTTTTTCATTTTCAACAATAGATTTTAATAAAAATCACAATCATCAATAACTTTGTAAAAAATGAAATATCAATGTTGTCTTATGATTATAAACCCTACCCTACTTCCAATGAATTTGTCTCAATGCCTAACTTAGTAAAACAATACTCCGTCATAGCACACTAAATTCTATATTGTATGTCTGATGTCTTAAGACAATTATCTATATTATAAATATGTCGATAGATATTTATAATGGCTACAACATAGCTAATAAGTGACAATATATCGCCTTTTACATCTTAAATTACAATTATAATTTTCATGATTTCCTATATTACTTTTCCTGCATTGTTCATGTTCAATTTGCATCAACAATTCAACATGCATATCATCCATCTCCTTCGTTCTTATAATTGCTAACATGGTGGATCATGCACTTCCTTTGTTAATTATTCTAGAAGCAAGTGCATGGTATCTTCAATAATATTCTTTGGTCATTGAATCGATGCAGAGTCATTTGATCTCCTCCTATTTCAATTCCTTCAAATAACCCATATTAGTGTACACGTCATTTCTAACGTCTCATCATCTAAGTGTTAGATTATGACATAGAATCAATCAAATTTATTGTCTTTTTATATTATACAACTTTTCTATGGATTATCATCATCCAAATAAAACACTTGGGTAATTGGGAAATCATTAATCTCATGCACCAAAGTCTAAGTTACTTGTTCACATATCTCACACATTGGTCCATTCGTACCTTTCTCAACCAACCTATTTTTAGTTAATAGCTACTCCTTATAAGCCTTTGATTATTTGAAGTATTAATCTTAATATGATATTCTTAGTGAGGATTGTGAGGTGTTATATTTGTTGTCATTGCAAACTTGATGATGACGACTCATCCTTGACTCCCTTCAGATCTTTTAGCTCAATATCATGCCTAGCTAATATTATCCCTAGTTGGTTGTAAAGTTAATAAAGCTTTAAAATATCCAATAACTTTATAGGTTGTAAAGTATAAAGATGTAAATGTTAAACATGCTGTGAATAAATTACATATATAATTTAGTCTCAAAATTTAATTAGGGTTAGAAATACAAATAACTTTTATCTTTAAATTAAATTATTATTATAATTAATAATAACATTATATATCTAATTATTACATTTAAATACTATGAGAAAATAAACTCAAAATCTTACAATGATTAAATTTTATTTAAAAGTTTCATTTTTAACCCATTTTATTTTTTATACATTAAATACTAAATATTTTTTTAGAACTTTGTCCCCTATTAAATGTTTTACTTAATTTTTATTTGTCTAACCCCCTTAATTTGTATATAAACTATAATAAGATATTAGTTAAAATATTTCTAATTTTCTAGTTACTTTATATTTTTTTAATATTTCACCTAAATCTTATTATTTTAGAGGGTTTAATTTTAAAGTATTATTATTTTTCGTATTATTTCAACGATTTAAGTATAAATTTAATTAGGTTAAAATTTTGATAGAGATTAGTTATTTAAATTAATCCTAGTTTTACCTATAAATCGTATTTTAAATTATTTTATTAATAATCTTTTGATCTGTAACCTAAAATTTATTTTCTAAAAATTATTCTTGATTATTTTTACCTTTTTATTTTATTTATATCTATCTTAGATCGGTTTACTTTGATCGGAATTATTTTATTAATAGTCGTGACTTATAACCAAAAATAAATTCCAAAAAATTGTTTCCAATTATTTTTATCTTCTTTGTTATTTAAATATATCTCCAATCGAATTATTTTTCTATCTGATATTAACTTAAGAGGTTTAGTATTAAACGTATTATTATTATTATTATTATTATTATTATTATTATTATTATTATTATTATTATTATTATTATTATTATTATTCTTTCGACGACTTAGATATAAAAATAATTAGACTAAAAAGTTGATAGAAACCGATTCTTTATTTTAATCCTAGTTTTACCCGTAAATCTTATTTTAAATTATTTTATTAATAATCTTTTGATTCGTAACCAAAAATAATTTCCTAAAAATTATTCTCGATTATTTTACTCTTTTCGACTATTTTACTTATCCAAATTCTAATAATTTTTCCCGAACTATTTTTTTATATCTAATATTTTAATCTACCTAAATTAAAATTAAAATTAGATAAATAAACTCTACTCTAAATCTTATCCGAACATTTCTTCGGAAGATTTTCCTATCTTCGTCCGTACATTTATATACAGATACGCACGCCATACTTACACACTCTTACACTGCATATTATACACATATACACACGCACACGGCACCGCACAGCCCCCCCCTTTCATTTCATTTCACAGATTCACAGACACACGCACGCCTTACGCCTACAACTTCTTCTGCCCGTCGCAGCTCCCTCTCTGCTCCCCTCCATTTTCGATCACCAAACATCACCCCCATCGCATGACCCTGCATGCACCGTCGTCCAGCCCCTGCACCTCCATTTTCGTCGCCCAGCGTCCTCCATCCCAACGCCACCACCTCAGCCGAGCCCCCTGCACCGTGCACCAGCCCATCGCCCAAACCAGCCAGCAGCCATCCACCGTCACCCTTGACCTGGCAGCCCGAAATTCCATCCCTGAGCCAAATCTCGACCAGCTTCCTCCCTCGGTTTTTCTTCATCCAGCAACCCCTAGCCCAACCGTGTTTCCTTTTGCTCCGCCATCGCCCAGCCTTCCCCCGCATCACCAACCACCTTCGAACCATCTACCCCTTCCCTCCCTCTCTGTTTTGTTCAAAATTTTTCCAGCCCAGCCACAACCTCTCGCAGCAGCCTCCCAACAGCCCGTCACCCTCGACCCAGCCCTGCCAGCCTCCAGCCGCCCTGCACCGCCGACCAACTACCACCTCTGCCGCCCTTTCCTTTCCCCTGCCTCGTAGGTCGCAGCCTTGCCCGACCCTCTCGCCTAGTCAGCCGTGCCCCTTCCCCTCGTGCGTGACTCACGCTACATGCAGCGTGAGTTGCGTAGTGTTGTTACTGTTGTAATAAAATTTTGGGTACCAATATTAATTGTAAGGATATTTTGGTAATTTTAGAAAAATAAATATTTTTATACTATAATTATTATTTTATCTGATAGATATTAATTTTGTATTTGTGGTATTATTTTTAGGTACGAAAGTTTAATTTGCAGGACCTAATAAATTTTGGTGGATACCGCTAATTTTACGTTTTTGCTGGAATTCAGGTAACCGTTATACTCTACTAAAATGATAAAAATTGCGTGATAATACATTAGGGTTTTGGTGTATGAAATATGTTTAGCATGATTTATTTCAATATAAGTATGTGGTAATTATTATTATTATGAAAACGAATAAAAACGAGCATGTTATCTGATATAAAATATTTCGGGTATAAAAGTATGACTTAAAAATAATTCTAATGATAGGAGAATGTTTGGTATGATAATTATGCATATAATTATTAGTTTAGCATGTTTACAATATGCTTATTGAATGAGATCTTATTTGCGGAAAAATCATATCAAAAACTTGGTAAAAATGAAGATGTTGTTTTTCATATAAGTAAACCTTACATTATGAATTAAAATAAGAAAGATGTGATGACTTAATTATGTATAATTCAATATTGATGTGAAAAATGGATTAGCAAATGGCTCTGTGGTTACAAAAGCTACCATGATAGTGAGATGATCATAATCTTGGAATTCATAAAAATTATAAAAATACCTAAGTATATCTTTTTGCCTAATGTTTGCAATATATGTAAAATCGTATGAATTTTACATTGTAGAGTTTTAATGTTTTATATGATTTATTAATTTTGTCCTTAGGTTTATGGATGGAAAATAGACCTAGTACCATTAATTCACCAAGTTAAATACTTCCATATTTATCTACTATAACTAGTATCCCTATTATTACTCAACCATCTACAAGGATTAAGACAAGGATTACATGTTAGCCTGTTAAATATTAGCATGCAAATTGTGTGTACTTCAAACATATGTTAATGTTAGCCTATGTTACCTCAGGCTCAAATAGATTGTTTGTATGTTATTTCATGATTATCTTAATTTGATTATGGTATTCCATTTGTATTGCATGTGATTTCATGATTATGGTGTTCCATTTGTATTGTATGCGATTTCATGATTATGGTATACTATTTGTATTGTATGTGATTTCATGATTATCTTAATAAAATACTAATATTAATAATTTATTGTAGTTATGGAAGCTAAAAATTATGATGCTAGCAATCTTCCGGATCCTAATTTGCAAGAAGCTAATAACAAAAGGAGCTCAGTTTGGAAAGAATTTCTGAGACTTAAAGGAACCGAGACCAAGGATGGAAAAGAGAGAGCACTTTGCAGCCATTGTAAGGTGGCTTCTTTCATTGCTAGTTCACATTATGGGACAACAAATCTAAAAAGACATCTTGATAAATGTCCATCATATCAACAAATTGTGAAAGTAGAATCTAATGTTTATAACCAAAAGATCTACAGAGATCTATTAGCAAGGGCTATCATCAAACATGGGTATGCATTCTCTTGGGTTGAACACGAAGGCAATAGAGAAATTCATGCATACTTGAATAATCAAGTTAGAACCATTTGTAGAAATACTGCAAAATCGGATGTATTGAAATTGCAATCAAACTTGAAAATTGAGCTTAAGAACTATCTTCGTAGCATCCCTGGTCGTATTTGTATGACTTTTGATATGTGGACTTCTTGTCAAACTGAGGGATATATGTGTTTGACTGCTCATTTTGTGGATGCTAATTGGAAGTTGAATAGTAGAGTGCTGAATTTTCATCATATAAAAACACCACATACGGGACAAATCTTACATAATTCGGTGTTAAGTTTGCTTCAAGACTGGGGTATTGAGGATAAGATTTTCTCTATCACATTAGACAATGCCTCAAGCAATGATAGAATGCAAGATCGTTTGCGAAATACACTAAATGATAAAAAAATTTTGTTGCATGATGGCATTTACTTACATGTTCGGTGTGGTGCTCATGTTTTGAATCTCATTGTTAGGGATGGGCTTAAGGTAATAGAGGATATTGTTGTTAAGATTAGAGATAGTGTAAAATACATCAAGTGGTCAGAATCGAGGAAGACTACATTTCGAAATTGTGTGAAATTAGCTCGGATATCAGATACTAAAGCATTATGGCTTGATGTTCCCACAAGGTGGAACTCTACTTATTTGATGATTGATAGAGCTATTATTTATCGTAATGGATTTAAGGAGATGGTGGTTGTTGACCCTTTGTACAAGAATTTTCCAAGACCTCAAGAGTGGGACATGCTTGAAAAAATTCGTGATGTCTTAGAACCATTTTATGATATTACTGAGTTATTTTCTGGTAGTCAGTATCCTACGGCAAATTTGTATTTTGAGAATGTATGGAAGATCGAAATGCTTTTAAATGAGTTGATAAAGGGGGATGATGAAGTGTTAAGGAAAATGGCTATAGAAATGAAGATTAAATTTGACAAGTATTGGGCCAACTTAGATGGGAATGAATATGGTACATTATTTGCTTTTGCTGTGATTCTTGATCCTCGTTGTAAGTTGGATTTTCTAAAGTATTGCTATCAAAAATTATTTGAGGATGGAACAAGGGCTTCTTTGAAAGTCAATGATATGCGGTTTAAGTTAGGAATGCTTCTAGTGGAGTATCCTTCCGTTAATGATGGAGGAGGTACTTGTTATAATTCTTGTGGAACATCATCAACATTAGACACTAACACCCTTGGTTCTACTCGCAAGCGCAAATTTGATTTCTCTGCCGTAAGTTTACATTTCTCACCTTCCCTTAATCTTTTATATCTTTCCATTGATTTTGATTTGTTATTATATTTATATTCAATTGACTATTATATATATATATATATTTTATCATTCTTGATTTATTATATGTATATCCATTTGCTTTTGTAATTTTTAGGGTTTTGATGAAAATGAGACTGCATTCACCTATAATGAAAAGACAAAGCTGGATAAGTATCTAGATGATCCAAGAATGGACCGCAAAATCAAGCTGAACATTCTTGACTTTTGGAGAGAGAACGAGTCTCAATATGAAGAGCTTGCACATCTAGCTAGGGATATTTTAAGTGTGCCCCTTACAACTGTTGCATCAGAATCAACTTTTAGCATTGGAGGTAGAGTTTTAAGTAAGTGGAGAAGCTCGTACTTGCCTGAAAATATTGAAGCGTTGATAACTACTCGTAGTTGGTTGTATGGTTTTGAAGGTAATGTTTTTAAGGCTTTTATTTAGTTCTTTGTTTCTACATCATAGTAAATTTCTAATGTGTTATTGTTTCTCTAGCAACTGAGGAAGATGAATACGTTGGTTGCAATGTGGGGTGGGATGGAGCTAACCCCCCTACTAGACATCCTTAATAAGGTCCATAGGTACTATTTTAATTCTTTATATAATTGATAGTTAAGTATGTAGCTTTTATCCAAATGGAGTGTATTTAACTACATGTTATTTTACTACAGGGAGGACTACACTGATATTTTTGAAGAGGTTGCAGGGAGGAATATCCAAATGGGGTGATATTTTTTTTTTCTCATTGTTATATAAGCCTCAGATTAAGGTGTGTGACTTGTTGGTGTGATGTTTTTGTAACAACATATGGTGATGGTTAGGTGATGTCTTTCTCTTAGCATTCTAAGTTTATAACTATCCTATAGGATATCTTTTGCCTTTTAGATTGTAAATTTCTTCCTTTCTAGTTAGTATTTTTTGGTTACTTACCTCAAGGTCAGGGCTTCAATCAAAGAGAGGTATTCACCTTCATCCATTAAAGAGAAGATCAAGTATTCATTATAGGTGTGTTATCAATGCTCTAGTTTTCTTATTTACACTTGTTTGGACTTTTATTGTATTTATTTGTTAGTAATTATCAGTATATTTGATATTATTGTGTATTGTGTATCATACAATGAGTGTATGATGAAATGCTGAATTTGATTGTCAAGTCCTCATGAATCATTAATACAATGAGTGTATTATTATTATGGTCCAAAGTGTAGAGTTTAAGTTGTAGAAAATTATCAAACAAAGTGAAGCAAAAATATAAATTTATGCTTATATATGTTTGCATTTATTTACATGGTTTCAAAAATTAATAAGAGTATGGAGTTAAAAATATCATATATGAATAAGAATAATCAATTATCGGTTCAAGTCTACTTCGGGTCGGGTCGGGTTCGGGTTAGAGTTCGGGTTAGTTCGGGTTAAAGTTAAAGTTCGGGTCGGTTCGGGTTCGGATTAGAGTTCGGGTCGGTTTGGGTTCGGGTTGGAGTTCGGGTTGGGTCGGGTTTGAAGTGTGCTCAGTTCGGATTATCATTGATTTTGGTCACTTCGGTTCGGGTCAATTTAGGTTCGGGTCTTTATCGGGTTAGCTAAATTCGGGTCGGGTCCAAATTGAATCGGGTTGTTTCAGGCTTTCGGGTTATGAACGGGTTTTATTTTTCGGGTTACTATCGGATTTCAAGTCGGGTTATTCGGGTTGGGTCGATCGGGTTGGGTCAACTTTGCCAGGTCTAAATACATGTCATATTAGAAAAAGCATACCTATATTATGATGGTTACAACAACCATTATCACGCTTTCTCTTGTAGGCCTTATATGACAAATACACAATATTATTCATAGAACACAATGCATATTCATGTTTCCTTATTACAAGTATTAAAGGCCCTAATATCATCTCTAGTACATCAATTTCTTTATGCCATTCCTTTCTAAATATCACCCAAATTATATGCACATATCTAGTTATTCAGAGTTGGACCCATGGTTAGCCACAATGCTTATAGATACCACCAAAGTCCTTCTCCTTAGTAGGGATTTCAACTTATATCAAACATGGTATCCATCATAGTGGTTTAGTTCCTATCCAACCTATCACGTTATGGTAATATTTCATGGATGTTACACATATCATTCATGCCACAACATTGTTTTAAGCTTGCACCAAACTTATTACATATTATCCTTATTATCCATATCAGGTTATTTTGTATAATACCTAAATGTATAAGATTACACCAAACTATATCATGCATTATCTATAATAACCATGTTATTCAAGCCAAACCATATTATCACATAATACTATAGTATTTCAAGATTACACCAAATTATACACTATCCCTATTATTCATACTAACCAAATTATCCACGTTAGCCACCAAATAATGCTTTAATAATACACCAAACTCATGCATATATATATATATATTTCACATTATCCATATTTATAGTGTTTTAATATTACACCAAAATTATCACATTTATCATCCACATTATCCAAAGCAAACTACATCAACACATCAAGTCTTCAACACCCACTACTCATGGCCAATGGCCATAGTAATCAGTCAATATATATAAGATTACTAATGTTCGACACCACATTATGGTCATTAGGGCTAGGTGAGGGTGTACCAACCTCCCTTCTGTCACATAATGCCATGGGAGGTTGGGTGTACCATACCTGCCTTCTTATGTTCATTCAACCATGTTGGCTTTGCTACCATATGGGTAACATTGACTCTAAGCATGCACACACCCTATTACGTTCATAGATCCCATATATGGTAGAGAAGGTACAAAACCAATAGCCATCTTAGGGTCCCTTAAGTTTGTAGATTTACCCAAAATTATATATAAGGCTTATTGACCCATTATTTTTTGTGATTACACTAAATGCATCCATATATGTTTTTATATCACACTAAATTTCCATTTCACACATACTATATCTCTTAGTGATTCATATATTGTACATATTACACATGGCACATATCCCACACATTCCACATTCTAATCATGTTATAAGACCTCATAAGGATCAATAGCTTATTATAATTTCTTTAAAATCAAATTAAGGTCTACTAACTTCGAGAAGGCAAACATGATATAGCTTATAGAATTTATTTCCATGTGAAACCATTTTAACAAATACGGGTCAAGATGAGGTGAGAATCAACTCTACGATAAACTTGAATAATCATATCTAACTTTACTCATCCTCTATTTCAATAGTCATAAAATGATTTAAATACCCCATTTTCTACCAAAATCCCATTTTAAGGGTTTAAATATATAAAACTATTTGCAACACATAGAAATATTTTCAAGCCAATATAAAACCATTTAATACAATTTAAATTCTATAATACCCTTTCCTTAAACCTTATCAATATTTATAGGTATACGAAAAAACATTTTGGCTTTTTCA